>CM065735.1:46062644-46100144 GCA_033310375.1 Conus canariensis
AACATTACTTTTATTCATATTCACCTTCAAATGTAGCGCTGACGCTGCGCCATACAAACTGTTTATCTGTGTTTGCAGGCCAATAACTGTTTCTGCCAGCAAAGCTACATCATCAGCCAGTAATAATATAAACAGCTCAAAGTAATCATGTGTAAATACTGCACCGTGCTTGCCTCTTCTTATAAATTCTAATGCTAATTCGTTGATAAATAAAGAGAACAATATAGGGCTGCAAACATCATCTTGTTTCACCCCAGGTGTACAATTAATATACTCAGTCAATTTAACTCCACATCTGACCCTAGCTTTCACATTTATGTACATACTACGAATACATTTATACAACTTGCCTTTAATCCCATTTTTCAAAAGGATCGGCCATAACAAGCTTCTTTCTATGGAGTCACACGCCTTTTCAAAGTCAATGAAGGCAACGTAAAGTTTACGGTTGAAACAAAACTGTTTTTGTATTAATGCTAACAAAGTAAACATATGGTCAGTTGTAGAATATCCTCTTTTAAATCCCACTTGATGTTCACCTGTCAAGTTATATTCTTCTATCCATTCTCTAAGTCTATTATTTATGACTGCACTATAAATTTTACTGCTAATGTCACACAAAGATATACCTCTATAGTTGCTAGGATTATTTACATCGCCTTTTTTAAATAAAGGAATTATTATAGACTCTGTCCAGCTGTCTGGGAAAATTCCCTGGTCAAACAATACGTTGAAAAATTTTACAAAAAAATCAGCTGTCCGATCTCCTGCATATTTCAGCATTTCCCCAATTATACCATCTGGTCCTGCAGCTTTGCCATTTTTTAAATTTTCTTATTGCATCCATTACTTCTTCTCTTGATATAGGGCGGTTCATAGCTGCCATTTCCTCTCCATCATGATAAATGTATTCTAAATCAGTGTCTGTCGTATCTACGCTTGTAGTTGCATCTATTTCAAGTAGGTCTTTAAAATGCTTAAACCAGTCATCGACAGTTAAGTTATTATGAACTGGTTTACGTTTAAAGGATATCCTATGAACAGTTTCCCAAAACTCTCTTTGACTGTTGACTGTTGAGACAAGTTTTTCCAACAATATATAATTGTACTGTTTTTCTTTTCTTTTCAACATATTCTTATATTCTCTTCTCGCAATACAGTAAGCATCACCGTCACTTTTATCCCTTGTTTTCCTGAATATCGAGAGCAAACCTTTCGCACTACTCTTATTTAATCTGCATTCCTTGTCATACCAGTCATTTTCATCCCTTTTTGACAAACAAATATTCTTTTTCATACAGCTAGCTTGTTTTCTAATACATTCATTGAACATGTTCAAAGCATCGTTACAATCATGATCAACCAAATCAATCGCACGATCGAAGAGCGACAATGTTTTCTCAGACTGCATGGCATTAGTATAAACATTCCCAAAGTCAGAGTTCCACACACATTTTTCAATATACTGTTGTACATCCACCAGAGCGGAAACACATACCTTGTTTGAACTCCCAGGCAATTGCATATATAACTCAACAGGTAAATGGTCTGATTCCAATCTTTCTGATACAATCAGTTTACAAGAAGAAAACAGAAGGGTTAGTAGTTCTTTAGAGACTAGAAAAAAATCATTAACGCTGTTTCCTGTTTCTGATATATATGTGTAATTGCCATCAGTGTCACCATTGCAAATGCCATTAAGTATACATAAACCAAGCGCTGTACACATGTTTAACAAACATTTTCCATAAGAATTAAGTACACTGTCAGCAGATTTTCTTACATGACCAGTGGAAACAGAATGGCTATTAAAATGATTTCCAAATAAACCATCATCAAACAGATCAGGAGAAAAACTGGAAGTTCTCCCGTTTAAATCTGATAAAATCACAAAACATCATCGAACCCAGTCATACAATCAAAAATACATTCCTCAAGTGCACTTATACCGTTATCAATATCAAAATGTGTATAATAAGGTGAGCCCTCTGGTGGAACATAGGCACATGCATATATGACATCTGCTGTTAAACCAAAAAGACGTTTATCAATCAGAAACAAGAGAACATTTGGCGAATTAATCTTGACTTCTTGAATATAAAACATAATTTCATTTCGAATAAGACACAGTATGCCACCTGACATTCTTCCTTTTTTAGTGAATTTAATGGCTGGCTTGGAAAAAATAGTATAACCTGGAAATGTGACATATTGGATATCATCTACAAACGTTCTACTAGACATACGACATCAAATTTAAACAAATAAGACATGAAATCTCTGTTATTCACCTTGGACAGTAGACCATTTACATTCCAATGTATAAACGAAAGAGAAGTATCGCTTTTTCTAGAACCATCACTAACATTGCATAATGTGCTACTATTCGTACACTGTCGTCCATTCTGAGATCTTAAAGATTGATTTTTGTCTTGTTTGATCGATGGAACATTGTTATAAGTTGTACGCCTTTCCTTGCCATTTTCCTTGTGAGATGTCCCCTCATTTAAACCACAAACAATAACATCTGACAGTACATAACGCTCTGGTTCTTGGAAATGACCGTCAACAATTCTCTTTTTGTCCGTGCAATCCATTGTATTATCCATTCTATTATGTGGCAAGTCTACATCGCTCGTGTTTGTACAAAAATCATTACATATAATAGATATAATACCAGAACTCGAAAAAGTATTATTTAACATCCCATCATCTATTGTCACCCCCCTCCCCTGTACCTCAACCAATCCAATATTTACATTGTGAACCGCTTCTTTACTTACTGCGCGTACGTGCCTGACCCCTGTACAAGCCGTCTATTCCACACGGTTGTCACGCACCCTCCTGTCATAAACTGCCGGTGTCAAGCTGGGCTGGCCACACCCCTATTCACACTCCCTAAGATTTTGCCCCTCAAGATAAAACTTTTTTCCCTCGATGAGGAGGTGGTCGAATATCATTGAAGCCCGTTTACCCTCCCCTCTGGTTTTCTTCAGAAAAGGGTATAGTAATCGTCGCACATTTCTGACACGGAGAGAAAAATCCTCGCTTACAAACAGTTCACTGCCCTTCAATTTATGTTTGGCCTTAAGAATTTTTTCTTTGTCGAGAGAGAGAGAGAGAGAGAGAGAGAGAGAGAGAGAGAGAGAGAGAGAGAGAGAGAGAACGAGAACGAGACAGAGACAGAGACAGACAGACAGACAGACAGACAGACAGAGACAGAGGGAGAGAGAGAGAGTTTTTGTCAATACAACCATGAGTTAGTCTGACAATAAATTGGTTTCAGTGTCAGGTGTGTGTGTGTGTGGTGTGTGTGTGTGTGTGTGTGTGTGTGTGTGTGTGTGTGTGTGTGTGTGTGTGTGTGTGTGTGTGTGTGGTGTTTTCTCTCTCTCTCTCTCTCTCTCTCTCTCTCTCTCTCTCTCTCTCTCTCTCTGTGTGTGTGTGTGTGTGTGTGTGTGTGTGTGTGTGTGTGTGTGTGTGTGTGTGTGTGTGTCTTCGTTTGTTTGTGCAGGTGGCTGTAACTAAGAGAGAGAGAGAGAGAGAGAGAGAGAGAGAGAGAGAGAGAGAGAGAGAGAGAGAAGAGAGAGAGAGAGAGAGACCCCGTGCGGGTACTACGATTGGTGTGTATAATGAACGACAGACACTCGCTCATACAAAATAAAGTGGATTAGGATAGTTTGTTTCCTCGATAATGAATGAACTTCATATTGAAATGGGATGCAGGAAGGACTGTGATATATAGCGGTCACATAACACCCAGTCGCACAGATTTCCTGCTCGCTATAACTGTATATCGTGCACAATTATTATCTGTCTCAGAATGATGATGATGATGATGATGATGATGATGATGATGATGATGATGATGATGTTAACTACTACGACAAGATGATGATGATGATGATGATGATGATGATGATGATGATGATGATGATGTTGACAACTGCGACAACGATGATGATGATGATGATGATGATGGTGATGATGATGATGATGATGATGATGATGGTGATGACGATGATGATGATGATGATGATGACACTTTTGTCTAACCATCGTCAGTTACCACCATCTTTGTTTCCACAAGAACAATATAATAGAGCTCTGTTTTTGTTTTGTTTTGTGTTGTTTTGTTTGTTTGTTTGTTTTCTTCTGAACCATCTGTGGCTTGTTTTGGTGCTGGTCTATTGTAGTGTTGAATATCATCTAAGGAGATAGTGTTTGTTTGCATGTTTTACTTTCAGTTTCCTGGAATGTGTGCGTTGTTTCTTTGACATATGTATCTATCTAGCTGTCTATGTGTCTATTCATCTGTCTATCTATCTATCTTTCTATCTATCCATCCATTCCATCTATCTATCTATCTATTTATATCTGTCTTTCTGTCTATCTCTCTCTCTCTCTCTATCTATCTATCTATCTATCTGTCTGTCTGTCAGTCCGTCTGTCCGTCCATCCGTCCGTCGACCAGTCTATCTAAATAGTAATAATAATAATAATAATAATAATAATAATAATAATAATAATAATAATAATAACAACGATGATACTACTACTACTACTACTACTACTACTACTGATAATAATAATATATAATAATAATAATAATAATAATAATAATAATAATAATAATAATAATAAAAATACTTATATAGCGCCTATTCTTGGCTAGTGACCAAGCTGTAAGCGTTTTAAGATCCACACTCGTTCACACAACGGGCTGCCAACCTGGGTAGTGCCGACTGAAGAGTTGCCAGCTGGTGCTTCATTCAGTCGTTTCCGTGTCATCCAGTCAGTAACGTCCAGTATCGTTCACTTAATATCCTTACTTCCTTCATTCTTTCCATTTCTCACACAGGGTGCATGTTATGTGCAACGTGTCATCCATACCAACGGCCAAACTGACTTTCTCTACTGAAAGTTGGTGATGGGATTTTACGTGTGTGCAAGCTCATTAAGATGTTATGAGTGCGTTCACACACGGAACTTCGGTTTATGGTCTCATTTGAAGGACTGTATGGGAAATGGAGTCAGAACCAATGTTAACTTCAAGAGAAAAATCCCCCTGTACCGAAACGGCCCGGCAGAGATTCGAACCCACGACCCCAGGATCACGAGTCCGGTGCACGACCAACTGAGCTATTCCGGCCCCCATCTGTCTATTCATCTATTGATCTATCTATCTGTTTGTCTGTATGTCTGTCTGTCTATAAAAAAAGAAAATTAGTGACACAACATACAGGGAAAAAAACAACAACAGGAAAACAAAATGACGCAGTAGTAAGGGCACATATGTCTTTTTTTTCTTCCGTAGATTTTGGCTGTTGTATGCATATATTTCGCACATTTTTTTTGTTTTCAATACAAACAACTTGGTCCCTGAATTGTAGAAACAGCAAATGTTCAGCATCACATACACAGTATCAGTCCAATCTAAAACCTAGGGCATGGTAATATAAATGCATGGGCTGTATGGAAATGACATGTTACAAACGGACATCATTTTGCAATAATGGCTGTGGCTTTTGAAATCGTTTTCCAATTGCCGATATATATATATATATATATATATATATATATATATATATATATATATATATATATCACAGTTTGTTCAAACAGTGCAGGACGAAAATGGTGTATACGGCTTAATAATTTCAAGTCTTTCAATGAGGGTACAAGCAGTGACACAAGCGCTCCGCTGGCTCCGATCCACAGACAATCATCGACACAAAACACAAAAGAGAAGGGTGCTGAAAGGACATCTTGCAACTACACTAAAAAAGAACAGTGCCCCCTAAGCAACAAATGCCTTCACAGCAAGCTACGGTAACATCAGAAAATGAAAAAGAAACATATATAGGGATTACTGAAAACACTTTCAAAATCAGATACGCAAACCACAAACAGTCATTCAAAAAAGAAAAGTAGAAAAACCAAACAGAGCTGAGTAAATACATTTGGAGACTCAGAGATAAAAATAGACTACAGCATATCATGGAAAATCATAAAAAGAGCAACACCATACAACAATATTTTAAAAAAAAATGCAATTTATGCTCCACAGAAAAATGGTTTATATTATGTAAACCACACCTAGCAACTTTGAATACAAAAGTAGAAATAGTAAACAACTGCAGGCACAAATGGAAATCTTTGCTAGCGCACTCCACCTGAACAGACCCCAACAAGAACCACAGACCACACGTGCAGTGAATGAGACTCACACACGTAGAAATGGAATCAGGTCCCGCACGCTATAAAAGACCGATAGCGTGCCCTAAAAGGATATCCTGACGAGAGCAAGAGGCTCGAAACAAGCTTGTTGGTTTCAACACTTCATTTAAAAAAATATTTTTAACAGATGTCGCTCCCTAGAAGGTTGAGCTCTTTCAGATTTTTAAGGACATTTGTATATTGTTCGTGATATATATATATATATATATATATATATATATATATATATATATATAAGATGAGAGAGAGAGAGAGAGAGAGAGAGAGAGAGAGAGAGAGAGATTCGGATAATTTAATCATGCATGGGCCATTGCCTCTGATGATGGGTTACACGTTTCAGTTGAAAAAAAAAAAAAATTACAAACTTTGCATCTTTCTTAGAAACTCTACAGACAGTCATGTATGCACATACATTTCGGGGTATTAAGACATAGCTGCTGATCGTAATTCAAACGCTTTTTTTTCAAAAAAAAATATTGATACATTTCTGACAATGTTTTCATTTTTAGACAACATTAAGGTCTATCGAAACTGGCTGGGATGCTTATAAACTTTTAAAGGTATATACTGTTTTCGTAAGTCATTTACTGTAGGACAGCACAAAAGAAAATGAATTTCATCTTCCTTGGAAATTCTACACAACGGACAAATCAAATCGTTTTTCTATGTGATCTATAATGATAGTGGTGACACGCAATTTTAGACACACCAAACCTAAATCTTGTCAATATGAATTTCAAGTGCCTATGTAATTTTAATTTAAAAGAGGTTTTATCATCCTTTACAGTACAAAACGCTCTATATGTTTGAAACTGTTCACTGTTGTTTACATGAAGCCCATTTTTGCCACCTACACAATACCAGTTTGTTTTTAAATGATTCAAAAATTGATTTTATTTCTTCAACTCCTTGGTTCACCCATACATAGCCAAAACCATACGCATATAACTTGCATCGAATATTTGAGACCCAATTTTTTTTATTCCGTGCATCTAAGTCAAATAACATTCTATAGGCTTTCCGCGATAATCTGCACTCTTCTGATCGTGTTAATTGTAACCAGTATCTAATACACTGCACTACCGAATCTCTATAGATAGGAAACCTGTTCGTCTCCCCATAGATAAGATCACTTGATGTTCTTATTTCAATCCTAAGAAATTTTCAAGTGCCAACGCATGCATTTTTTTTCTGGATAAAGATCTACATTTTTAAGACCCCATAGCTCGGCACCATATTGCACAATCGGTTGAATTCGAGCATCAAATAACTTTAAATAAAGATCAACAGAATTATTCTTCAATTTGTACACATTTTGCAATACACCCAATAAGGCCCTCTTGGCTCTCCTTACAAGATCCTGGCATGCTGCAGTAAAACTCAGCCTCGTGGAAAAATAGATTCCTAAATATGTGTATGTATTTACCACAGGCATTAACGCCCCATTATAATTCCATCTTTCTCTGGCTGCCAAATATCCTCCTTTTCTAAACACCACTATATTGCTTTTGCTCATATTTACATTCAAATGAAGTTCTGATGCTGGGCGGTGATGACTATTTAACTGTGTTTGTAAGCCAACAACTGTTTCAGGCAATAAAGCTACATCATCTGCCAATAACAAAATGAATAATTCAAAATAGTTATATGTGAACCTTGCATCGTGTCTCCCACACCTGATTACTTCTAATGCCAGTTCATTGATGAATCATGAAAATAATACCGGACTAGTAACATCATCTTGTTTCACGCCCCGTGTACAGTTAATATAGTCTATTAACTTATCCCAAGATCAGATTCTACTTTTGACATTTATGTACATACTATTAAAACACCGAAAAAGCTTCCCTTTTATTCGTTTTTTTTTTTTTTTTTTTTTTTAAATAGGCCACAATAAATGTCTTCCTATAGAGATAAAAGCTTTCTCAAAATCAACAAAAGTTACATAGAGATTACAATTCATACAAAATTGTTTTTGTGTTAAGGCAACCAGCGTGAACATTATGATCGATAGTGGAATAGCCTTTTTTTAATTCTGCCTGATGTTCACCTGTAAGGTTTTGCTCTTCTCTCCATTCCTGTAGTCGGTTGTTTATTATAGTGCTGTAAATCTTGCTGCTTGTATCACATAAAAAATATGCCTCTATAGTTGTTTGGATCGTTTGGGTTTCCGTTTTTGAATAGATGAACGACAATGGATGTTGTCCAGTTATCCAGAAATACACCTTTATCAAATACAGTATTACACAGCTAGACGAAAAAAAATCAACTACTGACTCTCCTTTTTTTTTAAATAATCATTTCACCGATAATCTCGTCGGGTCTGGCAGCTTTGCCATTCTTTACTTTCTTATGGCGAAAAGAACTTCATCCATAGATTTAGGGCGATTCATGTAAGCATTTTCCTCTTGTTCGCCGTCCATTCCATTTACAACTGTATAATGTTTCTTCTGTTATCTCTTTCAAGCAGATCTTAAAAGTGTTCAAACTAGTCATCTGTTTTGTTGTAACAGTATCAGCTTGCTTTTTTTTCTGACAGAAATTATACGGATATCTTCAAGAATTCTCTTTGATTACTAATGGACCCAGTTAATGTATCCAGTAATACATTATTATGCTCTTTTTGTTTTCGCTGTAGTAGATTGTTATATTCTCTTCTTGCTACATAGTAAACGTCACTGTCAGCTGGATCTTTCGTTCGGCGAAACACTGGTAATAAACGTTTTGCTTTTGCCTTACTTGATTTACATTTTGTATCATACCAATCACTGTTTTACTTAAATTGTCAAAATAGATTCGTTTCTTCATACAAGATCCATAGGTTTTGACAGTTTGAATAAAAGCATTCAAAGCTTCATTGTTGTCATGGTCAATCAAACTAAACGCATAATTAAGTAATCTTAACACTTCAGAATAATGCATTGTATCTTTATAAGATTGTGATATATCGCAATTCCACACAAACTTTTCAATACACTTCTTCACATTTTCAACTCTAGCAGAAGGTTTAGTATTGTTAACCACATTCAAATAAAATACAAGTGGTAAGTGATCAGATTCTAGTCTCTCTGAAACTACGTATTTACAAGATGAGGAAACAACGAAGAACAATTCCTTAGACAGCAAGAAATAATCATTGACACTGTCTCCAGTTTGAGACACAAACGTGTGATGTCCATCAAGGTTTCTATTACATACACCATTAAGAATATAAAAACCAAGAGAGGCGCACATATTCAACAAACTTTTCCCATAGTGACTCAGTACCTGGTCAGCCGATTTTCTATCAAAATATACAGAGCGACTTTCGATATTAGTACCAAGTTCATCATCATGTAAAATATCAGGAGAAAAAATTGCAGTTGTACTGTTTAAATCACCAGAGAGGATCACATGCATGTTAACTTATTCACGTGTACAGTCAACAAGACACTCTTCAAGTGATCTAATGCCGTTATTAATATCTAAGTACGTATACAAAGGCGAGCCTTCAGGAGGTACATACGAACACACATACACATACGACATATTCTCTGATAAACCAAGTACATTCTTTTCAATCAGAAACAAAAGCACATTGGGATTATCTACGTTGATTTTACGAATGAAAGACATAATCTCATTCCTACTGAGGCACATAATGCCCTCGGATCGTCTCTCTTTATTTGAAAGTTTTAACACTGGTTTCATAAACATTGTATAGTTTGTGAAAATGTTAAACGTCAGATTGTCTACAAACGTTTCTACAAGACATATAAATTTGAATTTGAATAGATACGACAGAAAACATTTTTGATGAATTTTAGAGAGGAGTCCATTCACATTCCAGTGTAAAAAATAATAACTATTACGATCACAAGCAATATCGTGTGAACAAGAAAATATCGTTGATACATTATCATTCATATTAACGTCATTTGTTCTGTGATCATCCATACGTTCATGTGCACTCTCGCAAACATCACTTTCCACACTGACATCACGTCTTTCTTTTTCATTCAAACCTCCACCACCTTCTGCTTTTCCATTAACTTCATGAAACACATCATTATTTTTTTCATTGTAGACATGTACATCTTCTTCCTCGTTTATTACACCAGTACGCTTGTACAATGTATGATATAATGTACAAGAGTCAGAAAAAAAAAATCAAAAGTATTATTAGATTAATTATTGAAATCAATCGTTTCATCCGTGATCATATCTGATCCCCGCCATTTCACCCCGGACAACCAAATGTTAACTATGCCATCACGTTCCTGTTTCACGGCGCACGACTCCCTTTTCTGTGAAACTCCGTGCCCGTTTTGCGCGAGTAGTTAAGAAGCACACTTCAGTTGCTGGTGTCAATGGTGTCAGTGCGGGCAGGCCTCCCCCCTATTCAATTTCCCGGAGATTTTGTCCATCGACTTGTCCCAACATTTTACCATCAATAAGGAGATGGTCGAACACCATAGTGGCACGCTTTCCCTCACTACATGCTTTCTTGAGATGACGGGTAAGCTGTCTCCTTACTTCCCTAACTAGGAACGAAAAGTCCTCTACCAAGAACATATGTGTACCTCGTAGTTTCTCTTTTCCCATTAACATTTTTCCTTGTTCTTGAAGAAGGTGCATCGTCCAATAACTGGAGAATTTGGCTTAGAATTTAGACGATGAGCGCGGTCGAATTGGATAACATCACTGATTTCAAGTGTTTTCCTTGAGCAGGTCCTTCACAACACCTTCACAGTCTTGCAGTCTCTCGTTCTCTCTGCTGGAAAGTCCACAAAAAATGACGTTGTTCCGTTTCGACCGTCCCTCCAGATCGTCTGTCTTCCTCTGCAAGTTCTGGATTCTCTTCATCAAGGTGCGTTGGTGTTGCGTAGGTCCGCGTTCTCGTCCTAAAAGTCAATCACCTCTTCCTTTGGGGATTCCACGTCACCGTGTAGGGCAGCAAAACCATCACGACATTATTTCATCTCCGCCTTCATTTCGTCGAACTTTACATTGAGAGTGTAATGCATGGACATCCATCATGGTGGGAAGCAGCAGTCGGAGATGCTGGATGAGGTGCTGTCAGATTTGTCCGTACTGGTTCTTCGTCGTGCTCCACTGGCCAGGCTGAACTGTCGCAGAGTACTCTTGGTTAGCCCAGGGTTTTGCTCAGTATCACCGCACTGCAGTAGAATACTCCCCCAAAACAAGTAAGTGAGTAGGCAGCCAACCACTACACCGTCTGTAACACTCCGAACTCTCAATGTCCTCTTTTGCATGTTGGCTCTGTTTCTTGCCCGCTTCAACATGAAAAAAAGGCACATAACATCCACATCGTACGCGGGAATCTTGATAACCAGAAGGCATTGTACCCTAGCAGCTACCATATGAAGACTCGGGTGACGTAATGTCTCAATCAGCAGTTGTTAATTATTAGCTGTGTGTTTTCTCCACTGAACACGGTTCAAGCCGCAGAGAGAGAGAGAGAGAGAGAGAGAGAGAGAGAGAGAGAGAGGGTGTTCCTCAATTTAACGTCTTCTCACTAAAAGTGATATCAGACGATGTGTTAATGATGTGTGTGGTACACAGTTGCGTGCTTATGAAAAGAACGGTGGAGGGATAGGGGAAAAAGTGTGTAGAACTTTGAATACTACTACGTGTTCAAAAAAACAAACAAAAAAAACACACAAAAAAAAAACAATTAAAGATAAATGCCAATTGGACTCCGTATGAAACGTTGACTAACTAATCTGAGAAACGAATAATCATTCAACATTTTCAGAAAGGGATGACGTCGATCTATCTGTAGTATTACCACAAGCCATGATTATCCAGTTCTTTGTTTTGGGGCAATGAATAACAAATGTGAAACACTTAGTGCATTTCCGCACATACATCTAACATTTCTACTAAATTTTGTTTTCAGTGAATTTAAACGTAATCTGTGAATTAAACTTCTTACATCTCTAGGTATATGAGTTAAATAAGTGCTGTTTTATTTGTGTTCCAGAACTGTATGCATTACAGTTATGATAGTACTGAGATTCCGAGTTCTTTAAGGACTGTTGGAAGCTTTTCTCAGTCTGTTTGTCAATTAAGGAATAGCATTCCGAAAGATCTAAAGGTATATTAAGTGAAGTTGTGCTTTCCATATTTCTAGCGGCTATTTTTGCTGCGTGATCAACCTTTTCATTTGATACAATTCCACTGTGAGATGGTACCCAATAAAACGTAACAGTGATCCCTTTAAGTGATATAAGGTGAACGATATGGTTAATGTCTAATATAATCTCAAGTCGATTTTTTTTAATTTTGGGACTGGAGGGCACCTAGAACCGATTTGCTATCAGTACACACAATAATTCGACAAGAGTTTAGGGGAAATCTAAAATACATTCCAAAGACATCAAAATGGCAATGAGCTCTGCAGTAAATATTGAAAGGTTGTTTTTTTTTTATCAAGATTATAGAGTTTCTATACATTCAAATCTGGAATAGTAAAAGCAGCACCTGCTACATTATCGTCTAAAACTGACCCATCAGTGAAAATCTTCATATAATTTTTTTGTTGTTGTAATTTTCATCCAGATAAACATTGACATTTAAAAAAAAATATATAGGGATCTGGGGTTTTTTTTTGGTTTTGGTTTTGTTGGAATTGATATCAAAAGAGACTTTTTTTGCACCCCCTGGGAATTGGTGAAAAGGATGGTTTAGAAGCAATGTTAGTGATTTCAGAGTCTAGGATTTGATTTGAAATTTAAGACTTAACCTTAGCAAAAGCTTCTTCAGATTTTAAAGATACCTCGTTTGTACAAACATTATTCAAGGTAAGACCCTTTAAAGTAAATTTTGAGGCAGATACTATTCTTAAACTCTTCAAGATGTAGTATTTCAATTTCACCATAAGTTCCTAAGTTAGATGCATGTGTGGGAACACCTAAAGCAAGTTTATAAACCTTGCAGTCAATACTTTGTAATTATTCGAAAGATATTGGGGCGCGCTAAAAAGACTTATTGAGCATAAATAAGCCGTGAACGCACGAGAGCCGTTGCTAGAACAGTGAAGGTTGTTGTATCTTGCCCCACTTTTGTTTAGTTACGATCTTCAGAAAATTTAAACTTTTTTTGCTTTGTTTGTGATATAGACAATGTGATGGTTCCAAGAAAGTTAGAATTTATATATATACCTAAAAACTTTACAGATTTCACATATTGTGAGACAGAACCATTTATAGTCAACACAGGAAGATTCTCTGGGTCGTACTCTGAATTGAATAGTGTGATTTTTTTTCAACAGAAAGAGATAGTTCATTTTCTAGGGGAAAACTAATGATTTTATTTAGTTCATGTTGATATTTGATGCTCATATAATTAAGTGATCGTGAAGGGGTTTTTCGCTTCATGGTAACATTAATCCATAAACAAATGTCGTCCGCGAATTGCGCCAATGCAACATCTTTAGATAAATCTTTTGGTAATTCGGCCATTAGAATATTAAATAAGATTGGTGAAATTACAGATCCTTGTTGTAAACCCATTTCTAATATCCTTGGCGTTGAATATCTGTGTTCAATTCTTGTTTGAATTGATTTTTTTTTCTAAAAAAAGTTTGAATATAGTTACACATGTTACCGTTTATACCAATATTATTTAGTTTATACAAAAATATTTTATGTCTCACACGTTCGTACGCTTTCCTTAAATAAAAAAAAAGGTTGCCAGGATATTTTGTGGGCGTGCACATTGTTGTTTGACATTAGTTGTTAGTTTCACTAAATGTTCTATTATAGTTCTGTCTGTTTGAAACCCAATATGAAGAAATGTTGACTGCTGTACCTTTTCCATATAACTTGAAAATATAAAGGCAAAGGAAAAAGGTACCTTTCAGAGAATGCTTCAACGTTTCGTGCTGTAAGCACTTGGTCATGAAGTGAAGTGTTGAGGTTGTAGGGGAAGCTGGCAGGTTTCTTGTGACCACAGTTCAGCCACAAAGGTTGGGGAGGGGGTGGGGAAAAGGTGAACTGTGTTAATATGGTCAACAAAAGGGGTGGGGCAAAGAGGGGGTAGGGAAAGGTGGGAGGGAGAGGACCATCTGGGTGGTGGTTTACAGAGAAAGGGGAGGGGGTGGTGGTAAGGAAAACATGGTACAGAACATGGTATAGAACATGGGGGGGGGAGGGGTTGCAGCTTGAGAGAAACAAGTTTATTCCCTGACATTGAGTCCATAAGGACTCAAAGTACCAAGGCTTGTATTAGCTGGCTTTCCATGACTTTGCGGTATTGGCCCCCTTTTTGTCCATTGCACCAAAGCGCTGCCACTCTGATGTGCGACAGGTTATGGTGTTCAGAAGTAAAGTGGTTTGCCACTGGTGTATCTTTTCCTGTCAGAATATTGTCCCTGTGTTCTTTGAAGCGACCATTGAGTGATCTGTATGTTTCTCCTACATACATCATGGCACACAAGGCGCAGGTCAGGACATAGACAACATTTTGAGTTTGGCATGTGAAATGGGATTTCACCTGAAACTTATGATCTGATGGGCCTTGGATAGTTGTTGCAGGGTTAATGAAAGTACAGGTTTTACATTTAGGTTTCTTGCAAGGGAAATTGCCAGCTTGAGCAGAAGGGTGCGTAGAATGGAAGGCAGCATGAACAAGATAGTCACCAAGGCTTTTGTCCCTCTTGAAAGCCACAAGTGGAGGTTGGTTGAATGTATCTTTCAGTGTTGGATCGTTCCTAAGGATCGAGAAGTTGCGACATAGAATGTTTTTCACGGGTACGTTGTGTGGGTGATAGGTCAAAGTCAGTATGCATCGGTCCGTCTCTGCAGCATCCACTTCTTTGCGTTTGAAAGCTTGGCATCTTGGAATTGACTTGGCTCGTTCCAGGGCTGATTGTATCAAGGCTAAAGGGTAACCTCTGGCAGTGAAAAAAAGTAGCCATGGTTGTTGCCCTGTCTGAGCTACAGAGTCTGCACAGCCTCAGGAACTGGGAAAAAGGGATGCTGTCTTTCGATGCAGGTGGCTGGCTGGATGAGAAGAGAAGGTACGAATGAGAATCACCCCCCCCCCCCCCCCCATGTTCTATACCATGTTCTGTACCATGTTTTCCTTACCACCACCCCCTCCCCTTTCTCTGTAAACCACCACCCAGATGGTCCTCTCCCTCCCACCTTTCCCCACCCCCTCTTTGCCCCACCCCTTTTGTTGACCATATTAACACAGTTCACCTTTTCCCCACCCCCTCCCCTACCTTTTGGGCTGAACTGTGGTCACAAGAAACCTGCCAGCTTCCCCTACAACCTCAACACTTCACTTGGTGACCAAGTGCTTACAGCACGAAACGTTGAAGCGTTCTCTGAAAGGTACCTTTTTTCTTTACCTTTATATTTTCAAGTTTGTTTGAAACCCAGCTTGGTTTTTTGGGAATGATTTGTTGCTTCGTACAGTAATGAATTAGTCTGTTTAATGCGAAACGTTCCATTAGTCTACCTGTGTGGGATGTAAGACCAATGGGTCGATCATTATTAATGTCACTCCGGCTTTTCCCATGTTTGTGAATGGGAACTATGATTCAACGTTTCCATACTTGGGCAATTTGCCATCACTCCAGCACTCATGAATAAAACAATGAAGAAAACATAAGACATTAGACGGAAGATATCGTAGCATGTCATTGGACACCCCATCTAGCCCTACAGACGTTTTCTTAGTGCCCAGTTTAGATATACATTCCTGTACTTCATCAAATGTTATGGGGTATTCAGATACAAATCAGTCTCATGGACTGCTCTACCACAGGTAAGCTCCTTTTCTTCATAATCATTATTTACATTAGTCTCTGCAGACAAACGTTCCAAACTGCTGTTTCTGGTGAAAATGTCAACAAAGCCTTCAGATTTTTCTGAATTTGTTGGAAATTTGCAATTGTTGAATTTGATAGGGTATTGAGGTAGATTTACTCCACGTTTCATTGTTTCCATTCTTCCACATACTTTTTGTATGGTTTATAACTCTATACTTCATTATTGCAAAAAGACGACCAGTATTGCATGTTAGCAAAAGCAATGGTTCTATTTGATTTATATGTTGCTTTTTTCTTCCCAAGAAGATTTTCAGCGCGCCCAGGCCCCTTACTACGTAAGTGATCTTTTACTTTCATATCTTTCTCCTTTTTGGCCTCTTTGTAAGCCTCGTTCCACCAGACATTACCCACATGTTTTTAGAAGGTACTGGCTTTATTGTTGGTATCAATTGCCTTGCAGCAGTTATTAAAGCATTTTGAAACTGGTCATATAACTCATCAACATCTTTGATATCGACATCATAAGGATCTATGTAAAACGATCTTAGTAATAAGGAAATTTTATTCCAGTCCGTAAATCTGTAGTTAAATTTTGGAATTTTTCTTTATTCGATTCAGTTGGGTTAAACGTAGGTCTTAGAGTTTCTAGTTCAGTTATAATAGGTAAATGATCGCTGTTGAGTGTATCGTTTAGCGGATTCTAGTCATATAGTGGCGCTAGATCAGGAGAAATAAAGGTTAGATCTATAGCGCTCGGCTTATGATTATGATTGCCAGGGATTCGCATAGTTCTACCGTCATTGAAAATGTAGAGGAACGAATCAACTAAATTTTCTACAAAACGGTTGCTAGTAGGTAAATAGACACTAAGTTGATGGTCATGTTAGCGTTGACGTGAACTTTGGCCGCACAGGAATGAGCTCCTGTGATGTCTGGTGGAACAGGACTTTGGCATGGGAGATATTTTTCACCTTCACGGATGTATATTGCTACATTGATGTTATTGTAATTCCCCACAGTTCGGGTAATGGGGGATAGTAAAAGCCCTTGAGTTTTGGCAACTTGTCTCTTCGGACATTACGTGATTGCAAGGCTAATGCATGATATGTTTCCTGTCCAAGATGTTGACTCAATTGGTCAAGGCCAGTGGTGATAGACTGACAGTTCCACTGGAAGACCCTGCAGTATTCTAGGGTGGACATAAACCTCTACAAATCAAAATATAAGTCACTTAATGCTTAATACTTAGTTTATAAACAGTTAACCTTGATGAGTAAACAAGGTATGGGTCAACTTGACAGTCAATAAATGGGAATTAGGGGAAAGAGTCAAAATGAAATCTGATTACTCAGACACTAAACAGTCAAGTAATTTGGTTGCCTAGTAACACACGTGGTGGGTGTAAAGAACAGACAATCAGGATTCCTGCTTAAATGTTTTGAGAGTTCCCCATCACTAGTTATGGAGAACGCCAAACGGGTTTCTCCAGGGTTGAGGACTGTAGGAGGCGTCGACCAGCCATGGTCAAAGAGAGGCTCAAGAGCTCATCAGCAAAGGCGACACCAGTTGTGATGTGGCTGAAGTCCAATGGCTGTTTCTTCAAAACCAGTCTACCCAGACCAGCCATGGGCAAATTGTCTGCTGTGTGACCAGCCTCTTAACTGGCATTCCATCCTACCAGCTAGTTGCCCCTCACTGCGATTCTATCCTGTATTGGAGGGGTTAACCACTACAAACTCTCTGTTCTCAAAGGTTGGCCAGAATTGTACCCTCTTCAGTAGAGCTGATTTTCTGTTTGGGTTCCCACGCTGACCTTGGAAGAAGTTTACTTTGCTCTTGGACATTATTTTTGAGGCTGCAGATCCAGTCCGAAAGTTTTAAAAAAACTGATGGTAAGTCAGCTATTGTTGGACTTACGGTAAGTAGCCCTCCCCTGCCTGGATCACTGTCAGCGGGACTTGTTTTCTCGTAACTGATAGTCGCCTTTTCTGCAGCAACCACAAGTCCAACTCCATTCAAAGAGGTTGGAGTTGGTTTGGCCATTGATTTCATCTCTTCCGGGGTTTTGTTCATCCCAGTCAGCACGCGAATCGCTGATGAACCATTCACTTTGGCTCTAACATTGTTCCACCTGTTCATATTGGGGGACTTTACAAACGAATTCAGCAGGCGTCGTTATTAGATGCTGATCGTATCTGCCATCTTGCGTGTGTGTGTGTGTGTGTGTGTGTGTGTGTGTGTGTGTGTGTGTGTGTGTGTGTGTGTGTGTGCGTGCGTGTGTGTGTGTGTGTGTGTGTGTGTGTGTGTGTGTGTGTGTGTGTGTGTGTGTGTGTGTGCTCGCCGGTGCTAAACTCAGGAGTATTATACGTGTTTGGATGCCTGCATGCATTCATCTATTGTAGATTGATTTAATTGAGAGATAGATGATGAGTGGAGAGGTAATATTGGAGGTCCAAACTGGGACGAAGGGTGGAGGTTGACTGGTAGGGGTAACCTGTGGAGCGAGGTTGTGTGTGTGTGTGTGTGTGTGTGTGTGTGTGTGTGTGTGTGTGTGTGTGTGTGTGTGTGTATGTGTGTGTGTGTGTGTGTGTGTGTGTGTGTGTGTGTGTGTGTGTGTGTGTGTGTGTAGGGTGCGTTTTGTGTTTTGCCTATCGTTGTTTCTTTGGCTTAAAATCTGATGAATGTTCTTGTTTATTATAAAGGCTAGGGCATTCAATTGACTGCAAGTATAACTGTTCTTAATGGTAATAGTTTTAGTAACAAGAAGAAGAAGAAGAAGAAGAAGTAGAAGAGAAGAAGAAGAAGAAGAAGAAGAAGAAGAAGAGAAGAAGAACAACAACAACAACAACAACAACAACAACAACAACAGGAAGAAAAATGATGACGATGATAATGATGATGATGATAATAATAATAATAATGATAATAATAATAATAATAATAATAATAATAATAATAATAATAATAATAATAGCAAGAAGAAGAAGAAGAAGAAGAAGAAAGTAATAATGATAATAACAACAACAATAATAATAACAATCATGTTCACCATCATCATCATCATCACCATAATAACAACAACAACAATAAAAATAATAATAATCATCATCAGCAGCAGCAGCAGCAGCAACATAATAATAATAATAATAATAATAATAATAATAATAAATAATAAAAATAATAATAATAATAATAATAATAATAAAAATAATAATAATAATAATAATAATAATAATAATAATAATAATAATAATCAGCATCATAACTATAAAGAGAACTATAAAATAGGCACTCTGGCTCACCCACCTCCGCCAGCTCCAACCGGCTGAAGCCGGTTTCGCTGTTGCTCCGCCGGCTTACCCAGAGTGCCTATTTTATAGTTCTCTAATAGTAAACACTTTACAAACATACATAATGTGTAGGATTATCTGTTTTTAACACTAATTTAGAAAACTTTTGAGACTTAAGTTTTTGCTTAATCCTTCGTTTTTCTTGATCGTTTTCAATAACATCATTTTCTTTCATACATTCATCAAATGCGTCTCTGTCTTTCATGTGAAATAAAACTACAGTCTTTAACTGTTCTCTAAAGTCTTTTAAAACTGAGTTATATTTTTGACATAAAATCCACACACTTATCCCAGCATGTCTTCCACTGAAAGCTAGTTTTGATAAAGTGTTTCTTTTTTTGACTATATCCTTTTCTGCCGAACAATCATCTATAATAAATAATGTCTGCATTCCCTCAAACAGTTTAAAAAATGTTCTAAACACTCACTCAGTTTATTGCTAGGGTCAACTAAATAGATTTCATCATCCGTCCATATAAACCTTCTATCGTGATATGCTTTGTTCCATTTAAGTGTTGGACAGAAAATTACAATATGATCAAAATTATAACTATAAACTGTTTGTAATAGGTCGAGGACAAATATTGTTTTTCCACAACCAGTCTGTCCACAAATCAATGAACAATGAGGGGTTTTTGTCATAAAGTTTAACTGCTCCATAGTTTTAAAACAGAATTTAATCTAATCCAGTTATTGTTTTTATCATACTCTCTGTCAAAACTTGTTCAGTGTAATAAAACCCTATAAGGCCCAAATGTGTAAGATTAATCCAGTTCAGTTCTGTAAGATCGTTTCTATTTAGACTAATATCAATTTTGTTGCTTGTTGTTATGACCTTAATATCCTCACCATTGTAAAGAACGACGACAGTAACTTTAAGTTTGTCAACGTCTAAGTTTTGCCAGCTAATAAGAATTCCTTTCATAAGATTGTCACTGACGCCCAGAGCTCCATTTCTCGCCTCATCTTTTAAGACAGAAATTTTAAATATCATTGTGAACGTGTCTCCTAATTTTGTGCGTGGAATGAACTGTAATTTTGTAGAAGCTTTCTTTAAAACCGATTCTCTTCTGTGGAGGATGTACTGTTTGTCCCCAAACGGCTTCATTTCGATCTCTTTCCGACTGTTGTCCTCTGGCATAAGACTTACATGTAAAGGGCCAGAGTTCAATGCTTTTCTGAAACTTTTTTGACGGTCAAAAAATGTAAATGGGCTTAAGAATTCAAATTTTATGTCCCATTCTAAATATGGTTCTAAGTGCCATTTGTTGTCAGTTTTTCGAACTATTTTATATTCATACTGACCCGCATTATTTGCTTCTACATTGCGTAGTTGTTCTAGTTTAGGAAACCTTTTGTTGTCGTCAACCTCTTTGCGCTTATAATAACCATCTTTAGTGTACTCAAAACCATATAAAGTGCCTATCTCACCGTTTTGTTCAAAGTCCTCAACGTCTGCAAGGTCTTTTAATTCTAAAGTTACACACCTCTCAGGCGCTAATGTGACCCCCGAATCGTCTGGTCCACGTGACATTTTTTTAAAACAACGTATTATTTTATTTCTAAAACAATGTGCAGGTTATCACATTTCACGACTTTCCCTGTTTTATCTGTGATCTTTATATTAAATGATCTGACCCTCCCACAAGCTAATCTTTTAAACTGTAAATTAGGGAATTGTATAATTTCATAATCGCAATATGCAGCTTTCCCTGATGGAAGAGCTCTTAAAACAGTTGAGGGCCTTCCATCATATAAGTTTTCATCAGTGCTCAGCTCGTCCAAATGAACATAGAGTAATGAATGTAATGCAAGATCGAGCGGGTTTTCTCCCTCATAAGTAGTTTTGTCTGATGTTACTCTAAAACCATGATTGTCAGTTGCAAAGCCTAACATTTTAGCTAGCTCTACATCAAAAAGGTAATGGTCTACTTCTTCTTCAGGTTTGAATGTCAACATTATTTTCAAATTTGCATTGTTAAGTTTGAGAGTAATGTCGAAGTTACTCATTGCTTCTTTTAGCGAGCAAAACCCGTAATAACCATCAGGTATGGTTAACTGGCTAACTAAGTTTCCTCTATTATCAAATTTTTTAATCTTATTATTCTCCTTGGATTCAGTTATATTAAACCATACGACTTTGTAAAAAATTTCATGGAGTGCGACCCTTTGGGTTCCGCAGTTATTATCAATAGCATATTCTAAAAACGAAGGACTGTCTTGAGTTGTTATTGTTACAAACATTTTTAAAACAAATTTAAAAATGAGTGCATTCAAATATACTAATGCAAAATATTCTGTTGGACCGCACTACAGTCCTAAAGATATAACAACTGATACCCTCGACATTTCTGTGACTCAGACTGACGCCTTTCAAGTAAAGGTTAGTACTCCATTGGATCGTTATCTTAACCCTCCTATCAAAAACGACTACATCCCGAAAGTGTGGTTCAGTCATCCGATGCAGTTTTATCAGAACCAGTTAAACTTTGCTGTGTTTTGTGCATCAACTGGGTGTGGAGTGTCGTATGCTGATCATTTAAATCATCCTGATCCTTTGGTGAGGTCAGTGTATAGATTTCATTTTTATTACACCTTCAGACGTATTTTATCTGAACTGCAAGCACCATTACCAAATGACAAAACGTTTAATCCATTCAGCAACAGAATAGATTACAAGGCTTTTGAAAGGATCTGTAACGAATTTGATATTGACCCAAAGACAGACTTTAGACAAAAGTTGGATCTTAATCATGGTTTAGGCACTCTTTATTATTGGGGCGTGCATAGAAAGTATAACTATGATTGGAATCCTCCTTACACATCTTTCTCTTCAGGCACAACTGTTCACCTCGGGTCCATAGAGCAAGAGCATAAAACAGCATGGACAACATTTATTTTGGATACTTCTAAGGGTCTAACAAAAGCGGGAATAGAACGAATAAACGACTCTATTCGTACTTATGTTTGGTGTTTGCTAGGTTCGCAAGCACAAACGAGATCAAACATAATTGATCCTTCTACTGGCTTTGACGCCCAAAAACAGTATTTAGCAAATTTAGAGGATTCTATTAATTCTGCAATTGATTTGCCTTCAAGTATTAAAAGGTACCAAAATGTTTTGCAATACGCAAGATCGAAAGTAGACTTTGCTGTTGGCACTGGTTTATACATGCTGCCTTCTGACCTCAGACTTCAGATAGGAACAATAATAAACTATAATAATGAAATCCTTGTGGCTGGTAAAGAAGAGAAGGTCGGAAAAAACGACATAAATTCTAAGCCAGCAATAGCAATAAAAAAAGAATCCCCACCAATCCCCAAGGCCCCAAAACCCCATCCAATACTCCCCTCAAAACCCCACCCCCAACCAATCCCCATGGTGAATAAAAGCGACCCCCATGAATATGAAAAGACAGCACTTGTTATTGGATTAACTGCCCTAGGATTACTTGGTCTTTATCTTACTATAAAGTAACCCAACTATTAAGACAACTAATGCCCATAAGTGCTCAGCCATAAAGCCAACTACTTTACTTGCGGCAGACAAAAGCCAGCTAACGATCCCTCCTATTATACCAGGCAAAGAATCTATTGCCTTACTGGCTAATTTTTTTAATAAACTTGCAAGATGATCAAGTTGTTTTTTTACCCATGATTTATCAGGTGGAGGAGATGGTGGCGGAGGCACTACCCCCCCACCACCGCCGCCTGTAATAGCCAACACCAGTGTACTTATTGCAAATCCTAAGGCTGTTATAACACTTGCTAATGTGACACCTTGCTCTCTAAACAGTGTTTTTATTCGTTCTGCTAACGTTGTGTCTTCATATAAAATTCTTTGGATAGTTTCTCTTATTCTGCTCACTTGAGTTCGTAATTGTTCTCGGTTATTAGACAACACTTCTAGTCTTGCTGATCTCTCTTGTTCAAGATCTTTTAGTCTTTGTGTTATTCTTTCTTTAACACCAGGTCCTAAGTTGTGGTCATCAGCCTCAACTAGTTTTTCTTTTTCTCTTTTATATGCTCATCTAGTTCACCCAGTTTTGCTAAATTGTTTGTTAACTCACCCCTGATGCTTCTTAAAGCATGATCAAGGGCCGTTATTTCTCTCATAGGTAGCGGCGGATCGTGCATAGTTTTTAATGCTGTTTCTTCT
The DNA here is from genome assembly GCA_033310375.1 of Conus canariensis. Lineage (NCBI taxonomy): Eukaryota > Metazoa > Mollusca > Gastropoda > Neogastropoda > Conidae > Conus > Conus canariensis. The sequence goes on from CM065735.1 coordinate 46,086,175, forward strand.
GAAAAACTGGTTTCTGCTTGTATTATTTCGTCTGCTGTTGGGTTTAAATCTTTAAGGGGTATGTTTTGAATTTGGTTTTCTGTTGGGAGTTTTTGTAGTGTGTTTTGAAGTTTAGCAACTGCTTCCCTATCTAATTTTGGTTTAGTAATGCCAAGGCGATTTTGTTCGCTCACACTGAGCCTTTGTCTAATTGTACTCTTTTTTAAAAACTTTGATGAGTGTGGTTTAGTTGTAAGCTGAACAAGTTGTCCTTCGTCGTTTCTCACAAACAAATGGTCATCTTTTGTTTCAAAATCATTAGGGTCTATAAAATCAGGAGGTTCTTGGCCTAAACTTTGATAAAATGATTTGACCTTACTTTCTGTTAATTCACGCCGCAATGATTGTAATGGATGTGTCAAAGGAGTCATTTCACTCATGTCGTCTCCAGGATCAAAAACATCATAATCTTCAATGCCTGCCATGTTTTTAAATAATTAACTTTTTATTTTGTTTTATAAAAAAATGTCACAAGCATATGGCTCGATTCTTGACCCGCATAGAAGACTGAAAGAACCCTTTGGCGTGAAGGGAAATAAACAGAATATTATTGTTCCAAATAATCCATCTACTATTGATTCAGATCAAATTCTTACTGTTAAATTTCCAGACCTAGGAGCAGATGAAGTGATTGTGCCGGGATCTGCACGACTTACTTTCAAAATAGAACTTGATTCAGCAACAGACGCAAACAGGACAGTTGTACAGAATCTGGGACGGGCAATCGTTAAGAAAATTTCTATAAAACTTGAGGGGCAAGAAATATTTTCTTTACACAATGCAGACATATTTCTAATCTATTCTGATCTATGGCTAACCGATAATGAAAGGGCCGATCTTGCGTTTCAAGGAATCGAAAATAACGAAGCACTAAAACACAGAATAGACGCCGAAGATGCTAAAGCCGGCAACAAGTATGAAGCTGTAAGTTTTGCTTATGGAAATCGCTTTTCTATACCCTTAGATTTTGAGTTGTTAAAAGCGCATGCGCCATACTTTCAAGGAGCATTAAAAGGCAGATTGTCATATGAACTAACTTTTAATGAATACAAACGTGTCATTAAATCTACAGACTCTAACGCAAAGTACAGCATTTTCGACATCTCGTTAGAGTTTGACATTGTTAGCAACCCTAACTTAGCAAGGCTGATTGAGCAACAATATCAGTCAAAATTAGCAATATATTACGAAAGAGTGATTCATCATACTAAATATCCTAAAAGCAGGGCAGACACTATATGGAACTTTAGTTTTAGTGCCGCAGCAAGATCCCTTAAAGGTATTTTATTGCTGTGTGAAGATGAAGAACCATTCAAAAGACAAAGTGAAAAGTTTATCAATCCTAAAATAACGAAAGTACAATGTTCAATTGAGGGTAGTCCTAACCAAGTCTACGGTAGCGGGCTTAAACCTTATCATCATTTTGATGAAATAAGAAAATTGTTTGGAGGCGGGAGGTGTAGAAATCCAACAGTAGACCTTGTGTCTAAAGATCTACACCTTCACAGTGTTAGACTTGATGAATATTTAACAACGAAATACGGTTTATGGATTGACCTAAGGTCAACAGAAGATAATCAGTTGCATGGGAGTGGGAGAACAGTTAAAGACGTAATAAACATTCAAATTGATAAAGAAAAAGAGAGTGATAAACCACTTAATGTACATTTGTTTTTAATATATGATGCGCAGCTGAATATTCAAGATAACAGATTAAAAGATATCCAATACTAAATTATTTTTATTTTAAAAAAGCATGTCTGTTACGACTTATCCAAAAGTGCCCAAAGAAGAGATAGTAGGCAACTCTGTTGCTGTAGACATAAAAACTTTCAGATTAACAAACATAACACAAATGCAAACCCAACTAGAGCAGGACCTTTCAAAATACAGTAAAACCAAACGAAGGTATTCTGCTGTCTTTAATGCTGTTACATATGTTAATACTGGAGCATCGGCGGTTAGTGCTTTAACAGCAGGAACAAGTGTAGGTCTCTTAGCAACAGGCGTAGGTGCACCGGTAGCTATACCTCTAGGTGGTTTGTCTTTAACTCTTGGCCTGTGTTCATTGGCTGTAAGTGCTGTCAGCAAAAAAATAAAAGCTAAACTCCAAAAGCACACAGCTATGGTTCAACTAATAACAGCTAAACTTAGTTCCTTCAAACTGACAATAAATAAAGCACTTGCTGACTCAAACATCACGGATGAAGAATTTAGTCGCCTACAGGCTGATTTTGAGGACTACAAAAGACAAAAGTTTGATCTTCAAAGAAAGGCAAGGGCAACTTTTTCTCAACAACCAGACACCGACCAGATACAAAAGGAATGTTTAAAAAAAGTAAACGAAACATTAAACTCTGTTCTAAACAGCTCACATTAACAACCCCAAAGGGCGTTTATACTTTAGTTTATGAGTCCAAGCACAAAAAGACCGTTGATATTGATTCTGATTAAGTATTTTTTTTTAATTTAAATAAATATTTTGAGTTAGAAAAGAAGCTCAACATGGATAAGATATATGAAGGTTCAGATGAATTGTTTGAAGCAATGCTCGAGGAAGAGCGTTTGTCAAGAGCACTAAATGAGATTGATTTAGAAGTTATTAATCCAAAAAACGTGCGGGAAAGCGTTGTACACGCTATTTCTCAAGTTCCAAGTAAACTAACAATAAACCCTCCAGTTAAAGTAAGGTTAGTTGTTTTAATCGACTATATAACAATAAATGAAGAAAATCTAGAAGTCTGGGTCTCAACTAAACAGCAGACTATTCTTTCCTCTAATGACTTAACACCTGGTTGGGCAGACCAGCTGCTTACACAGTTTGATGTGGCCGCTGAAGAAGCCAAAATGAGAGGCTCTGGCTGGTCAGAGGGTAAAGTCTTAGAGATCAGATTAAAACAGGCTAAGTATGAGCCAATTGTTGGCAAGGCTTACATTCCACTACCTCCATCATTAGTTGCAAAACGAGCAGTTCTAAACATAAAGAATTCAGACAACAAATGTTTTATGTGGTGCGTTCTTGCTAGGCTGCATGTATTCCGCAAAAACGCAGAGAGAGTGTCTAACTATGAACCTTACATCAATGATCTTAACTTTAGAGGAATATCCTTTCCTGTTAGTGTAAATCAGATTGATCAGTTTGAAGAACAAAACAAACCAATAACTGTTAATATCTACATATGGGATGAGGAAACAAATCTACAGCCGATTAAAGTGTCCAAGAACAGTCCAACGATTGGCGAACCAGACAAAAATCATGTTGACTTACTACTGATGTTTTCACCAACAGGGCTACCACATTACACATTGATACGCACAATGAGTAGATTACTAGTGCATACTACAAAACAACATAGCAAACAAGAATTCTGTAGAAAATGTTTAACAAGAATTCCATCTGTTAAAGCAGCGAGCGAACATGTAAAACATTGTATTAGCCCAGTTGACTGTGATACAGAACTAATTACGCCCGGAGAAGGCAGTAAAGTTAGTTTTAAGAACTGGAAACGGTTGCAAACTAGTCCATATGTTGTTTACGCAGACTTCGAATCACTCATTGTTCCTTATGAAGGACCAACCCCACAGAAACTTCCTAAAACAGTCTTAATGAGTAATCATCAGATTTGCTCATTTGCCTTCATCATTGTTAGGTCGGATGGCGCCCATTCAAAGCCAGAATTATACAGAGGACCAAATGCTGCAAAATACTTCTTAAAACGCATGCAGCAAGTGCGTAATGCCTGTTCTAATAATCTAAACTTATCTGAAATCATAATGACGCCTGAAGACCAACAACAGTATGACTCAGCCACTCACTGTTGGATTTGTGGTTTAGGCCTCTCCCCAGAGAATCCAACAGTAAGAGACCATGATCACATCAGCGGAAAGTTCAGAGGAGCAGCACACAGTAAATGCAATCTTCAACTAAAGTTTGAACCAAAGACATGGAAGCTGCCTATATTCTTTCACAACTTGCGAGGTTACGACTCTCACCTTATAATGCAAGCAGTAACCAGCGACTTCAGGGTGTCATGCATTGCGCAGTCATCAGAAAAGTACATGTGTTTCACTTTAAATAACATGTCTTTCTACGACTCTATGCAACACATGATGGGTTCATTAGAGTCACTGGCTATGTCCTTAAAGTCCTGCCCAATAACAGAAGAATATTTTGACCCCACTCTTGTTAGAAAGGGCGTTTACCCTTATGAGTACATGAACAGTTGGCAAAGGTTTGACGAAGATACACTTCCGCCTAAAGGCGCGTTCTTTTCTAGTCTCAGAGGAAAGGACATCAGTGATTCTGATTACCAGCATGCTCAAGATGCGTGGCAGAAGTTAGAGTGTAAAACGATGGGAGACTATTATGATTCCTATTTAATGGCGGATACCTGTTTGTTGGCGGACGTCTTTGAAAATTATAGGAAGACCTGCATGAAACATTACAGCCTGGATCCTGCGCATTAATATTTCTGCGCCCGGGATGAGCTGGGACGCTTTCTTAAAATTTACTGGAGTACAAATTGATTTATTGTCTGACCTGCCAATGCTTCAGATGATTGAAAACGGATTGCGTGGGGGAATCAGTATGGCGTCGCACCATTACTGTAAAGCAAACAACAAATACTTGGACGACTATGATCCAAGTAAAAGGTCTAACTATCTTATATATTTAGATGCAAAGAATCTGTATGGATGGGCAATGGCGCAATCACTTCCATTACACAACTTTAAAATGTACACAGATACGAATAATATTCAAAAAGCATTAAAGTGGTTGGGCAGTTTGACGCCAGATCAACAGTGTGGATACATTCTAGAAGTTGACTTAGAATATCCTCAGGAACTCCATGATTACCATAATGACTATCCATTAGCAGCAGAAAGTCTAAAGATGGCAAAAACAGAACCACCTAAACTTGTGCCTAATCTTCGAGGCAAAAAAAATTATGTCTGCCATTACAGGCTTCTACAATTTTATTTAAGACATGGTTTGAAGTTGACAGCTGTTCATCGTATAATTGCTTTTGATCAAGAACAGTTCATGAAACCATACATAATGAAGAACACTGATCTCAGAACTAAATCCACAGATGCTTCAGAAAAAGACTTTTTCAAGTTGATGAACAACAGCTGTTTTGGAAAGACTATGGAGAATCCGCACAAGCGTAAAGATGTTAGATTGGTCACCAGAGAGAACGATGCAATTAAGCTAACTTCTAAACCTAATTATCAGGACTTCAGAAGATTTCATGATCAGCTTTTTGGCATAATGATGAAAAAAAAGAAAGTCAAATTGGATAAGCCCGTTTTTATTGGGTTTACTGTTTTAGAGCTGTCGAAGCTTTTGATGTTAGAATTTCTTTATGACTACTTTAAGCCCTTGTATCCAGAGTCCAGAGTTCTGTACACAGATACAGATTCCTTTGTTATAGATATCCCTACTGAAGATATCTATAAAGACATGGAATTAGAAGTAGCTAAAGGGCATGCGGGATGGTACGACACATCTGATTATCCTAAAGATTCGCCTTTGCATTCAACTGTTAACAAGAAGGTTTTAGGTAAGATGAAGGATGAATTATCTGGAGGTGTGATCAAGGAGTTTGTTGGTTTGAGGTCGAAAATGTACAGTCTTTCAAGCCAAAAAAAAGTTGTTAAAAAAGCAAAGGGAATATCTCGTAGTGTTGTGCAATCAAGCATATCCCATGACAACTATAAAAAAGCATTGTTTGACAATAAGACTTTTCATCATGACAATTACAAGCTGCGATCTAATCTGCATGAGATTAACACAACAGTTGTAACAAAACGGTCTCTTGACCGCACTAACACAAAAAGAGTATTTGTTAATCCAGAGTTTTCATATGCAATTGGTCATTGGAGAATAGTATAATCATATGTCTTTAGGCTTATATTTTTCAGCAATCGCACGTTCAATTATATCATCATCTAATTTAGCAAAATTAATATTATTTATTAATGCTAGATGTGCTTTAATTTTTTTTTTGTCATTTCACAATATTCATGTTTCCATAAATCAAAATCAAAATAAAAGCTTTGGGGTTTAAAGCGATTGTCTGGCGATTGTTCTAGCCAGGGATTGTCAATCTTCTCAAATACTTCTTTAATGATATACTGATACTCAAATAAATCTTGCATTAATTTTAAAGACTTTTCCTTTGCCATTTCTGCCATTTCCCTTTGAGCTTCCATTTTAAACCCAAATGTATTTGCGTAGATTAAAACAGTTCGTTAAGCTTAACTATATCATCACCCAATTCAACCAAATTATTATCCATTACTGCTAAATGCGCTCGAATTTTTTTAATATATTCTTGCTCCCAATCAAAATTTGAGGTTTTGTCTAGCATGGCATAATCAATCTTCTTAAATATTAGTCTAATAGCAAGATTATAATCAAATATTTTTCGCATTATTTCTAAGGACTCTTCCTTCACCATTCTTGCTTCCAGTGCCATTTTACGTAAGGATTCTTCCTTTTCCATTCTTGCCGCCATTTTAATTTAAATTAAAAAATAATTAAGCGACTGGAACTGTGTCTGGAGGGATTATCTGCAGTTCTTCTTTCACAAAAGATCTTTGAGGGGCTGGTCGTTTTGTTGTGTCAGTTTCTCGTAAATAATACACGGGCGGATTCATCTTTACAATTCTTTTTATTTCATATGAGTCAACACTCCAAACTGGATCGGTTGCCCTGATGCGGGTGTCCCCTTCTGCTTCTCCCAGTAAATAAAGGTACCTTACTTTCAAACCAAATGGTAATAGTTTGCTTGATGAACTGGCGTCTCCTTCAACAACATTTATTTTTTTGTTTTTTGATTGCTTGTACTGGTTTTAGACCTTTAAATTCTTCATTATTCATTGCACGTAGAACTGAGGGCAGTCTTCTAACCCATTCTGTGTTGCGAGAATTGTCAATCAGCTCTCTGTGATACTGGTAGGAAAAAAGCCTTTCAGATAACTGTTTGTTAAAGTTTTCAACCAAACCCTGTGATCTGTGAACTCCTGGAATGCCTCTTTTAATGGTAACTCTATGTTTTAACAATAATTGATTTACTTGACCTTTAAATTCTTTTCCATCATCGACTTGAATCATACGAGGATAAGTTAAGGGTCCTCGTTGATATATCAGTTGTAAAGCGACAGCAACAGCAGAAGCACTCTTTTGTGTTAATGGTTCCGCATCTTTGTATCTTGAAGCTATGTCAATGACTGTAAGTGCGTACTTAAATCTTTTTCGTCTAATCGTATCATGGGGTAAATATAGAAGATCCATTTGATGGGTGTCGTTCGGTATTGTGTTGACAAAGTGTGGTCTTTGTATTCGTTTAGGCGCTGGTAAATAAATTTGCCAAATCGCTTGTTTAGATAACCATTCTTTTGCTGTTTGTTCACTGACTCCCGCTGCTTGGCTAAGCTTTTTAATTGCTGTTATTCCCTTCCAATATCCTTTTGGAGAATAATAGATTTTGTACATTTTTATTCAGCCAATACTTTGTGCAACAAAATACACAGCGGTCATGCCAAAGACAATAAACAATATTTCTGCATCTTTTGTTTTTCTGATGGTTGATAAAAGTCGCTAAATTTTGGTGGGGGCAATGTTTCAACTTGTTTGCCTGTTACTAGAAAATATTCTTTTATTGCCTGGTCAACATCTTTAAATGTGTAAGCTGCATGTCCCTGTTGTTTAAGTCTGTCGTTAATAAAATCTAACTGCTCCATTCTTTGCTTTTCATAGGTGTCTTGTGCAGCGGCTAGTTGCTCCATAGCTCTGTTATGTCTTTTTCTCTCATCGTTATTTTGTAGTTTACTAAATGCGTAATTACTTCCGCTAAAAGCAAGCGCATTAACCACAGCGCCACCAATCATCATTACGAGTGAAGCCATTTTTATAAATGTATTTTTTTTTAATTTTACATATTGATACTGTCTGGAATTATTCCTTGCTTAACTAGAAAATCTTTAGTGGCAAATGAAGCTGTAATGACAGCAATCAACTTTGCTGAGTCTTCAAAATCTAGTTTGCCAAGATCTGCTGGTTTTATTTTTAACAGGCTTTTACCAAGCATTGTGTATCCTACACTTAGGCCTCCAATAACAGCAGAATGGTATACAAGGTTAGTAATAGTTTTTTCGGCGCTCATTTTTAAAAAATAAAATAATATTTATTTATTAATAAAACATGAACTGCGATGATTTACTTCCTGAACTTATGATTACAAATAATCAAGTTGATGACCAAGCTATTATGCGCCAAAAGGAAAGGCTGTATTCTTTAGCAGCATGTGGAAAAACAAAACAGTACCTTGGAAATGAATTCAGCATAGAACAGATTCAACAAATGTCGCCACAAGACATTGTAAAGTATCACAACAGGTATGAAGCGCAACTGGGGTCAAGAATGGTAAAAAGTGTTGGGCAAACGGTTCTTAGTTTGTACACTAAACTAGTTAGTAGATTTGCTCCCATTGATTCTGAACAAGATTTTATGTATGATTTAACGCAGGATCCAGTTTTAACAAAGTCATTAGAGTCTCTAGGATGTGATCTATATTACAGATTTGGAACATTGTTATCGCCATTAATCATGGGATTAATTACTTTTAATCATATAGATTTTGTTTCCCTTCAAAATGACCGAGCCAGAAAATCAGCAGAATCAGAAAACATTGAATCAGGTGGAGAAAGTGACCAGTAAAAAGCCTCCTCATCCTGGGCGTGTTGCAGCAGGAAAAAAATTAGCAGAGTGGAACAAACAAAAAAAATTAATGTTGCAATCATAGAATATAACTCATAATGAAAAAACACCAGTTGTGCCAGAGCCACAACAAGAACAAGTTGTTTCAAGTCCCGCAACATCATCATGGATTATTTGGATTAAAAGAGTTAGCATTTTTGGCGTCATTGCTGTTGGTGGGGGTGGTTATTACGTTTATAAAACATATAAAGAAAGACAGCAAAAACCAAAGCAGCCCAAAAAATCACAGCCACTAAATACAAAATCTGAACAAAAAAGAATACCAGAACCGCCAACAACAAAAGATCATTTTGATCCATTTGATATGCAGTAATATTTCAAGAACTTAATAAATAATTATAAGTGACTTGAATAAGAACTTGATAACGACTTCATGACGACTTGATGAAAACTTAAATAAGAACTTGATAAGAACTTGAGGTAACTTGATTAAAAACTTAAAGTAACTTGATTAAGAACTAGATTAAGAATTTGGGGTAACTTGATTAAGAACTTGGGGTGACTTAATTAAGGACTTGGGGAAACTTAATTAAGGACTTTGGGTGACTTAATTAAGAACTTAATTAAGGACTTGGGGTGACTTAATTAAGGACTTGGGGTGACTTAATTAAGGACTTGGGGCGAAAAGTGGAACTGGTAGGACCACTTCTCATTTGATATGTCAGCCACTTGCTTTGTGACTGAACAGGATGTGCGTGGGCGCTGTGCAGTGTCGGGCTGGCCTGCAACTACTAGTTAAGCGCGATGAAGAACAGAGAAAGAGGCAGCTCACGCTATAGCAAAGAACGTGTTAGCGCACGCCCGCTGTGCGGACAGACCGCGCCGCGAGCCCGGTGAGAGAAGAAACGCAGTAGGCGCGCAAGGCGTGTTTTTATTGATTTTTAGGTCAGAACATAGGGAGACACACAGTTTGTAAACAGGACGCTCAGCCTGCTGACTTACTGCGTCGTTATAATTGTGTTGTCTTGGTCTTGCAAAAAAGCTGACAGTCAACCGACTGGTAGTACAGACTGTTTGGGGGAACGCAGACACTATTTATTATAGATGACTGTTCGGCCAAAACTGGCTTTCAGTGGAAGACATGCTGGGATAAGTGTGTGGATTTTATGTCAAAAATATAACTCAGTTTTAAAAGACTTTAGAGAACAATTAAAGACAGTGGTTTTATTTCACATGAAAGACAGAGACGCATTTGATGAATGTATGCGTGAGAATGATGTTATTGAAAATTCCCAAGAAAAACGAAGGATTAAGCAAAAACTTAAGTCTCAAAAGTTTTCTAAATTAGTGTTAAAAACAGATAATCCTACACATTATGTATGTTTGTAAAGTGTTTACTATTAGAGAACTATAAAATAGGCACTCTGGGTAAGCCGGCGGAGCAACAGAGAAACCGGCTTCAGCCGGTTGGAGCTGGCGGAGGTGGGTGAGCCAGAGTGCCTATTTTATAGTTCTCTCTATAATAATAAACAATAATGAGTAAATATATACATAAATCAATTAATCCATTCATTCATTAACTGGAGGAGGAGCACGAGGAGCAGGAGCAAAAGAGGATCTAATGTGTTAAAAGGGAATACGAGAAAAGACAAAGTCTGCTCAACAGAAACATGCTAACATACACACATGGAAATCAAGCATATCTAAAAGGAAACCAACTACTGCTACGATGGAAATAGTAGCCAAAGAGCCTTGGGATGATGAAGCACAATGAGCCAGATGTCTGCTGATGCTGGACGCGCTTTTTTTTCCTCACAATCGCAGAGTTCTGCCAATGCTGTTGCCATGTCAACAGCAGGCTGAAGGATCAGACACAGACTTCCTGCTGACATGTAACTAACGTTGCCATACGTGTCCACGCTGTATTCTTTTCATTTCGGACAAACGAGGGTACTTACATCAAAAGAACGTTGAGTGTGTGTGTGTGTGTGTGTGTGTGTGTGTGTGTGTGTGTGTGTGTGTGTGTGTGTGTGTGCACGTGCGTGCGTGCGTGCGTGCGTGCGTGTGTGCGTGCTTGCGTGCGTGCGTGTATGTGTGTATGTGTGTGTGTGTGTGTGTGTGTGTGTGTGTGTGTGTGTGCGCGCACGCGCGCCTCTGTGTGTGTGTGGGGGGGGGGGGTGGTGTTTGTGCGTGTGTGTGTGTGTGTGTGTGTGTGTGTGTATTTGTGTGTGCGTGCGTGCGTGTGTGTGTGTGTGTGTGTGTGTGTGTGTGTGTGTGTGTGTGTGTGTGTGTGTGTGTGTGTGTGTGTCTGTCTGTCTGTCTGTCTGTCTGTCTGTCTGTCAGTGTCACAAAATAATACAGATTCTTCTCCACACTCAGGGAACATCAGCAGGACCCCACTGATCCGAGTTAACGATGGTAGTGTTCTACGTCAAGGACATACTCCATTTTTACCTTCAAATGCCCGTTTAAAACAAACAAACAAACAAAAACCGTTTGTTTTCCTTTCGTGTTTCCTGAAACACGTTAGGAAGAAGGACATGGAAAACAACAACAACAACAACAACAACAACAAAACATGGAGTCCCAAAATTGCTGTTAGAGGTGGAATACAGATTGACCAAAAAAAAAAAAAAAAAAAAAGCTTTGTCATATGACACACTCATACGATATGTGTTTCCATTGCAGAGAAGTCAGATGGTACTAACGTGATTCCACCACCCCAGCTCTTTGAGGAAGACAAGACGCAATAGTTTGAGGGCGAGAATACCTGGATATGTACAGGATGGGATGGTTGGTTTTGGGGGGAGGTTCTCTTTGGCCGAAGATCCGGATGACATCAGGAGAGAGGGAGGCCACTCTATCAGCAGGAGAAACAGATGCGGTCAAGCCCCTTCTGAGCGTCGTTACGGTCCAGTCGCGGTTGTACACCAGAATGGGACTGGGATGAAAGATGTAATTCCCTTGTAACTTTCTGTCCCGGCACCCACATAAACACACACACACACACACACACACACACACACACACACACACACACACGCACACGCAAGCGCGCGCGCGCGTGCACACACACACACACACACACACACACACACACACACACACACACACACACACACAACATTCCCTTACCACCACCATATTCCTCCGTTTCACTAACACTTTTCTTAAACTGACATTACTTGAATCATAAATGCAATAAAACGGTTGTATATACTTCGCCCTAGAGAGCGATGGCAGAGAAAGATCGGACATTTCTCCCTCAACCATCACCACACACAGCTATACTTGAGGTGAACGTCGCCAATTGGGGTGTGTGTCCTCATGAACACTTCTCACAGGTCAGATGGGGCCACAACCCTATCGGTAACGACAACAAGGTAGAATTTTTTTTTCTAAAAATAGATGCTGATATTATGTTAAAAAAAAAAGCCAGAGGCCACCCATGTCTGGCATCCACCTCGCGATCAATTTGAGATGAGTGATTGCTCTTTCTACGCTTGCATTGTCCTGGATGGTATTTATTTTGCCTGAGGAAGACCAAAGAGGTCGAAATGCGTAGTGCTCTGTCTTTTCCAATTTTCGCCTGCACTCCTATCACTTTGAAACTAGCCTTGATGATTCATACTGACTGCTACCTTTCATTGTTTTGTCTTTCACTTCCTGTCAACGATTCTAGGTAACTCTCCTTCCCAGCAGCCGTGTTTTCATTCAACGTCTATTTTGCGCCCAAAAGGTCGAAACGCGTGGTGTTCTGTCCTGGAATTTGTTTGTCCCTAACATTTGGCGGGACGGTGTTTTTTTTTTTTTTTTTTTTTTTTTTTTTCTCAGCAGGTAAAAGCATAACAAAACGCCATAATTATCACTTCCCCCAGCAGTATCTCAAGTGACTTTTTTGTCTTTATTACACTCCCAAACTTGCTGCAGTGGTCCCTCAGATATAACAAGGTTATCTAAATTAGAATGTGTATGACCACGCTTAGTCATGCCACGTGTGACAGCATTATATTTTCTAACTGGACAGCATTATTGACCAAAAGAATCGCTAACCCTGCAGTATAGTTTTGCCGGTATGCGGTCTGATTCAACAAACTCTTACGTTCTTCAACAAAGCCCATTGCTGGTCATATGCAACCTTCAGAACCATCAACTCTGTGTTTAATTTGTGTGTTTGCTTGTTCGTTCGTTTGTTTGTTTGCGTATTGTTGTAACTGTTATTCATTTATTTAAGATGTACCAAATGCATATCGATGTACACTTTGAACAAACAAACGACTGTGATTGATTCTGTTCTACTGCTGGCGAGTGGAGCTTACTGATCTTCCAACAAACACACATCGTGCTGTATTGTCTTTTCATCATGATATAATTTCTGTTCCGTGGATACGAAGTATTTGTTTTTACACTTAGCTCATGTCGAACATTGTTGGTTTCCATCCTTGAAAAAGAGTCCTGCAAAGTTTGAGGGTTCTACACATTGAACCGACTTGAATTAATGAGCGATTGCTTCTGTAGAAATTATCAGAGATGTACAGGAAGTATACTGACATTGACGTAAGGCTGCGGTGCATTGTACGATTCCAGGTCATACACCTTCTCTCCCTCCCCTCTCTTCACCCCTCTCTCTCTTCAATAAAAGGATTCGAGGTTCGAGGTTCCAGGTTCGAGGATAGAAACAACTCCAGTTCTTGCCCCGTTTCCAAGGTAAGACAAAAGTTTAGCTCAATGTTCCCACAGATACGCAGGCAGCATGGCAGAAAGATGTTGGTTAAAGTACTGGTGCCAGAGGTGTCTGACAACATGTCCTAATTTGAATCAATTGGACTTCACCCAGAGAGAGAGAGAGAGAGAGAGAGAGAGAGAGAGAGAGAGAGAGAGAGAAGTTTCACTTTATTGTCTGCCAAGTTGAAGCCAATGCAAACAGGCTAAAGGCAATGCTGTGATATTCTGTTCGACGTTCTTTGATCCAATGCAGACGCTATAACGACGGTATACATTGCACGTACGTAGGAGAGAGAAACGGATCATGGGGATGGGTGTGGGTAAACGAGGGTGACTAAACGGTGAAACAGGAAGAGTGTTATTCCCCTTCTACTGTTGCCTTTTCGTCGCTCAGTTATGTTGTTCACGTTTTCAGATATTTTCGGGATAATCGTAATTCAGTGGAATTTAACTGGATTTTGGTTTTATTTCTCTTATATTT
>CM065735.1:46102644-46120144 GCA_033310375.1 Conus canariensis
ACACACACACACACGCACGCACGCACACACACATATACACGACTGCACGTGCTTTGCAGGTTCAGAAACCTCGTCCTTCAACATACAATAGAGGCATTATGTAAATGCAGAGACACCATTCACTGCCACCCTCCAAATCCTCCAGAAATAAGCCCCCACCAACTCCCCTAGTTCGTGCCCATCCCCAGCAGTGAAAAGAAAAGAAATAATGCAATCGTGCAAAAACAAACAAACAAACAAAAGCAGGCCTTTTGTGTCCGAATTTGCTTGAAAGAACTCTAGTCCGATAAGTATCGGAACGCGGGTTTCATTTTAATTCACCATGACCAATAATTGGGCTGCAAAAATAAGTAGATTAACAATGAATTTTTAACGCTGACATTTACAACAGACGAGAAAAGGGAAGGGGGGGGGAGGGGTAATGCAACATGAAAGAAAATCATGGAGCAGGTCACTGTAAGAAATAAAGCTGCGAGAAGCTTATGTCTAAAACAAGGACCATGTTAGCGTTTCCCTTTCATTCTACATGACTTTGTGGGTAATAATGCAATGCAAGTTTCTCTGTAACGCGATCCCATGGTGAAATAGATGAAGAAATTAAACGAGGAGTTGGCAAAAGCAAACACTTGTATCAGCCACAGCGTGATCAAATAGAAGTTGTGGTGGCGTCCTCCGGGTCTCATCTTAGGCAAGCAGAAAGAGGCGATGCGAGCCAAAAAACCAGGAGAAATACAAATGATGAAGAACACAGAACTACAGACCAGCATTTTGGTTAGTGCCATTTCCCGGGTGGAGAGTGTGGATGATGTTTCAGTCCTCCATTTCACAATCTGACGAAGCTTCATAATAGTAGTTATGGTCGCTGCTGTTGCCAGTATGATAGTGCTTCCTTGAAACCCAACTCCAAGTACAAAACTGTCCAAAAAGTCCACAAGCTGTTTATGAGTGAGGTAAAATCCTCCTCCAGTGAACAATGTCATCATTTCACCAGTGACAGGATCGTAGACACATTTCATCCAGTGTCGGTAAGACACCATAAATAACAAGGCGTAAACACACACGTGGATTGCAGTAATAATCAACGCCATTGTTCTAGTGTGGAGAAGAGTCTGGTACTTCAGGGGTTTGAGGACACAGTAACATCTCTCACAGGCGATGATGCCAGAGAGAATAAACGAAACAAACCCAGAGCCAAGGAAGACAGTCAGATTATTGTTGGCCACGAACTTATTCACCAGAGTCTTTACCACTTGTCCTCTGATGTACAGATAAATGTTTTCCGCATGAAGAAACAAACAGGTGATCAAATAGATATCATCCGACACAGCCAGCATGAACAGACAGAGGTTGACACGATCCTGAAGACCTTGTTTGTAGAACACTGCCATGTTGATGACGTTGGCTGGTCCACCAATCAGAGCAAAAACCAACAGCGAAAAGTCTTTGAACTGTCGTACACGTGCCTCTATGTCTTGACTGACAATGTTGTCAGGATTATCCCACGGTAAAAGCTGCGTCTTGTTGGTCCTCAGCAGAATGCATCCGTTGCTCAGTGATGTGTTGTGGTCCACATACTGCGTTGATGCAGTGTGTTGAACGGTTGTCTCCTCTGTTCATCCTCGTAGATTGAATGGTGCTATTCAAAACCGTCACCACCGAATGACCACCCCTGTCATGCGTGGTAAGACACTATCAAGTTTATCACTAGATTTTTACCACTAGGCTTACAACTTGAAGCAAGTAAAACTCTTCTCGGAACTTGTCCCTTTGTGATAACCACTGTCTGGAGGAAGAGGATTCGCACGCCGAGTTTTTTTGTACTAAGCAACGTTACTCAACAATCTTACAACGTGCACAACCAACAAGAAACTGGGTTTTTTGTTGTTGTTTTTATAGTTGACTATTCTTTGCCTATCCAGCACACGACGTAATGATAAATAATGTTAGTTTACAACAGGCAAATGAAACAAACTGCAGCGTTACCGGAACACGACGAAAAAGCAGCAGAGCACACAAAACAAAGTGTGAAGTAACGCAGTTTTAATGGACGACACAAAACAAGACAAGAAATGTTCGGCAATATGCCTTCCTCAGCGACAAAACAATAAAAACAGTACAGACATTAACATGCGCAATACTCCTCTTGTGAAGCCACTTTGGATTCACAAGGTGAGTATTGCGCATGTTAATATCTGTACTGTTTTTATTGTTTGCATTAAAACTGCTTTACTTCACACTTTGTTTTGTGTGCTCTTCCGCTTTTTCGTCGTTAGTGTGCAACAATTACTAATGTCTTCATGCAAAGTGTCATTTTTTTCTCCCCTTTTTTTCAGTGTTTTACACCTCATACTCTTACCAAATAGCGCGTAGCCTTCACCTTTCTAAACTAAATCCTGTCTTGAAACGCCTTTTTTTTTCTTTTCAAATGAGTCTCCTCCCCTGTTTCCATATCATAAGAGACGTTCCACCAAGTGTGACGTCTGGAAAACAGATTGTCGTCATCTGTGATAGATGGCTGTTTTCTTGATGAAAACGTAAGGACAGTCGAAAGTTCTCGTATGGCTTTCGTCGTCTAAAGAAACGAAAGCTGAGAAGGACAAAGACAGGTTGAAGGAGTTCCTTTCCATTAGCCACTACCTAATTCTAAGTACCGTTGCCTGGTAAAGAATGGAGTGAGTGCAATGACAGGTAAGAGCATTTGGAAGGGACAGCGAACCCAGCTCTCTCTCTCTCTCTCTCTCTCTCTCTCTCTCTTGTCCACTGTGCTGTCTGTGGTGATTTCTGTCACTCCCCTTTCGTCTGTCCGTCTCCCATTCTGACGTCCACCTTGAACGTGTTGACGGCTGGTGACGTCACGGTAAAAATCATTTTGTGTGCTGAAACGTAGACGCCCATTGTAAAAGAAGGCTCGTTTTCCTGCCTGTTTTTCTTTTTGAAGAATGTCGTTCTGTCTGTCCGTCAGATCTGAGGCTACGAGGATGTTTAAAGTGTGAGCCATGTCTTTCCTGCTACCATGGTCCTGCAGCACACGAAGCTTGTCTCTCCACCTGTGCATCGTGGTGATGACTGTCTTTCTTTGGGGGCCTAGACTTTGGGGGGCTTTGTCCACATCTTCAGTAGACCATGTCTTGCTGGGGTAAAATTGGTTCAACATCTGGACAACTTGCTGTACACAGTCAAATGGATTCTCATTCTTGCTTTCAAAAACATTGAAAAACTTGATATTGCAAGCCCTTGAGGAAGCTTCCAGTTTTTTTTTTTTTTTTTTTTTTTTTTTTTTTTTTTCTAGCTTGTCAGTGGTAACGCCTTTGTCTGCGAAGTGGCCATTCCAGTCCAGGAGTTCTCTACACTGATTTTCCAAAGCGTCGCTCTTGGAAGACAGGTACTTCACATCTTCTTTCAAGATGTTGTTTTCCACTTGCAAGGATTGACACCAGTCCACCATTTCAGAGAGAGCACTGGGCGTGGCTGATTCCGCCCCTGCCTGTGACTGTCTGGAGGTCGGGGTCTGTATCTGACTGGAGTGGGCGAGAGATTCCATTTCCTTTTTCATCATGTCATTTTCTTTTTGCAGTGATTGACATCAATCATACAAGACGGTGATATTATCTCTTAATATTTGATGATGCTCATGTGACTCCTGCAGCTGCTGTGTTCTGCTGGCCATCACTTGGTTGACAGCATCTCTCAGCTCCATGTTCTCCGCCTGCAGAGAATGGCACAACGTCTCCACGTCTTCCACAGATGCGGAGAGTGTTGAATGGAAACGTTTGAATTCATTCAATCGCCTGTCCGTGTTTTGAGAAAGACACAACAAGTCTTCTTTCATCTCTCTGAGAGTGGGCGAACAGCTGCTATGTCAGCCTGTGTCTGCAGAATGCATACTGTGTCTCAGTACTCCGTCTGTGAGCGTTGGAATGTGTTTCACGAGTCGGAGGCAAGATTTCAGACACTACCAGAATTGCGATTGAAATGATTTCCAAAGATACCCCCTTTCTGAGGCCAGGGGCTGGTCCAGCTCCTTCCTGTAAAAAGGGAGTTTTCTCTGCCAGTAGGAGAGAGTTTTCGTCTGTATGGAGATGGAGGGCCAGGGTTACTCTCCACATCCATACATTCAAGGAGGAAATGTGCTAGAAACACGCCAAAAAACAAAGCAGTCAGAACACCAAATCGGGCGCCTGTTGTTGGTTTTCCTGACCGCCTGAATGTCATTTGCTTAATAGAAGAAAAGCGCACAGTCTGTTTTCATGTTAATAAAATGCGCTGTACAGAAGTCAGCACAGTTGGGTACGAAGCGCACACCTCTCACCTTTGAACTTGAAGGTTGTTGTCTCTTCTCCATGAAGCATTGAAAAATCCAGTAAAATAGACCACTCTGGATGCGCAGAACAATTAAACTTGAAGGCATGCTAGCTTGTATGTTGATCTAACAATGTACCAAACTGTAAGGTAATTGTTGACTCCAATCCTCTCTAATTAACGAAACAAGTTAATTTTTCTGCAGAGCTCCGAAAACAGCGTCTCACCCGTGAACTCTTCGCACCAACGGACGGAAGACTATATATATATATATATATATATATATATATATATATAATAATAATGCTGAACAATTAAGTAGTGGGAGAAAACAAGTGCAGGCTAACAATTCTTCAGTCATTATAGTAATGACTTGGCAAAGATTTGAATTTAAGAAAAAAATGAAGATGAAGAAAATGGGGGAATATATTATAAATATGAGAAACCCTTCACTAGCTGCCTGAGGGAACCATCGTACTCCCCTTCGAAGGCAGATCTATTTGTATTGCCTGCTCCTAGGCCTTTCGTCCGCTGGATCGGACTCATCAGGGAGACACGGCTGATTGTGTCTGTGCTCTTGGTGTCAAATAGAGACACACCACAGTCCATAATTCTGTGGTGTTCTCACTACCAAGGGTTCAAAAAAGAATCCAACAGCACCCCCAAAGCAGCCAGCGAATGGTAGTAAATGGAACAAAACGAAAGTGTGGAGAGGAAAAAAGTTGCTGAAAAACTAAAAGCATTATGCAAACAGTATAAAATGTAGGGGACGATCTTTGAGCCTATGCTTGAGGATCCATTCAAGGATGCAAGGGAGATCAAAAGATATGGAACAGTCTGAGTGGTCAGCTCTGCTGTTCAATAACCCAAGCATTGTGAGTGGCTAAGAATTGTACAGAACAACCTTTACTTGGATCTTCTAAGAGATGCAATCTTCCACTGTTTGACCAAACATTATAATGCTGAACAATTAAGTAGTGGGAGAAAACAAGTGCAGGCTAACAATTCTTCAGTCATTATAGTAATGACTTGGCAAAGATTTGAATTTAAGAAAAAAATGAAGATGAAGAAAATGGGGGGAATATATTATAAATATGAGAAACCCTTCACTAGCTGCCTGAGGGAACCATCGCACTCCCCTTCGAAGGCAGATCTATTTGTATTGCCTGCTCCTAGGCCTTTCGTCCGCTGGATCGGACTCATCAGGGAGACACGGCTGTGTCTCCCTGTGTGTGTGTGTTTTGTGTGTGCGCGTGCGTGCGTTGTGTGTGTGTGTGTGTGTGTGTGTGTGTGTGTGTGTGTGTGTGTGTGTGTGTGTGTGTGTAGAAGGAGAACAAAAAACCGGATCACAAAACCGCTTGGTTGACTCTTTTTCCTTTCTATTTCAGTTCAATATCTTGGTCCCAAAACCTTCTTCTGGGACAGAAGAGCTGTGTGTGTGTGTGTGTGTGTGTGTGTGTGTGTGTGTGTGTGTGTGTGTGTGTGTGTGTGTGTTTTCACAATTGACATTTCCTGTTATTCCCGAACCCTCTTCTTTCCTACCTCTCTGAGCCCCTTCAAATTTGGAGAGCTAAAACGTCCAGCTGTAAAGATAAAAGCAAACGACCAGTGATCCTTTCCCTGTCAAATTCCAACAGTATGGATAAACTGCCTGCGCATGTTGACACTCTGTGTTGCTCATCTCTTTGAGATTGTGCTATTTCCTTACTGTCGTGCATGATCATAGTTTCTATGTGTATAATTATGCTTGTACAGAAAGCGTGGGGGCGGGCTGAATGAGTAGAGAGAGAGAGAGAGAGAGAGAGAGAGAGAGAGAGAGAGAGAGAGAGAGAGAGAGAGAGAGATCCTACGAACGAACGAACGGAAGATTTTAATCGGTATAGGCCATGGCCCCTTCCGATGACGGTACAATATAACAATAACAATTCATACAGTAAGGTAACATGACATAGTTTAACAATGACAAGCTGACAGATAAGCACGCAATGAAAACGACAGTTGGGTTCAATTATCTGACCATAGTTGAGCGTCTCTTAAAAGGCCTTGTATAAGTATACACATATGCTCTTCAGGATTTTTTTCATTTTCATTTGCCATGAGCAAAGCAGCTCAAAATAAAGAAGGGCTTTCAAAGAATTTCCGGGGAATGCATTCATATCGTACATCCTTCAGCACCGGACAGCAAAGTAGAGATGCAATCCGTCTTCATTTGCGTTTTTTCAGAAAGGACATAGCATACTAATGTTATTGGCATTTGCATATCGATACTGATGCGTTTTGATGTCTGAAATTCCTAATCTAAATCTTGTCAGATAACTTCTAATATGCCTGCACATATTAAATGAGAATATTTTTCACATGTAACAGATGGCTTAAAATTTCTATAAAATGAATATAGCCTACTGTTCTGGATGTGTCCATGCAATTTTGCCATCGATTTTCAATCAGTCTTTGCCGAAGTTGCTTCAAAAACGCATTTACATTTCCAACCCCTTGATTCATCTAAACAAACCTAAATCCATTATGAAACATAAAATCTTGAACCCACGATCTTTTGCCACGCGATTCCAATCACAGCATCATCTTATATGCTTTTAGTGGTAATCTGTCATCGTCCATCTGAGCAATCTTCAGTCAGTATCTGATCCCTGCACAGATTAATTGATATAGATTGGATAGCGGTTTTGTTTCCCCATAAACACATTCATTAGGTATCTTCATGCCAACCCCTAAAAGCTTCTTATGAGCAAATAAATGAACTCTTTATACATAAACAGCAGATTTATCTAGTCCCCAGATATCAGTTCCATACTGAAGAACCAGTTGAACCTGAGCATCAAAGAGTTTAAGAAACACTGCCAAGGAATTATTATTCAGCGTGTATCATGTCTTCAAGATACACATTAAGGCGTTTTTTCGCTCTGCTTGCTAGATCCTAATAAGCAACTGTAAAGCTTAAGCGTGTAGAGAAATAGATACCAAGTTATTTATAACAATTTACAACAGCCATTCTCTGTCCATTAAAATACCATATTTCGCTCGCTGCCAAGTGACCTCCATTTCTGAAAAGCACAATATTACTCTTTGTCACCTTTACTTTAGCTGATATTTAGAAGCTGCCCGGCTCGAATTGTCTAATGGAGTCTGGAGGCCAATTGGAGTCTCAGATAATAAGACAATATCATCAGCAAGTAACAAAATAAATAATTCAGTAAAATCCGGAGAAATTGTTGCTCTGTGTCATCCTTTTGCTATAATTGCTAATGCCAATTCGTTTACAAACAATGAGAAAAGAACAGTGCCACAAGAATCACCTTGTTTTACTCCCTGTGTTCATAAAATATAGTCAGGAAGTTTCCCACCAGATCTTACTATTGCTTTAACATTGTTGTACACACTTTTAATACATTGAAATAACTGGCCGTTGATGCCATTCTTTTTCATTATTGGGAAGAGAAATTTTCTAGAAACAGAGTCGAACGTTTTCTTAAAATCAATAAAAGTTACATATAGCTTACGATTATATGAAAACTACATTTGAACTAAAGCCAAAAGGTGAAAATGTGATCTACAGTGGAATGATTGATTTCTGAAGCCAGCTTGATATTCACATGTAATGTTATTTTGATCGATCCTTTTTGTGTGTGTGTGTGTGTGTGTGTGTGTGTGTGTGTGTTGTGTGTGTGTGTGTGATCTGTTGTTAATAATAGAGCTGTACAATTTGCTGCTTATATCAGACATTGAGATCCCTCTGTAACTGCCAGTATCATTTGCGGTACCTTTCTTAACTAGAGGGATCATGATCGATTCAGACAAACTTTCAGGATACAGTCCTGTATCAAAAAGAGCATTGAGAAATTCAAGAAAGAATTCAATCACGATACCACCACCATTCTTAAACAGCTCGCCAATCAATCCGTCAGGACCCGCAGATTTTCCTTTTTTTTCGTCGCAAATAGAATCTCCTCTTTTGAGATGGGACTATCCAAGTAGCTTGTTTCATTAATTTCTTCTGTGTCTGCTTCATTTTCCAACATATTTTTGAAATGTTGGTACCACTGTTCGGTAGAAATGTTATTGTGTATATGAGATGTCTTTACATAAATACTATGAACGGTTGTTTTTTTTCTTCCAAAATTCGTTCTGGTCATGAACTGAGTTAATTCAATCATCGAGTAATGATTTATTGTGCTCTGCAAACCTTTTTTGTTTTGTATTTTCGTCGAACCCTACAATATTTTACGTGATCTTTACTATCAATGTTTCTGCGAAACACTCTTAAAACGTTTTTCGTGTTTGTTTTGGTCATTTTACATACTCTGTCGAACCATGAATCATTCCTTCCACATGGGTTTATTCTTATTTTCTTTTCATACTTTCTGCTTTCTTTATAACACAATCATTAACCATACATAAAGCTACATTAATATCTTCGTCTATGAAACTTATAGCTGTTTCCAGCATTTGCAGAGTATCATTGTGGTTCATCACACTACGAAAAATGTGTGTATTATTATCATTCCATTTGAATTTTTCAACATACAGAGCCTCCTTGTACTTATTCACAACAGAACCGACCGTTCATGAAGTGCCAAGGTGTATTTCTAGAAGATGGTCAGACTCAGTGTGGTTGGTTACATACAAATCCATCGATAATTCTACGTATATATATATATATATATATATATAACAATAACACACACACACAACATACACACACACACACACACACACACACACACACAAATCATTGGACATTAAAAAAGAATCATTGACAGTACTCCCTGTATCAGAGATGCATGTGAAACAACCTTCATGGTCGCATTACACACACCATGTATAACACATCATTTAAACGTTGTACACTTATTCAAAAGAAATGTTCCACACTTATTGAGTACAATGTCTTCAGAGCACCTGTCACCATAGCATGAAGAACTCTTGACTTGAGAATAACAAAGATACCCTTCATCTGACAGTTCTGGACCCAAAGTTGCTGTTCTAGCGTTTACGTCTCCGTTTAGTAATAGAAAAAAAAAACATCAGAAAATTCCACAATTTTATATGAAATGATATTTTCAAGCATGAGATGTCATTATCTATACAAAACCGGATAGAATGGTGAATTTTCCGGAGGTTTATAGGTACATATATACATGATATCCTTTGGCAAACCAGGGACACGTTTTGAAATTAGAAATGTCATCGTGCCATTACTTTCTTTATCTATTTCCCGTATACATTACAATAATTCCGTTTCTATTAGACAAATTAATCCCCCCCCCCCCCCTGATCTTCTCCCTTGCATTGTAAACTGGATCGCTGGTTTACAGAATTTTGTTTTTCCAAATGCAGGAGAGTAAAGGTGTTCAACGAAAGTGTCATCAAGACAAAAAGAAATCAAATGACAAAATATAATCAATAAAACTGTGGTCCTTTAACTTCGGCAATAAGCCATTTACATTCCAATGTAAAAACGACACACAACTTTTAAAATCAAATGCACCATTTGCTCCATAGTCAGTCTCACGCTCACATTGTATGTTTTCCTGTTTTCTCATTGGTTAATTATTTTCATTTTCACAGCAACAGTCATCATCCTGAGAAATTTGATTTATATGGATATGAACTGGCATACAAGAACCATCACTTCCACTTTCTCACTCACTTATTTAAATCCATAGTAGGGTTTGGGTTTTTTTTTTTTCACAAAGGTCACTCGGTGGTGTAGTCGACCCAGTCTGTGATTGACAAGAGATCACAGGCGAGTTAACACGGCCACCATGAGCACTGCCGTTAGACGGCAGCGACAACATAGCAGCCGTGTCACTCGCTGTGTCACAGCTCAGTGGTTGACCTGCTTTAGCCCGTGAAAGCAAGGGGCAGAATTTAGGTGAGACGGTGACTTAAATTTATTTGTTCCCGATGAAACGTCTGAAATATCATGCGCAACAAGTATATACGGAGGAAAGATATTAAGTACACTGCTTTTGAAATCAGGCGGGCTGGACCGTTAAGCCATTCGTGTTAACTTGTTCTCACTGTCCAGGCAGAACCTCACTCGATCTATGATCAAATGATTAAAAACCATGCTGGCTCTTATTTTTTTCCTGGCATTCTTTAAATGCAGGACCAGGTTCCTTCTTATATCCCTTACTCTTGGAGAAAAAAATATCCACCAATGAACAATCTACTTCCCTGTAATTTGTGTCTATCAATCAGAACTCGTTCCTTATCTTTATAAAATGTGCACCTTCCAATAATAAGGGAATCATGTTTTCTATTCAAACGATGAAGCCTGTAAAATGTTATGTCCTTGGTTAAGTCTCCAGTTTTGTTATCACGTCTTTATGTTCCGTACAAATATAAGGTTATTCGTTTTCGATCGTCCACCTAGTTCAGCAGTTGTTTGTTCTAAGGTTTTCAATTTGTTCACACAGAGTTTGATTTTGTTCTTGTAAATGCTGTTTTTCATGGTTTAAATCCATCACTTTCGCTCTCCAAGATGCCACATCCTCATGCAGACCCCCACACATGTCCCTCACTTCTTTCACATCCTTCTTCAGTTCATCAAACTTTGAGTTTAAATCGGTAAGAGAAGCCAAAATTGTTTTCAACATGGGTCACCAGATGTCTTAGACGGGGCAGATGGGGATCCAGAAAACCACCAATTGCGGATGCCAGTGGGTCTGTCTCAGTCTCACCGTCTTCCCAGCAGGTCCAGGTCCTGGGTTCAGTTCCACATCACCACAGCGATGCAGAAAAACGCCGGGTACAAAATTCGAGGGCTGACTGCCAGACCCAGTATCTCATATATATATATATATATATATATATATATATATATATATATATATATATATATATATATATATATAAGAGAGATACTGGGTTTCTGGCAGTCAGCCCTCCAAATACGCTAGGAGAAAACCTACGATGACACCGTCCCGTAGTCTTGACATTTTCAATGTCCGAATGAACGTAGATTTTATCTGCAAGGCTCGGCGCGACATGAATGCGATGAATATTAATATGAATCCGCCACAACGGATCGAAAGGCTAAAGTTACCTCCGGCATGGTCACCTCCAACACGTTTACAGATCCAGGGAAAGGCTCACGTTCCAGAAAAGCGACTTCTAAGATGGAGCTTCTGTCAGCAGGTGTTTACATTAGGCAACCGGAAGTACACCCCGAGAGAGAGAGAGAGAGAGAGAGAGAGAGAGAGAGAGAGAGAGAGATGTCATGGCTCTTTCATATCACGTATTTGCGCTACGGCAGAAGAGAATGAGAGGTAACACGTTTTTAGAGTCTTCTATTGATCAGTTGGAGTCTTGATTATAAAGTCAGCGGACCAAGAGGACCCAGCTGTTTCAGTCTGTGTGAAGAGCTCACCAGGCTTCGAGCTGATCATCAGCATGGAGAGAAGCTCTTCCACTTAAGCAAAATGGTCACTCTTGTCAAGGGGGAAGAACTCTCGCTCATGATGAATATGTCTCGCAACGTCAGCCATGATTGCTGAGTGAGGACGTTGGTGAGGATAATAACTTAACGTTTTATATGGAGCAACAAACCAAATAGCATTCAACGTTAAAGACTCTGTGTACGGATACTAGTGACAAATAACTGAAATGCAGGGAGAGAAAAACAGTTTTAGAAATTCCAAGTTCAGAAAATTGCATACCGTACGACGGGGTCAACTAGATGGTTCAGAGCATATGAATGAGTGAAAAAAATGAACACACGGATAAATAAATAAGTAAGTAAATCAAGAAATGAATAAATGAATGCATAGATAGATAAACAAATAAGTCATAAATAACTTTATAAATTAATTATATAATAAATAAAGTAAATAATAATAAACAAATGGATAATAAATAAATGCATGGTTAAATAAATAAATAAGCAAACGAATACAAATGAATAAAGCAATAAATAAACAAATAAATTCAGACGTTGTGCCTTGAACTTCCCGAAGTACATAAGTAAGCGCTAAACATTCGTCCTCAGTAAATGCATTATTTCAAATGACAACGTTGCGCTTTAGAGGAAGGAGGGTTACAGAAACAATGTTTCCCAAGTGATTAGTCTTTGAATCGATAGAAAGTTCGGTATACCAGCCAGCGGCAGTTGTTTGTCCCTGTGTGACAATGTCATCAGGCCAGCAAATGCCTCCACTGGCAACCACTTGAGAGAGATCTCCGGTAAATTATGTTGTCCGTAAGGAATATAACTCTTTGAGACATTCTCCACATCGCCGAAAAAAAACAAATTTCTCATAGGGAAAAGACAAGCATTCTACATATGTGTGCGACATATACATCATTTGTAAACAAGACAGATGTATTCCTCTTTAGACAAGAGATACCTATTTACTTACAAGCAGGAGATAATATATACCACGTGTCCTCGTGGGAAGAGAGAAATGCTGTCCATGCGTCAGAGAAACATGATATTTCTTTTGGGCATGAGATACAGTGTTCTTCAAAGGAAAGAGACACATTTTCTCTTGGGCGAAGGAGAGATATCCCTACTGGGCAAGACAGACACATTATCTTCGTTTTGAGCGAGAAAGATATAATTATACGAGAAAGATATATTTATCATTGACGAAAAACATATATATTATGAACAGGAGAGACAGATGAATTCCTTTCGCGCAAGAGAGACATCTTTATTCCTCTTGAGCAAAAGAGATGCATTTTTCATCGGCCGAAGACATAGTGATCAGGGGCAAGAGAGTTGTTTATTCATTATGAATAAAAGAAACATATTGCTCATGAGATATAAGATCGTTGTAATTCTTTACATATGTATCGTCTCATTTCTTTCCGTGCTTCTCTGCTCCTATTTTCTGCACCCACTTTAAGCGTTGAAGAGAAGTCCGTCCATGAAAGATTATGTGTCAGCAATAGCTGCTTAGGGATTATCAATATATTCATCGCCAGGAGAGTTCTGATGCCACGTTTTTCTTCTTTTTTTGTTTTGTTTTTGTTTTCTTTTTTTTTCTCAGTCCTGGAGCATCCTATGAAAACGAAATGTATCTGTCTCGCTCAAATCATGTGAGTAGGCATGACGTAGTCTGAAACATACAATATGCTGTGCAAAGGGCTGTTGGTTTTTACTTTCATAATGTCTCTCTGCATTTTTGAAAGGACTCACCCACAAAGCTCCAATAATCAAATGAAGGCTGATGTTATGGCTCCTTTCCTTGTACTTGCAGGTTTTAAGGATAGATAATTTTAG
This sequence comes from Conus canariensis, assembly GCA_033310375.1. Taxonomy (NCBI): domain Eukaryota; kingdom Metazoa; phylum Mollusca; class Gastropoda; order Neogastropoda; family Conidae; genus Conus; species Conus canariensis. Next base: position 46,116,191 of record CM065735.1, read on the forward strand.
GCAACAGTTAAAGTAGATAAAAATCCAAACAAGCAAGATTAACGTTTCCCAAATGTTCGGCTTTAGTTGCCTTCTTCAGGGAGTACAAACTGTAACAGTAAAAAAAAAAAAAAAAAACGCTCGCATTCTCCACCCTCAGTCTTTGAGCACGAATCACGAATGTGTGCATTTGGATAAAGGCACATGAACTAAAATGTTTTAACTGTAGAATAAACCATTGAGTATAAAACAAAGCGCATCAATAAGGAACATAAAGTTAGTGGGGGGGGGGGGGGGGGGGGGGGGGGGGGGGGGGGGACTAAATGACAACTGCTGGTTGGCCATTATGTACGATTACCACCACAAACCACCATACTGACACATTCAACGTGAAGAGAGAGAGAGAGAGAGAGAGAGAGAGAGAGAGAGAGAGAGAGAGAGAGAGAGAATATATATAATATATAATATATATATATATTTGTTATATTAAAAGCAAGTTAAAATCAAGCTTCTAAAAACATCTACAAATTTGTTTCACGCTGTGCGGTCGTCAGGATGTGATGAGCTTGTATTGCCAGTGCCACGTATATATATAGCTAGCTGGTTTGCTGTTGTTTTTTTTCCCGTGCTACATGTGTTTCTCAGGTGGTTGGTTTTTTTCGCTGATAGGAACTTCCATCTGTGTCTGCAATTGTTAACCATTTCTGTTCTAACATTTAGAGTTGCCATCTGTGGTTTACATAGTATAATGTATTTCTCGGTTAGGCATAGATTGCATTTTTTTTGAAATGTTGTTGTATGATGCTGCTCTTTTTAAAATTTTCCAAGATATGTTGTAGTCTATGTCTTTTTCTTTAAGTTTCCAAATGTATTTACTCAATTCTGTTTGGTTTTTGTATCTTTCTTTGTTGAATGATTGTTTATGGTTTGCATATCTAGTTTTGAATTGGTTTTCCGTGATACCTACATATGTTTCTTTTGCGTTCTCTGATGTTACAGTGGCTTGGTACACAATGTTGTTATAAAGGCATTTGTTGCTTAGGGGGCACTGTTCTTTTTTGGTACAGTTACAAGATTTCCTTTCGTTACCCTCCTTTTTTTCTGTGCTGCTTTTCATTTTGTTTGCTGAATCGATGGCATTTTTAAGGTTCGGCATATGATGCAAGAGTTAAAACAAATGTAGGGAAAGAATTCTTTAAAATCTTGACATCATCTTTCCCAAAAGACCATAAATTATTCAAGATATTCAACAAAAACAACATCAAATTATCATATTCATGTATGCCGAACCTTAAAAATGCCATCGATTCAGCAAACAAAATGAAAAGCAGCACAGAAAAAAAGGAGGGTAACGAAAGGAAATCTTGTAACTGTACCAAAAAAGAACAGTGCCCCCTAAGCAACAAATGCCTTTATAACAACATTGTGTACCAAGCCACTGTAACATCAGAGAACGCAAAAGAAACATATGTAGGTATCACGGAAAACCAATTCAAAACTAGATATGCAAACCATAAACAATCATTCAACAAAGAAAGATACAAAAACCAAACAGAATTGAGTAAATACATTTGGAAACTTAAAGAAAAAGACATAGACTACAACATATCTTGGAAAATTTTAAAAAGAGCAGCATCATACAACAACATTTCAAAAAAATGCAATCTATGCCTAACCGAGAAATACATTATACTATGTAAACCACAGATGGCAACTCTAAATGTTAGAACAGAAATGGTTAACAATTGCAGACACAGATGGAAGTTCCTATCAGCGAAAAAAACCAACACCTGAGAAACACATGTAGCACGGGAAAAAAAACAACAGCAAACCAGCTAGCTATATATATACGTGGCACTGGCAATACAAGCTCATCACATCCTGACGACCGCACAGCGTGAAACAAATTTGTAGATGTTTTTAGAAGCTTGATTTTAACTTGCTTTTAATATAACAAATGTCGCTCCCACTGTGGTTGAGCACTGTTTTTAAGATTGCGCTGATCCTCAGTACCATTCTATATATATATATATATATATATATATATATATATATATAAAAGGCTCATTTTGATAGGCATTTATTATTCCCCATTCACCCTCTCAAACACATACTGTTAGTTAGGCAGCATTAACTGCCACTGCAGATATGAATGCTTATCTGACCCCTATTTCTTCACTCTAATACATAAGAGCAAGTTTTGTTTTATAATTGAATATTTCTTGCAGTCATTGCAACACCAAGCTGCTCTGTAAGTTGCTGGAATGGTGCTTGGTTACTTATCCTTGGAATTTATAGTCTATTATAATTTAAACAGTAAACAAGTGGGTATTTTTTTGCTCCTATAAGAAAACCTAACACAGAGTAACCTTTATTCAAGACTGGCACAGCCTTTTAAACTTGAATAAAGTCAGACAAATACATAGACGAACAATCTAATAGTGGGGGGAACAAGCGCAGGCCAACAACTGAACTGCCTTCATAGTAATGACTTGGCAAAGATTTGGACTTAAGGGGGGGGGGGGGGGGGGGGGGGGTTTGAAGATGGAGAAACTGGGAACATGAAATTAAGACAATATGTTACAGATATGAAAACTCTTCACTAGCTGCATAAGGGAACCATCGCAATCCCTTTTGAAGGCAGATATATTTGTATTGCCTGCTCCGAGGCCTTTCGTCTGCTGGGTCAGAACTCATCAGGGAGACACGGCTGGTTGTGTCTGCGCTCCTGGCGTCAAACAGAGACACACCACAGTCCATAATACTGGTGTGTTCTCACCACCAAGGGTACAAAAAAGAATCCAATAGCACCCCCAAAGCAGCCAGCGAAGAATAGTAAATGAAACCAAACGAAAGTGTGGGAGGAAAAAAGTTGCTGAAAAACTAAAGACATTATGCAAATAGTGTAAAATATAGGGGATAATCTTTGAGCCTACGCTTGAGGATCCACCCAAAGATGCAAGGGAGATCAAAAGACAAACACACAGACAGACAGAAACAAATACAAATAACCTCAATTTAATCAAAACAAAATCGGAAATGAATGAGACAGGGAACAGTAAACAGTAAACAGTAAACAAGTGGGGTATTGTTTGCTCCCATAAGAAAACCTAACACAGAGTAACCTTTATTCAAGACTGGCACAGCCTTTTAAACTTGAATAAAGTCAGACAAATACATAGACGAACAATCTAATAGGGGGGGGGGGGGGGGGGGGGGGGGGAGGGGGAATAAACGCAGGCCAACAACTGAACTGTCTTCATAGTAATGACTTGGCAAAGATTTGGACTTAAGGGGGGGGAGGGGAGGGGGGGGGGGGAGTTTTGAAGATGAGAAACTGGGAACATAAAATTAAGAAAATATGTTACAGATATGAAAACTCTTCATTAGCTGCATAAGGGAACCATCGCAATCCCTTTTGAAGGCAGATATATTTGTATTGCCTGCTCCGAGGCCTTTCGTCCGCTGGGTCGGAACGCATCAGTCTTGAATAAAGGTTACTCTGTGTTAGGTTTTCTTATGGGAGCAAAAAATACCCCACTTGTTTACTGTTTATCTTTTACTGTTCCCTGCCTCATTTCATTTCCGATTTTGTTTTGATTAAATTGAGGTTATTTGTATTTGTTTCTGTCCGTCTGTGTGTTTGTCTTTGATCTCCCTTGCATCTTTGGTGGATCCTCAAGCGTAGGTTCAAAGATTGTCCCCTATATTTTATACTATTTGCATAATGTCTTTAGTTTTTCAGCAACTTTGTTCCTCCCCACACTTTCGTTTGGTTTCATTTACTACCTTCACTGGCTGCTTTGGGGGTGCTATTGGATTCTTTTTTGCACCCTTGGTGGTGAGAACACCCCAGTATTATGGACTGTGGGTTGTCTCTATTTGACGCCAGGAGCGCAGACACAACCACCGTGTCTCCCTGATGAGTTCCGACCCAGCAGACGAAAGGCCTCGGAACAGGCAATTCAAATATAT
>CM065735.1:46125144-46147644 GCA_033310375.1 Conus canariensis
TAAGAAAAGTGGATCGTTGGTGGCGATTTCAATTCTCATGCTCCTTTCTGGGATAAAGATCGTCAAATAGTTTCTCACCCTGATTGTCTGGAAACTGTTGTGGATTCATCTTTAGTTTTGCTTAATGACGGGAGAATTACGCGCAGCCCAGACATATCTCACCATAGAGCATCGACGCTTGATCTTACCTTTGTTTCACCTGCTTTAGCATTAACAGCAAAGTGGGATACAGCCAATGACCCACTACGTAGTGACCATGTGCCAATACTTTTATCTTTTAAAGAATCCGGTGGATCTGAGGTTGGTGGTGAAGATGTTATACCCAAATTTAATTACATAAAGGCAGATTGGGAAACTTTTCAAAATTACCTCACTGAGAAGTCTGAGAGTGAAGTTAATTGTGAGGATGTTAACATATTTTTGATAACTTTCAGAAAGCAGTTCTTGAGGCTGCTGCTTTAGCTATTCCAACAAAAGGATCAAAAAGGTGTAAAACATTCTCAGGGAATGTCTAGTGGAATCAGGCTTGCGAGGAGGCTGTTAAACCAAAAACAGTAGCTTATTATTTGGCTAAAAGTTAGAAAAGTTCCTGTGCAAGATATAAAATATGCAGCTCATAAAGGAATGTGCAGTACAAAAAATAACAGCAAACAGAGTTACAGCGCAAGCAAAAAGACAATATTGGTCACAGTTCTGTCTAAATGAGGTATCTGACTGTAAAGACTTGCAAAAGTTGTGGGATAAGGTGACAAATGAAATCGGGCATTAAACCCCAAGATTACCCAATCAAAACAACAAGTAAATAATGTGTATCTCCCAAAGAAAAGGCTGAGGAATTTGGATCTATGTACGTTAAAACGTGTTGTATGGAATGTTTGCCTAATGAGCAAAAGTCGTTTAGATTGAAAGAAAAAAATACTGATAACTATAGAGATCCTATACCAAACAACAATAGAACTATAAATGTATCAACATCTTTACAGGAAGCCAGGAATGCTATCCGTCTGTTGGGAAATAAAAAGGTTTCGGTTGGTTTGGATGGGATCTCTTACACTATGTTTAACCTTTCACCAGAGAACTGGATAGTCGTTTTACATAAATTATTTAAAAAATGTTGGGAATGTGGACAAATTCCCAATATGTGGAAGACATCTATTGTGACTCCTGTTCTAAAGCAGGACACGCCTTGGTCTGAGACGTCTAGCTATAAACCCATTTCAGTCACGTCTCATACTGGAAAAGTCATGGAAATAATAGTAAATTTCAGAATGGCCTATTACTGTGATAAAAATGATGTATTTTCTTCACATCAAGCTGGATTTAAAAAAGGACGAAGTACAATTGATCACCTGACACGACTAACTACTCAAATTAAGAAACAGTTTTCTAAACGTGAAAGTGTCCTTGCTTCCTTCTTTGATCTTACTAAAGTTTACGATAGAGTGTGGCACAGCCGATTATTGTATAAATTAAAACGAATTGGACTTTCTGGTCACGTCTACAATTATGTGAAATCCTTTTTAAGTGGGAGACACATAATGGCCAAAGTTGGCGTGGCTTTATCATCCTCAAGATCTATAAGTATGGGAATTCCACAAGGTTCTATAATCTCCCCACTGTTATTCAACGTAATGCTATATGACTTATATACATGTTTTGCATCATATACCAAGGTAGCTCAATATGCTGATGACATTGCAATATGGATTAATGTATCTTTAAAGAAAAGAACAAATTTACTTCACATTAATTATATTCAGAAGCTCTTTCAGAACGAGCTGGATAAATTAAATAGTTATATGCATTTGAATGGCTTGCAATTCTCTGTTGAAAGGACACATTTGGTTCTTTATAACAATGGATATAACCCAAGTAACCTACCTATATTCTTTCTGGGAGGACGGGAATTTTTTTTATAAACTTGAAGTAAACATTTTTACACCAAAAATTAAACTGGAAAAAACATATTGATTCAATTGTTACTAAAGCAGTTAAAAGTTTGAATTTTCTCAAAATGGTCAGTCACTCTCCATGGGGACAGGATCCCAAAGTTTTGTTGCATTTAGCAACCAGTACGATCAAGACTGACTTACGGACAGTAAGTATTCTATTCTGCTCCGCGATCGCATTTAAAGAAACTTCAAAGAATTGACAGTAAAGCTGTAAAGTTGGCCCTGGGTGTACCTGTGCACACTAAGTCCTCTGAAGCTTATAAAGATAGCAGGCCTTTTGCCACTTAATGAAGAAAGAAAAATCAGTTCTGTAAAATATGTAGTGAGACGGATTGCTCTGGATGACCTTCAAGAGTTAAATACAAGATCCGGCATTGATTTCTCGAAAAATGCACAGAAAAATTCAAATTTAGAGACGCTTCGTTCATATGTTTCAGATGTTTTTAATTCATCAAAGATTAGCCCACACGAGGTAGCGTCTCGCGTTCTGGTGCCGCCGGTACCCCCTTGGGAACTAACGGAAGTAATAATTAACATTTGTTCTTCTGATCTAAATAAAGCGATTTCGCCGCATGTGTTAGCAGCATCTGTCAAAATTGAAGAAAAGTTTACTAACTATTTGAAAGTATACACTAACGGCTCAGTGCTTGATGATGGTAGTGCAGGATCTGGCTTTGTGATTCCAGATTTTAAAGCTGAAAATTCATATTATTTAGGTAAGGGTCATTCTATATTTACAGCTGAACTAGTTGCTGTCCTGATGGCATTAAATTATTTAATTTCCTTGCCAGTCTGAATATCTAATATCCTGTTTTGTGTTGATTCACAGTCAGTATTAAAAAGTTTGCATTGTTTTGAAAATACACAGAGAGAGGAATTATCATTTGAGATTAAGTACATGTTGCACTGTCTTCATTTGAAAAATACTAATGTTGTATTTTCTTGGGTTCCATCGCACACCTCCTTCGATTTTAACGATCAAGCAGACAGAGCAGCAAAAATGGGAGCAAAGAATATAATGATTATTAGGTGGTATTAAGGCTGATTGTTCTTTGTCATACAAGGAAATTAGTCATATAATCAAGAGGGATTTCTTGAGTCAATACAGTTCCTCATCAAAACCTCGTCAGCAAACTATGTCAAACTTTGTGTCGATTAGCCGACTGGTTTCAAACCTGACTTTTAGACTTTTATGTCATTCCCTACGAACCAAGTATTGCCAGACTGTTAAGTGTGTATGTCGTGGGGATCTTTCAGTTCAACATGTGATTTTTGATTGTGAACTAATGAAACCCTTTTTGAATGGTGTTATACCAAGTGCTGACTCTGGGCATGTTAATGTGTTTTAGGTTCGTTGTCAGTTGTTCTCTTGTTAAATTAACGAGTAACCTTTTGCAAAGTCCATTAAGGAACATTTTATAATCATCATCGGAAGTTAGATTACTGTAGTTATTTTTCTCTAATTTTTCATAGTTACTGTCCTATAATTCATCTATCCTTTATTTTTGTTCTATGTAACCGCTTCGTCCTCTTCTCTTCTTTTATGATAATAGTCTACAATTGTAAACTCTATGTTATTTAGACGTCTCCAATCACCTATGTGTGACGAGACGTAAAAAAAAAAAAAAATTCCTCCTCCTCCCCCCCCCCCCCCCCCCCCACACACACACATGTACGTCCTGTTTTGGTATTGAGGTGTGTGCCCGTGAACATTTTCACTTGGTTGCACGTCCACACAACGCGATTGGTTTAACTTTGAAAGCACGTCTACCATGAAAAGCTACAATAGCCGAGAGATATAAACGGAATAAGCAAATCAGTTCCTTTGTCTGACATACTGTGAGATTGTAAATAAAACATTACAGGAAAGCCACACTGTGATTCTGGGTAGACACGTTGACCCAGCTTCTGCAGGCGGATCATGTGTACCCGAGCGTAGACTATGTCAATGATGCTAAGAATAGAGATGTCTCTGTAGTTTTTGCGATCGCTTCTCTCGCCCTTGCTTTTTGTACTGGGTGAAGATCTTGGCATCCATCATATCCTGTGGTACAGCTCGCTTATTCCAGCACTGACAGAGGACTGCGTGCAAAGGGTGCAGAGGGGTAGTCTTGCAGTGCTTGATGAGATCTGGAGGCACTCCGTCATTGCCAGGTGCCTTGCCTGATGACAGGCTGTCAATGGCCTTGCAGAGTTCGTCCACAGTCGGCTCTCCGTCAAGCTCTTCCATGACAGGCATGCACTTGATAGCATCAAAGGCCGAGGCAGTCACTGTGTTTTCTCTGGAGTAGAGGTCAGAGTAGCGCTCCACCATATCTCCATCTGCTGGCAGGGGTTATTGATTACTTCACCAGCGGAGGATTTGAGGGGATACGTCTTTCTCTGCGTTGGTCCCAGTGTCTTCTTGATGCTGTCATACATCCATCTGATGTTGCCTCTTGCAGTGGCTGTCTGTATCTCCTCGCTGAGCTCTGTCCAGTACTTATTAGCGCAACACCTGTCATTTCGCTTAACCTTGCTCCTGGCAGCCCTAAGGATCTGCAGGTTCTCGTTTGGTGACCGGTTGTACTCGATGAGTGCAGTGGGCTTGGCCTCAATAGTGGGAGTCATCTCAAACGATTTGACCTCAAAGCAGTCGTGAGACCACCAAGTTTTTTTTTCCAAAGGTAGCCAGGAGGGTGAAGTGCATGGTGTCTCGTACAGTTTCCCATCTCTCTGTGGCAGAGTCTCCGGTTAGCAATGCATCATATTCTCTCTCAAAGGCCTCTGCGAACCGTTCCACAAGATCTGGCTGAGACATCCACTGACGTCAATGCGAAAGCTCCCTTGCTTCTTTGAATAGTAGAACGTCTTTGGTTGAGGCTGATCCTGCAGCATACCAGGGAGTGGTCAGTGTCACAGTCCGCGCTTAAAGGCGTTCTTAACCGGGCGAACAATCAGTTTGCAAACTATGTTTCAGAAGACTCCGAACAAGTTTGCATCTGAACCGCACAAACACATGTTCGGAAACCCTGTTTCGAGAGGTTCGCAAACTGTGTTGCCGAACAGTTTTTAGGTTCCCAAGCCGTGTTCTGGGAACTTGCGTGTTTCTCCAATTTGATTGGTCGAACTTTTTTGCGGATGAAGATTCATTTCTGTCTTTCCATTGCGACAAAATGGCTGACACCACGCCGATCACTTTGAGTAAACAAGACACAAGTCTATTTATCAACTTATGGGAACAACATCCCTGTTTATGGGATTGTCGAGATCCCAAGTACAAAGATAGAGGTGCCCGGCAACTGGCATTGTCTGCGATCAGCGAGGTTTTTGGCCAGAACTGGGGCAGTTGGTAAGTAGAGAAGTGTCTGTTCGTTTTTTTTATTTTCGTTGGCGCCAAAACACACACACACACACACACACACACACACACACACACACACACACACACACACACACACACACACACACAGATTTTCAATTGAAATTATCTCTTTCATTTTCAGTTATATGTTACTTATGCTGTAGCAGTTTTAGTCACTGGTGCGAGTACTTGGAAATCCAGTATTTTTGTCACATGTGGTCACCTTCCCATGATCAGCATTTTTCTTAATGAACAAGTTTGCATCTCATGTTTCCCAACTATTTATGAATTATCTTTATTTATTATATTTATAATGTGAACAGCTACTTTTCATACTTCTGTAGTTTTAGTATTGCAGTCAGAGACATCAAATGTGTGTGTGTGTGGTGTGTGTGTGTGTGTGTGTGTGTGTGTGTGTGTGTGTGTGTGTGTGTGTGTGGGCAACATGTACAATTACATCATTCTGAATTTAAAATTGTTAATGACCCAGTATAATTCGTATCCGAAAGAGTCATGGGGACCTATAGCCCCATTTTCTTTCAAACTGAAGGGCTCAGGTGGGTGTATGTAATTGCATGATGATGGCATGCATGAGGTGCAACCAGACCCGTATATTGAACATGGTCATGTGCAACAGATATTTTGCAAGAAGTAGCTTCTCAGACTGCAATGTTTATCCAAAAGCAGCATGGGCAGCTGTGGTTCAGATGGCACTGGCTTGTAATCTGTCAAATGATTTGTGAATGCGAGTGTGCAAATTGGAAACCAGATCAGGTCGCAGTGTTACATTTTCCGAAAGGCACTGTCCTCACTCCACCCAGGTGTAAATTATTGGTTACTGGCATCAGTCGGGGGGAGAGTTTTAAAATCTTTAAGTCCCGCACAAAAATTTGCACGAAGGAGTCTGCTGAGTTGTGACTGTGAAATGATTTTTTTTAAATCTGGATAGTTAGATTCCTTTTAACATTTGCTGGGATTTGTCTAAAATTAAAATATTTGTAGTTTTATTATTGCTGTAATGGCTACTATACAGGTATGTAGTAAGCATTGAACTGCTCATAATAAAAGCATATTTGTGAGGCTGCAAGTGGGGGAAGATATTTAGCTGTCCTGGTATTACTACATGTCTCTATTTTGTATAAATATGGTTAATTGATTTTTTTTTTTCAGTTGCTGTTGAGAGAAAAAAAATACTAGCCTGAAGACATACTACCGGAAGGTGCGAAAGGGCATAGCAGGGAGCACAGGAATGCCCGGAGGTGGGGGGGGGGGGGAGAGAGAGAGAGAGAGAGAGAGAGAGAGAGAGAAGAGAGAGAGAGAGAGAGAGGAGAGAGAGAGAAGTGCCATGGGAGTTTTTCGAACGCATTCATGGCTTCTTTGGATCAACACAGTATGACGGTAGTACAGTAACTGGGAGTCAGTACCCCGGTGATGCTGATTCAGTTGATGTAAGTATTCCAGTTTCTATTCAGTCATATCTATAAACAACTAAAATGTTGGAGGGAGAAGTAAGAGTGACATACTTTGAGAAGGGGATGTTTGTCAGTTTTAATTCAATGTCTTGTGAATACACCATGTATAAATATTGAAATAATCATTAACAAGCTTTGTAGTGATGAAATGTCTGACAGACTGAGTCACGATGTGAAAGAGGTATAAATTGAAAGAAACCCTAATTCTCTGGTAAATTGACGATCAACACACGTTAGTAACTAAGGTTTATTGAATTGTTCACAAATCGAATTCCTTTCAAATTTACTGATGTATGTTACTTGTTAGAAATCTTATTTTAAGATGGTTCATGAAATGAAACTAGGTGTAGTATTATTTCTGGTGGCAAGGATTCCACACATGTGCAAAATTCATATCTCATTATTTATTTTCTACTACTCAAATTATACACTGAAGGCTCATATGTCAAAGGAAAAAAGTATTGATGATATTTAAAAGTGTGTAAACTACTGTAAAGTTGATGTGAGCATGGCAGAAAAGGGTTATTACTAACAGATGACACTAGAGACAGACACAATACATTCATCATCCTTTTCCTTTCCCTTTTCCTTTGCCGGTGTCAACGGTGGGAGCTGTTTTCAAAGTCACAAATCTTCTCCAAGTCTCACAATTGAGACATTTGTGGGCGATTGCAAAGATACTTGAAATCTTGGACATATTCCAAGTATGCACTGTTTATTTGAATCTTTGGGTATTCTTTGCCCTCTCTCCCTACATGCCTGACTTCAGTTTTTTTCTGGCATTTGGTTCAAGTCCTGCCTTGCAACCTTCAGCATCTACACAATAGAGAATTCGTTTCATGCTTGTGATGTTATCTGCTGTTAATGCAGATACATAGCATGCTTAAATACCTCATGAAACAAAAAGGCCAGCCATAAAAAAAACATCATTTTTCTTTTCCCATTCTCAAACACACTTTTATCATTCCAAAAATGCAAACATACATTTCTTGATCACATATGCTTTAATCGTGCAAAGATGACAAATAATATGCACAAAATTTAAATCCCCGAGCTGCTGAATGGACAACACAAAATGAGTTACATGACAAATTGAACTACTTTCAAATTACTGGTCTTTTCAAGATGAAACAAAACTGAACAGACAATAATAACAACAATACCACCTTTCTTACATATATGAGCAATTGGCAAAAGGTTGTCCCAGAAAGCCAACAAAAAGTGGATTTTTCAAAATAGTTCTTATTAACGGCAATGTTGTCCAAAGGAAGACTGATGATCAAGGGTCATGAAAATATGCATACAAAGATAACTCATGCACCGATGTTCTGCTAGTAATGCGATAAGGCATCGTAACAACCATCCGACGGTTGTTATGCTGAACATGCAACTTTATCAATATTCCTATTTAAATGTCTCTTATACAGCATAATTGTATCAGTGGAAATAAGACTGAATATTACAGTTAAATTACATTCTAAAAGAAATGGCATCTGTGCAGTTTTAAGATCAAGTTTCACATGAGATGATAATATTATGTCCAACCTAACAACCGTTGGATATGTTGATTTGTTCTCTATTGCTCAGTTGGAAAAAAGACAGTAACTGCATCCTCTGATAATTTTCTGTGTTGTTGAGGGTGCATTTCATGTGATGATACCAAATGTAGGACCCACATGAGCCTTGTTACCATGATACGGCATTCCTATCTGATAGTTGTTATGATGTTGCACTGGACATACCCAAGGGTTTCCCAACAATGCAAAAAATAACAACCAGTCATTAAAAAAATGGACATACTTTTCCTTTAATTACAGTTCTATTGTCGTTATTATATTTAAACATAAAGGCCTATAAAACAAGATAAATAATTTACAATGATCATGTAGACACCTTAGCCAGAATCCATCTGACAGTTGTTATGGCCTCACTGTTGGACATACTCAACAAACTGCTCATGTGCTGATAGGAATTACAGGTTATTTATGATCAAAATGAATAGAAAGATTTTGACAGTAACACCAATAATAACAATAATAATAACATGTACATTTAGGGCGCCCGCTGTCTCTGATAAGCTCAGAGCGCTAACATAATTAGAAGATGTAAACAGAAAAGAAGCAACATGCATGCACCCCTGTGATATGACCACACAAACGAAAGGATGATCATGATAATGGTGGTGACGATGATGATGATGATGATGATGATGATGATGATGAAACAGAAGATTTACATAGTGCATAACCTTAAAGCTCTATGCACGTGCCCACATGCCTAATTGTAAGTTATGGAAGAGGCGAGTTTTAAGTGAAGTCTGTGCATGGCGGACAGGACACAGAAAATGAAAATGTATGTCACGGAACGCTAAGCCGGACGTAAAAAAACACCCCCCCCCCCCCCCCACCACAACTAACCCACTAAACAGACAACACGCCACTCAAGAACCGACAAGAAAACAAAATTTTATTCCCAACAAAACAATCAATGAGCGGAATCTTCTATGAATACGTCACAGACCCCAGCCTGAAAGCATACGGTTCCTATGGCCGAGGCAGCCACAATAAGTTATTTGATCCCTTATCTAGCTACAGTGTGCAGAGTTCCTCAGGCCAGCAGTATATTACACATAGCGTAATAAAAGTCAATCCTTTTCATGACCACAACTTTCCACCCCCCCAAAAAAAAAACAACAACAACAACAACCAATCTATACTAACTTCATATTACTATATCCATTTTGCATATACTTCACTGCGCACATTCATCCCTTCAGTCATACCCTTTTTAATCAACATCCATCCTTCGTGCATGCACATCCAAACCTAATGTCTTCAGGTGTTTCATTGTCACCAAAAAAAAAAAACAAAAAAAAACTCAACTAAAAAAAAAAAAAAAAAACACAGGCCACACGACGACGACGGTGACAGTTTCACGACGGCGACGGTGACCAGACGAATCTGCCTGCCGGAGCCAAAGATGTGTGATATGACAGGGACACCCAGGGCTCCCAGAATATCAGTGGCATTCACAGTCACCGCCAACACAACGGCGACAGTGACGACTGCCACCAACCACAGAGAAACACACCCACAGCGGCGACGACACACCTCACTGGCGGCGGTCACAGAGTGAGAAGTCGGTGATACGGGGGATCAGCATCAGCGGCGACAACAGCACCGACGCCAACAGCAACGGCGATAACAGCAACGGCAACACAGCAACGGCGACGGCAGCAACGGCGCCAGCGGTAACAGCGACACCAGCAACGACGCCAGCAGCAACAGTGACACCAGCAACGGCGCCAGCAGTTACAGCGACACCAGCAACGGCGACACAGACAGCGGCGACAGCAGCAACGGCGTCAGCAGCAACTGCGACGTTAATGGCCAGGCCGTGAAGACCCGACCGGATGGGAGAAGGGAAAAGGGTGTAGCATTGGAAAGGGGAAGGACTGGGACAACAGTCCGGGGCACAGCAGGATGGGGAGTGCAGGTGGGGTAACTGCAGGCACCTGCGACGATCGCCGGACAGTCAGGGACAGGAATGCCAGCAACTGGCTGTCCGCAGTTCCCCGACTAAAACGGCCCTGACCCGCCTGGTGTACCGGGCCACAGGATCGTGGGAATGCGCCCTCACCTGCTACAACACAGAACGACGACAACTGCGGCTGGCCACCCCAGCACCTGAACCTCAGGGTCGCAGCACACAGAAACACCGATAACTGCTCGACCAAGAGCAAAACGCTCACGAGGGTCGGCTCACCATGTCGACCGAAGTCAGACCCACAGCGCAAATGCTGGCACCAGGACGAGAGCCCAACCGCTCTTCACCAAGGATTTTGACCGAAGTGCTTGCCACCCGGCCCCACCAAACTTTAAAGCTTGATGACTCAGCACTCACTCCTCGCTGAGTTTTGAACCCTACACAAACCGCACGTGAAACGGGACTCCACACGAAACACAACCGGAGACGGGAGGCTAACCCCCTCTCTCCCCACACTTATCCTTTCCCTGCCTGTGCATGGTAGCACACGCACACCTAATATATGAATGGAACGTACAGGTATCCAACACCCCCCCACCATCCTTCCTGAACCCAACAACTACCATATATGGCCCGGTAAGCCTACACCCCCACCGTGGAATGATGCTAACGGATAGATACAGAGCCGTCGGCGCGTCTGTAGGATTTCCACCTGATCAGATCGGTGACAATGTAAAACCAAGAGAATGTTGCAAATTTAAGTGTAATTTTGACACTTGATGACAAACATGTCTTTAAAATGTTTTAAAACAGGTTACTGGTTAACAAATGGAAATGCACAAGAAAACATGAGGCAAATTTGTTTTGTTTGGTTCATTTGTTAGTTGTTCTTTATATTTATTTATCTGAATGCACAAAGACAAGTAAAGACGCAAACATTAAATCAAATTGTCATGCCACAAATTATAATATCAAGCAGTCTGAGACAAGGTTCATATTTATGACAAAAAATGATGACTAATTATTACACATCAAAAAGGAGCCATTATACTGTTATGATACAAAAGTAGGATCACAAAAGATTCTTGTAAACATTTGATTTTGTTCACTTTCCCAAACATCAGCATTAACTGTGACTAGCTGTTGACAAAGACACGTTGTCAATGGAAAAACATAATCATAACTGACTTTCCAAGAAGTATTATTCATGGAGCACTTGCATTTGCATACTGAACATCTCATAACGTTTCTGTCTGCGCCAGACAAAACTGTTTCATGTTATAAAGCACCAAACTAGACCTGGGCACCGTTAAGCCTCTTCGCATATCACTTTGTCTCTTTGCAGTGCACACACAAAATTATACATGCAATTTGTAAACAACAACAACGACAAAAAAAACTGTACCAGAAAACAAGGACTTCCAAAAAAACAATCACAATAAATCTTTCTGAACAAGTTGCTACACAGTTACTCGAGCATTTTGCCAAGGTACTGCACCTTCCCTCATAAAGTAATCATTGAGGGCATCCCTAACCTGTGTACCATTTGCATACTGTGCGTGAGCACCCCCTTGTCCTGCCTGCAACCCAAGCAAGTTTGCATTTTGCTTTGCACGCCACTGGCCAAGCACAATATCATGGTTTGGCCCTTGTTCATGGTCAACTGCTCCCAAACCGCAGTACTGCTGATCTTGTGCTTCTCGCAGAAAGTTGTGCAATGCGAGACAGGCAAGTACAATCTTCTTGACTTGCTTAGGATTTTGCTTCATAGCTTGCTAAACACACCAAACCGGCAAGCCAGAATTCCAAAAGCATTCTCAGCTACGCGTCCTGCTCTGCTCAAGTGGTAATTGAACACTTTTTTGGTGTGATCAATACCTCGGTCTGGATATGGCTTCATGAGGGTTGGTGACAGAGCAAATGTTGAATCAGCCACAATGAGACTGGGTATGCTGACATTGGTTCCTGATAGATCTACTTCTGGTGGGGCATGTAGACGCTGCCCTTCAACATTTCTCTTGAGTTTTGATGTGTTCCATATTGTGGCATCCCCAACTCTTCCAGGTGCCCCCACTTCGTAATAGAGAAATTTGTAGTTTGCATCGACAAGTGCAAAGAGGACATTGCTGTGAAAACCTTGATAGTTGTAATATGCTGAGCCACCATTCTGTGGGGCCTGGATCCGGATGTGCTTTCCATCCATTGCTCCCAGGCATTGAGGAAAATTCCACTTTTGGAAGAATTTGTTTTGTATACATTGCCATTCATCTTCTGTTTCAGGCATCTGAAACCAGAAAAATAGTCATTTGTTAATCATAGTTTGTGTTTTTGTTTGCAGATGGATTCAGTTCCTGATATTGCGGAGCTGACCAGACGTGTGCACCATGCCAGAGGCTCCAGCCTGTCCAGTAGCTGCAGCACCTCGGCACAGACACTCCTGGTGCTTCCTCTTCATGTGCCCCTACACCCACCACATCAAGGGCATGCACCCCAGTGTGTCTGGATACCCTCAAGCGGGTAGTCAACACACTGACATTGACTTGAGCAGGGAAGAAGCTGCCACACCCTCGCCCCCTCCATCAAAAAAGCCTAAAGTTGTTTTGGGCAGCCGTATAAAAAAAGCAAGCTGATCCTGCCAACAACGACGTTGAGAAAAATGATTTTTTATGACTCAGCCAGGGGTTTGCTCAGTCGCATGCAAGAAAGTCGGAAACAGCAGGAAAGCCCAGATTTCCATTTTGCAATGGACATGGTAGAAAAACTGGGACATATCAAAAATAAAAAAAAGAAAATGCAACTCAAGCATGAGATACAGTGCATGATAGTCCAGGCATGCATGGAGGAAATGGACGATTAACTTGTACATTTTTGCTGTTGTTGTTGTTGCAAAGTTTACATCATAAAAAACAAAATACAAAGAAGATTTAAAATTATCTGTGACCACTACATAAAAGTGTACTTTTCTTTCAAAAGACATACCTCTTTTTTCTGAAATATCACCATCAACTGACCATTATGTGGAGAAGGTGATTTGTTAGTTTTTTTGTTTTTTTTTACCAAGTTGTAGTCAGTATCATGTGTTCCTGGATGTATTTTTATGGCATTTTACAAAGTCCTTCATGAATTCCTTGTTATGTTTAAAGTGTTCTTTCTTCTCTCATATATATATATATATATATATATATATATATATATATATATATATATATATATATATATATAAACATGTAATTAATGTTTGTTTGATTGGAATGGATTCCTTGCATTCAACAATTAATCATTTGCACCACAAAAATGTTCATGGATGAGTTAATGTGTTTGTTCTTTCCCTCTGATGAAAGACATACCTCTTTTTCTGAAATATCACCATAAACTGACCATGCATTATGTGGAAAAGGTGACTTGTTACTTTTTTTTACCAAGATGTAGTCAGTATCATGTGTTCCTGGCTGTATTTTTATGGCGTGTTACAAAGTCCTTCGGACGCCTTGTTATGTTTAAAGTGTTCTTTCTTCTGTCATGTATATACACTACATATGAACATGTAATTAATGTGTGTGTGATTGGAATGGATGGCTTGCATTTCAACAATAAATCAATTGCACCACAAAAATGTTCATGGATGAGTTAATGTGTTTGTTCTTTCCCTCCGATGAAAGTATGTCAAGACAATATGCTTTCAGCATTTAAATTGTATCCAAAGGTCTGGCTTGATGACAAGAAGGCACAATTTTTGTTTCCCATTTGCCCAGTTGAACCAGTATAAATAACTGTCATTTGTAAAGCATTAAACAAAATGATTTTCTTCTGGCTGTCCAAAATCAGAATGCAAGTAAACAAGTCTTACCTTCAGGTATCTGTTCTGCAAAACTTCATAAATAGCCTCACATGTCTCAGGAATGAGGTATGCCAGAGTTGACACTGGGATGCGGAAAAGGAAAAACATTGATGCGTATGTCCCACCTGTCAATAAAAACAAGATTAATGGGTTAATGAAATGGAGGTCTTGATCAAAAGTTTATGCACAGTACTGTTCATAATTGAGCTAAGTGAAAATCACCTATTCATTCTAATTGTTCTCATTTTTAGACACATACTTCTTTTTGCATTGTCACATAAGAATCTTGTTGCTTGCCATTTAAATCTCGTTTATTAAATGACATGTGTCAGCTCAAAAGTAGGCACATTAAAATGGACATTCTGATTTGAATTTGAATTCATATCATCTTTAAAAATTATTTTACACTGCAGTTTTCTCTAAATACAAGCTTTTCTTTTTAATTGATTCTGGTGTGGAATAAAAAAAATCTTCCATGAAAACAGCACTCATCAAAAAAAAAAAAATTCTTAACAGATATTGCAACATCAGTAGCTGAGTGAAGGTGGCACGGTAAATTAATTTTTGGTCATTTTTGCTTCTCAGGAACAATTACATATACACTCATGAAATGTTGCACCTTTTAAGAATATGTAAAAAGAAGTTGATCTTCAAAATGTCAAGACTTCAGCTTTACTGGTTGCTTCAGAAACAAAATCTATATGTTTTTTACTGGCTGAATTACATATGCTATCCACACACAGAAATTCACAGCACAGACGGTAAGACAGATACCCATTTTCTGATGCCAGTTTTGTGTTTATCAGTATCTTTTACATATACCAGCCAATTTGCAAGTCTTTACAAGAAGTACCGAAAACTAAAGGGCTCAAAACGCTGGTGTAGAAAAAAAGTGTACTTTTGAGAAAATGGTTTTCAAAGTGTTCAGACTTTTTCACATACAGATGAGTCTGTAAACAAAGCTATTCAAATTCTTTCATAATCCAAAATTTTTGGCTTCCAATCTTCCTTATGGCAAAAAGACCATCTATATTTATCTGTATCCAACTTTGTGCAAGAAATTGAAGAGTGACATCAAGACGCTCTTCAGGTGCAATGCTCATTTTGTAGTTGGTGTCTTGTTTTTGGATGAATGGCCAACCACGTGTAGCAGCTCATCAAAGGTTGGGCCGTTCATGCGCAAGAATTTGTGGAGATATTTAGGATCCTGAAATCAAGGAAATTATTGTAAAAAGAAACAGTCAAGAAAGGAGAGAGAGAAAAAAAGCAAACACATGCACATGTTTCATTAAATTCTGTTTTCTTTCAAATAACTCTATATACACCGTTAAAAGAAACAACCCACAAAATAACAAACTGATGGCTGTTTCAGTCACACTCGTTTGCACGATTCACAACAGGTTTTCCAGTGTGACGTTGGTAGTTGGCAAGTGCTTGAGCAAGCGCTTGCACAAAATACACACGCCCAGAGAAACATGTGTGACTTTTACTTGCACTCACTCTCTCTCCTCTCTCTCTTCTCTCTCTCTCTCTCTCTCTCTCTCTCTCTCTCTCTCTCTCTCTCTCTCCCCCTCTGCCTCCACACATACGCACACACAAACACATCACACACACACACACACACACACACACACACACACACACACACACACACACATCTCAATTCTAATCTGGAATAATGACAAACTATATAATAATATAGTTCATCTCCTGTAAACATAGACATTGAAATTTCTTGCATCTAGCAAACGAATCGCAGAAATGTTGGACAGTAACCATGACATCTACATGATACAGATCAATATTGAAATGTAGACAAAGTGAAAGAGTGATTTTCAACACAAATGCACACACACATACCATATCAGTGCGTGCGTGCGCGCGCGCGCGCGCGCGCGCCACACACACACACACACACACACACACACACACACACACACACACACACACACACACACTTTTTTAATGCAGGTGTTGCTGCGGTGGCAGCAGCCATCCTTGGGGGTGAAAACACTCAAAAATGTACGATAGGGAGGTGGTTACTTGATTCCCACCAAGAAGCATATATCACTTTATCTATCACTCATGACAAAGAATTAATGCACGATATGAAGCATGCTTACCTGTTCCGCTAAATCTTGCACCAGGGAATGATACGCACCGTACTCATGTCGCTGAAGAACATAAGGCAGTGTTGCCTTTCTCATTCTCCGCTTCTGATCCTTCTCATATTCCTCTAATCGTCCAGCTATCAGAAGAATTGCAGCAAAATCTTCGACATCGGTGTCGTAGGCAGCCATTTTTGTTGGGACCAGGAAGGTCGTATGCATACCATTAAGCAGAGGTTAGCTGATGACGTATGCATATCATTAAGTGGTGGTTAAGAACGAGAACTTCAGTTCCTCCAACTCGGGTTTCTGATCTAGTTCGCCGCCACTCTATTCGTACGTAACACAGTGTTCACCGAAACACTTCGCGAATCAAAGGTTCGGCTGATTAAGAACGCCCTTTAGGTAAGAACGAGAGTGAAGAAGGTTTGTGTCAGCGGAGCATCTTACCAGGATCAGATCCAGTTGGTACCAATGCTTTGAGCAAAGATGTTTCCAGGAAACTGTGTATTGAGGCTTCGTTTAGAAGGAGTTAGTTATGCACAGTTCGTGAGAGGCGCAAAAGTCGAGCAGTTGCTGTCCGTTCTCATTCATTTTCCCCAATCCAAAGTAGCCAAGGCAAGAGAGCCACGAGTCGTTGGCTGCACCCACTGTGGTATTGAAGTCGCCCAGGAGAGCAAATTGTTATGTGCTGGGGATGTTCCTTATGGTAGATGCAAGATTTTCATAGAACTCATTCTTGGCATCTGGGATCGCGGATAGAGTCGGAGCATATACGCTGATAAGTGTAACAGGGCCTTCATGGTGTTGGGGCGGAGAGTCAGGAGAGAGAGAGAGAGAGAGAGAGAGAGAGAGAGAGACAGAGAGAGAGACAGAGAGAGAGACAGAGACAGAGAGACAGAGACAGAGACAGAGAGAGATAGACAGACAGACAGACAGACAGACAGAGAGAGAGACAGAGAGGAGACAGAGAGCAACTTTAACGCACCAACTTACGCACAGACATACGCACACACTAGCGCGGACTCTCATGCGCATGGGCATGCCAGTACACACACACACACACACACACACACACACACACACACACACACACACACACACACGCGCGCGCGCGCGCGCGCGCGCAACACAGGGAGAGAGAGCGAGAGAGAGAGAGAGAGAGAGAGAGAGAGAGACAGTGAGACAGAGAGAGAGAGACAGAGAGAGACAGAGAGAGACAGAGAGAGAGACAGAGAGAGATAGACAGACAGACAGACAGACAGACAGAGAGACAGAGGGAGAGACAGAGAGCAACTTTAACGCACCAACTTACGCACAGACATACGCACACACTAGCGCGGACTCTCATGCGCATGGGCACGCCAGCACACACACACACACACACACACACACACACACACACACACACACACACACACACACACACACACTCACACACACACACACACACACACACACACACACACACACACACACACACACACACACCCGAGAGAGAGAGAGAGAGAGAGAGAGAGAGAGAGAGAGAGAGAGAGAGAGAGAGAGAGAGAGAGAGAACGTGTCTAAACACTCATTGATTCCTTGAATGTTCGCTCAGTAATGGGAGCGATATGATTATCCGACGAGGGAAAATGGAACGTGTGTACGTTTTTTGTTTGTTTTTTGTTTGTTTTTTTCTTCTTTTTTTTCTTTTTGTTGTGTATTCAAAACTGCCACTCTCATTAATCAACGGGACGCTTACGGCAGAAGATGTATATAATTAGGTTGTTATACATCACTTATTCATCTACCTTCTCTGATTCGAGGCACCACCATCGTGACTAGGTAGTTTTTTTTTTTGTTTTTTTTTTGTTTTTGTTTTTTTGTCACTTTTACTATTACCTTTTCTTTCTTTCCTGCTGGTGCAACCACTATCAAAAGTAACGTTGCCAAACAAAACAAAACACAGAAAAGACCGAGAAGTGCAAAAGACTTCCCAATGGATTCTGATGTTGGTACAAATTACCTTAACAGTACAAGAGAAGAAGTAGAATCAGAAATGAAAGTTAAAAGATAAGAAAAAGGGGGTGGACCAAACAAACAAAGAAACAACACAAACAAACAGAAAAACAAAACTCTCCGAACTCAAAACTAAGACCAGTTAAAAAAAAAAAATATAGGGAAAAAAAAGATTTCTTTATGGGTTACATTATTGGTTTGGCCTCGCTCTGCTTGAGTTGTAACTGCTGTTGTGTGTGTGTGTGTGTGTGTGTGTGTGTGTGTGTGTGTGTGTGTGTGTGTGTGTGTGTGTGTGTGTGTGTGTGTGTTTCGATTCTGTTTAAACTTGTTACAACAGACAAGAAATATATGCCGATGTAAAAGTGCATAGCTTTTGCTTGAGAGGAATCAAAGTGTCTCCCTTGCTGGAAAGGAATTCAGGCGTCTCTCCTGTTTTTAAGGTATACGTTTCTCGTCAATGAGAAATACATCTCTGTCGCTCAAAAGGAAGATATGTGTCAGTCTTGCCCAGTAAGAATACCTCTTATTTGCCCATGAGAACATATCTCCTGACTTTCAAGAACACTGTCTCTTATGCCCAAAAGAAATAAACATGTGTCTCTGACGCATGAAGAGCACTTCTGTCTCCCCATGAGGACACGAGGAATATGTTATCTCTTGCTTGTAAGCAAAAAGATCTCTCTTGTCTAGTGAGGAATATATCTGTCTTATCTACAAGTAATATCAATGTCGCGCATGCAGAATGCTTCCCTTTTCCCTACGAGAAATGTGGCTTTTTCGGCGATGTGGAGATTGTTTCAAAGAGTTGTATTCCTTACGGGTAAAACGATTTACCCAGGACCTTTCTTACAAATGTAGCCAGTGAAGTCATTTGCTGGCTTGATGAGCGCCTCACACAGACCCAGGCGACTGTCGCTGGTTGGTATACCGACATTTCTATTTATTCAAAGGCTAATCACTTGGGACAAATTGTTTCTGTAACCCCCATTCCTCTAAAGCGCAACGTTGTCATTTGAAATAGTGCATTTTTGCAAGACAAGTATTTGCCGCTTATCTATGTACTTCTGGGAGTTCAATGCACCACGTATGAATTTATGTATTCATTTATTTATTGTTTTATTTATTTTCATTCGTTCGATTATTTATCTATTCATTAGTTATCTATTGATTTATTGATTTATCTATCTAACCATTTATTTCGTTTTTATTTATCTATTTATTTGTTAATTTATTTATCTACTTGTTCACTTATTTATTTATTTATTTATTTGTTCATTTGTTCATTTTCCTCATTCATTCACACGCTCTGAACCATCCAGTTGACCTCCGTCGTACGGGTATGCAGTTTTCTGAACTTGGAATTTCTAAAACTACTTTTCTCTCCCCGCATTTCCGTTATTTGTCACTAGTGTCCGTACCCAGAGTCTTTGACGTTTGTATGACTATTTGGTCTGTTGTTCCATATGAAATGCTAAACTATTATCCTCACCGATGCCCTCACTCAGGAATCATGGCTGACGTTGTGAGACATATTCCACATGAGAGAGAGGTTCTCCACACTTGACAAGAGTGACCTTTTTGCTTATGTGGAAGAGCCTCTCTGCAAGCTGATGACCAGCACGAAGCCTGGTGAGCTCTACACAGGCTGAAACAGTCGGGACCTGCTTCTACGCTGACTTCATAATCAAAATTCCAACTGACCAACAGAATACTCTTTAAAAAAGTGTTACCTCTCATTCTCTTCTGCCGCAGCGCTAATGCGTGACATGAAAGAGCCATGACATCTCTCTCTCTCTCTCTCTCTCTCTCTCTCTCTCTCTCTCTCTCTCTCTCTCTCTCTCTCTGTCTCTCTCTCTCTCTCTCGCGCGCGCTCTCTCTCTCTGTGCAGCCCCCACGCTTTCTGAGCAAGCATAATTATACACATAGGAATCGTGATCATTAAGACAGTAAAAAAAAAAAAAAAGACAATCTGAAACAAGTAAGCAACATGTGCATGCACTTTCTTAAATACAGTTGGAATTTGACAGGGAAAGGATCACTGGTCGTTTGCCTTTTAACTTTTCAGCTGGACTTTTTAGATCTCCACGTTTGAAGGGCTCAGAGAAGTAGTGAAGAAGAAGGGTTAGGAATATCAGGAAATATCAACTGTGAAATATATATATATATATATATATATATATATATATATATATATATATGTATATATATATAACATTAAAAAATGATTTTTTTTAAATGACCACCGATCCTCTGTGAACAATACAAACTATCTCTGAGGATGCTAAAAAGATTGGAAAAAAAAGAGAACCGAAACAAATAAAAACAACAACAACAACAACAATAATAACAACAACAACAACAACAACAACAACAACAACAACAACAACAACAACAACAACAACAACAAAAAACAGAGCAGATACCTTCAACGTTTTGGTCAAAACCGTCCTTAGGACTTGTGACCTAAAACGAAAGACATACAAATACGTATAGGCAATGATGTATGAAAACATATAAGTAAACGAACGAATACGTGTTTAAAGATGTGTGCGTGCGTGCGTGCGTGCGTGCGTGTGTGTGTGTGTGCGTGCGCGCGCGCGCGCGCGCGCGCGCGCGCGCGCGTGTGTGTGTGTGTGTGTGTGTGGTGTGTGTGTGTGTGTGTGTGTGGTGTGTGTTGATTCTGTTTAAACTGGTTACAGCAGAGAAGAAAGTGAAAGTGTGCAAAATCAGTGTTCAAATCCAGATCAGACGTTAAGGCGTACGGCATTGCTGTCATATATTTAAGATTGTCAGGCATGTGCTTTGGGATGCCAGCAAGAAGAGAGTTTTAATAATCAACCAAAGAATTTCTGTACAGAACCAGACCAAGACCTTTCCGTGCAGGTGGAGATAATCAGACCTAAAGCTGTATGAAACGTGATTCACAAGGCTTGGATCTAGTCAAAGGTAACATAATGATGATTGGTGCAATATGAAAAAAAAAAATTCTCTTCCAGTGGTGTGGAAATGGAAAAAAAAAAAAAAAAAAAAAAAAAAAAAAAACACATGTCTCATGACAGGCAAAATAAAGCACTAAAATGAAAAAAAATGACGATATGTATTGACGGAAGGTAAGAGAGAATGGCATAAAAAGTGCTGGTATCTTGTAGAAAACGCATTACGAGTCTTGTGAATTTTCATTGGATAAGACTTGGTCAGGTTTTTATTCAGTGCCTTTCTTGCGCCGAACTGGATGAAGATAAGTGATTGCTTGTTCATTTTCATTGTCCTGAGTGTTGTGTACTTTGCCTGCAAAAGACCTAAGAGGTCAAAACGTGTCTCGTTTTGTCTTGAGATTCGTCTGTGTACGTTCTTTGGCGGTGCTTTATCAAGAGCTTTTTTCAAATTTGTTTAGATTTCCGCCCACAGACGCCTCACATTGCAACTAGTTTAGTTTTGATCTTGCAGTAGTTGTAGCACAGTAAGAGCATAATAAGAAAATGTATACATGCATTTCAACTATAAGGAGCTGCTTAACTCAAGGCAATCTCAGCGATATTACTATGCTCAGTTTTGATTCCACAAGCTTTGCCATCTTCTTCAGGAAACCGTGGCAGTCTTTTCGCTAAGCGATCATTTTGAGCAAACATCACTTCGCGGAAGTGATGCCCAAGACTTTGCGACAGGTTGAACTGTCCACACTGTCAGAATTGAATTGGCCCTGAAGGGAGGTAACACTTGGCGGCTGAGTTTGTCAGCAAACAGCTGTGAAACTGACACGCTAGGTTCGTTTTGTACTGACAGTGATCACTTTCATGTATCCTCGGTTACGTAGTCGTGACAGGTCAGCAAACGTATTTGACAACTGTAATGGATGACGAAAATGGAATTTGGTTAGTAGTTTAATTCTGGAGATAATTTCAATTGCTTTATGTGTTACGCTTTCAACTCGTCTTTTGTTTTTGCCAGGACTGGATCTCATTGCTTGGCATGGCAAAAAGACAGGGTAGTTACCAGGAGAGGCATTAATTCAGTTCCATCAAGGTGGACTCACTGCGTTAGAATAAGTCTATATGCACTTCACTACATTCGCTAAGTGTCGAGACCACGTTATGCATGAATTCAAAGCTGATTCATAAATGAATTATTGACTAAGGTAGAAGAATTTAAGAAGATGGTCTCACTGGTACAACTTAGCAGAGGGCCGACCTACGAATGACCCCAACGTGCTGGTCAGATCTTGGTTACCTACCGAACATTAACTGTGCCATTGTCATATATTATGTGAAACAACGTCCCACCAAAGTTTCAACATTGATAT
>CM065735.1:46150144-46162644 GCA_033310375.1 Conus canariensis
CACACAACACACACACACACACACACACACACACACACACACACACACACACACACCACACACACACACACACACACACACACACACACACACACACACAACACCAACACACACACACACACACACACACACACACACACACACACACACACAACACACACACACGATGCGAGAGAGAGAGAGAGAGAGAGAGAGAGAGAGAGAGAGAGAGAGAAGAGAGAGAGAGAGAAGGTGGGTTCGTTGTACCTTCGAAATGCTCTTACCTGTCATTGCACTCACTCCATTCTTTACCAAGCAACGGTACTTAGAATTAGGTAGTGGCTAATGGAAAGGAACTCCTTCAACCTTTCTTTGTCCTTCCCAGCATTCGTTTCTTTAGACGACGAAAGCCAGACCACAGCTTTCATTGTCCTGACGATTTGATCAAGTGAACAGCCATCTATCACAGATGACGACAATCTGTCTGCCAGACACCACATTTGGTGGAACGTCTTTTATGGTGTAAAGACAGGGGAGGACACCCTTTTATGGAAAAAAAAGGCGTTTGAAGACAGGATTCAGTTTAGAAAGGTGAAGGCTGCACGCTATTTGGTAACAGTATGAGGTGTAAAACATTAACATTTTTTAAGTGACTCTTTGCATGAAGACATTAATAACTGCTGTATAGTAACATTATTTATCATTGCGCCGTGTGATAGATAGGGAAAGCACACTCAACTATCAAAAAAAAAGAAAGAAATGTCAAAGATCATCAGTTTCCTGTTGGTTGTGCGCGCTGTGTGACTGTTGTGTAGCATTGCTTAGTGCAAACAGATTATGTGTGCGAATCCTCTCCCTCCAGAAAGTGGTTATCACAAGGGGATCCGTTCCAAGTAGAGTTTTACTTGCTTCAAGTTATAAGCCTAGTGCTAAAAATCTAGAGATAATTTTTTATAGTTTTTTACCGCCCATGGCAGGGGAGGCCTTTCGATGGTGACGGTTTTGAACAAAACAATTCAATCTACGAGGATGAACGGGGAGACAACCGTTCAACACTCTGTATCAACACAGTTCGTGAACCACAACACCTCACTGAGCAAAGGATGCATTCTGCTGAGGACCAGCAAGACGCAGCTTTTACCCTGGGATAATCCTGACAACATCGTCAGTCAATACGTAGAGGCACATGTACGACAGTTCAAAGACCTTTCGCTGTTAGTTTTTGTTCTGATTGGTGGACCAGCCAACGTCATCAACATGGCGGTGTTCTATAAACAAGGTCTTCAGGAACGTGTCAACCTCTGCCTCTTCATGCTGGCTGTATCGGATGAGATCTATTTGATCTCCTGTTTGTTTCTTCATGCGGAAAACATCTATCTGTACATCAGAGGACAAGCGGTAAAGACTGTGGTGAATACGTTCATGGCCAACAATAATCTGATAGTCTTCCTTGGCTCTGGGTTTGTTTCTTTTATTCTCTCTGGCATCATTGCCTGTGAGAGATGTTACTGTGTCCTCAGACCCCTGAAGTACCAGACTCTCCTCCGCACCAGAACAATGGCGTTGATTATTGCTGCAATTTATGTGTGTGTTTACACCTTGAATTTTATGGTGTCTTACCGACACTGGATGAATTGTGTCTACGATCCTGTCACAGGTGAAATAATGACGATGGTCACTGGAGGTGGATTTTACGTCACCCATAAACAGCTTGTGGACTATTTGGACAGTTTCGTATTCGGAGTTGGGTTTCAAGGAAGTACAATCATGGTGGCAACAGCAGCAACCGTAACTACTATTGTGAAACTTCATCAGATTGTGAAATGGAGGACTGAAACAACATCCTCACTCTCCACCCGGGAAATGGCGCTGACCAAAATGCTGGTCTGTAATTCTGTGTTCTTCATCATTTGTATTTCTCCTAGTTTTTTTGCTCGCATCGCCTCTTTCTGTTTGCCTAAGATGAGACCCGGAGGACGCCACCACAATTTCTATTTGATCACACTGTGGTTGATGCAAGTGTTTGCTTTTGCCAACTCCTCATTTAATTTCTTCATCTATTTCACCATGGGATCGCGTTACAGGGAAACTTGCATTGTATTTTTACCTATAAAATCATGTAGAATGAAAGGGAAACGCTAACACATTCCCTGTTTTAGACATAAGCTTCTCACAGTTCTATTTCCTACACTGACCTGCTCCGTGATCTTCCGTCATATTGTATTACCCCCCTCCTCCTGCCCCCCCCCCCCCCCCCCCCCACTCCTCTCTTCCCGTCCCTCTTCGCTAAAAGTTCATCGTTAATCTACTTATTTTTTGCGGCCCAGTTATCGGTCATAGTGAATTAAAAAGAAACCCGCAATCAGGTACTTCTCGGACAAGCGTTTTTTCGAGCAAATTCGGACACATAAGGCCAGTATTTTTGCTCTCTCTCTCTCTCTCTCTCTCTCTCTCTCTCTCTCTCTCTCTCTCTCTCTCTCTCTCTCTCTCCTCTCGTCAGTACAGGGGTTGGGCACGAACCAGGGGAGTTGATGGGAGATGTATGTGTGGAGGGTTTTGGTGGCTGTGAATGTCCAGTGTCTCTGCATTTGTATAACGCCTCTGTTCTATGTTGAAGGACACGCTTTCTGAACCTGCAAAGCACGTGCAGTACTCTCTCTCCTCTCTCTCTCTCTCTCTCTCTCTCTCTCTCTCTCTCTCTTGTGTGTGTGTGTGTGTGTGTGTGTGTGTGTGTGATGTGTGTGTGTGTGTGTGTGTGTGTGTGTGTGTGTGTGTGTGTGTGTGTGTGTGTGTGTGGTTTGACTGAGGAGATGACAGCGTCTTTTCGCTAGGTTCCGAGGAGACTTTCTCTGAACACAGTGTGTAGCTGCACGTAATCAAGTAATGATTTGAAATGCACCACATATCCTGACATTGATTTGGAATTATGTAAATGTCGAAGGATTCCGCAGACTATTAACTACAGCAAAGAAGAAAAAAAACAAAATGTTTCCCATTGAACCTTCCACACGAAGTTCTGTTTGAAACAACGTTGCGAGCAAGAGAAGCAGAACTGTCTCATACTTCTTCCTTCCTCTCACTGGGCAATAGCCTGAAGCTGCTATGTTGTCAAATACCGCTCAGGGACAAGATCTGACCGCCCAGGTACGTTTTCTTTCTTCCTGTCTTTTAATCTCTCTCTCTCTCTCTCTCCTCTCTCTCTCTCTCTCTCTCTCTCTCTCTCTCTCTCTCTCTCTCTCTCTCTCTCTCATTTGTTTTCACTTTGTATTCCAGTCGATCAGACAGAACCTTTTTCTGGACTATGAGAAGGGACAAATTGCCTGTTTAGACTCATGTGTGATGTGGTTTCAAAACGAAGTGACTGAGGGCGGAAAATGAAGCACAATTTAGAAAGAGAGGGGGTTACTTACCGCCAAGGACATAGACAAACAAAGTACAGGAAAAAGCACAATACATTTGGATCTCTTGGGTCTTCTTTAGACAAAAAAGTACATAACATTTAGGACAGTGAAAACGAAGAACAAGAATCCACTTATCTACTCATATTCGGCGCAAGACCAATGTTATTTGTTTTTGCTTGAAGAAGACCCAAGAGGTCGAAAAGCATTGCGTTTTGTCCTGTCCTTTGTTTGTCTATGTCCTTGGCGGTAACTAACCCCCTCTCCTTCTAAATCATGTGTGATGGGTTATTAATACCATACAAGGGACAAGGATCAAAAGATCTGATCCGAGGAAAGGATGACCTATAAATAAATGCAACACCCGTTTGCCATATCGACACAAGATCACTATGGCGACACTGGATGCATTTTGCTATACTCACAGATGTCGGCAGGGCAATAAGCAACATTGTCTAACTTCACTATACTCACATATTGATCTTGTATCATTGATTTCCCTCCCCAATCTACCTACGTATTTCGCAGAATGGTCCTGATATCTGGCCCCATAAACACGTAGCAATAGTCATTTTGCGAAAACAACATTATTATAATGCAAATGATTACGAGAAGGAATGTACATGTTTGTTTGATGACAATATCCCTTAGGCTGAATGCAGCAAAGAACTGTAAGAAAATACACTGGTCACGTGTTGCTGAATCGTGTGGTGTTAATGCATTGGGCGTAACAGGGGCGTGATTGCAGACGTCATTTCCGTGGTGGAGAAAAGGAGTTTCCATACAACAAACAGCTATTCAGAAAAACAGGAAAAACAGGAAGCGAAGACGTTAGAGTTAGTATTTAAAGACGGCTCTGTGCCTTCAGTTATCACGGAAACGCGGACAGTGTGCACTGTGCAACATATAGGATCAGGTTCTCTTGTACACAAAGTAGCCAGAGTGACTGCAAAGAAAACATGTGGCAAATATGTTATGTTTGGTTCATTCGTTAGTTGTTCTTTCTATTTATTGATCTGAATGTACAAAGGCAAGTAAAGAAGCAAACATTAAGTCAAATTGTCATGCCACAAATGATAATATCAAGCAGTCTGAGACAAGGTTCATATTTATGACAAAAAATGATGACTAGTTATTACACATCAAAAAGGAGCCATGATACTGTTATGATACAAAAGTAGGATCACAAAAGATTCTTGTAAACATTTGATTTTGTTCACTTTCCCAAATATCAGCATTAACTGTGACTAGCTGTTGACAAAGACACGTTGTCAATGGAAAAACATAATCATAACTGACTTTCCAAGAAGTATTATTCATGGAGCACTTGCATTTGCATACTGAACATCTCATAACGTTTCTGTCTGCCGCCAGACAAAACTGTTTCATGTTATAAAGCACCAAACAAGACCTGGGCACTGTTAAGCCTCTTCGCATATCACTTTGTCTCTTTGCAGTGCACACACAAAATTATACATGCAATTTGTAAACAACAACAACGACAAAAAACCTGTACCAGAAAACAAGGACTTCCAAAAAAACAATCACAATAAATCTTTCTGAACAAGTTGCTACACAGTTACTCGAGCATTTTGCCAAGGTACTGCACCTTCCCTCATAAAGTAATCATTGAGGGCATCCCTAACCTGTGTACCATTTGCATACTGTGCGTGAGCACCCCCTTGTCCTGCCTGCAACCCAAGCAAGTTTGCATTTTGCTTTGCACGCCACTGGCCAAGCACAATATCATGGTTTGGCCCTTGTTCATGGTCAACTGCTCCCAAACCGCAGTACTGCTGATCTTGTGCTTCTCGCAGAAAGTTGTGCAATGCGAGACAGGAAAGTACAATCTTCTTGACTTGCTTAGGATTTTGCTTCATAGCTTGCTGAAACACACCAAACCGGCAAGCCAGAATTCCAAAAGCATTCTCAGCTACGCGTCCTGCTCTGCTCAAGTGGTAATTGAACACTTTTTTGGTGTGATCAATACCTCGGTCTGGATATGGCTTCATGAGGGTTGGTGACAGAGCAAATGTTGAATCAGCCACAATGAGACTGGGTATGCTGACATTGGTTCCTGATAGATCTACTTCTGGTGGGGCATGTAGACGCTGCCCTTCAACATTTCTCTTGAGTTTTGATGTGTTCCATATTGTGGCATCCCCAACTCTTCCAGGTGCCCCCACTTCGTAATAGAGAAATTTGTAGTTTGCATCGACAAGTGCAAAGAGGACATTGCTGTGAAAACCTTGATAGTTGTAATATGCTGAGCCACCATTCTGTGGGGCCTGGATCCGGATGTGCTTTCCATCCATTGCTCCCAGGCATTGAGGAAAATTCCACTTTTGGAAGAATTTGTTTTGTATACATTGCCATTCATCTTCTGTTTCAGGCATCTGAAACCAGAAAAATAGTCATTTGTTAATCATAGTTTGTGTTTTTGTTTGCAGATGGACTCAGTTCCTGATATTGCGGAGCTGACCAGACGTGTGCACCATGCCAGAGGCTCCAGCCTGTCCAGTAGCTGCAGCACCTCCGGCACAGACACTCCTGGTGCTTCCTCTTCATGTGCCCCTACACCCACCACATCAAGGGCATGCACCCCAGTGTGTCTGGATACCCTCAAGCGGGTAGTCAACACACTGACATTGACTTGAGCAGGGAAGAAGCTGCCACACCCTCG
Source organism: Conus canariensis (assembly GCA_033310375.1). NCBI lineage: Eukaryota > Metazoa > Mollusca > Gastropoda > Neogastropoda > Conidae > Conus > Conus canariensis. Next base: position 46,156,205 of record CM065735.1, read on the forward strand.
CCCCCTCCATCAAAAAAGCCTAAAGTTGTTTTGGGCAGCCGTATAAAAAAAGCAAGCTGATCCTGCCAACAACGACGTTGAGAAAAATGATTTTTATGACTCAGCCAGGGGTTTGCTCAGTCGCATGCAAGAAAGTCGGAAACAGCAGGAAAGCCCAGATTTCCATTTTGCAATGGACATGGTAGAAAAACTGGGACATATCAAAAATAAAAAAAAGAAAATGCACCTCAAGCATGAGATACAGTGCATGATAGTCCAGGCATGCATGGAGGAAATGGACGATTAACTTGTACATTTTTGCTGTTGTTGTTGTTGCAAAGTTTACATCATAAAAAACAAAATACAAAGAAGATTTAAAATTATCTGTGACCACTACATAAAAGTGTACTTTTCTTTCAAAAGACATACCTCTTTTTTCTGAAATATCACCATCAACTGACCATTATGTGGAGAAGGTGATTTGTTAGTTTTTTTGTTTTTTTTACCAAGTTGTAGTCAGCATCATGTGTTCCTGGATGTATTTTTATGGCATTTTACAAAGTCCTTCATGGATTCCTTGTTATGTTTATAGTGTTCTTTCTTCTCTCATATATATATATATATATATATATATATATATACATATAATTAATGTTTGTTTGATTGGAATGGATTCCTTGCATTTCAACAATTAATCATTTGCACAACAAAAATGTTCATGGATGAGTTAATGTGTTTGTTCTTTCCCTCTGATGAAAGACATACCTCTTTTTTCTGAAATATCACCATAACCTGACCATTCATTATGTGGAGAAGGTGACTTGTTACTTTTTTTTTTACCAAGATGTAGTCAGTATCATGTGTTCCTGGCTGTATTTTTGTGGCGTGTTACAAAGTCGTTCCGGGACGCCTTGTTATGTTTAAAGTGTTCTTTCTTCTGTCATGTATATACACTACATATGAACATGTAATTAATGTGTGTTTGATTGGAATGGATGGTTTACATTTCAACAATAAATCAATTGCACCACAAAAATGTTCATTGATGAGTTAATGTGTTTGTTCTTTCCCTCCGATGAAAGTATGTCAAGACAGTATGCTTTCAGCTTTTAAATTGTATCCAAAGGTCTGGCTTGATGACAAGAAGGCACAATTTTTGTTTCCCATTTGCCCAGTTGAACCAGTATAAATAACTGTCATTTGTAAAGCATTAAACAAAATGATTTTCTTCTGGCTGTCCAAAATCAAAATGCACATAAACAAGTCTTACCTTCAGGTATCTGTTCTACAAAACTTCATAAATAGCCTCACATGTCTCAGGAATGAGGTATGCCAGAGTTGACACTGGGATGCGGAAAAGGAAAAACATTGATGCGTATGTCCCACCTGTCAATAAAAAAACAAGATTAATGGGTTAATGAAATGGAGGTCTTGATCAAAAGTTTATGCACAGTACTGTTCATAACTGAGCTAAGTGAAAATCACCTATTCATTCTAATTGTTCTCATTTTTAGACACAGACTTCTTTTTGCATTGTCACATAAGAATCTTGTTGCTTGCCATTTCAATCTCGTTTATTAAATGACATGTGTCAGCTCAAAAGTAGGCACATTATAATGGACATTCTGATTTGAATTTGAATTCATATCATCTTTAAAAAAAATATTTTACACTGCAGTTTTCTCTAAATACAAGCTTTTCTTTTTAATTGACTCTGGTGTGGAATATAAAATCTTCCATGAAAACAGCACTCATCAACAACAACAACAAAAATCTTAACAGATATTGCAACATCAGTAGCTGAGTGAAGGTGGCACGGTTAATTAATTTTTGGTCATTTTTCCTTCTCAGGAACAATTACATATACACTCATGAAATGTTGCACATTTTAAGAACATGTAAAAAGAAGTTGATCTTCAAAATGTCAAGACTTCAGCTTTACTGGTTGCTTCAGAAACAAAATCTATATGTTTTTTACTGGCTGAATTACATATACTAGCCACAAAGAGAAATTCACAGCACAGAAAGTAAGACAGATACCCAATTTCTGATGCAAGTATTGTGTTTATCAGTATCTTTTACATATACCAGCCAATCCTCAAGTCTTTACAAGAAGTACCGAAAACTAAAGGGCTCAATCGCTGGTGTAAAAAAAAAGTGTACTTTTGAGAAAATGGTTTTCAAAGTGTTCAGACTTTTCCACATACAGATGAGTCTGTAAAAAAAGCTATTCAAATTCTTTCATAATCCAAAATTTTTGGCTTCCAATCTTCCTTATGGCAAAAAGACCATCTATATTTATCTGTATCCAACTTTGTGCAAGAAATTGAAGAGTGACATCAAGATGCTCTTCAGGTGCAATGCTCATTTTGTAGTCGGTGTCTTGTTTTTGGATGAATGGGCCAATCACGTGTAGCAGCTCATCAAAGGTTGGGCCGTTCATGCGCAATAATTTGTGGAGATACAGGGTCGATCTTTAATTAAGGACCACTTAAACACAGTCTCACAAAACATAGAAAGAATAACCGACAAACGACAGAAACTTTATAAATGTTTAATTTCATTATCAGTGAACAACATTTTGTCACTTTCATGGAAAAAATCATTCTTTCTGTTTAGACAGGGGAGCCTGAATGAGACTACGCCCCAAACTGACATTCACAAAAAGAGTGTTTCTTTACAGTCTGATCAAAACCGAGTGTGCCCCCCTCGTGCTGCCACACAATCCACACAGCGCTGCCTCATGGTGTTGACTGTTCTTGTAATGAGTGCCTGGGGGAGGTTTGCCCACTCCTGCTGCAGGTAGTGCAGCAGCTCCTGTCGATTTGCCGGAACAGGGTGATTTTCTTGAACTCTCCTCCCAAGCTCGCCCCAGATGTTCTCAATAGGGTTCATGTCCGGGCTGTTTGCCGGCCATGGCATCCTGGTGATGCCAGCTTGCACCACAAAAGTGTTCACGGCTCGACAGCGATGTGGGGTGGCATTATCGTCCATGAACACAGCCTGAGCCCCAATCTGCTGGAGTGCTGGAACAACCAAAGGCCGTAAAATCTCCTGCAGGTAGCGTTGGCCGTTCAGGTTGCCATCCACATGGTACAGGGGAGTCTTGTGGTGACTGCTGATGCCCCCCCCCCCCCCCCCATACCATGACGGAGCCACCACCAAAAGCGACGACCTCCTGGATGACGTCATCTGCTAGCTGCTCCCTAGGACGCCGCCACACCCGAATGCGTCCATCTCGTGGCTTCAACTGGAACTTGGACTCATCGGTGAAAAGCACCATCCGCCACTGAGCCCGAGTTCATGTTCGATGAGCTGTGCACCAGGCCAGGCGACGTGCCCGGTGGGCCGCAGTCAGTTTTGGTTTCCGGACTGGGCGCCTTGCTCGAAGGTTGGCAGCATTGAGACGCCGCCGTATGGTCATCTCACACACTGCTGTGTTAGTGGCAGCTTGGAGCCGACGCCTGATGGTGTTGGAGGTGGTGGTCCTGGTCCGAAGAGCATATCTGCGGATGAACCTGTCATCTCTTGCAGTGGTCTTCTTTGGCTGGCCTGGACGGGGTCTCTCTTTGACAGTTCCAGTGGCTTGAAAACGTTCTCTCAGCCGAATGATGACGGAGTGGGACACTTGTCTTCTGGCCACTTCTCGAACGCCAACTCGATCCTGCAGCCATGCAATCGCCCGGGTCCGGTCAAAATCAGACAGCTTGCGTCTTGGAGGCATTTTTGTGTTATGAAGAATTATGCACGTTGGGCTGCTTTTAGGGGCATTCCAGTCAGTAAAATGCTCTGCAATGCATTGGTTTTTGCACGTGCATTTGGAATTTCAGTGCAAAACCGTTTGAAGCAGTGTTCACTCTTGCTTAAAAAACAAGCAATTTTGACAACAATCTGCAACTTTCAACCCCCCCTCTGCATGCCGAACGTGACAATAAGACAGCTTTCGCAAGCTTTGCGGAATACTCTGTTAACCCCTTAAACCTTTCCCAGTCGAATTCTTCGAAAAAATGCATTGCTTGTATTTTTGGCCAATTTAAAAAGAAAGGGCCTTTTTTCTTGGTGGTCCTTAATTAAAGTTCGACCCTGTATTTAAGATCCTGAAATCAAGGAAATTATTGTAAAAAGAAACAGTCAAGAAAGGAGAGAGAGAAAAAAAAAGCAAACACATGCACATGTTTCATTACATTCTGTTTCTTTCAAATAACTCTATATACACAGTTAAAAGAAACAACCCACAAAATAACAAACTGATGGCTGTTTCAGTCACACTCGTTTGCACGATTCACAACAGGTTTTCCAGTGTGACGTTGGTAGCTGGCAAGTGCTTGAGCAAGCGCTTCCACAAAATACACACGCCCAGAGAAACACGTGTGACTTTTACCTACTCTCTCTCTCTCTCTCTCTCTCTCTCTCTCTCTCTCTCTCTCTCTCTGTCACTATCTCTCTCACACATACGCACACACACACACACACACACACACACACACACACACACACACACACACACACACACACATCTCAATTCTAATCTGGAATAATGACAAACTATATAATAATATAGTTCATCTCCTGTAAACATAGACATTGAAAATTTCTTGCATCTAGCAAAAGAATCGCAGAAATTTTGGACAGTAACCATGACATCTACATGATACTGATCAATATTGAAATGTAGACAAAGTGAAAGAGTGATTTTCAACACACACACACACACACACACACACACACACACACACACACACACACACACACCATATCAGTGCGTGCGTGTGCGCGCACACACACACACACACACACACACACACACACACACACACACACACACACTTTTTTTTAATGCAGGTGTTGCTGCGGTGGCAGCAGCCATCCTTGGGGGTGAAAACAGCCCAAAATTGTACGATAGGGAGGTGGTTACTTCATTTCAACCAAGAAGCATATATAGCTTTATCTATCACTCATGACAAAGAATTCATGCACAGTATGAAGCATGCTTACCTGTTCCGCTAAATCTTGCACCAGAGAATGATACGCACCGTACTCATGTCGCTGAAGAACATAAGGCAGCCTTGCCTTTCTCATTCTCCACTTCTGATCCTTCTCATATTCCTCTAATCGTCCAGCTATCAGAAGAATTGCAGCAAAATCTTCGACATCAGTGTCGTAGGCAGCCATTTTTGTTGGGACCAGGAAGGTCGTATGCATATCATTAAGCAGAGGTTAGCTGGTGACGTATACATATCATTAAGTGGTGGTTAAGAACGAGAACTTCAGTCCCTCCGAACTCGGGTTTCTGATCTAGTTCGCCGCCACTCTATTCGTACGCAACACAGTGTTCACCGAAACACTTCGCGAATCAAAGGTTCGGCTGATTAAGAACGCCCTTTAGTTAAGAACGAGAGTGAAGAAGGTTTGTGTCAGCGGAGCATCTTACCAGGATCAGATCCAGTTGGTACCAATGCTTTGAGCAAAGATGTTTCCAGGAACTGTGTATTGAGGCTTCGTCTAAAAGTAGTTAGTTATGCACAGTTCGAGAGAGGCGCAAAAGTCGAGCAGTTGCTGTCCGTTCTCATTCATTTTCCCCAATCCAAAGTAGCCAAGGCAAGAGAGCCACGAGTCGTTGGCTGCGCCCACTGTGGTATTGAAGTCGTCCAGGAGAACGAATTGTTATGTGCTGGGGATGTTCCTTATGGTAGATGCAAGATTTTCATAGAACTCATCCTTGGCATCTGGGATGGCGGATAGAGCCGGAGCATATACGCTGATAAGTGTAACAGGGCCTTCATGGTGTTGGGGCGGAGAGTCAGGAGCCTCCACTGCCTGGTTCTATCATACTTAGCAGGCTGTCTTTTACTGAAAGCCCTAACACATGCTCTCTTGGGGTATCAAAGCTCTTTTTTTTTTTTTTTTTTTTTTTTTTTTTTTTTTTTTTTTTTTTGCTGTCCCAACCTCTGCGCCACCTCAGAGGCAGTGCACCCACGCCGCTCATACCGACACCCCGTCCACAGCCACAGCCTGGTCGGCCCCGCCGCAACCCCAGCACCGGCGATCCACAGGGAGCAGTCAATGTCCAGTCGTCAAGAGGCAACCCGCTGGAGGAGACACTACACTGCTGCCGAGTCACTTCGGTGGTGTTCAGTGACGTCTGTTCTCATCTAACATATGCAGGACACTACCTACTAAGCCCCCTACTGATGACAATAATTGCTTAGTCGCGGAGCCGGCGTGAGTGAGCTCACCCCCCGGAGGGCGCCACCACGTCCGTTCAACGACAGCCCCCATGGACTCGCCGATACCGTTGACCCCGACGGAACCAAACCAAGGCCACAGACGCGGAGAGGACATCGAAATTGAGGTCACAATGAGAGCAGGGCATGAAGGGCCACAGAATTTGAGACTTTCTGTTTTATGCTTATTGATGAGAATGAAGATGATTAAGATGATGCTACGGATTTCATTTCGGT
>CM065735.1:46170144-46187644 GCA_033310375.1 Conus canariensis
ACACACACACACACACACACACACACACACACACACACACACACACACACACACACACACACACGAACATACAAGGAGCATCCCTAAAGAAGGAACTTCCAAGCTTACCTATATAGCCCGATATACCGAACACATCTACACAGCAGCAACAACTGGATATTTGAACAAAATTTAATATAATTTAACATTTGTTCAAGACTGGCACATCTTTTGAAACGTGAACATATTCAGGCAAGTACGTGGTCGAACAGAAACAGACAAATAACCTCGATTTGATTGAAACAAGAGTCAATGTGAAATAAGGCAGAGCACAGTAAATAAAAGACAACAAACATCCCATTTCATTGTTAATTTTGTTATAATCAAATCGAGGTTGTTTCTAATTATTTCTAATCGTCCATGTACTTGTTTTCCTCAAAGATCAGTTGAGACACTAATTTTATACTCAACATAAATGCTCTTCCAAGCGTGTTGTCAAAAAAATGCTCATGTCATGTGGTTCAATTTGTAGACAGCGTGGACCACTGGTGAATGACGTGCTTATAAAACAGGCAAAAAGATATCAATCAGTCACAAGTAAAGAAAATGATTTTTAAAAATAGGTACCAACAGCAACTGGTTATGGTCTCTGTGTAGATTTCAGAAGTGTACCAGAATTATCTGGAAGAATTTTTTTTTTTTTTACGGAAAAAGTCCTCCAGTACTGAAGCTTTGAATTTCGATGTCACCGTGATAGAATATCAACAAGATGGGACGTTTTCATGGGCCCATACTGCCAACCTGAATTATGAATGCACGATGATAAAAATTCAACAAGGCATACTGTTTTAAACACACACACACACACACACACACACACACACACACACACACACACACACACACACACACATTTTCCTCACACATTTGTCCTTGAAAGTGCAGTGTTATTCCTTCATGTTTCTGGTCAGTTCCTCAAGGTCTGTCAGGGTGTCTCTGTAGAATGATTGCTCTGCGTTCCCTTTGCGATTCGTTTGACTTACAGGAATCTGAGTGTGCACATCGTTGTAAGTCAAATATATCGCACATTTTGTCAGCGGAGACGGCGATCCTACTTTTGCATGGCGAAGAATTTTGTAACACTTTTTTGTTGCTGTAAATTACACCCAGAAACAGTGTCCAAAAATATATTTTAAAAAAAAACAACCAACCAACCAACCAACCAACCAACCAACAAACAAACAAACAAACAAAAAACCCCAGTAAACTCGTATCATGTAAATCTTCAATCGTGACTGAATGTTTTCGCTTGTTTTCTAATGTCCCTGTGGGTTATGCTGTAGGATGTGTGTCATTAGCTTTTCTCTATGATATGCAGGCAGGAAGAGAGGAAGAGGAATGGTTACCCTGTCGATGAGTGTTACTGCTGGCAATGATGTAAATCACTAGCCTGCTAAAGGACGCACACACTCACACGCAGGCAGATAGGACTTTCTCTCTCTCTCTCTCTCTCTCTCTCTCTCTCTCCTCTCTCTCTCTCTCTCTCTCTCTCTCTCTCTCTCTCTCGTGCAAATTAGTATGGGATGTGACTTTGCTCGCAATTACGGTGAGGTGCAAGCAACATAAACACACACACGCACACACGCACGCACGCACGCACGCATGCACGCACGCACGCACGCGCGCACACACACACACACACACACACACACACACACACACACACACACACACACACGTGTGTGTTGTGTGTGTGTGTGTGTGTGTGTGTGTGTGTGTTGTGTGTGTGTCGTGTTCTGTCTGTCTGTCTGTCTGTTTTCTTCTGTTTGCTCATGCCTCACGGTGGTTTTGAGCAAACTCACGTCACATGATGATTTTCAGTATTTGGCATTAAGTTTATCTGACAAAAAGAAAAAAAAAAGAAAAGAAAACGACATCACAACTAAAATGTGCTCAAAGGAAGATAAACTGTGCATACAGGGTTTGCGTGTGTAGCACCCTCCCGTACTGCGTTGGTCTGGTGCAGACGAAGACCCCTCCCGAAAGTGTTGACTGCTGGGCCATTCCGTGAGTCAGAGGTTTGTTTCTTCTAAAACACAGACTAGCAAATAAATACAGTTTAACAAATGACAGGTAGCAGGGTTACATACACACCCTGTTTTACTTCATAGGCTGTTAAGGTGTGTTAAAAAAAAAAAGTGGGATATTCAGTGTATTCATTGAAAGAAAAGTACTTATTTGTTTAGATACATGTTAAAAGTGATCAGTGAATATCCTTCAAATGTGTTGGAGGACAGGGACTAAACGCCCCGTTGCATTTCAGAGCGGTTTCGGTATAGTGGGTTGCAATGCACGTAAACAACGTGTTCACTCCGACTTCTCCTCCCTTCCCCTCACAGGTCACTCCTTTTTGAAATCTTTGCAAAGTTATTTGATTGTGACTGACTGAAGACTTGTTCACCTGTGCTGTTCCCTATGTTTTTTTTTTTGTTTTTTTTTTCCCCAGAGGAACATGCTTTATTCAGCTAACAGGAGAAATACATATGCGCATAAAGAGGACAGTGCGCAGAGATTTTCACACATACATTAAACTGATAATACATAAATATTTCTAGCTATTGTGAAAAACAGAACCAAAAAACACAAACAGGTATGAATACAAACTTAGGCACATTAAACACAAGCATATTCCAGTAATTTCCACGAATATGGAATTTAACATAGCTGATAATATCAATGGTATGAATCCCCATACATTGCTTTGATACATCATTTCATCATTTCAATTTATTTCAGGAGTTTACATTTTTACAAGGTTCCCCCCCCCTCCCTCCCTCCCCCCCCACTCCCCCCCCCCTACTCAAACTTCACTCTAAGTCTCATTCTCTCTTTAATCCCACTCCCCCTTCATATGCACACCCTTCTCTGTCCTCCTACAGTGTTTATGGATGTCTGACTATTTCTTGCCGGTTGTTACCTAGTATCTAGGAAACATTATGGAACAAAAAAAAAAAAAAAAAATGCCAGGAGCATTTAGTTGAAGTTGTTGTTTCTTATGTGTACCGCTTATATTTAAGTGTTGATTATAATTGACATAAATAAGTCAATATACATGTCTAAATAAAAGAAAAAAAGGAAAACATTAAAAAAAAAGGATAACCACCTTGGCTTTGTGACGATTTTAACTTTTTTAAGGCATGTTTTTAAAGAATTTGACATTTACTCCTCAAGCAGACCTGTATAAGGTGCCCATTTTCTTTCAAACTCCAACAGCTGCATTTCGGAGCTATATATATATATTTTTCAATACGATAATTCCTTTTCAAATCTTTTACGAAAAAATTTAGTCTAGGCTTACTTTGATTAAATCTACATTTGTAGATGAAATATTTTGCCCATAGTATAATAATATTGAATATTTCGTCCGTTTGAGTTATTTCATCAGTGCCAAACAATATTAATTCAACGTTAAATGACATTCGCACATGATGTGCGGTTTTCTGTTTAAGTAACATTTCCAGATTTTGACCAAAATGTTTTAGAGTAAGTACATAGCCATAAGTAGTGGTGGATAGAATCTCGTTCGCTATTGCAAAAAGTACATCTATCATTTTCAGTTACCCCCATTTGTTTCAAAACAACATTTGTAACAAGGATTCTATGACAAATTCTTAACTGAAACCATTTCAGTTTTATTTCTTTTATTTTATTAGCCAACTTTAAAACCACGTTCCAGTCAACAAAAGTATCAATTGTTTTCTCCCAGTTCTTAAACGGTTTTATATAAAAAATTATCTGCATTTTTTAAGATGATTATAGTATAATTTTGAATCTTTTTTCACACTGCATATTATTTGAAGTGCTTTTGGATGTTGATATCCAACGTTGCTGTCTATTTTGATAGCTCTTATTCTCATGTATTCTTTTATTGCTTGTATACAACTGACATACCGTAGATAATTTACATTTATTTTATATTTTCTGCAGAAATCATCCCAACTTAAAAAATCACCACTTTCGTTTAGAATATCTTTTACAAGGAAAACATTGTTAAGTGCCCAATTTCTCCAGAAGAAGTATGTTTGGTCGATTTTAAATTTATCATTGTAAAAAATAGGTTCAGAGACAATTTCTTTGCTTTCATTTAAATCGATATTAGTATTTAGATCTGCGAATGCTAAAAACACATCTCTCCAGAAAAAAATTACATCGGCTGTTAGTGTAGCGTTTTGCTCCATAACTACTGAGATTGTTTACTACTGGACATAGCGTCTGAATTACTATTTTCCATTTTTGAGATCCAATATACAGCTTTCTTATCCATGCTAGTTTTAATGACTTTATAAAAGTTTTTATGTCTGGGATTCCTAGTCCTCCGTTTCAATGTCGTACGTGGAATATGTTTTTTTGACTTTTGTTGGTTTGTTGTCCCATATGAAATCAAAGCACATCTTTTGTAGTGATTTAATCTCAACATCTGGTGGGTTAGGTAATAAAATCCATAAATAAACTAACTTTGAAAGAATAAGTGACTTCAGTATTGCAACTCTGCCTAGTGGGGTACACATTCTTTTTGCCCAAATTTTAAATAGAATTTTTACTTCTAAAAGTTTGTCCGCTACATTAATTTCCGTTAAATTTGTTAAATCGTTTGAGAACCAAAGTCCTAGGATTTTGAATTTTCTGGGGTTCCATTCCATATGCTTATGTGGTAAGTATTTTTCAGGTGAGTTTTTCTTTTTTCCTAACCAAACATTTATTGTTTTTTCAAAATTAAGTTTTAATCCCGAAATTTGTTCAAACTCGTTTAATATTTCAAAGACTTTTTCATACGACTTCTTGTCTCCATGCAGAATAAACGTCGTGTCATCAGCAAATTGATTTATTTTAAACTCAGTGTTCGAAATAACTATACCTTTTATTTCTTGATCTTCTCTTATTTTGCATGCTAGAATTTCAGCACACAAAACAAATAGGTAGGGGGAGACTGGGTCGCCTTGACGACATCCTTTTTTAACATCAAAGCTTTGCGAAACTTTTCCATTAACTGTTAAATAAGATTTTATATTGCAATAGAAGATAGAAATCCAGTTACAGAGATCTTTACCAAAACCAAATGCTTTAAGCGTTTTTTCTATGAACTTCCAGCTCACCGAATCGAACGCTTTTTCAAAATCAACTGATACAAGCAGTCCAGGCAAATTCTTCTGTTCTAAATAGTGCATCATGTCGTAGATTATTCTCAAATTATCTCCAATGTATCTGTCTTTTATAAACCCAGTCTGATCTTCATTTATTAACTTTGGAAGCACGGTCTTTATTCTGTTTGCTATACACGTTGACCCGATCTTATATGTTACATTTAAAAGTGTAATCGGTCGCCAGTTCCAATCCAATTATCTGGTAAGACACAGCTGTAAGCATCATTCACAAGTCACAGTGGCCGGTCTCAATCAGTTATTCTCTTTATTGCATCCACGGCTAAATGGACACCCATTGACGATAAGGTAACTGACTTATTTTTCTTCATGCAACATATTGAAAAACTGAAGAAGTAAGTTTTTAAACTTTGATCTAAACTTACTACCTGTTAGACAGTACAGGTAAAAGTTGATAGCGCTGTTGCTAAACCACAAAATATAACTGAGGGCACTAAAGACTTTGTATAGTCCATACTGAATGGGGTCATGATCATCAACACGTGGCGCTAACAGTTTTATTTTTATAGGGACAGTCAGGAGAATAAAAGACACACTGACGATCATAAGAGTCACAGTCAATGACGACACCTGTTTTTGTCTGGAATCCCCTGTTGCTTGTTGTTCATGAAGACGCCTGCTTTTTCTTCTAGATGCAAACAGTTTCCATACAAGAATGCTATTGCTGACCATCAGCAGCACGGAAGGGAGAAGACAAGATTGAAGTGAGTCCACCCAAGGCCAGATCTCATTTCGAAACCACTCGTACCTCTCTGATTCAACTCGACAACACATGTCAGGACAACGATATGCGTCACTATCATATCCAAGCAGAAAGTGACCATTGATCAGAAAGATGACGACGATCAGTATAGCAGCAAGCGCTCGCGAAGTTCTCTTTGTCCACACATCATTGATGCGATGAGGCCACAGCACAGAGGCTGCTCTTTGCATGGACAGGGTGACAAGCATTGATGCTGACAAAGATGGCGTCATGTACTTTATCACTTTCTCCACCTTACATGGCCAGGCACCATGGGTTTTAATTCTTGGTACATCAAATTCTCTGTCAAGCCAGCTTTCAAGTGGTCCTACTACCAACATCAACAGGTCCGAGCACGCCAGGACTTGGAAAAATACACCAACGTTTGATTTAGGAAGACGATGGATGATCAAAATTATCATAAGATTTCCAAAGATACCGAACACGAGCACAGCAGGGTTACCGATTCTGTAGATTATGTCATATGCTCGTTTATATGGTCGGTACAGCTCATACCACCAACTATAGTCATCCCTTCCCATGTTTGAATCGTCTATCACATATGTTATGCTGCTCGCAGAGGATACAGGGTAATGAAAGATAATTTGTTCAGTCTGTGTACATGCGTGTGAGCGTGCGTGCGTGTGCGTGCATTCACGCGCTCGCGCGCATGTGTGTGTGTGTGTGTGTGTGTGTGTGTGTGTGTGTGTGTGTGTGTGTGTGTTGTGTGTGTGTGTTGGCTTGGTATCTCCTATGCCGTTCAAGAATGAAAAGCAATTCTCAACCTGCAGCACATAAATCAATCATGATTGATACACGTTATGCACAGCAAGAATCTGTAATTAAATATAATGAGTACGATCAAGGAGTATGTTCTGGCGAAACCAGGGCCAGCTATCTCAATGACCATGATGGAAAGTAAATACTCTCTCTCTCTCTCTCTCTCTCTCTCTCCTCATCTCTCTCTCTCTCTCTCTCCTCCTCTCTCTCTCTCTCTCTCTCTCTCTTGAGACTTGCAAAGCTAACAAACGCTATCAATGAACCAAAATTATTCTGGAAAACAATGAAGCTTATAAACAGAAAAACAGTTTATAATGACATTGGCATCAAACAGTGGCAGGATCACTTTTTTTTTTTAGCGTATTCAATGACTGTGATAACATAGATAACATGGATGGAGAAGATAGTTTATATCTTGATAATGAAGATCAAGAACATCAAGAGCCTTTCTTTGACGACTATATCACGAAGGAGGAAATTAAGAATGGCTTTAGAAACTTGAAATGTGGAAAGAGTGCTGGCCCAGACAAGATTGTGAGCGAAATGCTAAAACATGCTGTTGACAGTATCATTGATTATCTTGAAATCTTGTTCAACAGACTTTTTAATTCTGGTTATTTTCCAAGGGAATAGTCCAAATCTGTAATTGTTCCGATTTTCAAAAGAGGGGATGCCAATAATCCAGACAATTATCGAGGGGTAGCCTTGACTAGTGCTGTGAGCAAAGTTTATACTTCCATTTTAAATAAAAGATTAAGTACATGGGCCGAACGGGAAGAAAAAATTATTGAGGAGCAGGCAGGGTTTAGAAAAGATTATAGCACTATTGATCACATATTTACCTTATATGCACTGGTTCAAAAATACTTATTAAGCAACAGAAAATTGTACGTTGCTTTTATTGACATCCAGAAGGCTTTCGATACAGTTAAAAGAAATATTTTGTGGGATATACTAAAAAAAAGTCTGGTGTTCAAGGTAAATTGTATAGGTCATTAAAAGGAATTTATAGTTCAGTTATAGCTTGTGTAAGAGACAAAAGCTTATACTCTGATTTTTTCCATTGTCCACAAGGCAGCAGGGGTGTTTATTGAGTCCGCTAATGTTTTCCTTTTTCATTAACGAACTGGCGCTTGAAATAAATAAGAAGGGAAGACGTGGAATACAGTTAATACCTGATGCTGCAGAAGTCTTCCTTTTATTATTTGCAGACGATGTAATCCTTTTTTCAGACACGGTGGTTGGATTACAGAATCAGTTAAATGCATTAAAAGAAGAAACAGACAGACTTAAGTTAGCTATTAATATAGATAATACGAAGATTATAGTTTTCAGAAAGGGAGGTTTTCTAGCAGCTCGGGAAAAGTGGTGGTTTGGGAATTTAGAAGTGTTGGTAACCATAGCTATAAATACTTAGGTTTAATTTTTACAACAAAACTAAGTATGAGCAAGGGATGGTTAGAAATGTTAGAAAAGGCAGAAAGGGAGTGATTGAAATTCTAAGATCATTAAGGAAGTTAAGATGTATTGACCCTACCATCTTTTGGAAGCTGTTTGATACCCAAGTGGAACCAATGCTAACTTATGGTGCCGAAATATGGGGCTTTCTTGAGAATCAATTCATGGAAAAGGTACACACACTAGCAATAAAGCGTTTCTTGAATATCCCTATACATGGTTCCAACAAAATGGTATATGGAGAAACTGGCAGATACCCTCTGCAGATACGTGCAAAAATTAAATGTATCAGGTATTGGCTTCGTCTAGTTAAACTCCCATCATCCAGGATTAGTAGGCAAGCATATACAATGTTATTAAATCAACATGAAAGTGGAAGACAAAATTGGGTTTTTCAAGTAAAGAAATTTCTATTCGAAAATGGTTTTGGTTTTGTTTGGAACAACCAGGGCGTCGAGGACGACTAACGTTTTATTCTGGAAGAGCGTCTTATCTCATCCTATCAGCAGGTTTGGCATTCCGAGATGGAAAATAACGCAAAGTATACATGGTTTTTACAGTTTAATAGTGATTTACAGCCTGAAAAAATATTTACTAACAATTACACGAAAATGGCACAGGGATTCAATGGCACGATTCCGTACCAGGACACTTGGTCTTGACGCAAGCCACCAATGGTATATAAGTGAAACCCGAACTGCTATTAGGTGTCCGGTAGGGCAAAGAAAATGATAGAGAGGATGAATTCCACTTTTTCTTTTGTTGTAAAGAATATAAAGACATACGGAGAAATATGATGTTTTTAGAACACCGTTTGCAAGGAGGCGTAACTTGGGTCGCTTTGCTACAAACAGATAAAACAGAATATATAAGGTCCATGGCAATGTTTATTGCCAAAGCAATTAGTAGGCGCAAGAAAAAACTTGACATTGCAGCCTAAAACAAAACAAAACAAAAAAGAATTTGAAAAAAATGATAACAGAAAGTAAAAAAAAAAAAAAAAAAAAAAAAGTGTAAAATAAAGTATGGCTGTTTTTCAGCGATTATATCTTCCCAGTTGGTTTGGAGGCCTGTTGGTCGCCCTTGATGTTGCTTAGGGCCAGGAGCCTTTTGTTCAGTTATTGGATTGTTCCATTTTGGAGCCTTTTTTGCTTTTTTCCCTTTTCTTCTTAATGGTGGTTTCATAGAAGAGTGTATACCCCCATGTCAAATAGCATGTTACTTGCTGATGACATTAAACAGTATTCATTGTCATTGTCATTGTCATTGTCTATCTCTCTCTCTCGCTGTCAGTCTGTCTGTCTTTCTCTCTCTCTCTTGACGAAGCAATCCTTAAGCCTTTCTAATACTTGGCATCACACTTTAAAACAAGACAATCTCCTTACCTTAGGACTGACCATTGAAATCGCCTACGTCCCAGTAATCGGCCGGTGTGGCGCGCGCACACGCATGTGTGTGTGTGTGGCCTCTATGAATATCACTCTGTGATAATTGCTCCCACTTCCCTTAAAAAGAAATGTCCTCATTTTTGCAATAAATGAAGGTGGAAAGGAAATGGATGTCCCATTTCTAGCATACAGTTGTGACCCTATAGATCAGTACAGGAATGGCATACGATAGAGATATTTAGGGATAGGGAATGTCACACATCTTAGCTCATGCAGAAAATTATTTCGAAGTTGAATAGGGACTGCATCCACATAGTTGTAGCCAGCGCTACAGTTTGTCGCATGTGCATGAGTCAATTTTCTCTGAGAGGATAAGCAGTTATATGCTACTGCGTTTGGTTTGTCACATAGAAGCAAGAATCATGTCACACATGGAGACAAATGTCACAGTGCAGCACTTTCGTCGCAGTTTGGTTGACATTTCGTTGCAGACTAGCTACAGTTCTATAGCAGTTCACACGCCATTTATCGCAACTTATGTGCAGCATTGAGAGGAATTCTTGAATTTTGAGAATCTCAAGCTTATAGACATTCTGAAGGCAGATAGTCGATCGAACACTGTGGTACGGAAGTAAGTCGTGGATAGAAGAACGTGCGGCGTGATGATGTCACCACATGTCGTCTTCATGATGAAGTGACAGCCTTTCCATCGGTGAAAGTCAGATGGCGAATACTGCCACACTACGCACGATGGCCTGGAGTCACGTTGTGGGGAGAATGCACACAGGGGGAGGGTGATCACTTTGCAGAAAGTCTGGCGTGATGTTTGCCGGTACTCAACACGTGAGGCATAACGGGTGTTTTCCAACTGCCCTGGTCGGTAAATCTGATCACGTACCCACAGCTGAGAAATATGATGTAAACAACGGATATTGTGCCATAGTAGGCATGCTCATTAGCTGATATAATTATGTGCAATGCATTATCTCGTGGGAGCGTTGGGTGGGGGACAAACAAAATGGAGAGATAGAGAAACTATAAAATGCAATCGAGTACATCTGTGTTCAGTAATATGTAGTCAACGTACATTCATAATAACATCAGCTACAAAGTAATGTCAAAGCTGCAATCATGCAACGCATAGATATACGAATTCCAATATATAGCTCACTCGACATTGTAAAATATATAGGAAAGCAAACCATAAAAACGCCGATAGATATATAACAGATTATACTACATTAAAATGCGAGGAAGAACTGGTGATAAGTAAGCCCTGATATGGAAAGAAAAAAAAGGACATGGTACTGGGACACAATAGAGAGGCCTGCATCAACGGTGAAGCGATTTGTTTTTCTTTAAATCATTCATGACAAAGGCAAACTAATGTGACACACTTATTTAAGACACACTATAATGTAGTGAAAGAGGACGGCGAATACATTGTAGGCGATTCATATATATGAACAGTGACAAAACCAGGCAAAAAAATGTCCATGAATCGATCCTGGAAAAGAGACAAATCGTAGAGAGAGAGAGAGAGAGAGAGAGAGAGAGAGAGAGAGAGAGAGAGAGAGAGAGAGAGAGAGAGAGAGAAAAAGCACTCAATTCAGAAGGAATGCAGAGGAAAATTCATGAACACTTCCATGAATTGTAAGACGTGTACCAGATTGCAAGGAATGCGTGAGCCATAGATGTTGGGTTTCTGAAACTGGATGAAATCACATTGGAGCTGATAACAGTTTAATTATGTAAAGGTCACAAAAGAGATGCAACTCAATGGTACTGAGGGGAAGGTGTTATAAGCATATTATCAAAGAACATTGCATGCAAGGTTAGAAGTAATTCATAATATGACACTTCAACATGACTAATCGAACACAGATCAGTAAGCATCTTCAAGAACCGCATAACCGCAGTGCGTGAAAACAGAAGATATAAAGTGAAGTTTTTGAAGTGGCATTTCTAATGGCATTAGCAGGGGACTCTTTGGCTTGCAAACCCGGACATATCTCAACCATATACTGCCAGCAAGTTAAAGCAATGGTAGTGCATGGCCTTGGGATAACTGATATCCACTTTATTACAACAAGAATACAAATTTTCATGACAGAGTAGGTACGACACTGCAGACCATACGTGGTTATCTGAGGCGACGTCTTTTATTACACTTTGGAATTTTGTTTGTTAATATATTAATCAACGTGTTTGGTTCTTTTTAAAGTCGTCCTTGGGTTGTTGAATTTTATTTCTCTTTAAAGTCACCATAGACTAAAAACCACACAAAACACACTAAAAATACATTTAATCAGTCTGCCGTTATAATGGGGTATACAAAGAAAACCGAAAAATAATAATAATAAAAATCAGGGGAGGAAGGATTGGGGGTGATGGAGAAGGTAGTGACTGGAAATCAAATTACGTTGTTATATGAGTAACATGTTTACCAAAATCAAACTCAAAGTGGCCTTTGAAACAATCCTAGACTGCATATGATACAAATTCTCTTTGAATAAACACTTTCTTTTTATTGAGACAACGTGTTCACGTGTGCTCTACATACAACAGCATCATTGATGAATTGGAACACGGCTAGCAGCCAGTAAGAACAAAGCAGTAACTGTTTAACAAAAGACGACAGTGGATGTGTCAGACAACACCTGCAGTGACGAATGAAGATGGAACAATGATAAACATGAAGATAATGACCATGACCATGGACAATGAGATGGATATTGTGTGTGGTAACAGAAACAAACTCATGCATGATCAGATGAATGGCAAATGGATGACACACAAACATGCAGACATGTCATTACGTCAACAAAACGTAGGGATCCTTAACGCGACACAAACATGATGAATGCGCATATACACAAGAATGATCACTTGAGCTGTGTACACAGAATGAGATCTGATGTGTTATGTGACGTTCATAAACAATAATGTACTGCTAAAGAGATTGAAAGCAGCTCCAACTGCGTTTGTTGTGCAGAACCTTTTTTTGTATGAGTGTGCGCCCTCGTTAAACAGATAATCGGAGAGAGAGAAAAAAAAAGTTTGGATAAAGTTGTGAGTTGGTCTATTGAATATAAGAATTCACGTCATACCGAGATCGAGAAATTACGTGACCATAAAGACAAACTCTCAATTGCTCCGAAAGAAGAAATATACCGCAGAAGTGACTATACTATTTAGCATGATATGGCAGATGAAAAAAAATGCCCGTTGATTCAGTAGCAGTTCCTGAAACACCAAAAAGACATGTTATTATTCAAACATAAACGAAACAGTGAATAAAACAAAAATACTTCACTAATATCATGATTGATTGTCTTTCTTGACAATGGCAGGGGGGGGGGGGGGTGAGGAGAGTGAATGGCAGCTAGTGGCACAAAGGAAATCATCTGTACATTGACAATGGACCCGATGTATTACTAGCAGGGAAATCACCAGCGCATAACTCTCATATGCAATGCTGAGTAGTGAAATTATAGTGGACAGTCTCGTAAAATTCACAATCGACCGGCACGGAGGAGATATATTGCTGTGAAATAAGATAAAAGAATGACCTGCACGGAAGCAATGCATTACCAGCTAGACAGTTGCCAGTGCGTGACTCTCAAATACAAGCTGTGTAATGGGACAATATGTACAGAAGCAAACAATATTCAGGACTGTAACACTTGATCCAGCTGCATTTGCGCCGTAAAATGGTAGAAGTATTAGTAGCAGTAGCCATTGCAGTAGTATTGTGAAGTCAACGAGGCGTAATGTGCCGAAAGGAGTAATAGCAGTGGGCGGAAAAGCAGCTTATGTACAGTGGGTGTCAGCTTCCAGCAGTAGTGTGTCGTAACAGACCGATCGTAGATCGAGGAAAAAGGAGGTGGACCATGACAAAACGAAAGTAAATGATTCAGAGACAACACTAGCCTTGCCGGCATATTAATTATTAACGTACGCGAGCGTTTGAATCGTATCGTAGTAGCATAGTTACCAGCTGAAGTAGCGTAATCAGCGTTATCTGTTAACACATGAACGGTATCTAGACTGGTAATACAATGATAGGCACGTTTGGAATGGAAACATTATTCTTACCACTAAACGTGGATGTCGCAAACAAGATGTGTCAGACAAACAAACGCAACAAGACAAACTGACATTTCAGTGACACAAGAAAAAAAGTGTTGGGGATGGGTCAGTCAGGCAGTGAACTTTGAAAGTCGACACCCATTCTCAGTGTACAGAATAGTTACAATAGTGTTATGCCAATAAAACCAGACCTGAATGGGGTTGGGAAGGGTATGGGTGGTGACTCGGGGAAACAGCATAAGCGCTGTACAACCAGGAGAAGAGGAACTGTTTCTGATCGGTAGCCTGATGCAAAACTAACAACAAGGCGACAAAGAGGGAAAAAGAAACAATAATCACGCCAGCACAAACCAACAACTTACCAGGACGCTATCAGTTCGCAAACATGTGTAACCAGACCCACTAACCAATTATACACATCGTGTGATCAGCTGCAGTCTCTGGTCCTCGATACAGTATAAACCAGCCTTGCTAACCACAGATCATGGGGAGGGTGGGGGAGGGTGAGAGCAGGGATCACTTAGGCTTCAGTCATCTGTAAAGTTAGAGTGGCCCTGCTGACAACAGCAGACACCTGTTGTCACCGTGACAACGGAGAGGCAAGTTAAAAAACAGTTAGTGATTACAACAGCTCAAACTGGCAGACGTGTGCACCTGTCGTACAGTTTGTGATGGATAGTTTCTTTGGGTGTTCCCTGGACCCAAAGCACAACTCATCGGCTGAATATCTTTACAAGTCCTCAGAACCTTGTTTCCCAGCTAATCAGTAAAAGAGTAATTTTAGAAGGATGAGTGGGAATGAGTGATGTGAGGGATTGGGTGATTGAGGATCGAAAGGTTGGAAAGGAACACCTGGCTGATGGATAAAACAACAAATGACAACAATACAGATATCAGAGCGCTTCACAGATACGAACTGGGTGTTTTCATTCAAATGCCATTTCTTACTATAAGAGGAACATGTCAGACACAACGAAGTACCAACGGAAAGTGAGGCATGAAGAAGTGGCTGTAAGCATACACAGCTTTTTTCGTTCAACTTAACTGCGGACAGGATGCTCAACTTAGTT
The DNA here is from genome assembly GCA_033310375.1 of Conus canariensis. Lineage (NCBI taxonomy): Eukaryota > Metazoa > Mollusca > Gastropoda > Neogastropoda > Conidae > Conus > Conus canariensis. Next base: position 46,184,873 of record CM065735.1, read on the forward strand.
CAGAGCGATCGTTCATCTGGCAACTGAAGGCTAACCAGATACTGGGGTGGGAGAAGTCTGACTTCCGCTTGTGAACAGGAATGTTGATGTCATTTAAATGATGCATGTGCCGTGTGTGACAGGGCAAAAAGAATTACTTTGTTGGCATTTACTTATGTTAATTATAAAGACGTATTTGGAGTATCTAACTGATAAACCAGTATTTAAAATTCAGAATAAAACAACACTTCGTTGTATACTGTAAGCCGGTGAGTGACGTTGGTGATTGCTTATACGTACAGCTGTATTTATACGAAAGATTTGAAACATTCAATGTCTGACCAAATCTGTCATGCAACTTGCTTTCATTCAAATGTCATTTCTTACTATAGGCTGAACATGTCAGACACAACAAAGTATGAACGGACAATGAGACACGAGGAAGAAGTGGCTGTAAGCATACACATTTTCTTTTTCTTTTAACTCAACTGCGGACAGGATGTTCAACTTAATTCAGAGCGATCGTTCATCTGGCAACTGGAGGCTAACCAGATACTGGGGTGGGAGAAGTCTCACTTTTGGTTTTAACAGGAATGTAGACGTCATTTAAACGATGGATGTGACGTGTGTGACTGAGCAGAAGGAATTACTTTCTTGGCGTTTACTTATGTTATTTATAAAGACGTATTTGGAGTGTTTAACTGATAAACCGGAACTTAAAATTCAGAATAAAACAACACTTCATTGTATTTTGTAAGCCAGTGAGTAATGTTGGTGATTGCTTTTACTTGCAGTTGTGTTCGTACGAAAGATTTGAAACATTCAATGTCTGACCAAACCTGTCATGCAGCATGTTTTCTAGCCATTGTTTTTCTAAAAAGGTTTGTAGATTATTGTTGCTCTCTGTCTGTATATTTCTAAACGGTATGTAGATTATTGTTGCTCTCTCTCTGTATATTTCTAAAAGGTATGTAGATTATTGTTGCTCTCTGTCTGTATATTTCTAAAAGGTATGTAGATTATTGTTGCTCTCTGTCTGTATATTTCTAAAGGTATGTAGATTATTGTTGCTTTCTGTCTGTATATTTCTAGAAGGTGTGTAGATTATTGTTGCTCTCTGTCTGTATATTTCTAGAAGGTATGTAGATTACTGTTGCTCTCTGTCTGCATATTTCTAAAAGGTACGTAGATTATTGTTGCTCTCTGTCTGTATATTTCAAGCTGTCTTGGGTTACTTTGAGGTAATAATAGGGAAAGTGACTCGAATATTTGTGGGATGTCAATAAATCAACACTGTAACCTACTAATGACTAAGATGTCTACGTACTGTTATCGTTAGGGGAGAGAGAGAGAGAGAGAGAGAAGGAGAGAGGAGAGAAGAGAGAGAGAGAGAGAGAGAGAGGAGAGAGAGAGAGAGATGTGTATGTTGCTCATAACTCTACTTTTCATATTTTGCTGTTGAATTTGCCCATTCCCGTGTTCCACACACACACACACACCACACACACACACACACACACACACACACACACACACACGCACACACACACACACACACACACACACACACACACGTACGCACGCACGCACACACACACACACAACACACACACACACACACACACACACACACACACACACACACACACACACACACACACGTTCCCTGCTATCTTGTTCTACTTTAGACCACAACATGATGGTACCCAACAGAAATATATCTTACGTCATCAGACATAACATCATAGATTAAAAAAACCCGCTTTATATTTGATCTATCTATATTTCTATCTATCCATCCACTATCTATCTATCTATCTATCTATCTATCTATCTATCTATCTATCTATCTATCTATCTATCTATCTATCGATTGATCGATCGATCATTTGGTCTATTGATCTATCGATCAACCAAACTACCTACATACCTACTTACCTAACTACATAAGCAGCTTTCTACCTATATACCTACCTACCAACAATCCTATCAGTCTATCTCACATTCAATGTCTGACCAAACCTGTCATGCAACTTGTTTTCCTAGCCATTGTTTTTTTTTTTTTTTTTTTTTTTTTTATATGTAGATTACTGTTGCTCTCTGTCTGCATATTTCTAAAAAGTATGTAGATTATTGTTGCTCTCTGTCTGTATATTTCTAAACGGTATGTATATTATTGTTGTTCTCTGTCTGCATATTTGAAGGTATGCTTGGGTTACTTTGAGGTAATAATAGGGTACGTGGGTATGAAAAGTAAAATGTAACAAACATGGATGGGCAACTGAAAAGTCTGCCTAGTAGGCCTGTTTTTGAACTTTGCTACAATGCCGCTCCAGGATTTACATATTTCTTTAACAAGTTTATGGACAATCATTCATCCATCCCAAGGCACCTATAACACGTAGTAGACTTTGATACAACTGTACGGCCTGATGAGCGCATACACCAAAATGGTTGAAGTAGAGCCAACACGCTTAGCTGAAAGGTGAGGTGAGGAGGATCGACTCACATCTGCACCAACTATCACACAAACGGATGTGTGCTCTAATGGTCGTAGAACTGTCACAGAAAAAAAAGGTTTTGAGCTCAGATGTGTCAGGGGATGTTGGGGACTTAATCGAATATTTGTGGGATGTCAATAAATCAACACTGTAACCGACTAATGACTTAGATTTCTACGTACTGTTATCGTTAGGGAGAGAGAGAGAGAGAGAGAGAGAGAGAGAGAGAGAGAGAGAGAGAGAGAGAGAGAGAGAGAGAGAGATCTGTATGTTGCTCACAACTCTGTTGTTC
>CM065735.1:46200144-46204228 GCA_033310375.1 Conus canariensis
CCAGCACTGGACTAACATCCCAGGTGTGTCTGTACCTTGGCAGTGCAGGTCTGTCCTCAAAAACACCTTTGACAAGTCTGCAAATTTCTGGTAAATCACCTACAGATACTCCTTTCACAGATGGAAGAAAAAAAAAAACAACTGATAATGCACTTCTTGCAGAATTTATAGCTCTATAGCTTGCCCCTGCTGAAGACATGGAAGCTAAGAAAATTGCAACCTGTGGCGGTGTGGGTGATCTCACTGCCATGCCGTTTTTTTAGGCATATTTTATCCACCTACTAATGTATGCATTGCCTGACTTTTTGGTGGTGGGCCTCTAGGAGCTCATGAGAAGATCTACAGCATCAGTGGAGAATCTTTCCCGTTCAAACGTGCTCCTGATACACTGCATGCCAGAAGTTGTAGCTTTGGCAGCAGGCAGTGAGTGAGACCCGGGTGGCTGGGCAGCGTGAGCAGGGCAAGTGTGGAGGGTAGACAGACTGGTTCTTGGGCCAGCATTGTGTGTACAACCAGCCTCCAGACCTGTGTGGGCCACAAGGGGAGAATGAGCAGGACTGTCGAGCTCTCCTGCTGTACCTTCTGTAAAAACACTGGGCAGTAGGCTGAAAGGAGGAAAAGCGTGCCATTGTAGTTTTCCACAATTTAAGGAGAAAGCATCAACTGCATGCGCCTCTGGGTTGGCTCTATAAGAGACATAACCGTGATGCTGCTTGTTTATTCTGGAAGCAAACAAATCAATTCCAAGGGATATCTGCTACTTGATGACCGCATCTGTCAACTCAGTACTGTCCAGTTTCCACTCTGCATCCACACTGATTTTCCTTGATTCTTCATCCACAGCGGTATTGTCTTTCCTTGGGATGTGGTATATAATAATAATAATAATAATAATAATAATAATAATAATAATAATACTTATTATAGCGCCTATTCTCGGCTAGAGACCAAGCTCTAAGCGCTTTACAATCAACACTCGTTTACACAAAGGGCTGCCTACCTGGGTAGTGCCGACTGAAGAGCTGCCAGCTGGCGCTTCATTCAGTCGTTTCCCGTGTCATCCAGTCAGTATCATTCAATATCGATCACTCATTTTCCTTACTTCCTTCATTCTTTCCATTTCTCACTCAGCCATACATTTCTGTCCACAGCTCACTGCAGATAGTGGCTGTCATCTCATTGCAGCTGTCACAGTGGCTTGTGCCCATGTTGTTAATATAGGCTACTGCTGTGGAATTATCAATCAACAGGCGCACATGTTTTCCAAGATCTGACTGGAAGCACTTCAGTGCGAAATAAGCTGCCTTAAGTTCAAGGTAATTAATGTGGAAGCGAGCTTCAGCTTGTCGCCACAATCCTCCAGAGGTCTGTGTCTGACAAGCACATCCCCATTCTGTCAAACTGGCATCTGATGCGACAGTAACATCAAGATCTGGATGTGTGATGTCATTGTAAGCAGTATCTACATTACTTATCCACCACCTAAGTTCTTCTTTAGATTGTGGAGTCAGTATTGTATATCCATCAAAATCTCCCTTTGTTTGTCTCAATGCAGCTTTTTTGTTGCCTTCTAAGTGACGAGAATGTAGGGGCCCAAATTTCACTGCAGGAAAACTTGCCACCAATGTTCCAATAACCTTGGCTAGTTCTCTGATAAGTGGTTTGTTGGCTTTCAGTTGCTGGTCATAGCAGTGTTTCAGATTGTCTTTCCTTTCAGGTGTCAGTGACTGAATTGTTCTGGAATCAATAATCACGCTTAGATACTGAATTACCTGGGTTAGTTTTAGAGCTGATTTCTTTTGGTGTACATGAAGCTGGGTGAACAAAAAAGCTGCACTGTGGCTTGGATATTCTCTATGCATTCTACTTCTGATTCTGCAAGGAGAAGAGAATCATCCAGAAAGTTGGTGGAGACATGATTTTCTTGTCTCAGTTTGGCTAAGACAGGTTCCAATGTTTTGGTTAATTTCCTAGGGGCAAGAGCCAGACCATTTGGCATGCAGTTATATTCCCAAAGTCAGCCTCTCCATCTGAATCTAAGATACTTCCTATGTGTTTGTGCAATGGGAATGGTTAGGTTGATAGGAGCCATGAAACAAAAAGGTGTCACCAATTTCAATGCAACATGCAAAGTATCCATTTTGAAATGGTAATAAGTCATATCTTGATTCGTTTTTGTTTTTTTTTCTTTTTTTTCAAGTTCAGAATCATGCAGTTTGACCCATCCTTTTTGGCCTTGTAAACACAGGTGACACGTGTTGATCGTATACAGGTGTACAACAGGATATAACTCTTTTTAATGAGTTTATTCACCTCACTGTCTATGATATTTATTCCCGCCTGGTTCAAGCCAGGTTGTGTTCTACTAGAACAAGTGCGAGGGGATAACAGAGTGTTCTCTTCAAATTCCAGTGTGGCTCCTCTTATCAGCTGTAAGATGTTTTGGTCTGTTGCGATTCCCATATGGAAAGAAAATATTGGAGCCTGCCCCCTTCAAACGTATGCATCTCTGCCTCTTTTTCTGCCTTTAGCTGTGGCAGACTGTGATAGTAAACACTTACCGCATTGCTGGCTGGCTGAGTGGGTGGAGCTAAGCTTGTCAGTTCCTCTTGTTGGCCATGTCGTACGAGCGAGCTCTCATGGCTGCACCTTTGTGCCTAAAACTGGCATGACTGGCCCAGCCGCCTCTGTACTGATACCAGTGCCCAGCGTTTACCTGTCCAAAAAGGGTTGCTGCTTCTGTAATTCTAGTTTGTAGATGATCTATATTTTGTTTCTCTCCCAACAGCAAGAGTATTGCCCAACCTGTCCATTTCTTTAATTTCTTTGAGTGAAGCAGCCAAGTTGTCACCAAACATCCATTTTGTGACCGGCTCAGAATCATTGCAAATGCCAGTGATAGAGGGGTGCAAATGTGAGCGAATGGCCTGTCTGCATCTGAGTGATAGCTGATGTGATACATGACCCAAGAGAACAAGGCTGTCTGTGTTCTTTTCGATGGCTGTTTTCATTTTCTTGGATGTCTGTGAGTCAGTGTTGCGTTGTGCCCCAAGTATTGTGTGTGTGCTTTTGTCAGTGCTTTCTGCACATGTGAGCTTTTGATGTCAGCTCCTCTGGCCTCTGCTGGAAGACTTTTTTTTCCAAATTCCAATGTTGATTCATGGCACTATCAGCGCTTCAGAGTTTTCTGACCTTTGATACTTACCGAGCCTGTCTTTCAGTTTGCCCTCTGACAGTCCAGACTGGAAGCGTTTGCTTATAATGTGAGCTAAGGAGGAGGAGACTGGTGGTGCTGTCTCCTCACCATCATCAAAATCTTTATCTATTTCCCCTAGGAAATCTTCGTCAGAACCGGCTGCTGAGAGTGTGTCAGCTACCACCTCCCCTTCAGATTCCGACTTGGACAATCCCTTTCTTTCTTTCCTTCTTTCTTTCTTTCTTCTTTCTTTCTTTCTTTTTTCTTTCTTTCTTTCTTTCTTTCTGCATACACAGGCTAATACTCCTGCAGACACTGCCTGTATAGACAGTCAGTGGAGTTTTGTGTGTATGACCGTTTTTTTAATCCCGCCATCAAGGCAGCCATACTCCATCTTCGGGAGGTGCATGCTGTATGTAACGTGTCATCCATACCAATGGCCAAACTGGCCTTCTCTTCCGAAAGTTGGTGATGGGATTTTATGTGTGTGCAAGATGTTGTGCGTGCGTTCACACACGGAACCTCAGTTTATAGTCTCATTCGAAGGACTGTATGGGGAATGGAGTCAGAACCAATGTTAACTCCGAGGGAAAAATCCCCCTGTACCCAAATTCGAACCCACAACCCCAGGATCACGAGTCTGGCGCTCTACCAACTGAGCTATTCTGGCCCCCTCTGACAATGCCATTGTGCTTTCTGTGTGAACTTGTTCCGCTTGTGCCGATTTTCGGAGTCACACTTTTCTCCGTCATCTGAATCCGAACTGTTTGGTGACTAAGCTCACTTTCTTGCACTGTTGGGCTCTTGTTCACATGAATGGCTGTGGCTAGCCATTCTCTGCAGCATGGCTTCAAGTCTGTCCAACCGGCCAGACATTTTTGCATCCAA
>CM065735.1:46204328-46231828 GCA_033310375.1 Conus canariensis
ACACACACGCAAGCACACACACACACTCGCGCGCGCGCGCGCGCGCACGCACACACACACACACACACATACACACACATACACACGCGCACACACAAAGACAAAGCAAACAGGGAAAGAGCTACAGACCAAGTACAGAAATAATCATAGATAGTTAAATGGCTGGTGAGCCGAGCGCCAGCGAGCGTGCACACGCACCAGCGAGTGCGTGCGGGCGTGCAAACACACACACACACACACACACACACACACACACACACACACACACACACACACACACATACACACACACACTCACACACAGACACACAGACATACACACACACACACACACACACACACACACACACACACGTGCGCGCGCGCGCACGCACGCACACACACACACACACACACACACACACACACACACACACACACACTGTACACAGTACAAACATAAAGACAGCTTGTGCATGAGTGTGTGTGTGTGGGGGGGGGGGGGGGTGTCGTGCGTGCGTGCGTGCGTGCGTGCGTGCGTGCGTGCGCGCGTGCGTGCGTGCGTAAGTGTGTGTGAGTGTGTGGGGTGTGGTGTGTGTGTGTGTGTGTGTGAGAGAGAGAGAGAGAGAGAGAGAGAGAGGGAGTGAGTGAGAGAAAGAGACAGACAGAGTGAGAGACAGAGACAGAGACAAAGAGAGAGAGAGAGAGTGAGAGACAGAGAGAGAGAGAGAGAGGCAGACAGACAAGGGATAGAGGAAAGAAAGAAAAGGAGAGAGAGGGGAAGAGAGAGAGAGAGAGAGAGAGAGAGAGAGAGAGAGAGAGAGAGAGAGAGAGAGAGAGAGCGAAGGAGAGAACTATAAAATAGGCATTCTGGCTCACCCACCTCCGCCAGCTCCAACCGGCTGAAGCCGGTTTCGCTGTTGCTCCGCCGGCTTACCCAGAATGCCTATTTTATAGTTCTCTAATAGTAAACACTTTACAAACATACATAATGTGTAGGATTATCTGTTTTTAACACTAATTTAGAAAACTTTTGAGACTTAAGTTTTTGCTTAATCCTTCGTTTTTCTTGATCGTCTTCAATAACATCATTTTCACGCATACATTCATCAAATGCGTCTCTGTCTTTCATGTGGAATAAAACTACAGTCTTTAACTGTTCTCTAAAGTCTTTTAAAACCGAGTTATATTTTTGACATAAAATCCACACACTTATCCCAGCATGTCTTCCACTGAAAGCCAGTTTTGACAAAGTATTTCTTTTTTTAACTATGTCTCTCTCTGCCGAACAGTCATCTATAATAAATAGTGTCTGAGTTCCTTCAAACTGTCTAAAGAAATGTTCTAAGCACTCGCTAAGTTTATTGCTAGGATCAACTAAATAGATTTCATCATCCGTCCATATAAACCTTCTGTCGTGATATGCTTTGTTCCATTTAAGTGTTGGGCAGAAAATTACTATATGATCAAAATTATAACGATAAACTGTTTGTAATAGGTCGAGGACAAATATTGTTTTTCCACAACCAGTCTGTCCACAAATCAATGAACAATGAGGGGTTTTTATCATAAAGTTTAACATCGGCATTGACACCAAAGTCGTTTGCTCCATAGTTTTATAACAGAATTTAATTTACACCAGTTAGTGTTGTTATCATACTATCCGTCAAAATTTGATCAGTACAATAAAATCTTATAAGGTCTAAATGTGTCAGATTAATCCAACTCAGTTTTGTCAGATTGTTTCTATTAAGACTAACATTGATTTTGTTGCTTGTTGTTACGACCTTAAAATTTTCACCATCGTGACGAACCACAACAGTAACTTTAAGATTGTCAACGTCTAAGTTTTGCCAGCTAATAAGAATTCCTTCCATAAGGTTGTCACTGACACCCACAGCTCCATTCCTCCCCACATCTTTTAAGACAGAAATTTCAAATATCATTGTGAACGTGTCTCCTAATAACGTGCGTGGAAAGAACTGTACTTTTGTAGTAGCTTCCTTCAAAACTGATTCTCTTCTGTGGAGGATGTACTGTTTGCTCCCAAACTTCTTTATTTCGATCTCTTTTCGACTGTTGTCCTCTGGCATAAGACTTACATGTAAAGGGCCAGAGTTCAATGCTTTTCTGAAACTTTTTTGACGGTCAAAAAATGTAAATGGGCTTACGAATTCAAATTTTATGTCCCATTCTAAATATGGTTCTAAGTGCCATTTGTTGTCAGTTTTTCGAACTATTTTATATTCATACTGACCTGTATTATTTGCTTCTAGATTGCGTAGTTGTTCTAGTTTAGGAAACCTTTTGTTGTCGTCAACCTCTTTGCGCTTATAATAACCATCTTTAGTGTACTCAAAACCATACAAAGTGCCTATCTCACCGTTCTGTTCAAAGTCCTCAACGTCTGCAAGGTCTTTTAATTCTAAAGTTACACACCTCTCAGGCGCTAATGTAACTCCTGATTCTTCTGGTCCACGTGACATTTTTTAAAACAACGTATTATTTTATTTCTAAAACAATGTGCAGGCTGTCACATTTGACGACTTTTCCTGTTTGGTCTTTGATTTTTATATTAAACGATCCGACCCTCCCACAAGCTAATCTTTTAAACTGTAAATTAGGGAATCGTATAATTTCATAATCGCAATATGCAGCTTTCCCTGATGGAAGAGCTCTTAAAACAGTTGAGGGCCTTCCATCATATAAGTTTTCATCAGTGCTCAGCTCGTCCAAATGAACATAGAGTAATGAATGTAATGCAAGATCGAGCGGATATTCTCCCTCAAAAGTAGTTTCGTCTGGTGCAACTCTAAATCTATGATAGACTTGATTGGTTTTAAAGCCTAACATTTTAGCTAGCTCTACACCAAAAAAGTAATTGACTACTTCTTTTTCAGGTTTGAATGTCAACATTATTTTCAAATTTGCATTGTTAAGTTTGAGAGTAATGTCGAAGTTACTCATTGCTTCTTTTAGCGAGCAAACCCCGTAATAACCATCAGGTATGGTTAACTGGCTAATTACGTCTCCTCTTCTGTCAAGTTTTTGAATTAAATTATTCTTCTTGGATTCACTTATATTAAACCATACGACTTTGTAAAAAATTTCATGGAGTGCAACCCTTCGGGTTCCGCATTCATTATCAATAGCATATTCTAAAAACGAAGGACTGTCTTGAGTTGTTATTGTTACAAACATTTTTAAAACAATTTAAAAATGAGTGCATTCAAATATACTAATGCAAAATATTCTGTTGGGCCGCACTACAATCTTAAAAATATAACAACTGATACCCTTGACATTTCTGTGACTCAGTCTGACACCTTTCAAGTAAAGGTTAGTACTCCATTGGATCGTTATCTTAACCCTCCTATTAAAAACGACTGCATCCCGAAAGTGTGGTTTAGTCATCCGATGCAGTTTTATCAGAACCAGTTAAACTTTGCTGTGTTTTGTGCATCAACTGGGTGTGGAGTATCGTATGCTGATCATTTAAATCATCCTGATCCTTTGGTGAGGTCAGTGTATAGATTTCATTTTTATTACACCTTCAGACGTATTTTATCTGAACTGCAAGCGCCATTACCAAATGACAAAACGTTTAATCCATTCAGCAACAGAATAGATTACAAGGCTTTTGAAAGGATCTGTAACGAATTTGATATTGACCCAAAGACAGACTTTAGACAAAAGTTGGATCTTAATCATGGTTTAGGCACCCTTTATTTTTGGGGCGTGCACAGAAAGTATAACTATGATTGGAATCCTCCTTACACATCTTTCTCTTCAGGCACAACTGTTCACCTCGGGTCCATAGAGCAAGAGCATAAAACAGCATGGACAACATTTATTTTGGATACTTCTAAGGGCCTAACTAGAGCGGGAATAGAACGAATAAACGACTCTATTCGTACTTATGTTTGGTGTTTGCTAGGTTCGCAAGCACAAACAAGATCAAACATAATTGATCCTTCTACTGGCTTTGACGCCCAAAAACAGTATTTAGCAAATTTAGAGGATTCTATTAATTCTGCAGTTGATTTACCTTCAAGTATTAAAAGGTACCAAAATGTTTTGCAATACGCAAGATCGAAAGTAGACTTTGCTGTCGGCACTGGTTTATACATGCTGCCTTCCGACCTCAGACTTCAGATAGGAACAATAATAAACTATAATAATGAAATCCTTGTGGCTGGCAATGAAGAGAAGGTCGGAAAAAACGACATAAATTCTGAGCCAGTACAAACAATAAAAAAACACCCCCCAAGATTAAGTCATCCAATCCCCAAGGCCCAAAGCTCAAAGGCCATTGAAGACGCGCGTGATGACCATGAATATGAAAAGACAGCACTTGTTATTGGATTAACTGCCCTAGGATTACTTGGTCTTTATCTTACTATAAAGTAACCCAACTATTAAGACAACTAATGACCATAAGTGCTCAGCCATAAAGCCAACTACTTTACTTGCGGCAGACAAAAGCCAGCTAACGATCCCTCCTATTATACCAGGCAAAGAATCTATTGCCTTACTGGCTAATTTTTTTAATAAACTTGCAAGATGATCAAGTTGTTTTTTTACCCATGATTTATCAGGTGGAGGAGATGGTGGCGGAGGCACTAACCCTTGCCCGCCGCCGCCTGTAATAGCCAACACCAGTGTACTTATTGCAAATCCTAAGGCTGTTATAACACTTGCTAATGTGACACCTTGCTCTCTAAACAGTGTTCTTATTCGTTCTGCTAGCGTCGTGTCTTCATATAAAATTCTTTGGATAGTTTCTCTTATTCTGCTCACTTGAGTTCGTAATTGTTCTCGGTTATTAGACAACACTTCTAGTCTTGCTGATCTCTCTTGTTCAAGATCTTTTAGTCTTTGTGTTATTCTTTCTTTAACACCAGGTCCTAAGTTGTGGTCATCAGCCTCAACTAGTTTTTCTTTTTCTCTTTTTATATGCTCATCTAGTTCACCCAGTTTTGCTAAATTGTTTGTTAATTCACCTCTGATGCTTTTCAAAGCATGATCAAGGGCCGTTATTTCTCTCATAGGTAGCGGCGGATCGTGCATAGTTTTTAATACTTCTGAAAAACTGGTTTCTATTATTTTGTCTGCTGTTGGGCTTAAATCTTTAAGGGGTATGTTTTGAATTTGGTTTTCTGTTGGGAGTTTCTGTAGTGTGTTTTGAAGTTTAGCAACTGCCTCACTGTCTAATCTTCGCGGTTTAGCAATGCCAAGGCGATTTTGATCGCTCACACTGAGCCTTTGTCTAATTGTAGTCTTTGCTAAAAACTTTGATGGGTCTGGTTTAGTTGTAAGCTGAACAAGTTGTCCTTGCTCGTTTTTCACAAACAAATGGTCATCTTTTGTTTCAAAATCATTAGGGTCTATAAATTCGGGAGGTTCTTGGCCTAAACTTTGATAAAATGATTTGACCTTACTTTCTGTTAATTCACGCCGCAATGATTGTAATGGATGTGTCAAAGGCGTCATTTCACTCATGTCGTCTCCAGGATCAAAAACATCATAATCTTCTTCTGCCATGTTTTTAAATAATTAACTTTTTATTTTGTTTTATAAAAAAATGTCACAAGCATATGGCTCGATTCTTGACCCGCATAGAAGACTGAAAGAGCCCTTTGGCGTGAAGGGAAATAAACAGAATATTATTGTTCCAAATAATCCATCTACTATTGATTCAGATCAAATTCTTACTGTTAAATTTCCAGACCTAGGAGCAGATGAAGTGATTGTGCCGGGATCTGCACGGCTTACTTTCAAAATAGAACTCGAATCAGCAACAGACGAAAACAGGACAGTTGTACAGAATTTGGGACGGGCAATCGTTAAGAAAATTTCTATAAAACTTGAGGGGCAAGAAATATTTTCTTTACACAATGCAGACATATTTCTAATCTATTCTGATCTATGGCTAACCGCGAATGAAAGGGCCGATCTTGCGTTTCAAGGAATCGAAAATAACGAAGCACTAAAACACAGAATAGACGCCGAAGATGCTAAAGCCGGCAACAAGTATGAAGCTGTAAGTTTTGCTTATGGAAATCGCTTTTCTATACCCTTAGATTTTGAGTTGTTAAAAGCGCATGCGCCATACTTTCAAGGAGCATTAAAAGACAGATTGTCATATGAACTAACTTTTAATGAATACAAACGTGTCATTAAATCTACAGACACTGATTCCAAGTACAGCATTTTCGACATCTCGTTAGAGTTTGACATTGTTAGCAACCCTAACTTAGCAAGGCTGATTGAGCAACAATATCAGTCAAAATTAGCAATATATTACGAAAGAGTGATTCATCATACTAAATATCCTAAAAGCAGGGCAGACACTATATGGAACTTTAGTTTTAGTGCCACAGCAAGATCCCTTAAAGGTATTTTATTGCTGTGTGAAGATGAAGAACCATTCAAAAGACAAAGTGAAAAGTTTATTAATCCTAAAATAACTAAAGTACAATGTTCAATTGAGGGTAGTCCTAACCAAGTCTACGGTAGCGGGCTTAAACCTTATCATCATTTTGATGAAATAAGAAAATTGTTTGGAGGCGGGAGGTGTAGAAATCCAACAGTAGACCTTGTGTCTAAAGATCTACACCTTCACAGTGTTAGACTTGATGAATATTTAACAACGAAATACGGTTTATGGATTGACCTAAGGTCAACAGAGGATAATCAGTTGCATGGGAGTGGGAGAACAGTTAAAGACGTAATAAACATTCAAATTGATAAAGAAAAAGAGAGTGATAAACCACTTAATGTACATTTGTTTTTAATATATGATGCGCAGCTGAATATTCAAGATAACAGATTAAAAGATATCCAATACTAAATTATTTTTATTTTAAAAAAGCATGTCTGTTACGACTTATCCAAAAGTGCCCAAAGAAGAGAACTCTGTAGACATAAAAACTTTCAGATTAACAAACATAACACAAATGCAAACCCAACTAGAGCAGGACCTTTCAAAATACAGTAAAACCAAACGAAGGTATTCTGCTGTCTTTAATGCTGTTACATATGTTAATACTGGAGCATCGATCACTAGTGCTCTATCAGCAGGAACAAGTGTAGGTCTCTTAGCAACAGGCGTAGGTGCACCGGCAGCTATACCTCTAGGTGGTGTGTCTTTAGCTTTTGGCCTGTGCTCATTAGCTGTAAGTGCTGTCAGCAAAAAAATAAAAGCTAAACTCCAAAAGCACACAGCTATAGTTCAACTAATAACAGCTAAACTTAGTTCCTTCAAACTGACAATAAATAAAGCACTTGCCGACTCGAACATCACGGATGAAGAATTTAGTCGCCTACAGGCTGATTTTGAGGACTACAAAAGACAAAAGTTTGATCTTCAAAGAAAGGCAAGGGCAACTTTTTCTCAACAACCAGACACCGACCAGATAAAAAAGGAATGTTTAAAAAAAGTAAACGAGACATTAAACTCTGTTCTAAACAGCTCACATTAACAACCCCAAAGGGCGTTTATACTTTAGTTTATGAGTCCAAGCACAAAAAGACCGTTGATATTGATTCTGATTAACTTTTATTTTTTTGATTTAAATAAATATTTTGAGTTAGAAAAGAAACTCAGCATGGATAAGATATATGAAGGTTCAGATGAATTGTTTGAAGCAATGCTCGAGGAAGAGCGTTTGTCAAAAGCTTTAAATGAGGTCGTTTTAGAAGTTATTGATCCAACAAACGTACAGGCAAGCGTTGTGCATGCAATTTCTCAAGTTCCAAGTAAACTAACAATAAACCCTCCAGTTAAAGTAAGGGTAGTTGTTTTAATTGACTATATAACAATAAACGAAGAAAATCTAGAAGTCTGGGTCTCAACTAAACAGCAGACTATTCTTTCTTATAATGACTTAACACCCGGTTGGGCAGATCAACTTCTTACACAGTTTAATGAAGCCTCTGAAGCAGCTAAAATGAGAAGCTCTGGTTGGTCAGAGGGTGAAGTCCTAGACATCAGATTAAGACAGGCTAAGTATGAGCCGATTGTAGGCAAGTCTTACATTCCACTACCTCCAACATTAGTTGCAAAGAAAGCAGTTTTGAACATAAAAAATTCAGACGACAAATGTTTTATGTGGTGCGTTCTTGCTAGGCTGCATCACGTTGCCAAAAATGCAGAGAGAGTATCTAACTATTTACAGTGGGCCAATGATCTTAACTTTAACGGCCTTGAATTTCCTATGGCTGTAGACAAAATTGATCAGTTTGAAAAACAAAATCCACCAATAACTGTTAATGTCTACACATGGTCTGAAGAAACCAACCTTCTGCCAATTAGAGTGTCAAAGAACAGTCCAACAATAGGCGAACCAACCAGGAGTCATGTAGACTTACTCCTAATGCAAAGCCTTAATGGGTTGCACTACACTCTAATACGCACAATGAGTAGATTACTAGTGCATACTACAAAACAACATAGCAAACAAGAATCTTGTAGAAAATGTTTAACAAGAATTCCGTCCGTTCAAGCTGCGAGCGAACATATAAAACATTGTATTAGCCCAGTTGACTGTGATACAGAACTAATTACGCCCGGAGAAGGCAGTAAAGTTAGTTTTAAGAACTGGAAACGGTTGCAAACTAGTCCATATGTTGTTTACGCAGACTTCGAATCACTCATTGTTCCTTATGAAGGACCAACCCCACAGAAACTTCCTAAAACAGTCTTAATGAGTAATCATCAGATTTGCTCATTTGCCTTCATCATTGTTAGGTCGGATGGCGCCCATTCAAAGCCAGAATTATACAGAGGACCAAATGCTGCAAAATACTTCTTAAAACGCATGCAGCAAGTGCGTAATGCCTGTTCTAATAATCTAAACTTATCTGAAATCATAATGACGCCTGAAGACCAACAACAGTATGAATCAGCCACTCACTGTTGGATTTGTGGTTTAGGCCTCTCCCCAGACGCAGAGAATCCAACAGTAAGAGACCATGATCACATTAGTGGAAAGTTTAGAGGAGCAGCACACAGTAAATGCAATCTTCAACTAAAGTTTGAACCAAAGACATGGAAGCTGCCTATATTCTTTCACAACTTGCGAGGTTACGACTCTCACCTTATAATGCAAGCAGTAACCAGCGACTTCAGGGTGTCATGCATTGCACAGTCATCAGAAAAGTACATGTGTTTCACTTTAAATAACATGTCTTTCTACGACTCTATGCAACACCTGATGGGGAGTTTAGAGTCACTGGCGGGATCCTTAAAGTCCTGCCCAATAACGGAAGAATATTTTGACCCAACTCTTGTTAGAAAGGGCGTTTACCCTTATGAGTACATGAACAGTTGGGAAAGGTTTGATAACCCAGCCCTTCCGCCTAAAGGCGCGTTCTTTAGTAGTCTTAGAGGAAAGGACATCAGTGATTCTGATTATTCTTATGCTCAAGATGCGTGGCAGAAGTTAGAGTGTAAAACAATGGGAGACTATCATGATTCCTATTTAATGGCGGATACTTGTTTGTTGGCGGACGTCTTTGAAAATTACAGAAAGACCTGCATGAAACATTACAGCCTGGATCCCGCGCATTACATTTCTGCGCCCGGGATGAGCTGGGACGCTTTCTTAAAATTTACTGGAGTACAAATTGATTTATTGTCTGACCTGCCAATGCTTCAGATGATTGAAAACGGATTGCGTGGAGGAATCAGTATGGCGTCGCACCATTACTGTAAAGCAAACAACAAATACTTGGACGACTATGATCCAAGTAAAAGGTCTAACTATCTCATGTATTTAGATGCAAACAATCTGTATGGATGGGCAATGGCGCAATCACTTCCATTACGTAACTTTAAAATGTACACAGGACTCAAAGACATTCAAAAGTTTTTAAAATGGCTACCTACTCTAGAAGCTGATCGTAAAAGAGGTCTCATTCTAGAAGTTGATTTAGAATATCCTCATGAACTTCATGATTACCATAATGACTATCCATTAGCGGCAGAAACCCTAAAGGTGTCAATGACAGAACCGCCTAAACTTGTGCCTAATCTTCGTGACAAAAAAAATTATGTCTGTCATTACAGACTTCTCCAATTTTATTTAAGACATGGTTTGAAGTTGACAGCTGTTCATCGTATAATTGCTTTTGATCAAGAACAGTTCATGAAACCATACATAATGAAGAACACTGATCTCAGAACTAAATCCGCAGATGCTTCAGAAAAAGACTTTTTCAAGTTGATGAACAACAGCTGTTTTGGAAAGACTATGGAAAATCCGCACAAGCGTAAAGATGTTAGATTGGTCACCAGAGAAAACGTTGCAATTAAGTTGACTTCAAAACCTAATTATCAGGACTTCAGAAGATTTCATGATCAGCTTTTTGGCATAATGATGAAAAAAAAGAAAGTCAAATTGGATAAGCCCGTTTTTATTGGGTTTACTGTTTTAGAGCTGTCGAAGCTTTTGATGTTAGAATTTCTTTATGACTACTTTAAACCCTTGTATCCTGAGTCCAGAGTTCTGTACACAGATACAGATTCCTTTGTAATCGACATCCCTACTGAAGATTTTTACAAAGACATGGAATTAGCAAAAGAGCATGCTGGATGGTACGACACATCTGATTACCCTAAAGATTCGCCTTTGCATTCAGATATTAACAAGAAGGTTTTAGGTAAGATGAAGGATGAATTATCTGGAGGTGTGATCAAGGAGTTTGTTGGTTTGAGGTCGAAAATGTACAGTCTTTCAAGCCAAAAAAAAGTTGTTAAAAAAGCAAAGGGAATATCTCGTAGTGTTGTGCAGTCAAGCATATCCCATGACAACTATAAAGAAGCATTGTTTGGCAATAAGACTTTTCATCATGACAACGTAAAACTACGATCTAATCTGCATGAGATTAACACAACAGTTGTAACAAAGAAGTCATTAGATAGAACAAACACAAAACGTGTGTTTGTTAATCCAGAGTTTTCATATGCAATCGGGCATTGGAGAATAGTATAATCATATGTCTTCATGGAGTTTCTGTTTGGTCAAGTGTTATCAGAAGCTCAACTATATCATTATCCAGTATAGCCAAATCATTATTATTCTCATTCATTACTGCTAAATGTGCTTTAATTTTTTTTATCATTTCAAGATTTTGATTTTTCCATATCAAAATATCAGAATCTAGGGATTGGGGTAGTAAGCGATTGTCTGGCATAAGATTGTCAATGTTCTTAAATATTTTTTTGATAATAATATTATAAGCAGATAATTGACGTATTAATTTTGAAAACTCTTTTTTCTTTTGAGCTTCCATTTTAAACTCAAATATATTTGCCTAAATTAACTAAGCGACTGGAACTGTGTCTGGCGGGATTATCTGCAGTTCTTCCTTCACAAAAGATCTTCGGGGGGCTGGTCGTTTTGTTGTGTCAGTTTCTCGTAAATAATACACGGGCGGATTCATTTTCACAATTTTTTTTATCTCATATGGATCAACACTCCAAACTGGATCTGTTGCCCTGATGCGAGTGTCCCCTTCTGCTTCTCCCGGCGAATAAAGGTATCTCACTTTCAAACCAAATGGTAATAGTTTGCTTGATGAAGACTCTCCTTCAACAACATTTATTTTTTGTTTTTTGATTGCTTGTACTGGTTTTAGACCTTTAAATTCTTCATTATTCATTGCGCGCAAAACTGAGGGCAGCCTTCTAACCCATTCTGTGTTGCGAGAATTGTCAATCAGCTCTCTGTGATACTGGTAGGAGAAAAGTCTTTCAGATAACTGTTTGTTAAAGTTTTCAACCAAACCCTGTGATCTGTGAACACCCGGAATGCCTCTTTTAATGGTAACTCTATGTTTTAACAATAATTGATTCACTTGTCCTTTAAATTCTTTTCCTTCATCAACTTGAATCATGCGAGGATAAGTTAAGGGTCCTCGTTGATATATCAGTTGTATAGCGACAGCAACAGCAGAAGCACTCTTTTGTGTTAATGGTTCCGCATCTTTGTATCTTGAAGCTATGTCAATGACTGTAAGTGCGTACTTAAATCTTTTTCGTCTAATCGTATCATGGGGTAAATATAGAAGATCCATTTGATGGGTGTCGTTTGGAGTTATATTCACAAAGTGTGGTCTCTGTATTTGTTTAGGCGCAGGTAGATAAATTTGCCAAATCGCTTGTTTAGATAACCATTCTTTTGCTGTTTGTTCACTGACTCCAGCTGCTTGGCTTAGCTTTTTAATTGCTGTTATTCCCTTCCAATATCCTTTTGGCGAATAATAGATCTTGTTCATTTTTTATTCAGCCAATATTATGTGCAACAAAATACACAGCGGTCATGCCAAAGACAATAAACAATATTTCTTGCATCTTTTGTTTTTCTGATGGTTGATAGTAATCGCTAAATTTTGGTGGATGCAATGTTTCAACTTGTTTGCCTGTTACTAGAAAATATTCTTTTATTGCCTGGTCAACATCTTTAAATGTGTAAGCTGCATGCCCCTGTTTTTTCAGTTCATCGTTAATAAAATCTAACTGCTCAATTCTCTGCTTTTCATACGCAGCTTGTGCTGCGGCTAGTTGCTCCATAGCTTTGTTATGTCTTTTTCTCTCGCCGTCATCCCGTAGTTTACTAAATGCGTAATTACTTCCGCTAAAAGCAAGCGCATTAACCACAGCGCCACCAATCATCATTACGAGTGAAGCCATTTTTATAAATGTATTTTTTTTTAATTTTACATATTGATACTGTCTGGAATTATTCCTTGCTTAACTAGAAAATCTTTCGTAGCAAATGAAGCTGTAATAACAGCTATCAGCTTTGCTGAGTCTTCAAAGTCTAGTTTGCCAAGATCTGCTGGTTTTATTTTTAACAGGCTTTTACCAAGCATTGTGTATCCTACACTTAGGCCTCCAATAACAGCAGAATGGTATACAAGGTTAGTAATAGTTTTTTCGGTGCTCATTTTTAAAAAATAAAATAATATTTATTCATTAATAAAACATGAACTGCGATGATCTACTTCCTGAACTTACAAATGATCAAGTTGATGACCAAGCTATTATGCGCAAAAAGGAAGGGCTGTATTCTTTAGCAGCATGTGGAAAAACAAAACAGTACCTTGGAAATGAATTCAGCATAGAACAGATTCAACAAATGTCGCCACAAGACATTGTAAAGTATCACAACAGGTATGAAGCGCAACTGGGGTCAAGAATGGTAAAAAGTGTTGGGCAAACGGTTCTTAGTTTGTACACTAAACTAGTTAGTAGATTTGCTCCCATTGATTCTGAACAAGATTTTATGTATGATTTAACACAGGATCCCGTTTTAACAAAGTCATTAGAGTCTCTAGGATGTGATCTATATTACAGATTTGGAACATTGTTATCGCCAGTAATCATGGGATTAATTACTTTTAATCATATAGATTTTGTTTCCCTTCAAAATGACCGAGCCAGAAAATCAGCAGAAAACATTGATGGAGAAAGTGACCAGTAAAAAGCCTCCTCATCCTGGGCGTGTTGCAGCAGGAAAAAAATTAGCAGAGTGGAACAAACAAAAAAAATTAATGTTGCAATCACAGAATATAACTCATAATGAAAAAACACCAGTTGTGCCAGAGCCACAACAAGAACAAGTTGTTTCAAGTCCCGCAACATCATCATGGATTATTTGGATTAAAAGAGTTAGCATTTTTGGCGTCATTGCTGTTGGTGGGGGTGGTTATTACGTTTATAAAACATATAAAGAAAGACAGCAAAAACCAAAGCAGCCCAAAAAATCACAGCCACTAAATACAAAATCTGAACAAAAAGAATACCAGAACCGCCAACAACAAAAGATCATTTTGATCCATTTGATATGCAGTAATATTTCAAGAACTTAATAAATAATTATAAGTGTCTTGAATAAGAACTTGATAACGACTTCATGACGACTTGATGAAAACTTAAATAAGAACTTGATAAGAACTTGAGGTAACTTGATTAAAAACTTAAAGTAACTTGATTAAGAACTTAATGACGACTTGATGACGACTTGTTAAGAACTTGAATAAGTACTTGAATAAGTACTTGAATAAGAACTTGTTAAGAACTTGATGATGACTTGTTAAAAACTTGATGTTGACTTGTTAAGAACTTGAATAAAAACTTGTTAAGAACTTGAATAAGAACGTGATGCCGACTTGAATAAGAACCTAGAACGACTTAATGACGATTTTTTTTCACAATTAATTGTTACATTCTTTTCCGGGGAGACAACTCCCTTCTGCCTTTATGTAGTATCTAGGTCAGACATGTCTGGCCCCGGCTTACTCAACTGCACAATAGCCGAGTCGAAGCGCCGCACTGTTTGCTAGTTCGTGTCAAGTTACACATAAGGGCGTCGGGCCGCCACGCGGCATTGTATAAATTTAGACGGCGTCGTTTAGTACAGGCGTTAGACGTCATTGTATAAATTTAGCCGTCTAAATTTCCAAACATATCAAAACATGTTTCTTACCTTCCCCCAATCACAAGACTAGATAGAATCAGCTGATTAGTAACAGTGACGACATTTCCGCCCAGCACTTGTGTTGTTAGCAACTGAACCTAGCTGTCTTGTCATTTGCGGGTGTGCAGTGCAGTCGTGTTTTCAGTTAGAAAGTGTTGTGTTATGTCGCAAGACAGTATCTCTTCTGAATTAGAGATAGAACTTCTTGAATCACAAACCGTTCATCAAGAATTGCTAGATTACTCAAGACAAAAATGGGAAGATTGGTTAAGACAACATATTGGAATCTCACCTTCCTATTCCCGTAAACTGAGGGTGATATCTCGATTGCTGAGACCGTTCACGCGTGAACGGTACTATTTTTAGAATCCTATCTGTCGGAGCTGGCTTGTCTGGAAGACCTACCGTTCACGCGTGAACGGTACTATTTTTAGAATCCTAGAATTCTTGAGAATTTCGGAGCTGGCTTGTTTCTGGAAACGTATGAAAAGGTTTTCTACTGTTGGACTACCTTTCATTGAAGTCTACTCCATGCTTTGTCACGTCCTATTCAGGCGGCCGCCGGGTGTACTTTATACAATTGTCTTGTTTGTTGAATCAAGCTTTTAATAAGTGCACTTGGTGGCTGCTTAGAATAATCTTCAACAACGTGCCACGATTCTACGCTTGTGTGAACACACATCCCACCCCTTTTCAGACACTCCCTATTCAGATAGCTTTCAATAGCCAGTCATTCCTCACAATAGAATGAAATCCCAACTTGGTTGACAAATAGCCCTCCTAAGAATAAAGGCATGGTTAACCAAGTCCCCATTGTTTTGTTTGTTTACTTCTTAACGGTCCAGTGACAGAGAACTATAAAACAGATAATCCTACACATTATGTATGTTTGTAAAGTGTTTACTATTAGAGAACTATAAAATAGGCATTCTGGGTAAGCCGGCGGAGCAACAGCGAAACCGGCTTTAGCCGGTTGGAGCTGGCGGAGGTGGGTGAGCCAGAATGCCTATTTTATAGTTCTCTGAAGGAGAGAGAGAGAGCGAGGGAGAGAGAGAGAGAGAGAAAAGAGGTAGACAGACAGACACAGACAGAGGCAGACTGAGAGAGACAGAGTAAGAGAGAGAGAGAGAGAGAGAGAGAGAGAGAGAGAGAGAGAGAGACAGACAGACAGACAGACAGACAGACAGACAGACAGAGAGAGAGAGAGAGAGAAGACAGACAGACAGACAGACAGACAGACAGAGAGCGCAGCTAAACAACAGCAAACACATCTGTTAATTAAACCACTGACCTCTTTCTTCAGAAATCCAGTGGGGCAATCCTTCATGAAGTCCTTGAACCTGCAAAATAGCTACCATCAGTACCTCAATGAACACATGGTGCGACTAACACAACGAACAGAGTGTCTAGGTACGGCTTGACAATCTTCCTTTTCCGTGGGAGAACTCTGTCACGCACAAAAACTAACATGCTTAAAAATCTCTGGCTTTGAGATCTGCCAGAGGATTACATAATTTACTACTACTTACTATTATACTACTACTACTACTACTCTGCCTGACTGTCAGTCTGTCTGTCCATCTATCTGTCTACCCCCCATCTCTGTCTGTCTGTCGTCTGTCTGCCTGTCTGTCTGTCTAACTATCTATCTGTTATAGCACACTTCTGTACAGCTGCAGTTATAGCCTACGCAAACATGCACATGCGCGTACTTCTTACGCATGTGAAATCAGGGTCGTAGAGCAGATCTGTTATTACTTGGATGACTTAAAAAAAAAAAAAAAAAAAAAAAAAAAAAAGCAGAGGAGAAAAAGCGACAGGGGAGCAAATTGTTGATAACACTTAGTCTCAGTGAGCGAACAACATCGTTCATTAGTGGGGAGTATGGGGTGGAGGGTGGGGGTGGGGGTTGGGGGGGTGGAGGGGGATGCAATGGAGAGGACTGGCGTTGGGGAGAGGGTGAGGTTGTGGGGGAAGGGGATGGGACACGAGATGGGCGGAGGATGGCAACAGCTTAGACTCAAACTGCTTAAAATCCAAACTTAACATTGTCTGGGAAGACTCCATGATGGTGGTTTTTCTACCACCCCGTGATGTCTTTCCCGCCATACGTTTTTTTTTTTTACTCGTACTCCTAGTTCTTATAGAACGGGGACTACTTTACAATGGGAACGAAAACATGCTGTCTGTGTGTCTGTCTGTGGTCAAAATGTGTTCCACTCGCTCCAGACAAAACTTCTGGGCCGATCTTTCTGAAAATTTGTATGTATGTTCATTATGGGTCATGGATGATGCCCGATGTTTTATTTTACCAGAATAGCCGTTACTAACGGCTATAACGGCCCAAAGCGGTTTTTCTTCTTTATGGAATATCTCAGTGACGAAATATATTATGACGCATGTTTGATTGTGACGTTTTTTATTTTGACAAATCTCTATGAAAGAACTGTATTTAACGGATTTTAAAATAGCTTGAGATCTAATAACTGACTGGTAGACCATGGGCATTTTCATAGCAAACATGCTCTTGACATGTACACGCGTATTCAAGATAAACTGGGAGTACGTTTATATGCTTTGCATCTCGTTTTGCTTTTCCTCGTTACGATTTCTATCAGACTTGGCTATTTTGTCATTCATATCGGGCTCTGATTTTTTTTTTTTTGCCCCACCACATCTTTTCTCCCACTCTCTGACACCCTTTCTGCTATGCTGTCAATCTTCTCTACTACGAGATGACGTCTTTATTCCCACATGCTGTGACGTCTTCTCACCACATCATGACGTCATTTCTGTTCCACTGTGACGTTTTGCTTCCCACCATGGTTTTATGTCTTTTTTTTTTAAAATATCACACTGACATCTTTTCTGCCACTCTCAAACACCTTTTACGTCATGCTATGACGTCTTCTCCACCACTGTACGACGTGTTTTTTCATTATGCTGTGACATCTTTTTTTTCAAGCAACAATATAGCGTCCTTTCCATTTATTGTCATGACGTTGTTTTTTTTTTTCCCACCACGCTATGGCGTCTTTTTGCACCACTGAATGACGTCATTTCCACTGCATCATGAAGCAAGGGTGGCGGTGATAGAGGCAGGGAGTGGGGGATGGGAGATGGGGGTAGGGAGTGGGGGATGGGAGATGGGGGTAGGGAGTGGGGGATGGGAGATGGGGAGACAAACTATATTAATTACAAATGATTCTTAAATTCTGATCTTCTTTTTCACAATTAAAACTCTCTTCGAGGATGTTCTGAAGATTTGCAATAGAAAAACAAACAAAAAACAAAACACACACACACACACACACACACACACACACACACACACACACACACACACACACACACACAATGAACTAACCAGAACAGAAAAAGTCCAACGTTTTGGTCGTAGACAGAGAGACAGAAATCAAAACGTTGACGATTTCCGTTCCATTTTTTTCCCCCATTGCAAATCTTCAGATCATCCTCAAACATAGTTTTTACAATAGTAGCTGCTGTAGTACTTACCACTGTTGTAGCTCCTTCTTGTCAACTGGAGACAAAGACAAAAGAAGAAAATTAGGTATACATGGCGATTTGTAACTGACACACACATATTCAGGGCAGAATAAACACATACACATTCATGGGCCTACATTTGCATTCTAATTCAACACACACCAGACTCAATACACAAATGCAGACACACACGCACATACTAAGGACACAGACGGGCGCATGCGCGCACGCACCCCCCCCCCCCCTTACCCCGCGCACACAAAGGCACGTGCGCACGTTCACACGCACACCCATATACACACATTACACGCAGAGAGAGAGAGAGAGAGAGAGAGAGAGAGAGAGAGAGAGAGAGAGAGAGAGAGAGAGAGAGAGAGAGAGAATACAATACAACATAAAACATAATATAATTGACACAGTAAATGGCAATGCCATTCAATGCAAACTAACATTTGACACAGTGCAGGGCAATACTGTGAATATATTGCATGGCAAAATCATAGAAAAACAAAAGCAACAACAAAATGCACGAGAGAGAGAGGAGAGAGAGAGAGAGAGAGAGAGAGAGAGAGAGAGAGAGAGGAGAGAGAGAGAGAGAGAGAGAGAGAGAGAATACAATAGAACATAAGACATAACATGATTAACACAGTACACGACAATATACCATTTAATGCAAGATAACATTTGTCACAGTGCAGGACAATATTGTGTGAATATATTGCATGGTAAAATTAAAGAAACAAAAAGACAACACACACGCACATAGAAATGCAATGTTTTCAGCCCCAGGTAAAAACCTTTACTGCCAGAGTACTTAACATCATACAGTAGTGCAATGCAGTATGCATCTGGTGAGTCTGCTGCAACATCATGACACGAAACAACCCAACACAATGAAATAGCTTACACATACAGTCAGTCACAGGCTGCACAACAGAGTCCACTGTTACAGCACAAAGCAACACAAGACAATTTAATACAACTGTGCACAACACCATAGACCACATCACATTGTATGACAGCGTGTAGGCATGAAAAGCCCACAATAACCATTTTCTTCCTACGAATAGTAATTTCCTTCAAGGTAACAGTGAAATCGTGAAAATGAAAATTATCATTCGCGTTTATTATTATTATTATGGATACTTATATAGCGCCTATCCTCGACTAGAGACCAAGCTCTAAGCGCTTTACAATCCACACTCGTTCACACAACGGGCTGCCTACCTGGGAAGTGTCGACTGAGAGCTGGCGCTTCATTCAGTCGTTTCCCGTGTCACCCAGTGAATATCGTTCAATATCGTTAACTCAGTTTCCTTACATCCTTCATTCTTTCCATTTCTCACACGGGGTGCATGCTATGTGTGACGTGTCATCCATACCAACGGCCAAACTGGCCTTCTCTTCTGAAAGTTGGTGATGGGATATGACATGTGTGCAAGATGTTATGCGTGCGTTCACACACGGAACCTCGGTTTATAGTCTCATTCGAAGGACTGTATGGGGAATGGAGTCAGAACCAATGTTAACTCCGAGGGAAAAATCCCCCTGTACCGAAACGGCTCGGCGGAGATTCGAACCCGCAACCCCAGGATCGCCAAGATTACGAGTCCGGCGCTCTATCAACTCAGCTATTCTGACCCCCTTAGCTCCATAGAAATGGTGGTCAAGTGTCATCACAATAGGAGCAAATATTATGACTCTTGAAAGCTCGTGTATTTGACGGCATGGCAGGAACGCAGAGTATCAGAAGTCGGAGACAGCCTTAATTAACTATTATCACTGGTCATGGGTAACGAGGGTTATAAGGTGGGTTTCCCTTTGTTGATTCATCAGCTGTTGTCTTAACTGAGTGAAAATCTGAAAAGAGAAATAACGTTACGTGAAGCCTTTGGGCAGACTTCTGTGATACGAGTAACATTTCCTTGCAATCCAGTAATGTTTCGCTTGGAAACAGTGAGAACTGGTAATATTCAATAAGACTACTACTATACTACTACTACTACGACGACGACGCCCGACGACAACGACTGCTGCTGCTGCTGCTACACCAACGTCTACCACTATTACCACTTCTACTTCTACTGCTACTACTGCTGCTGTTGCTGTTGCTGCTGCTACTACTACTACTACTACTGATGAAAATGATATAAAAGACGACTGTCTAGAACGCCATCTTAAGAGTAGTTTGCAGGTGCCCTGTGCTCCACAATCACAGAGAATAACAAAGGAAAACATTTAAACATATGCACACAAGACTATAGACAATCTAAAGTAGGCGTGTACATACATTGACGTAAACACGTGTGGATGTGACTTATGGGCACAAAAATTCCACAATATTTGCAGTTAACAAATGTCTCCAACAAACATACACATTTGCACATGTATATATCAATTGCCTAATTATTTTGGAGACAGTTATTGTTTTCATCGCCAAAACATCAATGGTAACTTCAGCAGTCCAAAAGCTCCATTACTATTCAGTTCCTATCAGTCTTACTCACATTAGGTATGATAAACTTTCGAACTTGGCTATCTCCATAGTGTCCGTTCCAATCAGTCTTAATCACAGTAAGTATGACAAACGTCGGAATTAGCAATTTTCTTCTCCCCCCCCCCCCCCCCCCACATACACACACCTTTTCTTTTATTTTTTTTTCCCTTTGCTGTCCAATCTTCCGTGCCACCTCAGTGGCAGTGCAACCACGCCGCTCATTCCGACACCCCGTCCACAGCCACAGCCCAGTCAGTCCCGCCGCAGCCCCGGCACCGGCAATCCACAGGGAGTAGTCAATGTCAATCGTCAAGAGACAACCCACCGGAGGAGACACTGCCCCGCTGCCGAGTCACTTCGGTGGTGTTCAGTGGCACCTGTTCTGATCCAGCATACGCAGGACATACCCATCTAAGCCCCTACTGACGACAATAATTGCTTAGTCCAGTGCCGGTGTGAGTGAGCTCTCCCTCCGAAGGGTACCACCTGCCTCGTCTAGGGTAACCCGACGGAACCCAACCAAGGCCACAGACGTGGAGAGGACATGGAAACTGAGGTCACCATGAGAGCAGGGCATGAAGGACCCCAGAATATGAGACTTTTTTTCATGCTGATCGATGAGAATGAGGATGATGAAGATGATGCTACGGATTTCCATTCCGGTCCGAGACTGCATGACAGAGCTATACTCTACACTTACTTTCATAATATATCCCGGCGTCAACCAGGCCCGAGAGATACAGACACCTGCAGTGTTGGTCAGGAAATCTGAGCAACTTTCTCAGAGACATATCCATTAAGCGGATGAAACTCCACTGTGTGGTCCCAGCCTTCCCAATGGAGCCCGTAGCGAACTCAACTGTGGCAGCAGCCGGTCGGGCATTAGGTATGATAAACGTTGGAAGTGAGCACTTTTCTATACTGTTCAATCCCAATCAGTCTTACTCATACTAGATAGGATAAACTTTGGAAGCTAGCAATCTCCAATACCACTCAGTCCCAGTCAGTCTTACTGACAGTCGGTATGATAAACGTGAGAAGTTACAACTTCAACATTACAGTCCCATTTGTCTTACCCACAGTCGGTAGGTAAACGTTTGGAAGTTACAATTCTTCAGTACTATTGAGTCCCTATTAGCGTTCTTCACAGTAGGTATGATGAACACTGGAAGCAGCAGTCTCATACTCACAGTAGGTATGATGAACATAGAATTCAGCTGTCTCAAACTCACAGTAGTATGATAACATAGGAAGTCAGCATCTCAATACTCCAGTAGTATGATGAACATAGAAGTCAGCAGTCTCAATACTCACAGTAGTATGATGAACATAGGAAGTCAGCAGTCTCAATACTCACAGTAGGTATGATAAACATTGGAAGTTCAGCAATCTCAATACTCACAGTAAGGTATGATGAACATGGAAGTCAGCAATCTCAATACTCTACCGTTATCAGTGATACTCACAGTAGGTACAGCCCTGAAGGTCCTTGACCTCATCTGTGCTCAGCTTGGCTGCACGTGCTCCCATGATGGTCGCCTTTGAACACACGACCCTCAGCTGCTCTGGCTGCGATGGCGTTGAAACAGCTGACTGTTGTTGCTGCTGCTGCTGCTGCTGCAGCTGCCAGAGAATGAACGGCCCTGGTGTCTCACACTGTCCAACAACACACTGTAGAAACGGGTCTGGTTCTAACTGAAGAATATTCACCGTTTTGTGACGACACATCCAATGTAACACACATAAACTCGTTTTTTTTTTCTGCTGCAACTTAACAACTGCTATGACTGAACGAGTGGTGCAGTTTCCTGGTTATAGATTTTGAACTGGCACACTTCTCGTTCTTACCACCCTCGAACCAAGAAATCTCTTCAAGTATTACTCAAATCAGGGCGAATTTCGAAGCTTCTTTTTCTTTCAGAAACACACACACACTGGAGAACCAGGGTTTAATGAACGCACGCTTCTTGTCCACATTGGTGAACTACTAAGATCTGTTTTCGCTACTGCTCATGGATATAGACACACGCTGCTTGTATTTGGTCTCTCTGAGAAATCAGGTCTCTCACTCCATGCGGTAAACACATCTTCAAGAACTCATAACCATTGTGGGCTGGCCGTGTTTTTCTTCTTGGGTTCATGAAAGTTCAAAATGGTCTGTCCCTCAACTTGTTTCTAGTTTAAAGGTGTCCAGTGACGAGTTGTTGACGTTCAAGACGTGCTTCGTCACAGTCGTCCTCAGAAATAATGCTCGTCACTCCTGACCTGAAACCACATCATCATCAGAGTTCATATACAGTGGACAACACGAACACCTCGGGAATCCTAGATCCAGACTTGGATCCAGATCTATACACCGTATACACACCAAACGTTCACGGGATCGTCCCTGAGCCACTTATTGTCTGTCCACCAAGCTCCATTGAGATAGGGCCTTTAGTTTTCGCCTAGTCTCGTTGTGTGAAAGAAAGAAACCAGCAAACCCATAGACACAGCTGAACGCGTAAGATCAGGGGAGGTTATAACAGCCGTGTTCTGTGGATGTTTGGTTATCTCCTCATACCAGCATTCTCACTGGCATTTCTTCCAAAACGACATTATTACCGACTAGAACACACAGACATAGACACACAGACACACAGACACAAAACACACAACACACACACGCACGCACGCACGCACGCACGCACGCACCACCCCACCACACACACACACACACACACACACACACACACACACACACACACACACACACACACGCACAGAGCATACAACACTTCGAACAAAGACGTAAACTTAAAAAGAGTGTGAGTCAGCTCTCACGACTTAACAAACAGAGAAGGGTGTGTAAACGTACACTGGACGACAAAACAGCTGAGCTCGTAGTGTGGACTGAGATGAAACACATTTTCTGTACAGCTGCTCCAGATACACGCTGTTAAGACGGGAAAGAAAGGAATAGCTATCTGAATACACACTGGATCCAACTTTGTATAAACTACGGTCAAGGGAAATGCTTGGGAAAGACGATTTACAAATTATTTTGTAGGCGTCCATAATCGAATGAATATGAACAATAATGGTTTAGTATGCTGGTCCTGGTAAACTATGGTCCAAAACATAATCCATGATCTATCTTAGTATCATTACCATGTTTTGCCAATAGACCTTAAAGGGCTCTCTTTAAAATGAAAATCTGACTCTGTGTTTTATTCTGATTCTGAGTCACAGTCAGATTCAAACGTCGGTTCTTCCCATAAACAGACACTCAAAAGACCTACCCTGGTGCAGCACCATCAACAATACCCTTCAGGGAGCAATCCTTATCAGATCGTCACGAAGCAACCCACCAGAGGAGACACTGCACTGCTGCCGAACCATTTGAATAGTGTTCAGTGGTGCATGCGCTGATCCATCAAACACAGGACAACCACTTGCTGAACCCTCACATTGCCTACAACATTTGCTGATCACAGAGCTGGTACGTGTGAGCGTATCCCTCAAGAGGATGCCACCAGTTCCATCCAGCGACAGCCCTGAACTTGTCTGTGCCAGAGACATGGACATGAACCAACCACAGGATTGGAGCAGAGGCAGACATCAGGACTATGGTCACCACAGACAGGAAGACATCACGACTATGGTCACCACAGACAGGAAGACATCAGGACTATGGTCAACACAGACAGGAAGACATCAGGATATGGTCACCACAGACAGGAAGACATCGGACTATGGTCACCACAGACAGGAAGACATCAGGACTATGGTCAACACAGACAGGAAGACATCAGGACTATGGTCAACCACAGACAGGAAGCATCAGTACTATGGTCACCACAGACAGGAAGACATCGGGACTATGGTCACCACAGACAGGAAGACAACAGGACTATGGTCACCACAGACAGGAAGACATCAGGACTATGGTCACCACAGACAGGAAGACATCAGGACTATGTCACCACAGACAGGAAGACATCAGGACTATGGTCACCACAGACAGGAAGACTTCAGGACTAATGTCACCACAGACAGGAAGACATCAGGACTATGGTACCACCACAGACAGGAAGACTCTCAGGACTATGGTCACCACAGACAGGAAGACATCAGGACTATGGTCACACAGACAGGAAGACATCAGGACTATGGTCACCACAGACAGGAAGACGTCAGGACTATGGTCACACAGACAGGAAGCCATCAGGACTATGGTCACCACAGACAGGAAGATATAGGGACTATGTCACCACAGACAGGAAGACATCAGGACTATGGTCACCACAGACAGGAAGACATCAGGACTATGTCACCACAGACAGGAAGACATCAGGACTATGGTCACCACAGACAGGAAGCATCAGGACTATGGTCACCACAGACAGGAAGACATCAGGACAATGGTCACCACAGACAGGAAGATCATAGGACTATGTCACCACAGACAGGAAGACATCAGGACTATTGTCACCACAGACAGGAAGACATCAGACTATTGTCACCACAGACAGGAAGATATAGGGAATATGGTCACCACAGACAGGAAGACATCAGGACTATTGTCAACCACAGACAGGAAGACATCAGGACTATGGTCACCACAGACAGGAAGACATCAGGACTATGGTCAACACAGACAGGAAGACATCAGGACTATGGTCACCACAGACAGGAACATATAGGGACTATGGTCACCACAGACAGGAAGACATCAGGACTATTGTCACCACAGACAGGACGATATAGGGACTATGGTCACCACAGACAGGAAGATATAGGGACTATGGTCACCACAGACAGGAAGACATCAGGACTATTGTCACCACAGACAGGACGATATAGGGACTATGGTCACCACAGACAGGAAGACATCAGGACTATGGTCACCACAGACAGGAAGACATCAGGACTATGGTCACCACAGACAGGAAGACATCAGGACTATGGTCACCACAGACAGGAAGACATCAGGACTATTGTCACCACAGACAGGAAGATATAGGGACTATGGTCACCACAGACAGCAAGACATCAGGACTATTGTCACCACAGACAGGAAGACAACAGGACTATTGTCACCACAGACAGGAAGACAACAGGACTATGGTCACCACAGACAGGAAGACATCGGGACTATGGTCACCACAGACAGGAAGACATCAGGACTATTGTCACTACAGACAGGAAGATATAGGGACTATGGTCACCATAGACAGGAATACATCAGGACTATGGTCACCACAGACAGGAAGACATCAGGACTATGGTCACCACAGACAGGAAGACATCGGGACTATGGTCACCACAGACAGGAAGACATCGGGACTATGGTCACCACAGACAGGAAGACATCAGGACTATGGTCACCACAGAACTGGGCATGACAGGCCTCAGACATGGAGGTTTCTGTTTAATGATTCAAAGAGAATTGATAATGATGTTGCGATGCAGTTCTTTCATTAGTGTATAAAACAACAAGTGTACTGATATCATTTACTGCTTAGAGCGGATTTGGGGGCTTTACCATTCGGTGACACCTTCCTGCAGAGGATCGCTCGAATAGTCGAATTAATATTGGCAGTATTGACTGCCAGGTATAACCATACTAGCCCTTGTCATTGTAAAGAAAATGTTGGCGTTTATCACACACACACACACACACACACACACACACACACACACACACACACACACACACACACACACCGCGCGCGCGCGCGCGCGCGCATGCACACACACACACACACACACACACACACACACACACACACTCACCACCATCACCATCACCACCACCACCACTACCACCACCACCATCAACACCACCACAACTAGCACACCGCCACCACTACCACCACCACCACCACCACCACCATCATCATCATCATCATCATCATCATCATCATCATCATCAACATAAACAAAAGCAAGAACAGCAACCACACACACAAAACATCATCATCATCATCATCATCATCATCATCATCATCATCATCATCATCATCATCGTCGTCGTCGTCGTCGTCGTCCTCCTCCTCCTCCTCCTCCTCCCCCTCATCATCATCAACAACAACAACAACAACATAATCTACAGTCTAACCAGTGTAAATCAGTAAATGCTGTACAAAGCAGCACTGGGCGAACAAGACACAAGTAAAAAGTACACGACAGGCAGTGTGAGTGACAGGCGGGATGGGGGACAGGGATGGGACAGAAATGGGACAGCGATAGTACACGACAGGCAGTGTGAGTGGCAGGTGGGATGAGAGGGGGGGGGGGGGGGGGGGGTAGGGGGGGGGCAGGGATGGGACAGAAATGGGACAGAAATGGGACAGCGATAGTACACGACAGGCAGTGTAACTGGCAGGTGGGATGGGGGACAGGGATGGAACGGAAATGAGACAGCGATGGGACAGAAATGGGACAGGGATGGGACAGAAATGGGACAGAAATGGGACAGCGATAGCACACGACAGGTAGTGTAACTGGCAGGTGGGATGGGAGACAGGAAAGGGACAGAAATGGGACAGAAATGGGACAGAAATGGGACAGGGATGGGACAGAAATGGGACAGGGATGGGACAGAAATGGGACAGGAATGGGACAGAAATGGGACAGGGATGGGACAGAAATGGGCAACGACAGCAGCAGGAGCTACGTCACACCACACACACACTGCCAGAACGACAATGGCAGGCTGGGAAAAAGACTAACATGTGTGTGTGTGTGTGTGTGTGTGTGTGTGTGTGTGTGTGTGTGTGTGTGTGTGTGTGTGTGTGTGAGAGAGAGAGAGAGAACACTGAACACTGAACACTGAAATGTTTAATGATCAGGCCATTGGCCCATATCATGGAGTGTCAACATGACTTTGTGGTTATTAGGTTACAAATATGTATATGCAAAATGTTTAACAAATACAATCAGTTTAAGATATCTAATTCGCTATAATACTGAGTGACGATATGAAGCAGTAACAAAACAACAAGAACATGATGATTGTAGTAATGAAGAAGAAGAAGAAGAAGAAG
>CM065735.1:46244328-46279328 GCA_033310375.1 Conus canariensis
TGGCGAACAAATCATGTTGTTTTTGATATATGGTTATAATTGACAGTGCAAAGAGGGGTAATAATGTGAAGGATTGTGGCTGCGAGCCGATTCTCTTGTGTGAACAGGCTGGAACTGTGAACCGCTAAAAATTATAAGTTTTTTTGTTTTTTTTTTCCTCTGAGAGATGTGTATTACTACTGGTTATTGTGTGGAGACATTTCCTTGTGAAATTGGCCATTTCCTAGATTATTTAGTATGTCCTAAGGGGGCCCATGGAGTCCGTGTTGGATCGCTTAGATTGGTTTATTTCTCCGAGAATTGGGTGTGATTCATAATTTCATATGTAATAGCGTGGATGGGCTCAGGGAGAATATTGTTTTACCGCTGTTGTAAGGGTTGGCAGGAAATGGGTCTGATAACCCCAAAGTGAGTAATGGGTTGGGGGATGTGTTCGAAATTCAAGGGGTCACTCTCATGCCCGAGTGGGAAGTAGGCAAGGGAGATGGAGAGTTAAAGCTTTACCAAGTAGCCTATGTGCCTTGATGACTCGGGTAGTAGCAACATTACAGTAGTGGCCTACAGTTGTGTCAGCAGGTATCCTGCTCCGTCCTGAGGCTGGGGCCAGATCACCGCAGTCTACTGCCGCGTGCTGGCAGGTGAGCGGCGCTTTCCAGTGCCTGTTGTTTTCCCGGGAGAGGGAGACCACCCAGGCCGTCTGCCTTCTGTGGGGCAGCTCTCCTCCGGCTACCGGTGCTCTTCCGGGAGTTCTCCGGCGCTGGTTCCTCGTCCCTGTTCAGGCGTCCTGTGAGAGGGCGCTGCACCAGGCCTTTTTCCCTCACCCTTGGTGTCCGACGGGGCCTTCAGAGGAGGAGGCGTCCTTCGAGCCCCAGACTCGTCGAGAGGGCGTCTGGTGTGTGTGTGCGTTGGGGGTCGTGCCCATCGGGGGAGAAGTCAGACTGCGGGAAGCCATGGTCAGCGCCGGGGTGCAGAGTCTTCGTAAAGGTGTCGGCCCGCGGAGGAGCCACGGTCAGCGCCGGGGTGCAGAGTCTTCCGGGGAGGTGTCAGCCTGTGAGGGGCCACGTACAGCGCCGAGGACTGGAGCTTTCCGGGCCGGGATGGGTTGTCCCATGTTTGTGGTAGAAGGGGTGTAGCGTTAGGCAGTAGGGTTAGGGGTGTTAGCTACTGCCTCCTTTCAGGACGTAGTGGCCAGCACAGTGTAGGGTACTGGTCGTTGCCTCCCTTAGGGACGCAGCGATCAGTGCAGTAGTGGTCCCGGGTTAAAAGAGAAGGGTGAGTCCCGGGGAGAGGTGTGGGTGGTAGCAGTAGTTAAGAGATTAGAGTCCCTTTGGTAAATCCTTGTCCCTAGTAGTTAGTCACCACGTGTGCGGGCTATCGCTGTGTCCCCAGGTCACAGTGATATACCGCAACTGGTGTTTTAGGTTAGGTTAGGGTCTTCCGGGTTTTATCGTAGAGTAGGGTGAGTCAGCGGGAATTAGGATACTTGTGTGCAGTTGTAGATGTGCGTGAGTGGTGGCGCCATAGAGTGTGTGTGAAATAGAGAAGCGTGCGTGATTGTAAAACTGTGTTAGTGTGCTGTGTTGTCTGACCTAGTGTGTGATAGGCGTGGGTAAGGGTGGTAGGGCCGTCCGGCTTAGCGACCGTGACACTTTGGTGGAGATGCGGGGTAGCATAAGGGGTTCTGGGTAGGTGATAGGTAGCTAGGAGGGAGGTAAGGGGGGTTTGTGTCCGGTGTGTACGTTGTGTGAAATGTAAGTGGGTGGTTGGTGGGAGCATACCAGTACCCTGGGAGGTGGTACGTAGTGTCCCTGTTCACTTCAGGCAGGTTTCCATTGGCATTGGGCAGGGCACTTGTGTTGGTGTGAATGGGTTGGCGCTACCGTGTGAGTGAGGTATGAATGGTCAATAAACATTGAGTGGTTGTGGTAAGTGTGAGTGATTACACCGTACAGTGTAGGTGAGGTGCCGGAGGGTACCAGGTGTCCTTTGTGTCCCTTACATGTGGTATACCCCAGTGAGTAGGTAGAGTGGTACCCAGCCCGTGACTGTGCACGCTGTGTGCTCGGATATCCTGTGGGGATTAAGGGCAGAGTAAGCCCAGGTGACTGTGTGTGGGAAGCACGAGGGTGCGCAGGGTTGTGACACTAAGGTGTGCTGGGAGTGCATATGGACTTGCGGGGTGCAAGTGCACTGTGATCGTGTGGGTGCGGCCTACCAGAGACAGTGAGGCCTGTGACTGTGGGTAACTGGTGCGCATGCACAGTGGACGGTGGACACACGGTGTCACGTGGTTCAGTCAGTGACCAGACAGTGCATTGGTAGTATTATATGGGTTGGAGCCCATAGGGGTATATGTATGAGGTACACAAGTGTGGGTGGAGTTATGCTTGGTGCGTGACTCATTGAGAGTATTGTGTACTTGTGCTGAGTTGCTTCAGGGCTAGCGCGTAGTCAGGAACCTCCAGTTGCGCTCAGATCGCATACTGTCCCTTGTTAGCTCTGTGGTGGTAGGGGTTATCCTATGTCTAAACACACCCGAGCCCATCCGCAGTACGACCCCGATAGTGTCATGGATCCACAGGCCCCTACGGCGGATACCAAACCTAAGGTTAGTGACCAGGGAGCGGGGGTGGATCAAGAACAGGGGGC
This sequence comes from Conus canariensis, assembly GCA_033310375.1. Taxonomy (NCBI): domain Eukaryota; kingdom Metazoa; phylum Mollusca; class Gastropoda; order Neogastropoda; family Conidae; genus Conus; species Conus canariensis. The sequence goes on from CM065735.1 coordinate 46,246,978, forward strand.
GGGGGCTTATGCAAAGTTTGCCAAGTTGGGAGCGGCGATGGGTTTAGCTGGGGGAGACCTCGCCAAGTTCGTCACAGACTCGGTCCGTAATGAGGATGAGAGGACAGCGAGAGAAGTAGAATTGGAGCTCCGGATGGAGGAGAAAGTGAGGCAGAAGATGAAGGATGAGAGGGAGCTAGAAATGCAGCGGACGCAGATTGAAGAGAAGAAGGCTGCTAGGCATAGGGAGTTAGAGATGCAGCAGAGGAAGACAAGAGGAGAAAGCTGATAGGCAGAGGGAGCTAGAAATGAAGCAGAAGAAGATCGAAGAGGAGAAAGCTGCTAAGCAAAGGGAACTAGAGATGAAGCAGAAGATCGAAGAGGAGAGGGAAAGGTTAAAGCAGAAGGATGAAGAGGAGAAAGCTGCTAGGCAGAGGGAACTAGAGGTGAAGCAGAAGAAGATCGAAGAGGAGAAAGCTGCTAAGCAAAGGGAACTAGAGATGAAGCAGAAGAAGATCGAAGATGAGAAAGCAGCGAGACAGATGGAATTGGAACTGCAGAGGAAGAAGATGGAGGAAGAAAGAGCGATAAGAGAAATAGAAGCTCGGACACGGCAAGCCGAATTGGATCTCAAGAAACGAAGGGATGAAGCCGAGTTAGAGGCAAGAGAGCGAGAGCTAATCATACAAGAGAGACAAGCCTTAGATGAAGCAGCGCATAGGAAACGCTTGATTGAGGTGGAGGAAACGAAGCATGTCCACCTTGAGCCGTTAGGAGAGAACGACGACGTGGACGCTTTCATCGCCCAATTTGAGCGTGTAGCCCAGATGTGCAAGTGGAGCAAGACCTCATGGCCCACACGTCTGATGTCTCTGCTGAGAGGAAAGGCTAGAGAAGCGATGATGCGGTTAAGTGCGGATGAGTTAGGCGACTATGATCAGATAAAGAGCGCCCTGTTAAGCCACTTCAGGCTAGATGCTGAGGCCTACCGAGAAAAGTTCAGAAGCATCAAGAAGGACGCTGCTGAGACTTTCGGCCAGATGCTGGGAAGGATGAAGCGGTGGTTTTCCCTCTGGTGTGCGGCAGCGGGCAAGGATGAGAGTGTGGCAGAGGATGTAAAGGATCTGCTTTTTCAAGAACAGTTTTACCAGCTGCTGTCCCCAGAGTTCACGATCGAGGTCCGGAATACATGCCCGAAAACTGTTGAACAACTTGCAACGGAAGCTACTGTTTTAGCAGAGGCCAAAAGATTGGGGAGGAAGGCGAGGCAAGACCGAACAGTTAACCAGCCCAACCTGGGTAATAGGCGCGAAACAGTAGGGAGCCAGCCCACACAGAGATCCGAACAGAGTGATGGTGCACTACAGCAGCTAAACAGGAGATCAGAAGGGCCTAGATCGACCATAGTTTGTTTCAACTGCAAGAAGCCAGGCCACATCGCTAGGAAATGCCCTGAGCCCCATTCTGTTGGAGCTGTTCATTGTTGTGACCAGCCCCAAGCTCGAGTAGTCCCTACGTTGTGTCGCCCATGCGCTGAGCAGCGGTACGAGCCTGCGTGCATTGTAGAAGTTAACGGGTCTCCGGCCAATGGATTACGGGACACTGGTGCCGGACACACTGTAGTGGCCAAGTGGTTAGTACCGGCAGATGCGTACACAGGAGAGACAGTCCCAGTAGTGTTGGCTGAATCCAGATGTAGGTCTGTGTTACCTGTGGCGGTAGTAGAGTTGAAGTCACCATTCATCGCAGGGAAGTTGGAGGTTTTGGTCATGAATAGCCCTGTGCAGGAAGTCCTGATCGGAAACTTCGCAAAGAGAGTAGGAGATCCCGGTTGGACACGTGTGCCTGTATACGCAGACCCGCGCGCTGGTAGGGGCAGTGCAGACACGCGCGCAGAGAGCCAGGGAGCAGCAAGAACCTGTACCACTGCCCGTCGAGGAATGCATTCTGAACACCTCTACCCAGCAGTTAATTCAGATGCAGGACCAGGATGAAACCCTGAGGAAGGCTCGGAGTGAGTGTGAAGCAGGGACGCACTTCCACACCAAGTTTGGACGAGTTGAGTACGCTCGGAAGTCTGGTGTACTGGTCAGGCGGTTTGAGGGTCCCAAGGACGTAGCGAGTCAGATCTGCGTCCCAGCTGAACTACGGACCACGGTGATGAAGCTAGGCCACGACGTACCCATGTCTGGTCACTTAGGTACCACACGAACCAAGGAGCGAGTTGGTCGCCATTTTTATTGGCCAGGCATGCATGCTGACATTCGTCGGTACTGCCAGTCATGCTTCCAGTGTCAGCGTACTGTGGACAAGGGAAGAGTCTCAAGAGTTCCCCTCGTGAAGATGCCACTGATGCGTGAGCCGTTCGAGCGGGTTGGGATGGACATCATTGGTCCCATCGTTCCAGCATCCCAGAATGGGTACAGATACGTGTTGGTGATGGTCGACTTTGCGACAAGATATCTGGAAGCAGTCCCTCTTCGCCAGATCACGAGTGAGTCGGTGGCAGAGGCAGCGTTCAACATGTGGACACGAACGGGAGCCCCTGGGTCGGTACTGACTGATAGAGGAACCCAGTTTACTGGTCAGATCATGCAGGAGGTCTACCGACTATTAGCTATCCGAGGTCTGACTACCACACCATACCATGCGCAGTGCAATGGATTGGTGGAACGCTTCAATGGTACTCTGAAGCGGATGCTGCACAGACTATGTCAGGAGAAACCAGGTGATTGGGATCGGTGGATACCAGCACTTCTGTTTGCGTACCGTGAGGTCCCACAAGAGAGTACCGGTTTTTCGCCTTTTGAGCTGCTATATGGACGCCAGGTGCGCGGGCCGATGCAGGTATTGAGGGATCTGTGGTTACAACCGGAAAGGCAAGAAGAGAACTGTATAATAGGCATTCTGGCTCACCCACCTCCGCCAGCTCCAACCGGCTGAAGCCGGTTTCGCTGTTGCTCCGCCGGCTTACCCAGAATGCCTATTATACAGTTCTCTAATAGTAAACACTTTACAAACATACATAATGTGTAGGATTATCTGTTTTTAATACTAATTTACAAAACTTTTGAGACTTCAGTTTTTGCTTAATCCTTCGTTTTTCTTGATCGTCTTCAATAACATCATTTTCCCGCATACATTCATCAAATGCGTCTCTGTCTTTCATGTGAAATAAAACTACAGTCTTTAATTGCTCTCTAAAGTCTTTTAAAACTGAGTTATATTTCTGACATAAAATTCACCCACTTATCCTAGCATGTCTTCCACTGAAAGCCAGTTTTGATAAAGTATTTCTTTTTCTAACTATGCCTCTTTCTGCTGAGCAGTCATCTTCTTGCTAGTTTTACTACTCTTAACTAGACCAAACGTTCATGCATGCACGTTTGACACAGTTAGAGGGGCTTGCAACTCTATATCTATGTCAGACGTTCATGCATGAACGTCTGACCTAGTTACAAGAGCCATTACATCCTGTTGGCTTACTGCTAAACTAGGACGTTTACGCGCGAACGGCTATTTATAGTAAAAGACCGCAGCAACCTTCTTGCTGCTGCTAAACTAGGACGTTCACGCGCGAACGGCTATTTATAGTAACAGTCAGCAAGGCTAGTTTTGCCGCAGCACAGGCCTCCCACCTATTTTACAAAGAGTTTCACAAAGAGTTTAACTCTCCACACGCCTTTTCTTTTTCATCCTGGGCTTGGGACTGGCATTGGCAGAGTTAGTGTTTTTTGTTTTTTGGCGGCTCTTGATCGCCAGGCAGTACACCTGCCACCAACCATCTTTTAAGGTGCTTTGTAGTTCATCGATGGTAGGTTCTTGTTTGTCTTTCTCCCCACCTTCCAAAAATGCAATTCTGGCTTAGGAGGTAAAGAACTGGGCTCGCCTGATTTTCTTTTGTTTAGATACTCCACCATACAGCCGTAATAAAACACATGATCATCTATAGCAAGAAGCTGTTCCTCTGTGAACAAAACACGCCCGTCTGCATTGGAAGCCATGGCTAAACTGACCAGCTCTTGTCCGGTCACGGGGCAGCCTCGCATTCTCTCGAGAATGTTCGGGAACATTTGCTGATGTAATAATGTTGCAAGTTCCTATAAATAGCCGCTCGCACGTAAACGTTCTTGGTCAGGTGCGCGCCGCAAGCCTGCTATTACTTCCTCCCTTTACAAGTTCTTACTGTCAGCACCTGCAATTAGGGATATGGGCCCCGTCATTTGCCTTTCTCATATTACCATTGTCAGAGACACACAGCTGGTAAACAAGAAGCTCAGCCCGCTGACCTACTGTGGCACTATCATTGTGTTGTCTTAGTCCCTTTAAGTTCTTACTCAAGTCCCTTTAAGTTCTTAATCAAGTTACCTCAAGTTTTAAACAAGTTTTTAATCAAGTTCTTAATCAAGTTCTTAATCAAGTCACCTTAAGTTCTTAATCAAGTCACCTTAAGTTCTTAATCGAGTCACCTCAAGTTCTTAATCAAGTTCTTAATCAAGTCACCCCAAGTTCTTAATCAAGTCACCTCAAGTTCTTAATCAAGTTTTTAATTAAGTCAGCTCAAGTACTTAATCAAGTCAGCTCAAGTTCATAACTAAGTCCATCCTCTAAGTACAACCAAGTTTTTATTTAAGTCAATATATAATTATTGCATTTGAAATGGATCAAAATGATCTTTTGTTGTTGGCGGTTCTGGCATGCTTTTTTGTTCGGCTTCTGTATTTAGTGGCTGCGATTTTTTGGACTGCTTTGGTTTTTGCTGGCGTTGTGTATATTTTTTATAACCGTAATAACCACCCCCAGCAGCAATGACCCCAAAAATGACAACTGTTTTAAGTTCAATATTCCATGACGACTTTGGTGTTGTAGGCACCCCTGTTGTTGTAGGTCTTGAATCAACTTGTTCTTGTGTATTTACAGCTGGCATTGAAACAACTGGCTGTGGCAACACTGTTGGCGTTGGCGGTGTTATGTTTTCATTATGAGTTACATTCTGTGATTGTAACATTAATTTTTTTTGTGTGTTCCACTCTGCTAATTTTTTCCCTGCTGCAACGCGCCCAGGATGAGGAGGCTTTTTACTGGTCACTTTCTCCACCTGATTCAATGTTTTCTGATTCTGCTGATTTTCTGGCTCGGTCATTTTGAAGGGAAACAAAATCTATATGATTAAAAGTAATTAATCCCATGATTAATGGCGACAATAATGTTCCAAATCTGTAATATAGATCACATCCTAGAGACTCTAATGACTTTGTTAAAACTGGATCCTGCGTTAAATCATACATAAAATCTTGTTCAGAATCAATGGGAGCAAATCTACTAACTAGTTTAGTGTACAAACTAAGAACCGTTTGCCCAACACTTTTTACCATTCTTGACCCCAGTTGCGCTTCATACCTGTTGTGATACTTTACAATGTCTTGTGGCGACATTTGTTGAATCTGTTCTATGCTGAATTCATTTCCAAGGTACTGTTTTGTTTTTCCACATGCTGCCAAAGAATACAGCCTTTCCTTTTTGGGCATAATATCTTGGTCATCAACTTGATCATTTGTAATCATAAGTTCAGGAACGTTTAGGCTGCCCTGAAGCTGTAGTAGATCATCGCAGTTCATGTTTTATTAATAAATAAATATTATTTTATTTTTTAAAAATGAGCACCGAAAAAACTATTACTAACCTTGTATACCATTCTGCTGTTATTGGAGGCCTAAGTGTAGGATACACAATGCTTGGTAAAAGCCTGTTAAAAATAAAACCAGCAGATCTTGGCAAACTAGACTTTGAAGACTCAGCAAAGCTGATTGCTGTTATTACAGCTTCATTTGCTACGAAAGATTTTCTAGTTAAGCAAGGAATAATTCCAGACAGTATTAATATGTAAAATTAAAAAAATACATTTATAAAAATGGCTTCACTCGTAATGATGATTGGTGGCGCTGTGGTTAATGCACTTGCTTTTAGCGGAAGTAATTACGCATTTAGTAAACTACGGGATGACGGCGAGAGAAAAAGACATAACAAAGCTATGGAGCAACTAGCCGCAGCACAAGCTGCGTATGAAAAGCAGAGAATTGAGCAGTTAGATTTTATTAACGATGAACTGAAAAAACAGGGACATGCAGCTTACACGTTTAAAGATGTTGATCAAGCAATAAAAGAATATTATCTTGTAACAGGCAAGCCAATCGAGACATTGCCTCCACCAAAATTTAGCGATTTTTATCAACCATCAGAAAAACAAAAGATGCAAGAAATATTGTTTATTGCCTTTGGTATGACCGTTGTGTATTTTGTTGCGCATAATATTGGCTGAATAAAAAATGAACAAGATCTATTATTCGCCAAAAGGATATTGGAAGGGAATAACAGCAATTAAAAAGCTAAGCCAAGCAGCGGGTGTCAGTGAACAAACAGCAAAAGAATGGTTATCTAAACAAGCGATTTGGCAAATTTATCTACCAGCGCCTAAACGAATACAGAGACCACACTTTGTGAATATAACACCAAACGACACCCATCAAATGGATCTTCTATATTTACCCCATGATACGATTAGACGAAAAAGATTTAAGTACGCCCTTACAGTCATTGACATAGCTTCAAGATACAAAGATGCGGAACCATTAACACAAAAGAGTGCTTCTGCTGTTGCTGTCGCTATACAACTGATATATCAACGAGGACCCTTAACTTATCCTCGCATGATTCAAGTCGATGATGGAAAAGAATTTAAAGGTCAAGTGAATCAATTATTGTTAAAACATAGAGTTACCATTAAAAGAGGCATTCCGGGTGTTCACAGATCACAGGGTTTGGTTGAAAACTTTAACAAACAGTTATCTGAAAGGCTTTTTTCCTACCAGTATCACAGAGAGCTGGTTGACAATTCTCGCAACACAGAATGGGTAAAAAGACTGCCCTCAGTTCTACGTGCAATGAATAATGAAGAATTTAAAGGTCTAAAACCAGTACAAGCAATCAAAAAACAAAAAATAAATGTTGTTGAAGGAGAGTCTTCATCAAGCAAACTATTACCATGTGGTTTGAAAGTGAGATACCTTTATTCACCGGGAGAAGCGGAAGGGGACACTCGCATCAGGGCAACAAATCCCGTTTGGAGTGTTGATCCATATGAGATAAAAAAAATTGTGAAAATGAATCCGCCTGTGTATTATTTACGAGAAACTGACACAACAAAACGACCAGCCCCTCAAAGATCTTTTGTGAAAGAAGAACTGCAAATAATCCCACCAGACACAGTTCCGCTTAATTAATTTACGTAAATATATTTGAGTTTAAAATGGAAGCTCAAAAGGAAATGGCAGAAATGGCAAAGGGAAAGTCTTTAAAATTAATGCAAGATTTATTTGAGTATCAGTATATCATTAAAGAAGTATTTGAGAAGATTGACAATCTCTGGCTAGAACAATCACCAGACAATCGCTTTAAACCCTAAAGCTTTTATTTTGATTTATGGGTATGGGAACATGAATATTGTGAAATGACAAAAAAAATTAAAGCACATCTAGCATTAATAAATAATATTAATTTTGCTAAATTAGATGATGATATAATTGAACGTGCGATTGCTGAAAAATATAAGCCTGAAGACATATGATTATACTATTCTCCAGTGCCCAATTGCATATGAATACTCTGGATTAACAAATACTCTTTTTGTGTTAGTTCTATCAAGAGACCGTTTTGTTACAACTGTTGTGTTAATCTCATGCAGATTAGATCGCAGCTTGTAATTGTCATGATGAAAAGTCTTATTGTCAAACAATGCTTTTTTATAGTTGTCATGGGATATGCTTGATTGCACAACACTACGAGATATTCCCTTTGCTTTTTTAACAACTTTTTTTTGGCTTGAAAGACTGTACATTTTCGACCTCAAACCAACAAACTCCTTGATCACATCTCCAGATAATTCATCCTTCATCTTACCTAAAACCTTTTTGTTAACAGTTGAATGCAAAGGCGAATCTTTAGGGTAATCAGATGTGTCGTACCATCCCGCAGGCCCTTTAGCTACTTCTAATTCCATGTCTTTATAGATATCTTCAGTAGGGATGTCGATTACAAAAGAATCTGTATCTGTGTAAAGTACTTTGGACTCAGGATACAAGGGCTTAAAGTAGTCGTAAAGAAATTCTAACATCAAAAGCTTTGATAATTCTAAAACAGTAAACCCAATAAAAACGGGCTTATCCAATTTGACTTTCTTTTTTTTCATCATTATGCCAAAAAGCTGATCATGAAATCTGAAGTCTGATAATTAGGTTTTGACGCCAGCTTAATTGCAGCATTTTCTCTGGTGACCAATCTAACATCTTTACGCTTGTGCGGATTTTCCATAGTCTTTCCAAAACAGCTGTTGTTCATCAACTTGAAAAAGTCTTTTTCTGATGCATCTGTGGATTTAGTTCTGAGATCAGTATTCTTCATGATGTATGGTTTCATGAACTGTTCTTGATCAAATTCAATTACACGATGAACTGCTGTTAACTTTAAACCATGTCTTAAATAAAATTGGAGAAGTCTGTAATGACAGACATAATTTTTTTTGTCACGAAGATTAGGCACAAGTTTAGGCGGTTCTGTCATTGACGCTTTTAGGGTTTCTGCCGCTAATGGATAGTCATTATGGTAATCATGGAGTTCATGAGGATATTCTAAATCAACTTCTAGAATGAGACCTCTTTTACGATCAGCTTCTAGAGTAGGTAGCCATTTTAAAAACTTTTGAATGTCTTTGAGTCCTGCGTACATTTTAAAGTTACGTAATGGAAGTGATTGACTCATAGCCCAACATCTGGCACTTCATGCGGAGGCTGGCTTCAGCAGTCACCACAGAGTCCCATCCGCTCTACCCCAGCTTCATGAGGGGCCTGTCCAGAGCGATTTCGTGTGGGACGAGGGCGACTTTCAGAAGCTGATGGAGGCCAGGAGAGCACAGCTGCAGGAAGAGGGCTTCTCCCATCCCTCAGACAGTGACGTCCTCAAGAGGATCAGTCGCAAGGACATGGCCCTTCACTGCAGGCGCACTACACGAGGGACAGAAGAGACAAAGCGCCTCATCAAGGAGCTGCTGGACGTGTACACGTCTGAACAAGGTGAGGGTTCACATTCTCTTATACTCGTACCATACTGTATAGTTGTGTGTCCTTTTCTGTTATACATTTGAACACCCCATGCTTGGTTGCAGCCAAAGACACACTGGGTGTTCCAGTCCTGAACAACGACCATGCCTGGCAGATCTGGAGTGAGCAGGAGCGCCACATCCCCTGCATCCAGGATCCACCCGATGTGGGTCTTTACATCCAGACAGGCACCATGACCAAGGGCGGTGTCTGCCTGCCTACGTACAGATGTGCCAGAGGATCCACGTCTCTGGAGAACTTCCATCTCCATCTGAACCGGTTCATCCCAGGTGAAGGGCTTTTGTGTTTCCAGCTGAGTGATATTAGTGTGGATGTGAAAAATCCTTACAAAAGACTTCCTCATTGTTTTATACCTTCACATTTTGTTTCTTTCCAATGCTTTCCTGTCTTCTTGTATATTCTTCTGTTCTGTGTGTATGTACGTACGTATATCAGAAAGGATAATATTGCAGCAGGAAACGTGTTAAATGACAACTCGTTGTCTGTTCAGGCAACAGCACCAGCCATGTGCATTACCAGGCCTATCTGGTGGAGGGCTTGATGCGCTGGAACCAAGACAGGGGAGCTGCTGCAGGGGTGACTGGGCCTCATGACCAGCCCAGACTGTACGATGGCAAACTGATGCAGAGCATCAAGGAGGGCTCTGAGAAAGTGGACTGCCCCATGTTCTCATGGTTCAAGGCTCCACGGGCATACACAGGTTATAACTATATTCTTGCTTTGGGCTTTTCCTTTCTCTCTGGTTTTATCTCTGTTCTTCCCATGTTTACACTATTTCTTTCCCACCTTCTCTCTCTCTCTCTCTCTCTCTCTCTCTCTCTCTCTCTCTCTCTCTCTCTCTCTCTCTTATTTTCCCTGCAGTTTATTTTAACATTGTTTGTTTTGTTTTGGTGCTGTTCTCCAGGAGGTGTTTTTTTTTCCTGTCTGATGACAGCCCCGAAAGGGTACTATTATTAGCTGGTCTGTATTGCAATTACATCTAAGAGTTTCTAATGTTTTCATAGACAGAATTTAAAATATGCATACATTCTTCTTGTGTTCAGTTCATGATTTTTTTTACAGGTGAGAAGATCGGTTACGAGTATCTTCTTGGGCAGAATTCTTCATCTTTAATGATGAAGCTGGATGCTGTCACAAGACAGGATCTGGACCTGACATCCGAGATGGTCCAAGAAGATATGCCTGATGAGGGCTTTGAGGAGGACACTGGGGTAGACGCGGATGTGGATCGAACCGTGTTTACCAAGCACGAGGAGCTGGTTGATCGAGCCTTCATGGAACAAAGTCATCCATCCACAAGTGGTGAGTTTCCTGTTGTTCATGCCATGGACTACTTTGATATTGTTTTTCTCTCTGTGTTTCACCTCGTTTTTTGTTCATGACTTTTTATAACATGGTAACATACATGTACATGAATATTGATCATGCTACTGTTTCAGTGTATGGCACTCTTTCCCTGTTTCAGTGTCTGGGCGTCCATCCACCAGCCAGTCAGTGACTGGGCATCTGTCCACCAGCCAGACTGAGGCTGGGCGTCCACCCACCAGCCAGACTGAGGCTGGGCGTCCGTCCACCAGCCAGACTGTGACTGGGCGTCTGTCCACCAGCCAGACTGTGACTGGGCGTCCATCCACCAGCCAGACTGAGGCTGGGCATCCGTCCACCAGCCAGACTGAGGCTGTGCGTCCGTCCACCAGCCATGCCCAGACTTCTTCATTGACTGCTCATCCAAAGGCATGTTTGTGAATTTCTGTTCTTGCAATCTTACCTATGCACATTTTGTTGTTATGGAGGAATTCACATTCTGAAAGAGGTGCTACCCAGTCTTCTTAACTGTAACATTATACTTTACACTTGGCATTGTTATGTTTGATGCAGGAGAGTGTCGGCCCAGATAGCGCCCCTGGCTTTGATCGGGTTGAGGCCCTTGTACAGCTGCTGCTACCCCTGCGCACCAAGATGGCCGTGTCCAACATGGAAGCGCAGGAAATCATTCAGGCATATAATTGCCTGGATGATTACGACAAGCGGCCACTGAAGCTGGTAGAGCGGTTCCAGACCAAAGTCAGAGGCCGCTTCAAGGCAAAGGGCAAGACGGCTTCACCTGGTGTGGTTGCCACTCAACGGTAAACATTTGTTGTATTACTGTTGTAAATCAGGTTTAACATACAGTTGGTCTTTGTTCATGTGTCACTGAAGTAGACTTCTATTCTAGTGTTGATTGAATGTCTGCTTCCATGTGTGAGCAGGAGTCTGTGTTTCTGTTCTTGCAGGTGCCATCTGAGCTCCAGTCAGGGTCCTGCCACCCGAGTGGACTGCAGCCGCATTGTGGAGACATTGGTCAGGAAGCTGTGTGCACTGCACCCATCTGCAGTGGTGGTGGAAGGGAAGCGGTCTGAGCGTTGGGCATTCATCCACAGGGATTATGCCCATATACGCTCTGCCGTGCTCAACAATCCACCGCTGCTGGACAACACCACCTTACAGCTTCCTGACATAAACCTTGCCACACTCCGGGACTGGTAAGCCAACAGTTGTATCCTCCTTCTGCCTCACTGATCTCACTGCAGGTGCTTTGTAAGGTACAGTGCCCATCACAGAATCCATGTATGTTATTGATTGAAGTGATTGTTCATCATTGTTTCTCTGAAGCAGCTTTTAGATTTCTTGCACTTATACTTGCTCTCTGTTTTGGCAGGAACAACAAGGAAGTGAAGGCTAACGAACTGAAGGTTCTACAGCAAGGTCTGCCTGAGCAGTCCCATGCCATAACTGCTGAACTGCCTGTGCACCCTGCTATTCCCCTGGCCTCCCGACCAGATGTAGGTGATGCAGGTGATCAGCACACCTTCCATCTACCACCATGCAGGGCACAGACAGCAACCACCAGGCAGCGGCGCATAGAACCAGCAACAGCTCGTTACGCCTTCATTTTACCAGCACCTGTTCCGCCTCCTGTTCCTGCAGGCACCACTCCTCTGCAGATAGTTCCAGTGCAACCAGTTGTACCGGGTACCACTTCAGCTGCTCCTCTGCCTCCCAGCGGTCCCAGACGTGTGCCGAAATCCACTGCCGCGTACAGGAAAAGGCGCCAGAAGATGAAGGAGGCTGGGGAGCCTGTGCGCATCTACAAGCGCTCCGTAGATGTGTTCACGTGTAGGAAGTGTGAGAAGCCTCGCGTGCCTGTAGTGGATGGTCAGCTGGTACACACGCAGATAAAAGGTGCTTGGTGGTGTCGCCAGGAGGACATCCCACTACAGGAGTGGACAGAGCAGAGGCTAGCAGCCCTGGCTGCAAGGAAAAGGCAACAGCCACAGGAACCAAGTCCTGACCCCAAGAAAAGCAGAATACCACCTTCTGCAACTGTCACCAACAGTGATGTTGCAGACACTGCTGTGTTGCCTCGCCTGCCACCTCGCCTGCCACCTTCTGCGACTGTCACCAGCAGTGACGTTGCAGACACTGCTGAGTTGCCCGACACATGAGGCAGTCAGCCTGAGTAGTCCACACCTTCCCACCCTCTGTTGATATTACATGTTGGCATGGTGCTGAGTAGTCTGCGGTCAGTCCAACACCTTCCCACCTTCTGTTGATATTACATGTTGGCTTGGTGCTGAGTAGTCTGCGGTCAGTCCAACACCTTCCCACCTTCTGTTGATATCACATGTTGGCTTGGTGCTGAGTAGTCTGTGGTCAGTCCAACACCTTCCCACCTTCTGTTGATATTACATGTTGGCTTGGGGCTTAGCGATTTTTCACCAGTTTCTATTCCCAGGATGTTTCTAGGATGAGTGGTTAAACCACTGATTTCACTTGTAAATGCCATGAAATTCTTGGATTGCTATGTTGCTTTGTAAGTTTTTGGTACAACACAGTTTCACATAGCACAGTGTTTGTAAGTAGGTTGTGCCGGTGCCAGACAACCGGTTCTAGTGCCTTTGGTGTTAAGGCCACTATGCAAACCACCACTTTGCTTCAGTGTGTTTACTAACAGCTTCCTACGGGAATGGATGGCAATGAGACATAAACACTTAACAGCAGACTCCATGAAAATTGTGCAAACTGGGTCCAAAATGGTGTCTGTTGTATCGCACATTTTCTGAAGAACAATGGGCTTTTTTTTTAATGCTTATAACTTAAAAGAAAATATGATTTCAAAATTGATTTTGTCACCTTTTATGGGACATGATAATATTTGTTATATTTTGTTCATTATGACTATTTCTATTTATGTGAGTGAGTGTGTGCATGCTTGCATATGTGCACGTGTGTGTGTGTGTGTGTGTGTGTGTGTGTATGAAAGAGAGTGGGTGTGTGTGTGTGTGTGTGTGTGTGTGTGTGTGTGTGTGTGTGTGTGAAAAGTGACAATGTTGTGTTATGTTATGTTATGTTATGTTATGTTAAGCTTCTTCCTATTTTTTTCTTTGGTTCCATATTGTCAGTGTCTTGTCTTTTTTTCTTATTTGACATCACGGTTACTTTTGTTTGATGGAAAATAAAAAAGTTAAAGAAATTTGAACAGGGAAAAAAATCATAATAATACTTCCAAATCGTTTGATGTTTTGATACTTCTGTTTGGACTGACATGTACCTCTTGTCATTTTTGTGAGAAAAAAGGAATAAAGAAGCACAGCATACTCTGAGAAGGCCTCTCTCTCCCTAATGAAAAAGTCTCCCTCTCTGTCTGTCTCTCTCTCTCTCTGTTTCTCTCTCTCTCTCTCTCTCTCTCTCTCTCTCTCTCTCCTCTCTCTCTCCACACACACACACACACACACACACACACACACACACCATTTTAAAAGCTAATGACAATAGAGATGTGCCTTGTACTCAGACAGTGCTTTAATTCTTGTGGTGTAACAGCAACACACTGACTGGTTTTCAGTCGGAAATCTGGGTGCGAGTCCTGGCGGGAATGCACTGACTGAACTTGGCCATCTCAAAACTCCCTAACATTAACCCTTCATAAAATGATACTCAACTTCCCACAGCTTCCTGTCTCCTCTGCCTGCCACCCCATTCCCCCCTCCCCCCCTTTGTTTTTCATTACAGATCCATGACCCTTTTTTTTTTTCTCTGTTTTTCAATATATATGATCACAATATTTTCACTACAGTTATACACTGCATAACAGCTCCGTCTCCTCTGCCTACCACCCCCTCCCCCTCACCCCCCCCCTTTTTTTTTTTGTTGATTCATGATCCCTTTTTACTTTTTTTTTTTTTTTAAAGATATAACACAATATTTCTACTTCATTTATACACTGCATAACAGCTTCTTATGCTTCAGCAATCCATAACTATTTTGTGCTAAAATATGTACAAACTAACAAAAATACAACAAACAACTTGACTTACATGCTGCATAACATCCCCCCCTCTTTTTTTTTTTTTTTTTCTTTTTTACAGATGCATTATCAAATCCACTTCTTTTCCTTTTTTTTTTTTTTTTTTTTTAAATACATAAACACAATGTTTCCACTTCATTTATACACTGCATAACAGCTTCAGTAATTCAGTTATTTTGCGCTTAAAAAAGAAACAACAAAAAAAAAAAAGAAAAAGAAAAAAGCACACTCATACACATACATTTAGGCATGAGAAGTGAAGTGGGAGTGCAAGATACGTTCTTTTATTAAATGCGACGGGAACACAGAGATAACGGCTACAGAGACTTACTTCACACACACACACACACGCGCGCGCACTGCGGCCAACATCCGCACGCACAACTGTGTAACACGCTCAAGAGTTGGGCTACTCTCTAACCAAAAGCCTTCCGTGGGCACTGTACCGAAATGACACGCTCTATAATAAGTAACGGTTCTCGTCTATTTTTAGATGAAACTAGAGTGTCCGATTATCTATTTATACCGAAACCGTTTAAAAAATCCGGCGTCTATGCAAGCGGCAGATGCGTGAAATCGGCACGCTCCATAGAGAGCAGGGTTACGGTGCCTCAAAGCAATGTGTGGTTCGCTATTCTCCACGCTTACAGATACAAGACCGCTCACAGACCCGGGCTTGTTGGCTGCGCACAATTTGTTTCTTCTGCTTTTCCGTCTCACGCTTTTGAAGACTTCGACTCAAGCGACTCAATGTAGCAGTAAGAACTGCCGTGACTTCAAGTCATAGTTAGGGCCAGGTCCTCGTCGGGTTTGGGTGCCCTTGGCCTGTGCTGAGTCGGTGTCGTCCTTGTTGGCAGCCACTTCAGCCAGTTGCAGAACTGGTGTGGTTGAACGTCTGTCTGTCCAGGTTGGTGATTTGTTAGGTTCGTGGTGTTTTGGTTCGTCGTGTTGTCTTGTATTGTGGCGAGTTGAACTGTAGTTGTCTCATGTTGCGATTAGTTGTATTGTGTTCGTTGCGTATACTGGTTGTCTGGTATGATGTTGTCTTGGTTCCGTGATTGGAATTTGTTGTCAGCCGGTTTGTGTTGTTACCTCTTTCTTGTATATTTTTGTAAGTAATGTACATAGTGGTTCCTGAGTTCGATTTCCTCAGGACAGTTTGGCTAGACAATGTGGGTTCAATATAATGACCGTTGATGGACAGTGATGTAGATATTGTTTGTGGTTAGTTCATGGTAATGTCAGTGGGTTCAATAAGAGGGTAGTACGAGGTTGCATTGGGTTGAGGATCATAATATGAGTCAGGTGCAGATGTGTCTGCGTGAATCATAGAGGGGTTTGATGATTGTGCTCAGAGAACTATAAAATAGGCACTCTGGCTCACCCACCTCCGCCAGCTCCAACCGGCTAAAGCCGGTTTCGCTGTTGCTCCGCCGGCTTACCCAGAGTGCCTATTTTATAGTTCTCTAATAGTAAACACTTTACAAACATACATAATGTGTAGGATTATCTGTTTTTAACACTAATTTAGAAAACTTTTGTGACTTAAGTTTTTGCTTAATCCTTCGTTTTTCTTGATCGTTTTCAATAACATCGTTTTCACGCATACATTCATCAAATGCGTCTCTATCTTTCATATGAAATAAAACTACAGTCTTTAATTGTTCTCTAAAGTCTTTTAAAACTGAGTTATATTTTTGACATAAAATCCACACACTTATCCCAGCATGTCTTCCACTGAAAGCCAGTTTCGGCCGAAGTCATCTATAATAAATAGTGTCTGCGTTCCCCAAACAGTCTGTACTACCAGTCGGTTGACTGTCAGCTTTTTTGCAAGACCAAGACAACACAATTATAACGACGCAGTAAGTCAGCAGGCTGAGCGTCCTGTTTACAAACTGTGTGTCTCCCTATGTTCTGACCTAAAAATCAATAAAACACGCCTTGCGCGCCTACTGCGTTTCTTCTCTCACCGGGCTCGCGGCGCGGTCTGTCCGCACAGCGGGCGTGCGCTAACACGTTCTTTGCTATAGCGTGAGCTGCCTCTTTCTCTGTTCTTCATCGCGCTTAACTAGTAGTTGCAGGCCAGCTCGACAACGAATCACTGCACAGCGCCCACGCACATCCTGTTCAGTCACAAAGCAAGTGGCTGACATATCAAATGAGAAGTGGTCCTACCAGTTCCACTTTTCGCCCCAAGTCCTTATTAAGTCACCCCAAGTCCTTAATTAAGTCACCCCAAGTCCTTAATTAAGTTCTTAATTAAGTCACCCCAAGTCCTTAATTAAGTTTCCCCAAGTCCTTAATTAAGTCACCCCAAGTTCTTAATCAAGTTACCCCAAATTCTTAATCTAGTTCTTAATCAAGTTACTTTAAGTTTTTAATCAAGTTACCTCAAGTTCTTATCAAGTTCTTATTTAAGTTTTCATCAAGTTGTCATGAAGTCGTTATCAAGTTCTTATTCAAGTCACTTATAATTATTTATTAAGTTCTTGAAATATTACTGCATATCAAATGGATCAAAATGATCTTTTGTTGTTGGCGGTTCTGGTATTCTTTTTTGTTCAGATTTTGTATTTAGTGGCTGTGATTTTTTGGGCTGCTTTGGTTTTTGCTGTCTTTCTTTATATGTTTTATAAACGTAATAACCACCCCCACCAACAGCAATGACGCCAAAAATGCTAACTCTTTTAATCCAAATAATCCATGATGATGTTGCGGGACTTGAAACAACTTGTTCTTGTTGTGGCTCTGGCACAACTGGTGTTTTTTCATTATGAGTTATATTCTGTGATTGCAACATTAATTTTTTTTGTTTGTTCCACTCTGCTAATTTTTTTCCTGCTGCAACACGCCCAGGATGAGGAGGCTTTTTACTGGTCACTTTCTCCACCTGATTCAATGTTTTCTGATTCTGCTGATTTTCTGGCTCGGTCATTTTGAAGGGAAACAAAATCTATATGATTAAAAGTAATTAATCCCATGATTAATGGCGATAACAATGTTCCAAATCTGTAATATAGATCACATCCTAGAGACTCTAATGACTTTGTTAAAACTGGATCCTGCGTTAAATCATACATAAAATCTTGTTCAGAATCAATGGGAGCAAATCTACTAACTAGTTTAGTGTACAAACTAAGAACCGTTTGCCCAACGCTTTTTACCATTCTTGACCCCAGTTGCGCTTCATACCTGTTGTGATACTTTACAATGTCTTGTGGCGACATTTGTTGAATCTGTTCTATGCTGAATTCATTTCTAAGGTACTGTTTTGTTTTTCCACATGCTGCTAAAGAATACAGCCTTTCCTTTTGATGCATAATAGCTTGGTCATCAACTTGATCATTTGTAAGTTCAGGAAGTAAATCATCGCAGTTCATGTTTTATTAATGAATAAATATTATTTTATTTTTTAAAAATGAGCACCGAAAAAACTATTACTAACCTTGTATACCATTCTGCTGTTATTGGAGGCCTAAGTGTAGGATACACAATGCTTGGTAAAAGCCTGTTAAAAATAAAACCAGCAGATCTTGGCAAACTAGACTTTGAAGACTCAGCAAAGCTGATTGCTGTTATTACAGCTTCATTTGCTACGAAAGATTTTCTAGTTAAGCAAGGAATAATTCCAGACAGTATCAATATGTAAAATTAAAAAAAATACATTTATAAAAATGGCTTCACTCGTAATGATGATTGGTGGCGCTGTGGTTAATGCGCTTGCTTTTAGCGGAAGTAATTACGCATTTAGTAAACTACAAAATAACAATGAGAGAAAAAGACATAACAGAGCTATGGAGCAACTAGCTGCTGCACAAGACACCTATGAAAAGCAAAGAATGGAGCAGTTAGATTTTATTAACGACAGACTTAAACAACAGGGACATGCAGCTTACACATTTAAAGATGTTGACCAGGCAATAAAAGAATATTTTTTAGTAACAGGCAAACAAGTTGAAACATTGCCCCCACCAAAATTTAGCGACTTTTATCAACCATCAGAAAAACAAAAGATGCAAGAAATATTGTTTATTGTCTTTGGCATGACCGCTGTGTATTTTGTTGCACAAAGTATTGGCTGAATAAAAATGTACAAAATCTATTATTCTCCAAAAGGATATTGGAAGGGAATAACAGCAATTAAAAAGCTTAGCCAAGCAGCGGGAGTCAGTGAACAAACAGCAAAAGAATGGTTATCTAAACAAGCGATTTGGCAAATTTATTTACCAGCGCCTAAACGAATACAAAGACCACACTTTGTCAACACAATACCGAACGACACCCATCAAATGGATCTTCTATATTTACCCCATGATACGATTAGACGAAAAAGATTTAAGTACGCACTTACAGTCATTGACATAGCTTCAAGATACAAAGATGCTGAACCATTAACACAAAAGAGTGCTTCTGCTGTTGCTGTCGCTTTACAACTGATATATCAACGAGGTCCGTTAACTTATCCTCGCATGATTCAAGTCGATGATGGAAAAGAATTTAAAGGTCAAGTAAATCAATTATTGTTAAAACATAGAGTTACCATTAAAAGAGGCATTCCAGGAGTTCACAGATCACAGGGTTTGGTTGAAAACTTTAACAAACAGTTATCTGAAAGGCTTTTTTCCTACCAGTATCACAGAGAGCTGATTGACAATTCTCGCAACACAGAATGGGTTAGAAGACTGCCCTCAGTTCTACGTGCAATGAATAATGAAGAATTTAAAGGTCTAAAACCAGTACAAGCAATCAAAAAACAAAAAATAAATGTTGTTGAAGGAGACGCCAGTTCATCAAGCAAACTATTACCATTTGGTTTGAAAGTAAGGTACCTTTATTTACCGGGAGAAGCAGAAGGGGACACCCGCATCAGGGCAACCGATCCAGTTTGGAGTGTTGACTCATATGAAATAAAAAGAATTGTAAAGATGAATCCGCCTGTGTATTATTTACGAGAAACTGACACAACAAAACGACCAGCCCCTCAAAGATCTTTTGTGAAAGAAGAACTGCAAATAATCCCGCCAGACACAGTTCCGCTTAATTAATTTACGTAAATATATTTGAGTTTAAAATGGAAGCTCAAAAGGAAGAAATCTTACATGAAACTAAAATGATGATAAAAAAAGAGACCTTAGAATTAATACAAGAATCATATGATACGTGTTCAGCTATTAAGGAAACAATTAAGTGGATTCATCAGTACATGGCAACGCATCCTGATCGCCTACGATCCCAAATTTTGATTATCAGAATAACGGATAAAGAATATCTTGAAAAAATAAAAAAAATTCGTGCACATCAAGCAAACATGAGAAAAATTTTGTCTGAATTGGATATTGATATGATTGAGCTTCTAGATAAATTTGAGGAAAAATATAAACCCGCGGATGAAGAAGGTATGTAATTATGCTGTTTTCCAATGCCCGATTGCATATGAAAACTCTGGATTAACAAACACACGTTTTGTGTTTGTTCTATCTAATGACTTCTTTGTTACAACAGTTGTGTTGATCTCATGTAGATTAGATCGTAGTTTTACGTTGTCATGATGAAAAGTCTTATTGTCAAACAATGCTTTTTTATAGTTGTCATGGGATATGCTTGATTGCACAACACTACGAGATATTCCCTTTGCTTTTTTAACAACTTTTTTTTGGCTTGAAAGACTGTACATTTTCGACCTTAAACCAATAAACTCCTTGATCACACCTCCAGATAATTCATCCTTCATCTTACCTAAAACCTTCTTGTTAACAGTTGAATGCAAAGGCGAATCTTTAGGATAATCAGATGTGTCGTACCATCCCGCATGCCCTTTAGCTACTTCTAATTCCATGTCTTTATAGATATCTTCAGTAGGGATATCTATAACAAAGGAATCTGTATCTGTGTACAGAACTCTGGACTCTGGATACAAGGGCTTAAAGTAGTCATAAAGAAATTCTAACATCAAAAGCTTCGACAGCTCTAAAACAGTAAACCCAATAAAAACGGGCTTATCCAATTTGACTTTCTTTTTTTTCATCATTATGCCAAAAAGCTGATCATGAAATCTTCTGAAGTCCTGATAATTAGGTTTAGAAGTTAGCTTAATTGCATCGTTCTCTCTGGTGACCAATCTAACATCTTTACGCTTGTGCGGATTCTCCATAGTCTTTCCAAAACAGCTGTTGTTCATCAGCTTGAAAAAGTCTTTTTCTGAAGCATCTGTGGATTTAGTTCTGAGATCAGTGTTCTTCATTATGTATGGTTTCATGAACTGTTCTTGATCAAAAGCAATTATACGATGAACAGCTGTCAACTTCAAACCATGTCTTAAATAAAATTGTAGAAGCCTGTAATGGCAGACATAATTTTTTTTTGCCTCGAAGATTAGGCACAAGTTTAGGTGGTTCTGTCATTGACACTTTTAGGGTTTCTGCCGCTAATGGATAGTCATTATGGTAATCATGAAGTTCATGGGGGTATTCTAAATCAACTTCTAGAATGAGACCTCTTTTACGATCAGCTTCTAGACTCTGAAGCCATTTTAAAAACTTTTGAGTGTCTTTGAGTCCTGTGTACATTTTAAAGTTACGTAACGGTAGTGATTGCGCCATTGCCCATCCATACAGATTGTTTGCATCTAAATACATGAGATAGTTAGACCTTTTACTTGGATCATAGTCGTCCAAGTATTTGTTGTTTGCTTTACAGTAATGGTGCGACGCCATACTAATTCCTCCACGCAATCCGTTTCCAATCATCTGAAGCATTGGCAGGTTAGACAATAAATCAATTTGTACTCCAGTAAATTTTAAGAAAGCGTCCCAGCTCATCCCGGGCGCAGAAATGTAATGCGCGGGATCCAGGCTGTAATGTTTCATGCAGGTCTTCCTATAATTTTCAAAGACGTCCGCCAACAAACAGGTATCTGCCATTAAATAGGAATCATGATAGTCTCCCATCGTTTTACACTCTAACTTCTGCCACGCATCTTGAGCATAAGAATAATCAGAATCACTGATGTCCTTTCCTCTAAGACTACTAAAGAACGCGCCTTTAGGCGGAAGTGTATCTTCGTCAAACCTTTGCCAACTGTTCATGTACTCATAAGGGTAAACGCCCTTTCTAACAAGAGTTGGGTCAAAATATTCTTCTGTTATTGGGCAGGACTTTAAGGACATAGCCAGTGACTCTAATGAACCCATCATGTGTTGCATAGAGTCGTAGAAAGACATGTTATTTAAAGTGAAACACATGTACTTTTCTGATGACTGTGCAATGCATGACACCCTGAAGTCGCTGGTTACTGCTTGCATTATAAGGTGAGAGTCGTAACCTCGCAAGTTGTGAAAGAATATAGGCAGCTTCCATGTCTTTGGTTCAAACTTTAGTTGAAGATTGCATTTGTTATGTGCTGCTCCTCTAAACTTTCCACTAATGTGATCATGGTCTCTTACTGTTGGATTCTCTGCGGTGGCAACCAAGGCCGCCCCACAAATCCAACAGTGAGTGGCTGAGTCATACTGTTGTTGGTCTTCAGGCGTCATTATGATTTCAGATAAGTTTAGATTATTAGAACAGGCATTACGCACTTGCTGCATGCGTTTTAAGAAGTATTTTGCAGCATTTGGTCCTCTGTATAATTCTGGCTTTGAATGGGCGCCATCCGACCTAACAATGATGAAGGCAAATGAGCAAATCTGATGATTACTCATTAAGACTGTTTTAGGAAGTTTCTGTGGGGTTGGTCCTTCATAAGGAACAATGAGTGATTCGAAGTCTGCGTAAACAACATATGGACTAGTTTGCAACCGTTTCCAGTTCTTAAAACTAACTTTACTGCCTTCTCCGGGCGTAATTAGTTCTGTATCACAGTCAACTGGGCTAATACAATGTTTTACATGTTCGCTTGCTGCTTTAACAGATGGAATTCTTGTTAAACATTTTCTACAGAATTCTTGTTTGCTATGTTGTTTTGTAGTATGCACTAGTAATCTACTCATTGTGCGTATCAATGTGTAATGTGGTAGCCCTGTTGGTGAAAACATCAGTAGTAAGTCAACATGATTTTTGTCTGGTTCGCCAATCGTTGGACTGTTCTTGGACACTTTAATCGGCTGTAGATTTGTTTCCTCATCCCATATGTAGATATTAACAGTTATTGGTTTGTTTTGTTCTTCAAACTGATCAATCTGATTTACACTAACAGGAAAGGATATTCCTCTAAAGTTAAGATCATTGATGTAAGGTTCATAGTTAGACACTCTCTCTGCGTTTTTGCGGAATACATGCAGCCTAGCAAGAACGCACCACATAAAACATTTGTTGTCTGAATTCTTTATGTTTAGAACTGCTCGTTTTGCAACTAATGATGGAGGTAGTGGAATGTAAGCCTTGCCAACAATCGGCTCATACTTAGCCTGTTTTAATCTGATCTCTAAGACTTTACCCTCTGACCAGCCAGAGCCTCTCATTTTGGCTTCTTCAGCGGCCACATCAAACTGTGTAAGCAGCTGGTCTGCCCAACCAGGTGTTAAGTCATTAGAGGAAAGAATAGTCTGCTGTTTAGTTGAGACCCAGACTTCTAGATTTTCTTCATTTATTGTTATATAGTCGATTAAAACAACTAACCTTACTTTAACTGGAGGGTTTATTGTTAGTTTACTTGGAACTTGAGAAATAGCGTGTACAACGCTTTCCCGCACGTTTTTTGGATTAATAACTTCTAAATCAATCTCATTTAGTGCTCTTGACAAACGCTCTTCCTCGAGCATTGCTTCAAACAATTCATCTGAACCTTCATATATCTTATCCATGTTGAGTTTCTTTTCTAACTCAAAATATTTATTTAAATTAAAAAAAAAAAAATACTTAATCAGAATCAATATCAACGGTCTTTTTGTGCTTGGACTCATAAACTAAAGTATAAACGCCCTTTGGGGTTGTTAATGTGAGCTGTTTAGAACAGAGTTTAATGTTTCGTTTACTTTTTTTAAACATTCCTTTTTTATCTGGTCGGTGTCTGGTTGTTGAGAAAAAGTTGCCCTTGCCTTTCTTTGAAGATCAAACTTTTGTCTTTTGTAGTCCTCAAAATCAGCCTGTAGGCGACTAAATTCTTCATCCGTGATGTTCGAGTCGGCAAGTGCTTTATCAATTATCAGTTTGAAGGAACTAAGTTTAGCTGTTATTAGTTGAACCATAGCTGTGTGCTTTTGGAGTTTAGCTTTTATTTTTTTGCTGACAGCACTTACAGCCAATGAACACAGGCCAAGAGTTAAAGACAAACCACCTAGAGGTAAAGCTGCCGGTGCACCTACGCCTGTTGCTAAGAGACCTACACTTGTTCCTGCTGACAGAGCACTAGTGATCGATGCTCCAGTATTAACATATGTAACAGCATTAAAGACAGCAGAATACCTTCGTTTGGTTTTGCTGTATTTTGAAAGGTCCTGCTCTAGTTGGGTTTGCATTTGTGTTATGTTTGTTAATCTGAAAGTTTTTATGTCTACAGCAACAGAGTTCTCTTCTTTGGGCACTTTTGGATAAACCTGAACAGACATGCTTTTTAAAAATAAAAATAATTTAGTATTGGATATCTTTTAATCTGTTATCTTGAATATTCAGCTGCGCATCATATATTAAAAACAAATGTACATTAAGTGGTTTATCACTCTCTTTTTCTTTATCAATTTGAATGTTTATTACGTCTTTAACTGTTCTCCCACTCCCATGCAACTGATTATCTTCTGTTGACCTTAGGTCAATCCATAAACCGTATTTCGTTGTTAAATATTCATCAAGTCTAACACTGTGAAGGTGTAGATCTTTAGACACAAGGTCTACTGTTGGATTTCTACACCTCCCGCCTCCAAACAATTTTCTTATTTCATCAAAATGATGATAAGGTTTAAGCCCGCTACCGTAGACTTGGTTAGGACTACCCTCAATTGAACATTGTACTTTCGTTATTTTAGGATTGATAAACTTTTCACTTTGTCTTTTGAATGGTTCTTCATCTTCACACAGCAATAAAATACCTTTAAGGGATCTTGCTGTGGCACTAAAACTAAAGTTCCATATTGTGTCTGCCCTGCTTTTAGGATATTTAGTATGATGAATCACTCTTTCGTAATATATTGCTAATTTTGACTGATATTGTTGCTCAATCAGCCTTGCTAAGTTAGGGTTGCTAACAATGTCAAACTCTAACGAGATGTCGAAAATGCTGTACTTTGCGTTAGAGTCTGTAGATTTAATGACACGTTTGTATTCATTAAAAGTTAGTTCATATGACAATCTGTCTTTTAATGCTCCTTGAAAGTATGGCGCATGCGCTTTTAACAACTCAAAATCTAAGGGTATGGAAAAGCGATTTCCATAAGCAAAACTTACAGCTTCATACTTGTTGCCGGCTTTAGCATCTTCGGCGTCTATTCTGTGTTTTAGTGCTTCGTTATTTTCGATTCCTTGAAACGCAAGATCGGCCCTTTCATTATCGGTTAGCCATAGATCACAATAGATTAGAAATATGTCTGCATTGTGTAAAGAAAATATTTCTTGCCCCTCAAGTTTTATAGAAATTTTCTTAACGATTGCCCGTCCCAGATTCTGAACTACTGTCCTGTTTGCGTCTGTTGCTGAATCAAGTTCTATTTTGAAAGTAAGCCGTGCAGATCCCGGCACAATCACTTCATCTGCTCCTAGGTCTGGAAATTTAACAGTAAGAATTTGATCTGAATCAATAGTAGATGGATTATTTGGAACAATAATATTCTGTTTATTTCCCTTCACGCCAAAGGGCTCTTTCAGTCTTCTATGCGGGTCAAGAATCGAGCCATATGCTTGTGACATTTTTTTATAAAACAAAAATAAATTATTTTTAAAACATGGCAGGCATTGAAGATTATGATGTTTTTGATCCTGGAGACGACATGAGTGAAATGACACCTTTGACACATCCATTACAATCATTGCGGCGTGAATTAACAGAAAGTAAGGTCAAATCATTTTACGAAAGTTTAGGTCAAGAACCTCCTGATTTTATAGACCCTAATGATTTTGAAACAAAAGATGGCCATTTGATTTTTAAAAACGAGCAAGGACAACCTGTACAGCTTACAACTAAACCAGACCCATCAAAGTTTTTAGCAAAGACTACAATTAGACAAAGGCTCAGTGTGAGCGATCAAAATCGCCTTGGCATTGCTAAACCGCGAAGATTAGACAGTGAGGCAGTTGCTAAACTTCAAAACACACTACAAGAACTCCCAACAGATAACCAAATACAAAACATGGAACTTAAAGATTTAAGCCCAACAGCAGACGAAATAATACAAGCAGAAACCAGTTTTTCAGAAGAAACAGCATTAAAAACTATGCACGATCCGCCGCTACCTATGAGAGAAATAACGGCCCTTGATCATGCTTTGAGAAGCATCAGAGGCGAATTAACAAACAATTTAGCAAAACTGGGTGAACTAGATGAGCATATAAAAAGAGAAAAAGAAAAACTAGTTGAGGCTGATGACCACAACTTAGGACCTGGTGTTAAAGAAAGAATAACACAAAGACTAAAAGATCTTGAACAAGAGAGATCAGCAAGACTAGAAGTGTTGTCTAATAACCGAGAACAATTACGAACTCAAGTGAGCAGAATAAGAGAAACTATCCAAAGAATTTTATATGAAGACACAACGTTAGCAGAACGAATAAGAACACTGTTTAGAGAGCAAGGTGTCACATTAGCGAGCGTTATAACAGCCTTAGGATTTGCAATAAGTACACTGGTGTTGGCTATTACAGGCGGCGGTGGTGGGGGAGCAGTGCCACCAGGCCCGCCAACTCCGTCGTCAGATAAATCATGGATAAAAAAACAACTCGATCACCTTGCAAACTTACTAAAAAAATTAGCCAGTAAGGCAATAGATTCTTTGCCTGGTATAATAGGGGGGATCGTTAGCTGGCTTTTGTCTACTGCAAGCAAAGTAGTTGGCTTTATGGCCGAGCACTTATGGTCATTAGTTGTCTTAATAGTTGGGTTACTTTATAGTAAGATAAAGACCAAGTAATCCTAGGGCAGTTAATCCAATAACAAGTGCTGTCTTTTCATATTCATGGGGGTCGCTTTTATTCGCCATGGGGATTGGTTGGGGGTGGGGTTTTGAGGGGGGTATTGGATGGGGTTTTGGGGCCTTGGGGATTGGTGGGGATTCTTTTTTTATTGCTATTGCTGGCTTAGAATTTATGTCGTTTTTTCCGACCTTCTCTTCTTTACCAGCCACAAGGATTTCATTATTATAGTTTATTATTGTTCCTATCTGGAGTCTGAGGTCAGAAGGCAGCATGTATAAACCAGTGCCAACAGCAAAGTCTACTTTCGATCTTGCGTATTGCAAAACATTTTGGTACCTTTTAATACTTGAAGGCAAATCAATTGCAGAATTAATAGAATCCTCTAAATTTGCTAAATATTGTTTTTGGGCGTCAAAGCCAGTAGAAGGATCAATTATGTTTGATCTCGTTTGTGCTTGCGAACCTAGCAAACACCAAACATAAGTACGAATAGAGTCGTTTATTCGTTCTATTCCCGCTTTTGTTAGACCCTTAGAAGTATCCAAAATAAATGTTGTCCATGCTGTTTTATGCTCTTGCTCTATGGACCCGAGGTGAACAGTTGTGCCTGAAGAGAAAGATGTGTAAGGAGGATTGTAATCATAGTTATACTTTCTGTGCACGCCCCAAAAATAAGGGGTGCCTAAACCATGATTAAGATCCAACTTTTGTCTAAAGTCTGTCTTTGGGTCAATATCAAATTCGTTACAGATCCTTTCAAAAGCCTTGTAATCTATTCTGTTGCTGAATGGATTAAACGTTTTGTCATTTGGTAATGGCGCTTGCAGTTCAGATAAAATACGTCTGAAGGTGTAATAAAATGAAATCTATACACTGACCTCACCAAAGGATCAGGATGATTTAAATGATCAGCATACGACACTCCACACCCAGTTGATGCACAAAACACAGCAAAGTTTAACTGGTTCTGATAAAACTGCATCGGATGACTGAACCACACTTTCGGGATGTAGTCGTTTTTGATAGGAGGGTTAAGATAACGATCCAATGGAGTACTAACCTTTACTTGAAAGGCGTCAGTCTGAGTCACAGAAATGTCGAGGGTATCAGTTGTTATATCTTTAGGACTGTAGTGCGGTCCAACAGAATATTTTGCATTAGTATATTTGAATGCACTCATTTTTAAATTTGTTTTAAAAATGTTTGTAACAATAACAACTCAAGACAGTCCTTCGTTTTTAGAATATGCTATTGATAATAACTGCGGAACCCAAAGGGTCGCACTCCATGAAATTTTTTACAAAGTCGTATGGTTTAATATAACTGAATCCAAGGAGAATAATAAGATTAAAAAATTTGATAATAGAGGAAACTTAGTTAGCCAGTTAACCATACCTGATGGTTATTACGGGTTTTGCTCGCTAAAAGAAGCAATGAGTAACTTCGACATTACTCTCAAACTTAACAATGCAAATTTGAAAATAATGTTGACATTCAAACCTGAAGAAGAAGTAGACCATTACCTTTTTGATGTAGAGCTAGCTAAAATGTTAGGCTTTGCAACTGACAATCATGGTTTTAGAGTTACATCAGACAAAACTACTTATGAGGGAGAAAACCCGCTCGATCTTGCATTACATTCATTACTCTATGTTCATTTGGACGAGCTGAGCACTGATGAAAACTTATATGATGGAAGGCCCTCAACTGTTTTAAGAGCTCTTCCATCAGGGAAAGCTGCATATTGCGATTATGAAATTATACAATTCCCTAATTTACAGTTTAAAAGATTAGCTTGTGGGAGGGTCAGATCATTTAATATAAAGATCACAGATAAAACAGGGAAAGTCGTAAAATGTGATAACCTGCACATTGTTTTAGAAATAAAATAATACGTTGTTTTAAAAAATGTCACGTGGACCAGACGATTCGGGGGTCACATTAGCGCCTGAGAGGTGTGTAACTTTAGAATTAAAAGACCTTGCAGACGTTGAGGACTTTGAACAAAACGGTGAGATAGGCACTTTATATGGTTTTGAGTACACTAAAGATGGTTATTATAAGCGCAAAGAGGTTGACAACAACAAAAGGTTTCCTAAACTAGAACAACTACGCAATGTAGAAGCAAATAATGCGGGTCAGTATGAATATAAAATAGTTCGAAAAACTGACAACAAATGGCACTTAGAACCATATTTAGAATGGGACATAAAATTTGAATTCTTAAGCCCATTTACATTTTTTGACCGTCAAAAAAGTTTCAGAAAAGCATTGAACTCTGGCCCTTTACATGTAAGTCTTATGCCAGAGGACAACAGTCGGAAAGAGATCGAAATAAAGCCGTTTGGGGACAAACAGTACATCCTCCACAGAAGAGAATCGGTTTTAAAGAAAGCTTCTACAAAATTACAGTTCATTCCACGCACAAAATTAGGAGACACGTTCACAATGATATTTAAAATTTCTGTCTTAAAAGATGAGGCGAGAAATGGAGCTCTGGGCGTCAGTGACAATCTTATGAAAGGAATTCTTATTAGCTGGCAAAACTTAGACGTTGACAAACTTAAAGTTACTGTCGTTGTTCTTTACAATGGCGAGGATATTAAGGTCATAACAACAAGCAACAAAATTGATATTAGTTTAAATAGAAACGATCTTACAGAACTGAACTGGATTAATCTTACACATTTGGGCCTTATAGGGTTTTATTATACTGAACAAGTTTTGACAGAGAGTATGATAAAAACAATAACTGGATTAGATTAAATTCTGTTTTAAAACTATGGAGCAGACAACTTTGGTGTCAATGCCGATGTTAAACTTTATGACAAAAACCCCTCATTGTTCATTGATTTGTGGACAGACTGGTTGTGGAAAAACAATATTTGTCCTCGACCTATTACAAACAGTTTATAGTTATAATTTTGATCATATTGTAATTTTCTGTCCAACACTTAAATGGAACAAAGCATATCACGATAGAAGGTTTATATGGACGGATGATGAAATCTATTTAGTTGACCCTAGCAATAAACTGAGTGAGTGTTTAGAACATTTTTTTAAACTGTTTGAGGGAACGCAGACATTATTTATTATAGATGATTGTTCGGCAGAAAAGGATATAGTCAAAAAAAGAAATACTTTGTCAAAACTAGCTTTCAGTGGAAGACATGCTGGGATAAGTGTGTGGATTTTATGTCAAAAATATAACTCAGTTTTAAAAGACTTTAGAGAACAATTAAAGACAGTGGTTTTATTCCACATGAAAGATAGAGACGCATTTGATGAATGTATGAAAGAAAATGATGTTATTGAAAACGATCAAGAAAAACGAAGGATTAAGCAAAAACTAAAGTCTCAAAAGTTTTCTAAATTAGTATTAAAAACAGATAATCCTACACATTATGTATGTTTGTAAAGTGTTTACTATAAGAGAACTATAAAATAGGCACTCTGGGTAAGCCGGCGGAGCAACAGCGAAACCGGCTTTAGCCGGTTGGAGCTGGCGGAGGTGGGTGAGCCAGAGTGCCTATTTTATAGTTCTCTTGCTCAATCTCAATTGTAAATAGTAGGAGTTCGTTGAAATTGATTAACGATTTTGGAGTTGACCTGCACAGCATTCGAATCGGTTAACTGTGTAGTAAGGCCAAGGCCAATTTGTGGTCGAGTGGTTTATACTGGGGTACGGTCGTAACCATTCAACTGATATTGGTGTCTTTTCACTTTCGTTACGAGTCAGGGTTCTCGACGCGGGTCTCGTGCGCGTGCGGACTGTATATGTGACGTACGCATTTGGTACAGGACAGTGAGTCCATAGGGTAGAAGTTTTTATAATACAAGTGACAGTCGTCACACATGCAGGGATGTATGTGTTTGTGTCAGAACGGGGTTGGAGAAAGATATCTTAGGTTGTGGGGAGGCAGCCCAGTTATGAATTTTAGTAGTCGGGAAGAAGGGAAAGGTAAAGTTTAAGACGAGTAGCTTAGCAGTCGATAGGATGAAAACGGATGATGTGCAGCATGTAATATTGTATGAAGTGTGGTTGTGTTGACATGACAAGGATTAACCACTGGGTTATCTGACAAGAGATGACCTGAGAGTGAGGTGCTGGATGAAAATTTTGGCGAACAAATCATGTTGTTTTTGATATATGGTTATAATTGACAGTGCAAAGAGGGGTAATAATGTGAAGGATTGTGGCTGCGAGCCGATTCTCTTGTGTGAACAGGCTGGAACTGTGAACCGCTAAAAATTTTAAATTTTTTTGTTTTTTTTTCCTCTGAGAGATGTGTATTACTACTGGTTATTGTGTGGAGACACTTCCTTGTGAAATTGGCCATTTCCTAGATTATTTAGTATGTCCTAAGGGGGCCCATAGAGTCCGTGTTGGATCGCTTAGATTGGTTTATTTCTCCGAGAATTGGGTGTGATTCATAATTTCATATGTAATAGCGTGGATGGGCTCAGGGAGAATATTGTTTTACCGCTGTTGTAAGGGTTGGCAGGAAATGGGTCTGATAACCCCAAAGTGAGTAATGGGTTGGGGGATGTGTTCGAAATTCAAGGGGTCACTCTCATGCCCGAGTGGGAAGTAGGCAAGGGAGATGGAGAGTTAAAGCTTTACCAAGTAGCCTATGTGCCTTGATGACTCGGGTAGTAGCAACATTACAGTAGTGGCCTACAGTTGTGTCAGCAGGTATCCTGCTCCGTCCTGAGGCTGGGGCCAGATCACCGCAGTCTACTGCCGCGTGCTGGCAGGTGAGCGGCGCTTTCCAGTGCCTGTTGTTTTCCCGGGAGAGGGAGACCACCCAGGCCGTCTGCCTTCTGTGGGGCAGCTCTCCTCCGGCTACCGGTGCTCTTCCGGGAGTTCTCCGGCGCTGGTTCCTCGTCCCTGTTCAGGCGTCCTGTGAGAGGGCGCTGCACCAGGCCTTTTTCCCTCACCCTTGGTGTCCGACGGGGCCTTCAGAGGAGGAGGCGTCCTTCGAGCCCCAGACTCGTCGAGAGGGCGTCTGGTGTGTGTGTGCGTTGGGGGTCGTGCCCATCGGGGGAGAAGTCAGACTGCGGGAAGCCATGGTCAGCGCCGGGGTGCAGAGTCTTCGTAAAGGTGTCGGCCCGCGGAGGAGCCACGGTCAGCGCCGGGGTGCAGAGTCTTCCGGGGAGGTGTCAGCCTGTGAGGGGCCACGTACAGCGCCGAGGACTGGAGCTTTCCGGGCCGGGATGGGTTGTCCCATGTTTGTGGTAGAAGGGGTGTAGCGTTAGGCAGTAGGGTTAGGGGTGTTAGCTACTGCCTCCTTTCAGGACGTAGTGGCCAGCACAGTGTAGGGTACTGGTCGTTGCCTCCCTTAGGGACGCAGCGATCAGTGCAGTAGTGGTCCCGGGTTAAAAGAGAAGGGTGAGTCCCGGGGAGAGGTGTGGGTGGTAGCAGTAGTTAAGAGATTAGAGTCCCTTTGGTAAATCCTTGTCCCTAGTAGTTAGTCACCACGTGTGCGGGCTATCGCTGTGTCCCCAGGTCACAGTGATATACCGCAACTGGTGTTTTAGGTTAGGTTAGGGTCTTCCGGGTCTTTATCGTAGAGTAGGGTGAGTCAGCGGGAATTAGGATACTTGTGTGCAGTTGTAGATGTGCGTGAGTGGTGGCGCCATAGAGTGTGTGTGAAATAAAGAAGCGTGCGTGATTGTAAAACTGTGTTAGTGTGCTGTGTTGTCTGACCTAGTGTGTGATAGGCGTGGGTAAGGGTGGTAGGGCCGTCCGGCTTAGCGACCGTGACAATCTTCAGTATCGATGCTTGATA
>CM065735.1:46284328-46286828 GCA_033310375.1 Conus canariensis
TGCCCAGCACAGTTCGCACAGTAGACCCCAGATGTTCCTGTCGAGGGGCAAAGGTCAGGAGACACAGTCATAGTAATGTCCCGCTCGAAAGTGACTTTTTCAAGGTTTTGTCAAAGACAAGAAAGTTGCGCGCCTTTTCGTAGATGACAGGGTCTGCGGGTGGGATGAGGAGGGGGTGGGGTGGGGATGGGGGTCTCTATATGGAGATCACAGGTAGCACAGATGCGGTCTGAGGTAAGCTTTTGTGACGCAGAGGTGAACAAGACGATATTCTTCTGAGGCCTGGACATTACCAAGTCAATGATATGACCATGGTTAAGGGTAGGCTGAGACGGACATTGATTGACCCAAATAAACGTGTTTTTATTTGAATATTTTTCTGTTTATTATTTTGATATTCTCTATTTATACATTGTAATTATTGTTTTTAAGATTAAGACGTAAAGAAGCTTTATCTGCTTGCTTTATCCGGTGTAATGAAATTTGCTTGTGCCAGCGTTCATGTGTTGGTTTCCCACGAACAAGGGAAGTAATCGCTGTCCTCTTCTGCGCATTATTTATAACATGTTACCTTCCTTGTTAACCAGTTTCTCTATCTCTCTTCCCCCCCCCCCCCCCCCCCCCCCCCCGGACCTCTCCCCACGCACGCACGCATGCAAGCATGCACACACACAAGCGCGCGCGCGCGCGCGCACACACACACATACACACACACACACACACACACACACACACACACACACACACACACACACACACATATCAAAAACTAAACATTTGTTCAGTCTCTAATACACACACACAAACGCACACATATGCACACACACACACACACACACACACACACACACACACACACACACACACACACACACACACACACACACAAGAGAGAGAGAGAGAGAGAGAGAGAGAGAGAGAGAGAGAGAGAGAGAGACCACTCCGAGCGCGCGCGTGCACACACACACACACACACACACACACACACACACACACACACACACACACACACACACACACATCAGTCACGCGACCAGGAAAAACCAAAAAAAGAAGTCGGAAATTACTATATTACTCATCCTTCTATAAATACAACTGGCTCCGAACGACTAACCCATTCTGCTTCCATAAATAATTATCTAGCCAGCAATCGGAATTTCCGCGTTCTCTGTTTTATACTAACGTCATATCGCAACGGATTTTTCCGATTATGATTATAGAACGTTTTGGAAATTTCCAAACTTATTTATAGAAAGGATGTCACGGGACCTTGATCAGCAACTTTTGGAACGACTGGGAAATTTGACACTGACTTGAAATCTCTGCTGACTTTGTTTCTTTGTGTTGCGTGTTTACAGAAACATTGGTCGTGTTCTGGTTGAAATCAAGTAGCATCGAGTGAGGCCCAGACAGAGGCAAGTATTTCTTTTACCATTGTTTTGACTTCAACTTTAAAGCCTGCCATGTTTGGTCTGGTGGAATTGCGACGATCAGATTCGATGTTTGCGGTCATAGTGAGTTCATGAAGCTGTGGCACAGCATTTTGGGTTTCCGAAGTGTTCCGTTTGATAAATATCAATGTCTGTCTGTCTGTCTGTCTATCTGTCTGCCACTCTGTCTGCCTCTCTGTCTGTCTAGCCTTTCTCAAAGTCCTCTCTCTCTCTCTCTCTCTCTCTCTCTCTCTCTCTCTCTCTCTCTCTCTCTCTCTGTGTCTGTCTCCCTCTATCTCTCTCTCTGTCTGTTTGTCAGGGTCTGTTTTTAAATGTATGTCTGTCGCTATGTCCGTCTGTCCGTCCGTCCGTCTGTCTGTGTGTCTGTGTGTTGTCTGTCTGTCTGTCTGTTTGTCTGTCTGTCTCCCACTCACTTCCCGCTCTCCACACCAATATTATCTCCCTCTTCCTCATAGCCTCGACAACCAGTCTTGTTTAAAGCGGAATAACTGAGCATGCTGACTATGAATGTATGCATGCGTAGTTGAAAATGACTGCCTCCTGAAGCACTGTTCAGTCCTCCTGAGGCTATGCTGATGATACTATTTTTGGTGACTGACGTTTCTCACATCTTCTCTAAGCGAAGGAGCGCTATGTGGGGCGTGTTAAATGTGTGTGTGTGTGTGTGTGTGTGTGTGTGTGTGTGTGTGTGTGTGTGTGTGTGTGTGTGTGAGTGCGTGCGCCTGCGCGCCTGCGCGAGTGTGTCTGTACGCGCGCACGCGTGCGCATCTCTCTCTCTCTTCTCTCTCTCTCTCTCTCTCTCTCTCTCTCTCTCTCTTCTCTTTCTCTGTCTGTCTGTCTGTCTCAAGTCGCTAGTCGTGCTTGCTTAGTCCCTGAGCGGGGCAAGGGCCGGATGAAAAAAGACATGTCTTAGCTTATCTGTTACCCTGACAAATACAGAGTATCGTTCTCCTCCTCCTCATCTCTCTCTCTCTCTCTCTCTCTCTCTCTCTCTCTCTCTCTCTCTTCTCTCTCTTTTCTGTCTATCTATCTATCTATCTATCTATCTA
>CM065735.1:46289328-46371828 GCA_033310375.1 Conus canariensis
ATCATGATCGTCATAGTCGTCGTCGTCATCATCATCATCATCATCAGCAGCAGCAGCAGCAGCAACAGCAGCAGCAGCTGTACACTCTCTTTCTCTCTCTCTCTCTCTCTCTCTCTCTCTCTCTCTCTCTCTCTCTGTCTCTCCGTTAATATTCATGTAGATTATGTAGCTTTCATCTTGTTCATCAGTTGTGGTTCCATACTTTTTAACCCCGCTAGTGCTAAAAAAACAAACAAACACGTAAAAGACAAAAACTTTCTCTCTCTCTCTCTCTCTCTCTCTCTCTCTCTCTCTCTCTCTCTCTCTCTCTCTCTCTCTCTCCGTTAATATTCATGTAGATTATGTAGCTTTCATCTTGTTCATCAGTTGTGGTTCCATACTTTTTAACCCCGCTAGTACTCAAAAAACAAACAAACACGTAAAAGACAAAAACAAATAAAGAAACAAAAAAAACCCTGTCATCAGTGTCTATTTCGTTGCTGACTTTGCCTCAATGTATGCTAGTATATATCGAACAGGACAAGAATAACTGCACTGTGTGTAGACTTTAATGGGTCATAGTTTGACCTTACTGACGATACACTGTCATATGTAGTAGGACCAGACCAGACAGATTGTCGAGCCCGGTAATTCTGTCTGCCCCCTTCCATCGTTAGGATGCTACAGTCTCTCCAGTGACGAATCGGTCTCGTAAATCCACAGCCAGGCTGCTACAGATTGTCCACAGACTAAACGTCTGTTCCATTCCACTGCTAGGATGCTACAGTTTGTCCACTGACTAACGTCTGTGGCATTCTACAGCCAGGAATCTACTACAGTTTGTCCACTGACTAATGTCTGTGACATTCTACAGCTAGGAATCTACAGTGTGTCCACTGACTAACGTCTGTGACATTCTACAGCTAGGAATCTACAATTTGTCCACTGACTAACGTCTGTGGCATTCTACAGCTGGGAATCTACAGTTTGTCCACTGACTAACGTCTGTGGCATTCTACAACTAGGAATCTACAGTCTGTCCACTGACTAACGTTTGTGGCATTCTACAGCTGGGAATCTACAGTTTGTCCACTGACTAACGTCTGTGGCATTCTACAGCTAGGAATCTACAGTTTGTCCACTGACTAACGTCTGTTCCATTCTACTGCCAGGATGCTACAGTCTGTCGACTGACTAACGTCTGTGACATTCTACAGCTAGGAATCTACAGTTTGTCCACTGACTAACGTCTGTGGCATTCTACAGCTGGGAATCTACAGTTCGACCACTGACTAACGTCTGTCACATTCCAGAACCAGGAAGCTAGCTTGTCCACTGATTAAATTGCCCAGTTCCACAGCCAGGCTGCTACAGTTTGTCCACTGACTACATTGCCCCATTCCACAGCCAGGCCGCTACAGTTTGTCCAGTGACAAAGTCTATTACATTGCACAGCCAGGCTGCTACAGTTTGTCCACTGACTACATTGCCCCATTCCAGAGCCAGGCTGCTACAGTTTGGCCAGTGACAAAGTCTATTACATTGCACAGCCAGGCTGCTACAGTTTGTCCACTGACTACATTGCCCCATTCCACAGCCAGGCTGCTACAGTTTGGCCAGTGACAAAGTCTATTACATTGCACAGCCAGGCTGCTACAGTTTGTCCACTGACTACGTTGACCCATTCCACAGCCAGGCTGCTATAGTTTGTCCACTTACTAACATCTATTACATTCCACAGCCAGGCTGCTACAGTTTGTCAACTGACTACGTTGACCCATTCCACAGCCAGGCTGCTACAGTTTGTCCACTGACTAACGTCTATTGCATTGCACAGCCAGTATGTCACAGTCTGTCCAGTATACCCTTTGTTCCATTCCATTCCTAGGAGACCGGAGTATCTTCGCTGACAGACTTATTGCCTTTGGGTACCTAGAGATGAGTGTTACTCTGAGTGAGACAGATCAAACTGAAACATGTTTTCTC
Source organism: Conus canariensis (assembly GCA_033310375.1). Classification (NCBI taxonomy): domain Eukaryota; kingdom Metazoa; phylum Mollusca; class Gastropoda; order Neogastropoda; family Conidae; genus Conus; species Conus canariensis. The sequence goes on from CM065735.1 coordinate 46,291,294, forward strand.
CCACTTAAAGAGGTTAGCGGAAAATGAATTGTATTTGATGTAACCCACAAAGGCTTCAAACACACACACACACACACACACACACACACACACACACACACACACACACACACACACACACACAGAGCACGCGCACCCACACGCATTCTAGACCCACTGAGTGTCCAAAGCCAGTGAGTTGTTAAACACTATGTCACTATTTCAGACCACCATGGCAGAAGCACCTGCAGCAGCTGGAGACGACCACGGTGACGCAGGGGTAGAGGAAGTCGTGAGTCAGCTGGAAAGTTTACACATCTACCCCAGTCTGCCCGCGCCTCTCCAGCGACCAGAAGTCCAGCGTGTGGACACTGGAGGTCACCGCTTCGTTTACTTCGACCTGGAGACCACGGGGCTGTGTACGACGATCTGTCTTCTGCCTGTCTTCCTTTCCCTTTCTCTTTCTTTGCCAGGCTGGCTGGACAAGTAGCTAGCTGTCTGTGTGTCTGTCTGTCTGTCTTGCTGTCTGTCAGCCATGCTGTCTTATAGATAAAATGGCTGTCTGAGAGGCGCGTATAGTTACCGACCAGGTGATCTGTTCCGTATTCGCCCGGCCTCAACCCATCCCCCATTCTCAATAAGATCTGGTCACATTCCTTAGTGTTATGTAGGCAACTGAAATTTTTTTTTTTTTTTTTCTGTCCCAACCTCTGCGCCACCTCAAGAGGCAGTGCACCCACGCCGCTCATTCCGACACCCCGTCCACAGCCACAGCCCGGTCGGCACCGCCGCAACCCCGGCACCGGCAATCCACAGGGAGCAGTCAGTGTCAAGTTGTCAAGAGGCAACCCACCGGAGGACACACTGCACTGCTGCCGAGTCACTTCAGTGGTGTTCAGTGGCGCCTGTTCTGATCTAACATACGCAGGACACCACCTACTAAGCCCCCTACTGACGACAATAATTGCTTAGTCGCGGAGCCGGCGTGAGTGAGCTCTCCCTCCGGAGGGCGCCACCACGTCCGTCCAACTACAGCTCCCATGTACTCGCCGATACCGGTGACCCCGACGGAACCAAACCAAGGCCTCAGACGTGGAGAGGACATCGAAATTGAGGTCACCATGAGAGCAGGGCATGAAGGGACACAGAATTTGACACATTTTTTTTTATGCTGATCGATGAGAATAAGGATGATTAAGATGATGCTACGGATTTCCATTTCGGTCTGAGACTACATGACAGGGCTGTACTCTACGCTTCCTTTCATAATATATCCCGGCGTCAACCAGGCCCGAAAGATACAGGCACCTGCAGTGTTGGTCAGGAAATTTGAGCAACACTCTCAGAAACGCATCCATTAAGTAGATGAAACTCGACTGTGTGGTCCCAGTCTTCCCAACTGAGTCCGCAGCAAACTCAACTCTGGGTAGGAGCCGGTCGGGGCAGAAAAACCCACATGACTCTGATGGGATTCGAACCCACGACCTCCCAGCCGGGAGTCCGCGACGCTAACCACTTCGCCACGGCGGCTGGTGCAACTGAAAATTCAACAGCACCATCAACATAGCAACAATTGTAGAACGCGTTACAGCCTACAGTGCAATGTATGCCACTGTCGCTTCAACAAGAACATCAACACAGCAACAACTATAGAACACGGTACAGCCCACTGTGAAATGTATGTCACTGAAACTCAATGTCACACTGTGCATAAATGCATGCCTGCACTCAGCCCAGCATTCACTCCGTGCACACGCAATCTCTCCAAACAACCAGAAGGCGCACTACAATAACTCTTCTTCTCCCCCTCCTCTCCGGGGAATAATTTACTAAACAATAATCAATTTTCCATCATATGCAACTGGTTTGTCTTCAAGGAATTATTTTTCATTCCTCCTCTCCAGTGGAGGTACAATCATTCCACAGATCCACTAGCTGGGACCAAATTTCATCTCATTATACATAATACTTCACAAATATATCTTTTACCGGTTTCTCCTCCTCACTGGAGAAACAATGTATATATTTTCAAAGACAAATCAAAAGATGGCCTAAAATATAGTAGTATCAACTGAGTTCATCAGGGGGACAATTAAAAAATCATTATGGGTCAACATGACAAATGCTTTCTTTTCTCACGACTGGTGCAGTCGTTGTCTTCTACAGCTCGATTCTCCAACCCTGGAGACGATTTGGTGCTGCCGCAGCACTGTAGCCCAAATATTTGTGCGACTGCCTCAGTCGCCTAACTGGTGCTGCCACAGCACTGGAAGGCTGAAACACGAATGAAGTCCGTGTAAGTAATCTATTTCAAAATCTGAATAATGATAAATTCTTTTCCCTTTTTCCCTTTTCTTAACTCTCTTTTTTCTCTCCCCATCTGTCTATACCTCACCTGGTAATGGTGAATCGCAGGTGGAACTCGTTCTTCAAACAACCTGTCCGGTCAGTGTCCCCAAGCCATCTCCTTCCTATTCCTTATTTTTCCCTCCTGCGCTCTTTTTGAGTACACGTTCAGTGAGTACTCGTCTAACTCTACGCATTACCAGCCCATGGTTGCTGACCAATGGACAACGTCCGTCCATTCAACCAATAATTGTCCTACGTCTATAGCCACCAGCGACACCGATCACACTGGTCAGGCCATACAAATTATTGTTTCTTTTACCTTTTCTCTTCCCTACCTAGGGAAATGCTTTATAACAAATAAGGGCGTACGCGATGGAACGTCACATGTCGCCATGTGAGGCTACATCACATGACACTCAACAACACCATCAACGCCACAACAAGTTTAAAACACGATACAAGCTGCAGCACAATGCAAACAATTAATCAGTTTGTTCCTCAGCCACATCCCGTTTTTACCGAAATGTCCTTTATTTCGACCCGGTAATGTTTTTGTTTATAATTCTGCGGACAGACAGACAGACAGACAGACAAAGAGAGAGAGAGACAGACAGACAGACAGAGAGACAGACTAACAGACTGACAAGCAAACCGACAGGTGTGCTTAAGAACACAACTTCCTCGGCACTTCCCATAGAATGTCAACATTTCTTGTTTAATTTCGTTTCTATCTCTTGCAGATCCAAGCAGCCACATCACTCAGATCGCTGCCTGCAGTGGTGAGGGAGAGACCTTCAGCAGTTACGTTCTGCCCCAAATCTCCATTCTTCCCGAGGCCGAAAGAATCACCGGCATCACACGTCGAGGGCAGCAGATGTATCACCACGGTAACTTGGTGCCTTGCCTGACTATCAGACCGGCCCTTGAAGGCTTCATCGACTTTCTGGGGGATGGATCAGCCGTGGTCATCGGCCACAACATCCAGCACTTTGGCTGCCCCATTCTGCTGAACGCTCTGCAGGCCTGCGGCCTGGTGGAACGGTTCCAGGGAGCGGTGCACGGGTGTGTGGACACCCTGCCGCTGTTCAGGGAGATCAACACGGAAGTGTCCAACCACAGGCTGGGAACCCTGTCCGAGTACTACACAGGTCAAGACTTCCAGGCTCACGACGCCAGAGAGGATGTCCGGGCCCTGCAACAGATCGTGGACAAGGCTAGCCCTGATCAGGACACTTTTGGACGTCACTCTTTCACCTTTGAATACATAATTGAAGTCCAGCGTTACAATGCAGCCAGGGCCGAGGTGTCGCCTGCGTGGATGGAGCTGGTGAGGATGAACGTGATCAGGAAATACATTGCTGACAAGGCCTCAGGACAGGGACTCCGCTGGGAAGACGTGGCGCTGACCTTTCAGAGGGATGGAGAGAGCGGAGTGAGGGAACTGCTGAGAGACAGACTGACCAATCGTACTGGGATCATCGACAAACTTTGTCAGCATCTGCAGGGCAACACACCTGACAGTCCTTGACACCTTCCTCAATCGAGTATGCTTTTTTCACATTGTTCACTGGTAACCTGCTGTCTTCATACTGTTCACTGCTAACCTGCTGTCTTCATATTGTTCACTGCTAACCTGCTGTCTTCACATTGCTGACTGCTAACCTGCTGTCTTCACATTGTTCACTGCTAACCTGCTGTCTTCACATTGCTCACTGCTAACCTGCTGTCTTCATATTGTTCACTGCTAACCTGCTGTCTTCATATTGTTCACTGCTAACCTGCTGTCTTCACATTGCTGACTGCTAACCTGCTGTCTTCACATTGTTCACTGCTAACCTGCTGTCTTCATATTGTTCACTGCTAACCTGCTGTCTTCACATTGCTGACTGCTAACCTGCTGTCTTCATATTGTTCACTGCTAACTTGCTGTCTTCATATTGTTCACTGCTAACCTGCTGTCTTCACATTGCTGACTGCTAACCTGCTGTCTTCACATTGTTCACTGCTAACCTGCTGTCTTCACATTGTTCACTGCTAACCTGCTGTCTTCACATTGCTGACTGCTAACCTGCTGTCTTCACATTGTTCACTGCTAACCTGCTGTCTTCACATTGCTCACTGCTAACCTGCTGTCTGCATATTGTTTATCTCCTTAGACACCCTACTGACACTGTGCAAAAGTTAACTTCTTTCTTCGCACCAATCACCTTCTGACATTTTTGACGATCAGTGAACAAGGGCAAGTCACCACTTTCTAAGACAAGTTAAGGGCATGTCTAACTAGAGAACAAGACATCTGAAGCGCGGGATAGAAGACTGCTAAGAACTGTGTGAATATAAGATCGATGGAGATTCAGCTATGCTGATCTGTCTTCAGTCAAGCAATAAAGACGACCACCCAATCCTTCAAAAGGAAGTAGAGGTAGCAATGAAACTGCTCCTTCAAGGGACGCCAGCTGGTAAAGGCAATATACCAGCAGAGGTAGTACAGATGGGCTGGGATGGGGGTGAGTGGGAAGAAGCGATCAAGGCTTTGAAAGTTATGTGTAATAAAATCTGGCAGACAGGAAAATGGTCAGCACCGTTGACCCAACCATTAGTCACCACTCTTTCCAAGAAATGTAACCTTCATCTATGTTACAATCACCGCACGATCAGCCTCATCAGCCACTCTAGTAAAGCAATGCTGAAAATTATACTCAACAGACCGAATCCACTTGTAAATTTTTGTTGTTGTAGAACCATCAGGTTTTAGAGTTGAAAGAAGCACAATGGAACAAATCTCTAACTTACAAATTTTCTGTGAGAAATACCAGCAGCATGCTATGTTTTCATTGACTTTAAGAAAGCATTTGGCAGGGTCTGATATACAGCCTTACGGGCAACCGTGAGGAAATACACCATCGGTAGGAAACGCAGCATCGGCAGGATCATAGACCAATTTCATGAAAGAGCTACCAGCTTAGTTCTCTACAATGACAGATCAGACGATTGGTACCGCCGCACTATTGGCATCAGACTGAGCTGTCTTCTCTCCCTCACCCTCTTCAACATCTTTCTGGTGAGACTCACAACTGCTGCACCAGAAGACCGTCTTGGTGCAGTGAGCATCGGAAGCACTATCATCATCATGTGGCACTTATATCGATGGTTTGTCTTGTCAGTACTTTCCCAAGTAGTAAAATGACTGGAAAAAACATGCAGGCCATATGACATAGAAATCAATAGAAAAAAAAAGACAAAACTGTTGACAACATCTCAAGAAACATCAAAGTAAATGATCAAAAACTGACATGACAAGCTGCAGTAAGCAGCTTCAAGTATGTTGGAGAGGCTGTGGTTGATGGAGAGTCCACATCACGTCCTGTCTAGAGAGGGCTCAAGCATCAACAAGCTGTCAAAACTCATGACCATTTTGAACAACACTATCTCTCTCGTTTCCAAAGGGAAAATAATTCGCAATTTATTAATATCGATCTTTATCTATGCTTGTGAAATGTGGTTTCTGACAACAGACCTACAAAGAACAATCCAGGCATTTGAATTGAAACGCTACCGCATAATCGCGTGCATCTCCTACAAAGAGCATGCCACCAATAAAGAAGTTCGTACAAAAATTGAGGCAGCCATTGACCTGCTAAATACAAGTCAAGATACAAACAAAACAAAACAAAACAAAACAAACAAACGAAACTGTACCACTATAGTCAGAATTAACCTTCACTCGACCTTGTGGAAACTGCTGAAGACAGTGCACCGGGAAACAGAAACAGGGACGGACAGATACAGAGATGGGAGGACGACATCGAGGAATGGACGGGCCTGACCTTTGGAAATTTCCAGAAAGTGGCACAGTTCAAGTGATGCCTCAATGGACCTAGAGCTAAAGAGATTGATGATGGTAATGATGATGATATAATGATGATGATGATGATGATGATGATGATGCTGTGATGATGTTGATGATTGACTGAGAAGAGAGAGAGAGAGAGAGAGAGAGAGAGAGAGAGAGAGAGAGAGAGAGAGAGAGAGAGCATGAAGAAGGTGCGTGTGTGTGTGTGTGTGTGTGTGTGTGTGTGTGTGTGTGTGTTTGTGTGTGAGGGTTAGAATGTGAGTGTAACCTGGGGGGGGGGGGGAGGAAAAGGCAGGGAAGGATTGAAGGAAGTGGAAGCCTTTGCCTTTCAGTTCATGGCAGGGATTCAGTATATCTTTGTATGTTTAAGTGATGGTGTTGAGTTCCATTGCACAAAGCACTATTTTAGAAATATATCCTCCGCATCCATTGCTCGCTTGATATGGTCAAAAAAGTCTTTTTTTTTATCGTGTTTTCCACCTTTTGTCCTGTCTGAAAAAGTGCTATTGTGTTGCAATTGTCTATTCAAACATATGCTTTTATGCAACTGGTATTTGTGGCTCCATGAATTACAGACGTTTTGACAGGTGTGACATTTTCAACATTCATCTTGTGTGGCCTATGTCTTATTCTCCAGGAAAATGTATTTGATGTTGATTGTTGTATGCATGCCATTCTGTTGACAACCTGGGCGCTGTCTGTGACCAAAGATGTATCTATACATAAGTTTAAACAATTGTTCCAATAAGTTTCTAAAATGGCCATGGAAGCAATTTCTGCCATCATATTTTGGGCTGTCTCCGTGACATATTTTTTATCCAATTTTTTTTGCTTTTAACAGTAAGCGTGTTGTGTGCTTACTACTGTTCTTTTTTCTTTTGTTTGTTTGTTTTCTCTCAGTTGGTTCATATTTCTCATCAATTGTGTGTGAAAGCTATGTCACCATGGTCAGTAAAATGCAGAGTGGACACACCCGTCATTGAAATTTGAATAGGGAGTACAGGTCCGTCTGCCTTCCGATGTTTTGTCACATGTGTCGTCAGACGAGACTGTGAATCAACTCATCCAGAAACGTCTTTTTTTTTTTTACAAGATAGAAGTCGTTTCTTCGACGAGAATCATTTTTAGTCCCCTGTGTGGAAAGGGCTGTGTGCTTCAAGCAGACGTCTGGTCTGTGGCGTGAAATGTTAACCTGACAGTTCATTCCTACGGTCTCACTTTCTTCGAGTGAAGTAGGACTTGGGCTGGTTCTTTCCAGCCGGGACATCGAAGTTGTGTCACTGATGTGGATCTTTCGGCCAGGTGGAGACTTTGATCTTTGGCCAGGTAACATTGATCTGTAGAAACGTTGATTTGTGCTCTTGTGTTGAATGTAGGAGAGACTCTGAGGTGTAATGTCTTCGTTCAAGTGTTCTTTGAGGTGGTGTCAGGGGCCTGCAACGTCAAATTTGTCTGTATGTGACACTGGGTCTGTGCCGGAAATGAACTGTGGCTCCTACGTGTATGACTGACAAATATGCCAATGTTGTATTGAAATCTCCAGCGCACTGTCCTCTTTCAGCGCACCTGTAAACTCTGATTATTTACTCTCTGAACAAAAGTACTGTGGCTCCTGTGGTGAGCTATGGGGCAGTGCGCTGTACGTGGTGATGACCGAGGTCTTGGTTGCTGGATGGGTCTGGCACAGAACGTCCATTTGTCAGGTAAAAATTCACTGAAAGCCCGATAGGGAAATTGCATTGTTTCTTCCATTCCTTTTTTGTGTGGAAAATGGTGGCTGGCGATTTTATGATTGTGTGGTTGCTGTGGTTGTTTTACAATTACTGTTAACTAGTGGCTGCGTTTGGAGTGCGCCGTTGAGGTATGGAAATATTATGACTTTTTTTTATTGTCATGAAGATTAATCAGACTGCAGGGTTTTAAGTAAAAAAAAAATGTTATTCTTTATACTACAGACAGTTGAGCAAGGCAGTCAAGGGAATATTGCTGTTGTGCAAGAGGAAAATAAACTTGCCTGATGGACTGCACCTTTGTTCACTGTGTGATCAGTGGTGCTGAGGTTTGGCTGTCCTAAATCCTGTCTTCGTTGATAGCCTGTATTTGTTTGTTTGATTTCTGCTTTTTTTTTTCTTTTTTTTTTTTTCTTCTTCTTGAGTCTACTTACTAATGGATGGAGTGAAGGAGTGTGAAGTTTGACGAAGGGCTGCAGAAGTGTGACGACATGTCAACAGATCTTTAAAGTTAGGGTCTACCACATTCACGTGGTCGGAGACTGGTTGTGTGAGGACTGGTCTTCTGAAGGGGAAGAGCGCCTGTGCGACCTGGCCAGGGGGAAGAAAGCGTGAGTTACGAATGGGAAGAGGGGCCCGCCTTCAGAAAAAGTCGACATCCAAGATGCATCGAAGACCCCCTTGTTCTCATTACCCACTGGAATACAGTGACCCCACTGATCAACAACACTGATTCTGTCATTGCCGGCTGTAATGAACCTCGGTGTAACTGTGAGCACGTACATGACTCCAGAATGAACATGGCATTGGGCCCAGATTGGCCGGATTAACGTTTTCTTGATTTTGTCACTACAGATTTTTTTTGTGAAGAAAAAATGACTGCAAATGTTCATCAACGTTTGTACGTTTTCATTTTAGAGGACCTGCTGTCTCTTACAGAGGTTCATATCACTGTAACCTTCACGTGAAAATTGTCCTATAGCTGAATATTAATTATGTGAAATTCGTTTACTCCATACTGAGGAGAGTGGTATTACTCTTACGTGCAGAGGCCTTTACTCCCCCTTGAGGGGACTCACATGACTCTAAATCGTGGCGCCCTTTAACCCCAACTTGAAGATTGGTCCGTCACTCTCTTTGCACGGATAAACTAGTAATGTTCGCTATAACAAAGCCTTAGACATAGGCATCTTTGGCATATTTGCTGTGATGTCATGTAGCTACTAATGAAGTAGATGGAAAAGTGAGTAGAACGTGTACATGATAATTGAACATGGAATCTGAACAACAAGAAAAAAAAAAGTTAGTATGTGCGCATCATGAAATTCTTTGCATTGTTCGGCACAGGGAGCACAAAAAGTGAATTATTGTTTCCCCAGACTCTTCGTTGAATGAATGGAGTAGATGCGCGCGTATGGAGTAAACCTGTTGTGTTTGTGTGATTGAGTGTATGCAAATGGGGTGTGTGACAATACCTTTGCCTTGACACATAAGCATGCGATGGGATACTATGTGAACAATAAATTGAAAGACAGGCAAAAAGCAAACAAATATGAAAAAAATGCGTTATAGAACTTACCCACAAAAAACCCCTTAGGTTGAAGTAGGGTCATAGAAAAAAAAAGTAAATTATCTCCCATACCTATCCTCTCCTCTGGTCCCACTTTTTACCTTCAAACACACATGATGATTTATTGCACAACAGATGTTCTGCTGACATGCAGCTTATAAAGGTAACCCATCATGTACTTTCCATGTTTGCTGCATAGTTCATAAATGTCGTAACACTGAATGTGAATTTCCTTTTTTTCAAGGCTTATGCATACTCGCGTAACATTTTTCTTCAGTAGATACACGCGTCTTCATGGTCGTCGGAAAACGAAGAAAAACCGAGCCGTCAAGTATGTTTAGATCAGTGTTATCTGTGCTTGGATACGGATGGAAGTGTGTCATCATTTTCACCATCGGTATCAACCCCCGTGAAAAAGCCTAGAACATTCTCTACACAAACATCACCAGTCATAGCTAGCAAATCCAGTTCGGCACTAATAATAATAATAATAATGTATAATACTTATATAGCGCATTTCTTGTTGTACAACTCAATGCGCTTACATCCACCATTTGCACTTATTCATACAATATTCATGCACACAGCAAAAAGAAAATACACAATGGCAGACGCACCTACATGCATAAACTGTCTCACCGAACTAGTTGTGGAGGAATTTAAGAGAGATCTAGTCATCTACAGAAGAGAATAGGCTTTTTTGAAGAGGTAAGTTTTGAGCTGAGATTTAAAAGAAGAAAGAGTAGGCTGATTACGAAGGTCTTCAGGGAGGGAGTTCCAAATAGAAGGTGCTCTAAAACTGAAGGCTCTTTCGCCAACAGATTTCAGAGAACGCTTAGGGATTTTCATGACATGCTTGGATACTGATGAAAGCGTGTCTTTGTCAGTTTGTCAGTCACCATCGACCGCCAAACCAAGAACATTCTGGACACAAACATCTGTTACAGCGAGCACATACAAATCTGAACTTGTAAGTTTTGATTGGTCTATTTTTTAAGACGACATATTTGTCAGTCAACGTAAACGCCAGTTAGAAACCCTTGAACATTGTGCACACAAACCTTTCCAAACACTGTCAAAACCCCTGTCACAGACGGAGCAATATCCCCCTTTCCCCAGCTGAAACGCAAGACAGTATATTAAGACTTAGGCGGTGATATTGATAATCATCTCACTGAAGAAGAACAAAAGTTGCTGACGCAGCTTTTGAGAAGAAAACTGCGACAATCCGAAGACAAAGTGACAGTGAGGTGCAAAACAAGAGGTCAGCCTACAGTGTTGAAAAAGGTCACACAGCCCCATAATCTTCTGCTCTGGCACCATTTCCACTGCGGAAAAAGCGGTTTCATATGATGCAGAAAATCAGAATGAACATGTCAGGACGTAGTAAAGAAGACGTCATCAAACAATAGAACTATGAAGTCAGGAGATCACCTCTGTCTCACAGACAGAAGATTCTGGAAGCAGCTGGGTGTGGCCCAGTGAGAGTGACCAGAGAACAAGGGTCTGCACTGCGAACCACCCTGGGGATGAGCTGGACAGCACACAGGATGCAGAAGAGATTTTTCAGTATTGTTAGGGTGACATTTGAAAGTGAACAGAAAGAAAGAGAGGCACAGAAGGAAGCAATGTTTGGAGATACAGAAATAGAAAAGACAAACCTCGTACATGTGGATGAAGAAGGGAGACGAAAAGAGATAGAGAAAGCAGTAGGAAAAATCAAAGACACCCCGCAGACTGTGAGCAAGCTACTAGATGAATATGCCAAACACAACAAACTGACATGGCATAATAACACAATTCCACAAGATGACGCCTGGGTGAAGATGGGGGGGGGGGGGGGGGGGGGGGAGAGATCATGGAGGGGGCACATTCAAACTCATGCTACAAACTACAAATGTCCACAGATCAAATTCCAAGAGCAACACGTGTCTCCTGGCCATTGCGGATTGTAAAGACAGTCCATGCAATTTGAGAAGAATCAGAGATCTCTACCATGTCTTGGATGGACAAAAGGATCAAAATGTTCCTGTTTGGGGACTATGACTTTCTCCTCAAACTGTATGGACTATCAGGTGCTCAGGGGACACACCCATGCTTCTAAGGGAAAAACACATGGCTATGTTTCTCCCCAAATCAGAAGTACTTCCCTCAACTGGAAAATTTCAAGTCCAATAAAAACCTGAATGCTTAAGAGGTGACAAGCATTCCCTGATCAACCCCTTACCGCATCTCTAGGGACACTGATTACTTAAGTAAGCCAATTACAATTAGATGAACACTCACACACACACACACACACACACACACACACACACACACACACACACACACACGCACGCACACACACACATCCATGCACACACACACACACACACACACACACACACACACACACACACACACATTGTCTGAATCACTTATAGTGGAAGGACGTTAAACTGAAGAACAACAACAACACACACACACACACACACACACACCACACACACGCACCCGCGCGCGCGCGGCGAGAGAGAGAGAGAGAGAGAGAGAGAGAGAGAGAGAGAGAGAGAGAGAGAGAGAGAGAGATGCTGTTTTTGTTGTCATGTTTGTGAGTGTGCGTGCGCACGTGGGCGCGCACTGGTGCATGTATGTGTGTGTCTGTGTGTGATTTGGATTGGAGAAGGTGTGGTGGTGGAAATACATTTCAATGTGTGCGTGCGTGCGTGCGTGCGTGCGTCTCCTGCGCGTTCCGGCGCGCGCGCGCGCGCGCTGGCGGTGTGGGGTGTGTGTGTGTGTGTTGTCCATGTATGTATACACAGCTGTAGTCGGTGTGTGGGTTTCTGTGTGTGTGTGTGTGTGTGTGTGTGTGTGTGTGTGTGTGTGTGTGTGTGTGTGTGTGCGCTCTCTCTCTCTCTCTCTCTCTCTCTCTCTCTCCCTCTCTCTCTCTCTCTCTCTCTTCCCTCCCCCACAACCTGTTCATACCGTTGTTACGAAATTGTATGACCCAGTCGTGAGTAGGCATACCATGAAGATGAAAGTGCAACAGGAATTTGCATTGATGTGTGTTGAGATATGTCACATCAGTTTCGAATGGATTATATTCAGCAATTCGAACAGCGAAAGTTCGAAGTCTGGTAGGAAGCATTTCATAGTTTATAATTGACAAATGCATGTGTAGCATGCTGAAATCTTGCTTTACTAAAAGCATAGTGTGGCTGTGATAGAATCTGTATTAGTATGCTTCACAAGCACATAGAGCACACAGATAAACAAGGCCGTGCTAGGAAAACTGCCACTGTGTTCCCAGTAAAGCTGACCAGTGCCGAGAGTGACTGTTGTCGGGGTCCTCTACCAGCTGTCAGATAGGCGTACCATGAATAATTCTTCATCAGTTTTAAAGGAAGGATATGCATGCCCAATATGTTTCAATGTGAGCGCGATTGAAATCGGAACGCATGCTCCCCACTGAGTTGAACTTTCATTCCACTTTGTGTGTGTCCATCAGTCTGTTTCAATTTTTTTTTGTAGGCAAACCTTTGAGCTGCTTGCCAGCAATGCGTATGACAGAAGACCCATTGGTTTGGTATCGTTTCTTTAGTCAAAAACCCCACAATCCGGTAACTTCAATTGCACACAGTTTGCTGCATTCTGGCACAAGGTATTTATGAAGAAACTCAGCACCCTAGATCCGACACATTATTGGCCAGGCAGCTAGTATCACGGTACGAGTAGGGAAGAAAGCTTGTGGAAAGTTAGTGCGAATGAGGTGACAGCTATACGCTGCAGTGCGGTGTTTAAAATCAAACTGCTGCCACGTTCACCTCTTTCCTCTCGCCTCTCCTCCGCAAACGGTAGGAGATACGAAATTATTACTTTTCTCTTTTTGCTGGGTGTTTCTCTGCAAACACGTGTGAGAGAATTGCCTTACACACTGGTGCTGACGACATTCAAAACATAAAAAAAAAATATTGTTCCACAGCATTCAGATTCACTTTCAGCATGTTTCTCTTTTAAAATAATAAAAGTTTATAAAAACAAATACACAAACAAACAAAAAAACTCATGCATACTACGTATGTTGTCGATCATGGAAGAATAATCTGACTTTCACATCATTGTGCTGATGTCATTTCCTTTACAATAAAACGTTTATCCCAGATGGTTACATTTTTCTTCCATAGATACACACGTCTTCATTCACGCTCAGGTGACTACGATGTGTCTCACAACATTATAGGCATTGATTTATTTATTACAGGGATATCTTTTCTCTGAATGGGCAAGTCTTGATCTTAGTGTTTCGATCACTTTCGTCTCTCGTGCTTGTCCTCGTCTCTGTGTAATTACAGTCCAGAAATAAAAAATGGGATTGACAGCGGAATTGAGGGGTAACGTGAAGACAACCAACGCCTCGTACATTTGATTAAAATCAGCAATACCCTGTGAAGACATCATTGCAGCCACGCCAAACGAAAACCAGCAAGCAGTATTTGCAACCACCAGTTTTCCCAGCAGGTGGACTGAGTAATAGTACGGCCTTTTTTTTCTGATCAAGTGTTACTCTATACTTCGGCGTTCGCCTGTAAATACCAAACTGACCAACAACGATAAAGAAAGAAAAAATACAGTTCATCATTGCAATTACAACAAACCACCTGAAACTTTGGTAATAGTTCTGGTAATAAGACAAAGCAAGTCGGCACAAACCAGACTGATCCTGAAGACCCCAGTGTGACCGACCAGGAAGGTGAGGTATGACCGCCAACAAACTCCCCACAAACCACATGGATGTGCAAGCGTTACCTGTCGAACGCTCGTCAATACTCAGGGACCTTTTGGGGCAACAAAAGACCACAAAGTGATCTAGCACAATGAACCAAAGAATCAAAATGGACACTTCACTGGACAGAATGCAAACAAACCCTGCCATCCTACAGGTCCCACTTTGGATCCATGACTTCTCTATTAGGAGGTACTGTCCATGAAACAAGTTGTCTACTGATAAATTGATGCTTACGTGACCGCCCATGCAAATGCTAGCAAATGGTAGGTGAACAAAGGCTGTCACAAAAGTGTTTGCAAATGTGTTCTTGACTGTAATTGAAACAATGAGGCAAACCACATTCCCCAAAACAGCAGAAACACTCAGGAACCGAAAGAAAATCATGTATAGTTCTGTAGGTAATAATGATGCACACGATGCAAGTGCAGTCTGAGGTGCTGAACACTTTATTTTGTTCACCTGTTTAGGAAGTACATCCTGGCAGCAAAATTTATAGTTTAGAGAAAACACCCATCTTAATTGAATCAACTTTGAAAATAAATCTAAAGGAAAGCCAGTTACTGGATTTCCTCGTAAATCCAGTTCAGACAATAGAGGCATATTTTTAAACCCCAGAAGTTCGAGGGATTCAATGGTAGAAAAAGATGAATTCAAGCGTTCTGCTTTGTGCAGAAATGCGAATAACACATTGCTCAATAAGTCAGCACTTACGTTTGACATATCCATTGTCCTCAGTGTATATTGTATTCGTTTTAATTTTGTGTAAATATTTGGGTAATAGGGTTGTTCATCATCCTCAAAATTTTTAGGTGTGGCAACTCAAAAAAGCCATTCATATTTACTGTTTTTATTTGATTGTTTGTCAGATCTATAGACTTGAGGTTAATTAGCTTTATTTGTGAAATATTAACAATTTCACAATGAGATAAACGCAGATGGATAAGGTAG
The DNA here is from genome assembly GCA_033310375.1 of Conus canariensis. NCBI lineage: Eukaryota > Metazoa > Mollusca > Gastropoda > Neogastropoda > Conidae > Conus > Conus canariensis. The sequence continues at coordinate 46,306,491 of CM065735.1, forward strand.
ACATTGTTTGTCAGCTCACCCAGTGACATCTGTGAATCTGTGGCATCCAGGTATCGAAGATAAGGATATACATTAGCCGGAAATGGGTCTCTGCACAGGAAAGAGTGACCTCGACACCTACAACTTTGAGGACAGGTGAAGTCACACATCAGTTCATCATCTCGTTGTGGACACTGGGCCCAGCCGTCACAGAGATGGTCACTATGGAGACACACTCTAGAAGCTCGACAGCGGTACAGTCCGACACATGTCACTCTCTCACAGCCTTGTTCGTCCTCGCCGTAAGTACAGTCTGAAAACCCATTGCATCTGGTGTAGACAGGCAGACAATTCAACGGCTCAGTTATGCACTGGTAATAGACATCAGGACACGTGTCATCATTTTTCAGGGTTTGATATATAAAATAGCCGGAGCCATCAAGGTTGATAAACAGTCGTTGTTTTATGTCCTCGTCATTGACATGAACGCAGTGGGTGCACGGGTTAGGATTTTCCTCAGGACAATTCCTCTCATCTGAATCATCTACACAGTCTGAGAATTCGTTGCACCATTGGCTGTGTAACACATACTGACCATTAGAACACATAAACCCCTGACGTGGAGGGTGCTCACAGAAAGATTCGTCACTGTGATCCTGACAGTCTTGACGGAAGTCGCACACCAGTGTGTATTGTAGCGTGGTGACGTCATCATCACATCTAAACACGCCAATTCTGGGAAACGTATCCCTCACAGAAAGAATCTGCTCAGTCTTTGGCTGATCAGTCATGTTGGGGTACACAGAAACTGATACACAGTTTTTCTTGCAGTGACTTTTGGAATCACATGACAAGAACATGTGTACGGTGTGGTTGCTCAGGCAACTAGTTAAATATTGCAGTGTCTTCTTTGTGATGAGTTGAAAGGATTCGAAACGAGCCATTGTAATAAGCGAAAGAGACATGCTAGGTTTGGGCAGTGGTATTTCACATAATGCATTATAGGCGAATGTCATAAAGGTTTGCCTAGCTTTCCAGTCCACAACCGTGAGTACTGAACTCTCCCGTTTTGGTAAATAGCGGAACGGTGTAAACCGAAAAGAAAATTCGGGGCCCATAATATTCATCAAGGTGTTGTCAGACCATTTCCGAAGTTTACTATACATAAAAAGTGTGTTGTGCCATCCTGCCTTGTGCCCTAATATGATCAGAAATTAGCTGAACTTTCGGAAAATATGAAGTGAGTCCTCTTGTTCCCTTTTATTTTTGAGTGTTGCCAATGTTCCATCGTTATCCTGACAAATGTAAGTAAACAGCTTGTAATTTTGAAATGGACTGTATGTGATTAATTTAAAACATTTGTAACGTGAAGCCACCAGACCCTGGCACCCAGAGCTACTAAAAGGGCAGTGCTCCGTCTCATCCTGACCATCCTCACCTTCAGGCTTTTGATTACAATACACATGCTCCTGAAATTTAATGTAGTTCTTTACAGAGCAGTTGAACAGACCACTGAGCAATTTCTGTGGAGAGTCACTCAAGGTCAGAACAGCAAAATATATTTTGAGATGTACGTGAATACCGTATCGAAATTGAAACATAAACTTAAGACATGATGTGAGAAAGATGACAGCTGGTGCAAAACAATCGATACACATGTCTGACACACGTTGATTAGATGTACCCAGTTCTTTGTAAGCCATTGTTAACTTCCAGCCATCAGAACACAAACGAGGCTGGTATGTCTCTTGAACACTGGCCATGATCACACTCCCAGACTGTACTTGTAGTTTTTCGTTAATGTACGTATCAGGAATATCTGGTGCTATAACATATCCCGAATGTTTAGAAATGCGTGTTATAACCACTGTGATACTTTTTCTTGGCTTAATATCAACTTGAATGAAAGATTTATTCCTACTTCTGATTTGCAGGCAGTTTGTGTCTGAATGGAAAAACATCTCTTCAAGCCCATGAACATTGCAGGAGATCTGTAAATTCCTTGGTGCCCAGCATGTCTTTATTTGTATAACCCACTTGCTGGAACCACACCAGTAAGCCAGTCGTCGGACGCGAGCACGTGCGTACCAGCCTGGTGGCACCAGACTTTTCCTTTCACAGAAAAGGGTGAACTTTCCACAAATCCCGTAGACAACTCCTTGGTTTTCTCCTATGAGTGTCATTGCATCCAGAGTGTCACAGGAGGACACGTTGACCTCCATGATGGTGGTGTTTACACTGGACTGATTAAAAAGGTGTTCAACATCTCCGCATGCTTCACTGAGCTTCAATGAATGGACACTGGTGCTACTTTCAGTATGGATTTTTATCCCGTGATTCATTTTGTCTACGCAGATTACAAAATGTGTACTCTTTCTCCTTTCCAACGCGCGCGCACGCACGCACACACACACACACACACACACACACACACACACACACACACACACACACACACGCAACAGAGAGAGAGAGAGAGAGAGAGAGAGAGAGAGAGAGAGAGAGAGAGAGAGAGAGAGAGAGCTCACACTGTCGTCGGCGATAATATATGCGGACTGTCGAGGCACATGTTGTATCCAGCATAGAATTGTCTCAGAATAGAATGTCCCCACCGATGATGTATGCCACCTTTCATAGAGTATATTTTTGCAAGCACATTCAGCCGTCAGAATAACTTGTTGCCTGTGAAAATATGTGTCAACCTTCATGGCACATATTCTCGCTGGCACATACTGCCATTGGCATATATATTATTGTTGGCGATAATACATGCCAGTGACAATGTATACCGCTTTTACAGCACATGACAGCACATACTGTCATTAGAATATAGTGTCGCCGTTGACAATATTTTGTGGCTAAACACGAACTGTCGTCAGCATATGTTGTCGTCAACGACAATAGATGCTGATTTTCATGGCACACATTGTTGCTGGCACATATCATCTTTAGCACATATTGTTGCTGGCGATAGAACATGCCGACGTGCAAAGCACATATTGCATTACCACATGTTCTAGTTTGACTTTCACAGCACATATTGTTGCTGGCACAAATTGCCGACCTGAATTCAGGACAGGGACAATATATGCCGACTTTCATGGCACGTCTTGTTGCCGGCACACATTGTCATAAGCATGTATTGTCACTCCTGGTAATATGTGTGAAGTCTCAAGGCATATATTGTCGCCAGTCTTCAGACTGAACAATTGAACTTAGAGATGCTGATGTTAATGCTGATGACGACGACGACGACGATGATGATGGTAATGATACTGACTCATTCATTAGAAAAGTATTTAGACTCAGAATCAAAGACTTACTTTGAGAATATTTCGACAGGGTCGCCCTGTCTTCTTCAGCTCACTGTTGCTGTTGTGGCAGCGAAGCCTGGTGGGGCGACTGTTGTGTGGGGTGAATAGTTGTCAGGATCTGATTGTAGATGGGGGGAAGTTCAAAACCTTGATCTCTGTTCAGGCTGGGGCGTCTAGTCTTGATTTCGATGGCTTCTTTAACTTTTCGTTTTGTGAGGAGGGCTCTGTAGATAAGATCTTGGTTTCTTGGGGGCTGAAACTGTGGCCTGTGGCTTGTAGGTGTTCGTGTATGGAAGAAGTAGATCGGTTTTGGTGTTCCTGTAGACGGGTGGTGAGTGGTCTTGCTGTCTCGCCAATGTAGGTATTGGCACAGTCTTGACACCCTACCTGGTACACTACACCACACCGCTTGAGGGGGTCCGTTTTGTCATTGACATGGGTCAGTTGCTGGCGTAAGGAATTGGTGGGTTTTTGGAACACTTTGCATCCATGTTGTTGGAATGTCCTGGCCAGACGCTCCGAAACTCCTTTAATATAAGGGATCCCCACTTTCACACTGTCCGTATCTGCAGAAGAAGGGAAGGGAACTCGAGGGTTGTCCCACATCCCTGCAGGGTATCCATTAGCGGAAAGGGCAGTCTTGATGTGTTCTTCTTCTTTCAGCTCTTCCTCCTTAGTGGAACACAGTACAGAGGCTCTGTGCATAAGGGTGTTAACAACAGATCTCTTGTGTTGGAGGGGGTGGTTGGAGTGAAAGTTCAGGGGATTCCAGTCAAAGAATGGAGTTGTGACTGTACTCACTGTGAATGGGAAAAATTCAAAAGTTATTGACTGCGAGGTGCTGTCAAACCACTGTGATGTTTGTAAAAAGAATGAGAAGAAGAAAGCAGGACAAGAGTTAGAAAGGTGGAGAACTGTTCATGAAGAAAAGGGAGAATGTGACAAAAACCACACAGGCACAGCTGCTGCAATGGAACCAACTGGAGCTGTTAGTGCTTTTTCACGGTCTGAGGACAAATATGGTTTACGCTATATCAACATTCTAGGAGATGGAGACAGCAACACCTATTCCACTTTGAAAAATGAGCACATATATGAAAATGTGACAATAGGAAAACTGGAATGTTGTGGACATGTACAGAAAAGAATGCGAAGGCAACTCACTAAAAAGTCAGTGAACTGAAGAAACAAACATTCATTCATGATGGCAAGACCGTGAAAGGCATTGGTGGCCAGAACAAGCTGACAACAAAAAAAAAACATCTTGAAAATTCAAGGGCACTATGGTGCTGCTATCAGAAAGAATGTAGGAAATTTAGACAAAATGAAACAGGACATTTGGGCCATTTTCTATCACAGACGCAAGCAGCATGACCATTGCGGTGACTGGTGCTCATCAAAGAGTGGCCGAGGTGATCCTAACAAAAATGCTCTACCAGACTTTGTATGTGATGCCATTTACCCAGTGTTTGAAACTCTAACCCAGGACACCCTGCCGGAAAGGTGCCTTCATGGTGGAAGTCAAAACACAAATGAAATCTTCCACAATCTCATCTGGGAAAGATGTCCAAAGACAATATTTGTAGGGTGGAAACGACTGACTCTGGCAGTCGCGGATGCCACTACAGTATTCAGTAATGGAGAGACAGGCAGGCTGGACATTTTTCATAGTCTTGGAATGGAGCCTGGTATGTGGACTAAGCAGTGTTTTGCTGAGCTAGACAGAAAGAGGGTGGCAGCAGGACAAATACGGGCAAGTGCAGTGATGCAGTTTGTTCGACGACGGCAGGCACTGACTGCGGCAGAGAAGGATCTGGGTGAAACTGAAGAATATTACCTGGCTGGGGGGCATGAATAGCTTGGTGAGTGGAAAAATATCAAAAACATACACCCAATTATGGGAAAAAGTCATTTTAATTGAAATTATCACTCATTATATCAGTATGCCATCAAACTTAAAACTTTAAAGCCTGTTTTCTCATAATGCGATTTTGGCCATTAATGGTCACTGTTTCCAAAATATCTCAAAAAGTACTTGCCCAATTCATTTGAAATTTTCTGCACAGTTTCAGTATGCATATTGCTACAGTTTTTTGGGAGGTTTAGTGAGTAAGTGGGTTGAAAGGTAATTTTGATTTTCCCCATATTTTGTACAGTTTTCTACCATCCATAATGGCAATGAATTTTGGAAATGACTTTGGTCCTCCCAACAAACTGTTTATTATTGATCTATTAATATTTCTGTGAAATTTCATACTAATGGCATGGTTCTCTTTGAAGCAATCAGGGAAACCCTTACACAACCGTTTTCTTCATGTTGCGATTTCATATAACATTTAAAGACTATTTACAGCTGAAAGTATGACTTATTTTTCAAGCGGATGCTACAAAAGCAAACAGCAAGGTATGAAATATATACATGCCAAATATTTCAAAGATTGGTCAATATTTAGTGGGTAAACCAAAATAATGGAAAAAAAAGCAGTTTGGGGCGTTTTTGATTGGTAGAACCTCGCATGGTCAAGTAGTTTGAAAGAATTCTTGATTGGTAAAGAATATTTATTTTACTAGAGTATTCACTGACCCAGTTTAATGTTTTTCAAAGGGGTAAGAACTGCCCGGGAGTTGCTCTAGTTTGAGTTTGGTTGTAAATCATTGAGTCTGTTTTAATAGGAAGGCCTGATCTACGATTTAAACTCGGACTGAATATGCTGTAGCTAATTAATTAATACAGCGACGATAACGACATGTAGCAGATAAAAGATACAAAATCTCTAATGTACGTTTCACGCCATCTTACGAAACGGCCCTTTTTATCTTGCCAATGTGCAATGTTCATCGTCTGCTGGATTAGGGCAGCGGAGTTTGAGGGTCGTCACTCGCATTTCATGTTTTTTTTCCCCCCATCCTCTCTTTTCCTCTCCAGTCCCCCCTCTCCCTTTTCCGCTGTTGATCTGGCTAACTTTTCTATTTTCTTGATGATATTGATTATTGGTTTTGGTATTATTACATGGTTTCATGAACGTAATAGTTCATTGATTTGAATCATGTGTCATGTATTGCATATACTGTTGTAGTGGGTGACAGCTTGTAGTTGGCAATGATGCTAGCTAGCTATTCTAAGACAGCTGTTAGAAGAAACATTCGTTATGGGTGCACATACTTATTGATCACTTTATGAGTCATTGATCATGTTAGATCCTTGAGCACAGGTTTCTTTATGCAGAGACTGGGTATATATCGCACATTTCTCACTGTGTTTGAAGCCACTCAGTCAAATGTTAAAAGACTCGCTGTCTGGCCTGTCTCGTGACATAATGAAGTTGTATAGGCCCGGTCACTTTCCATGCTTTCTCTCTCTTCTCTCTCTCTCTCTCTCTCTCTCTCTCTCTCTCTCTCTCGCTCTCTCTCTCTCTCTCTCTCTCTCTCTCTCTCTGTCTCCCCCCCCTCTCTCTCTCTCACCCCCATGTGATGTATAGTCTTCGAAGTAGTTCTTTTGGCCACAATTTTTGATTAGTTGCATGTTTTGAAATGCACAACAGTGTTAAATATGTTGAGGTGATGGATGATGAAATGCCCGTATATTCAACGGTCATGTCATTGAGTTTTATTTTGTTAACAGGCCCTGGAGCTGTGTAGTGTGCCATGTGATTGGGCCGTGTTCTCCACCCTGGTTTATGACGTACCTGAAATAAAATGTGGAATCTACAAAAGAAGAAGATTGTTGGACAAATGCGGAGACAGTGAGTACACGGCCCGCAACAATGCATACATCTCCCTACTTTGCGAGCACCATCGTCTATTATCTCTCCACTACACCCTCATTCACTTTCTGGCAAAAGCTGCTTTTATCGTATACACAGAAAGGCAAAAGGACGAGCTACCTATCGTTATACAGATCATGCCTAAGTAATCTTAGCTGGCAGAGCTGGAACAGGCAGGTAAACGTTTCTTGTGTGCAGCACCCCAGTGTACAGGAAAAGACGAAGACGAAATTCTAGATACACATCTCAACTTAAGATTATGCACAAGAATAATGAGAAATGAATTGGATGTTAATGATAATAATCATAGTAGTAACATACGAGAGTCCCACGCGCACACCCACAGAAACAATCATGCGTTCCGCACGTAACAACGCATCTGACTCCTTTCTCTCAATATAACAAACCAAAATACAATTATGAATTTCCCCCCAGAATATATTAAAAAAAATTCTTTTCACGCCTCATTCTTTTGCCCAAGTGGTGTTAATACTTTCTCTTTTTTTTTCTTTTTCAAATATTGAGGGTTGACTGCCAGAACCCAGTATCTCTCTCTCTCTCTCTCTCTCTCTCTCTCTCTTTCTCTCTCTCTCACACACACACACACACATACACACACACACACACACATATATATATATAATATATATATTATATACATATATAAAAGGGAGATACTGGGTTCTGGCAGTCAACCCTTGATATGTTATTTAAATAGACGTCCCTTTTATGCAAAGTGTTGATACTGTTCTCGCAAAAAATGATATCTAGGTCACACCGACTTCAATTCAATCGCCCATTTCACAAACGTTTTTCCAGGTCATACAGACGAGCAATTTGCCTGACATAAACAACAAACCATTCTGGGTTCACAGATCCCGATTCTCTTTAAATTTTACAACAGGGAAAAAAAATCTTTCTTTTAGTCACCAAAAGTAATACATTCATCCCGTGAGGACAACCATCTCATTACATTTTCAAATCAAGATTTCTCTTGACAGCAGACATTCCAAAGCTTTCCAAGGGCTACGAGGAGCTATGTCCGACTATGTTTCAACATACGGGGTGCTTGCACCAGAAAGACAAGGTACTCTATGAGTAATATAAATAACCAACTTACAAAATGACGCAAGAACGCGTTGGAGTGTATGTTTGACACCACAATGACCAGCGAAAATCGATTCAGGTGCTGTGTGTCAAAAACAATGTGCTGGAAATCCTACGAAACAACAATTTGTTTCTCAAAGTCTCCATCTTTGTAAATAAAGACGAAAAAGAATGCCGTTGTCGATGTCGCAGGTGGGAGAGGTAAGGGCGATGGAGGTACGCCACTAACAACTGCAGCAAACAGGTGTGTCAATGAGTCATCATGTTTCTGCAGAGCAGCAAAGTCTTTGGGAGTAACGTCCAACTAAAAGGTCTGGAGTAGGTAAGGGTTTAGGGGATTGTTTGTATAACTTAGACTGTTGGCGAGTGCTAACAGCACAATGAACAAAAGAACCACCTGATCCTGGACAAGAAGAACTGACAACAGGCAAGTCACCAAGAATAATAGGTAAGGGTTAGGGGATTGTTTGTCTAACTTTGACTGTTGGCGAGTGCTAATTAGGGAGTACAAGCCTCAACTAATGCAAGGGGAAAGACTTCAGTCTGACCACCAAAAGACCAACACTTTTACTTTTTTTTCTAGTGAACTGGTTTTTACGAACAAAAGTCTGACATACTCCAGCAGTAGTACAACCTGTAGCCCTGAGGTGAGAAGCCTGAAAGCCATTGACAGAGCAAGGCTCTATAAAGAACCTATCGATGAGAATATGAAAGACCGTATGATGAGCCTCCTCTCTGAATGTTTAGGACTGTATGGACACTCATCAGCATAGTGGAACTGACAGCCACAACACTCATCAGCATAGTGGAACTGACAGCCACAACACTCATCAGCATAGTGGAACTGACAGCCACAAACCAACAATGAAAATTACTGTTGTATTCTCAGACCGTTGACAGCCACGATCACGACAAAAACCGCGACCACGACGAGACAAGCGTGAACACTGAAAAGATGAAACACCCCTCTGCTGATGAGGAGGTGAACCGTTCCTACGTTGAGCAAAGTTAGAAGGCAATGTATGCTGCTGGCGTGAGTAAGCCGAGAACCACGATTGTAAGATAACAGACCACGAAAATTTTGAAAGTTCCGATTTTGATTAAAAACCACGTTGTGAGGTATAGTTGGCTGACACACTTGCCTCAAAAACGGAATCCACGAGTGTTTTTGCCACGCTGCTTTTCCAGTGTGCAGATTTATACTGCCTGGCAATAGATCGTTCCTTAAGATATACAGTTAGGTCTTTGGAGATACTCTGCAAAATTTGTTCCCGGAGAACAAGGTCAGGAAGGGTCTGGAAATCTTTGTCGGTATCGGATAATTCGAGCCAACGATAAAACAAAAAGAAAAAAAAAGTGAAGTGCTGATCATGAGCTCATGACAGTAAGTCTTCCATTGTTCATGGTACGGAACGCTAACTTAGGTCCCGTTTCGTAAAAAAGTTATGAAGTATCAATCATCCATTAATTGAGATCATCATCATCATTACCCTCAACACCATTGTGATCGTCATCCTCATTATTATCATCATGTCATTGTCATCATCATCTTTAGTCATAGTCGTAACAGCAGCAGCAGCAGCAGCAGCAGCAGCAGCAGCAGCAGCAGCAGCAGTAGTACTGGTGGTTCAACCACAAGTACTGGTACGAGTCTAAGTACTAACAGTTGTATGATAACCAGCCAACAGTATGTCTTTAATGATCATAGTAATGATTTTGTCCTACATTCACATCCAAGCCGTATGTTCTGTGTAAATCTTTAATCCTTTTTTAATTCTGAAAATGACATGTTCTTGTCACTATCTGGTCAGTGACAGATGGCTGACTGGTTATCTAATGGTTTGCTTGCTTGCTAGGTCACTTCCTTTGCTGGTCACGTGGTCCCCCTCTTTGTTTCCTAGTGTAATTACTTGCACAGGTTACCAGTACATAGGTGAACTTTTCAGCCTTTTGTTGACTGGTTTGTGAACATATGTCTGTCATTCACCCAGGACAAAATGATTCAGAGTGTGTGGTGTGGAATATGACGTCACCATCATCTGCTTACCTCACAATGAGGGGGAATCTCAGTTCCTATGACCAGACTGAACTGAACATTACTGTTCCCGTGCCTGCAAGACAGAACGTCATGGTCACCTTCAAGGAAATGTCGCCCCGTTTAGTGCTGGCCAGATTGTATCATCACTCAGTGGCGTATCACAATTTAACGGAACATTTCAGAGAACAACATGTTCTAGTGTGGGAAAGAAAGAACGATGTTACAACCGATTTTGCCCGTCTGCTAAATGCTACCAAAATAACTCTAGGCGTTTCCACAGAATCGTGCCTAACAAAGGAAATAAACTGCTTTAAACTTTTCGTCTCCTTCCCCCCCCAAACAAGGCACCTCAGCGACTACCTAGTGGTCTGTGGAACTGTTCGGTGGATCACTATGCCAGCTTCCATCAGCACCTGGCCTGCAACCATCAGACAGAGTGTCAAGATGGACGGGATGAAACACAGCACTGCCCCTTCAGCAGTCCAGCCTGTCAGGGTCTGGTGGCATTTTGTGGCAGCTGCTACAAATTTATCAGTCTTTCGCATTTTCCTAATGACACTTTAACAGAGGGCATAACATTTGGTACTCAGTATTGTAACTCATTGGGTGGTACGTTGAATTTCCCGAAGTGTATTTGTAACTGGTTTACTATGCTCAAAAGCACAGCAAAAATACATGAGGATAGGTTGCGAGGCAAATGGATCGGCTACTATTCAAATAGTTTGTCACTGCCTACTATGTACAGACAAGAGATTCTTCATGATCTTGTTGTCATTTACCATTCTTTCGATGTGAACATAGTTCACATTGGAATGAAAGAGTGCTATACAACATCAGGTGCAACAATACCTCCATGGCACCACCATTGCAAAGTGAACTTGCAGCGTCATTTCAGTGGTTTAGTTTGTGAATTCAGACCACATCAGACAGAGAAGCATTTGAATGAAATCTGTCTGATTAGCAAACATGCGTGGCTTACAGGACACCAGTCTGTGACCAAATGCTTTGGTGACCATCTGACACACGCTTTTCTCTTGTGTGGCTCTACTCCACATAAAGTTTGTAATGAACATGTCACACACTGTAGAGTTTCTGGTCAATGGTCACATACACCCGAAAAAAGGATGCATTTATCAAGTCGTCAGGCCGCATTTCTGCCTCTGTTTACTTGCAATGATATGATCACCACATTGTCGTACACTCTTCTATGTGATTACGTAACAGATTGTCAAGATGGGAGCGATGAATTTATCTGTAAACACCCTCTTTGTAGTGACAAATTTATGTGTACAAATGGTCAGTGTGTGCCCTATGTTAAGATATGTGACCAAATGTCTAATTGTCAAGATGTATCAGATGAAGGGAATTGTGACTGTTTTCAATGTTTTATATATAAAAAAGCAATACACACATGTTTCCTGTCTCCTGCCCTTATTGATTTCAATGGGATCGATAGATTCAGGTCAGTCCCAATGAACTACAATGAGTCCTGTCCTGACAGTCACTACCGTTGTCCTGGTGACATGAACGACTGTCTGCCTGTCTACACACGGTGCAATGGTATGCGCGACTGTATTGACCACCAGGATGAAGAGGGCTGTGAAGAATTGACGTGTCCAGGATTTTTCAGGTGCAGAGCGTCAATAACCTGTGTACACAGTGACCACCTGTGTGATGGCTGGCCTCACTGTCCACTGCGTGATGATGAGTTAATGTGTCACATGACTTGTCCTGTGGGTTGTCTCTGTCAAGGTCACACGTTCCTGTGTTTCCAGCCTTTCTCCGCAACTCTCTTCCCTCAGCTCCGTTACTTGGATGCAACAGATTCAGGTATGACATTGTCTGATGTGAATAATCTTCCATATCTTTTTGAGTTGGTTCTCGTTGGATGTTCTTTAACTCTTTTACCCAACCTGAGACTTTTGAATTTGAGAATCCTTAATCTCAACAACAACCAGCTCCAACATGTTAATGTAACACATTTGTTTGGATTAGAAAATCTGCAAGTGTTATCCCTGTCGAGAAATCCTCTCATCTCCCTCTCCTTAGATGTGTCAACTGTTATTCAACAACACACACTGACAACGGTGGATCTGTCCTACACATTTCTGACAATGTTAGACACTGAAGTCTTCTCACCATTTCCTAGACTTCAAATACTCAACATAAACCTTAACTTCCATTCATACTATCAGCCTGGCTGGGTTCAGGTTCACACAACAGTTGACTGAACTTCATATGGGTGGTACTTTTGTGACAACATTTCCACTTGACCTGTTCAAATACCTTTCACATTTACGGGTGCTATACACACAGAATTACAAGTTCTGTTGCAATGAAATCCTTCCTGCTGGTTTTGATGTTTTGTCTTGTTACGCTCCAAAAGACGACCGTGCATCATGTAAAGATTTATTGCATACATGGTCGTACCGTTTGTTTCTATGGCTGGTCGCCTCTCTGTCAGTGACTGGGAATGTCTTCTGTTTCTGTGCACGTTTGTTTGCGAGAAGCATGACTTCTTCTAGAGGTTTCCGTGTCTTTTCATCAACCTCACCATGGCTGACTTTCTGATGGGTGCGTACATTGCTATCATTGGGGTGGCTGATGAACGATTTCGTGGCGGTCTGCAATGTGATGACAGGTGGAAGAGCAGTGTGACTTGTAAGACGGCTGGCGATCTGTCTTTTTTGTCCACTGAGGTGTCAGCTCTAACCATCTGGCTGATTACAGTGGACAGATTTTAATCGTTCTCCACTTTCCATTCAGCACTCTGAGGTTTGAGTAAACGTCGGCAACCGTCGCTTGTCTTGTAGTCTGGCTGATTGGTTGGCTTCTGGCCGCAATGCCATTGCTTCCAGTGTTCTCACACTGGGAGCTGTATGGCCAGACAGGTGTGTGCATCCCTCTTCCAGTCATGAGACCTAAGTTTAAAGGTCACATTTATTCTTTCAGTGTATTTATTGCCTTTAATTTCGTTCTCTTCTTGTTTATTTCTGCTGGTCAAGCCTTTATTTACTGGGCCATACAAACCAATTCTTTAAAAACTAACACAACAAAAATGTGACGTGATATCACCATAGCTCGGCGATTGGTCAGATAGCAGTCACAAATTTCATGTGTTGGTTTCCAGTTGGAATATGTGGGATGTTAGCAGTGACTGACATACCCATCCCAGGTGAAGTGAACGTGGCCTTGGCGATTTTTGTGCTACCCTTAAACTCTGCAGTGAATTCTTTCTTATATACATTCAACACACTGGCAGAAAAATGGAGACAGTCGAGGGAGGACCATTTTATAAAATGGTTTGAATCCCATGCTGATTTGACATCCATTTAATGTTTGAGATTTGATCATAAGTAAGCAGTCAAGATATCCACTGGTCAATGAATTATTAAATTTTTGCTGGATTGTAATGTAGCGTAAGTAAAAGTAGTTCGCCATGAGTAGAAACTATATGGGAATAATCTAAAGAGAATCCAAACGTGAAACTATTTGTTAATGGCTCTAAGTATCATGATACAAAAGTTTGAAGGAAGATTCCGTTTATAAGTAGCTATATATTAGGTAGCTGTATTTGCAATACTAATGCATATTGCTTGTGCACTCGCACATTTCGCTCAGACACAAACCATGGCGGAAATAATGCGGCTTTGTCAGAAGAACATCTCCAAAGCCTGTATGAAGTCTCTAAGTTTTGTTGATTGGTCAAATCAAAACCATAGTCACAGAGTGTCACTGCAGATCCTATAGAAACTTAGCTGCGCATTTGAGGACTCAGAGAGCGCACGTGCGCGCTTGTTGTGTGTGTGTGTGTGTGTGTGTGTGTGTGTGTGTGTGCGCGGCGCGCGCGCGCGCGACGCGCGCTTGAGTGTGTGTGTGTGTGTGTGTGTGTGTGTGTGTGCGCGCGTGCGTCCGTGCTTGCACGTGCATGTTTGCGCACGCGCGCGTGCGTGCATGTGTGTGAGTGTGTGTGTATGTATGTATGTGTGTGTGTGTGTGTGTGTGTGTGTGTGTGTGTGTGTGTGTGTGTGTGTGTGCAGAAGTACACGTGCATGGGTGTGTGATTTGTAGGCGTATGTGAGCATGCTCTGCGCGCACGTATCTGCACATGTACGTGTGCATATATGTGTATGTGTGTGGGTGTGCCTTTGTGTATGGACATAAACGCATGTGCTTTTGTGTACGTGCATCCACGTTTGTGTGTGCGCTTAAGTGCGCACGTGTGTTTGTGTGTGTGTGTGTGTGTGTGTGTGTGTGTGTGTGTGTGTGTGTGTGTGTGTGTGCGCGCGCTTATGTACGCACGCACGTGTGTGTGTATGTGTGTATGTGTGTGTGTATGTGCGCGTGCACGCATGTGCATGTGTGTGCGCGTAGAAGCGAGCGCATGATCATGCGCACATGTTTGTGTATAATCATGTGTGTGTGTGTGTGTGTGTGGCGTGCGCGCGCGCGCGCGGTGTGTGTGTGTTACTGCGTGCGCCTTCAATTGCTTGTGGGAAATGAATGCACAGAAGATGACATTGGAACAAGTACAATGAGAAGAACCACAATAACAACTACAACAACACAACAACAACAACAACAACAACAACAACAACACACACACACACACACACACACACACACACGCACACACACACACACACACACCACACGCACGCACGCGCACACACGCACACACATTACAGTAAGAAGAAGAAGCACAACAACAACACGCACAAACACACACACACACACACACACACACACACACACACACACACACACACTCACACACACACACACACACACACACACACACACACACATCACACACACACACACACACACACACACGCGAAGGCTTGCATACTTTCATCCGTGGACTTTCCAATTACTCACACCAGCGCACACGCGTCTACAGTATACACTGGGGTCACTGAGAGACTCAAAGTCTCGTCTCAGTTGACATTTGTTTAGTTACTTGTGTCTGTTATCAGAAAGGCCCAGTATGAATTTGCCCTAATATCTAGGAGTCTTCGCCGTGTTGGCCTTGAGATTATTCCAATGTTTGGCTGGTTGGTGATGTGTCTTGCCCTTCCTTTAAGTTTGGATATGCGGCCACTTCTCTCGTGATGTTCAGTTCTGAAAGATGGTCTTTGGTATGGTGGTTTTCCTCTTGTTTGCTTAGGTGATTCTTTAATGGAAGGTAGCGCATTTCTTCATGCCAAGCCGGGCTTTCCATTCCACTCTTCACCTTTTGAAGTAGGTTCATGGAGTCAGTCAGTATCTTGGCTTGTTGAGTTTTAATCTGGCCTGTTGATGAAAGCCAATGGAATGCCTGTGTCACTGCTTCGACCTCCATTGTTAGACTTACATTAGTTAAACTGTACGCCTCATTGCCTTCCTGGATAGTTAGGCCACTTTGTTTCACTGTGTATCCCCAGCCTGACTTAACTTTGGTGACAGAACCGTCATTGTGTATAACAGTGTCATCTATTGTTCCAAGGTTCTCAACCTGCATCTGAATTTCGGCGTTGGTTTTGCCTTCTGGTCATTCTCGACAGTGTCTTCCAAGTTCTAGAGCGATGGCAATTTGGTAGAGGTGTTTGAAGTGGTCTGGGTACTTTTCCCATTCCTTCGTTTCCATGAGTTCTGGTAACTGGAGCACAAGTTGTCTTCTGCCTGCCCCGTCAATGATTTCCACGACCTAGCCGACAGCCTCATCTTTCCTTGACCGCCGCATGTAGCGACCTGTGGGGATCTTCAAGTGCTCTGAAATATGCCTTCACCTGTTCTAGCTTGTTTCTTGCCTGCATGGAAGGAAGGGCAAGAGATATCGCTTAGTTTCAACTGGTTATCCTTCGTGGTTTCCAGGATCAGTCTCATTGCTTCATTTTGAGTTCTTTCTGATTAAAGAGATCTGTGTTGGACAGTGTTATAAGCCCTAATAAATAATCAATCACACTGAGTGCAAGTGCGTGCTACAGTTGGTAGAGATGGCACTGTTCAATGTCTTTACCTGTCATTACTTTCATGGCAGATACAACTGTTTGTGCATTTAAGAACAATATTCTCAACATGCGGTTTTAAAGGTTGGCATTCTGTCAAATCCTGTACCCACATAAGGTAGGTTGACAGTTGATTTAATTAGTATTCCATTGAAGGAAACTGGTGAGGGTACTTATCCTGATGTCTTGTTGTAGAGAGTGCAGACCATTATCTGGGGGTTTTGTAGGGCTGATGGACAATTCAGTTTCTCGACACCACTGGGTAATGTCGTTCAACTGCTGGTGAACTGCTTTCGTTCTTTATTGAGTATTCTGTGATGTTTTGTTGTTTTGTAGATCAAACCGTCATCTGCTAGTGTCAACACTGGAGCAATTCCGTTTCTGTTGAGGTCTGCAAGGCCTTTAGTGCAAACATTGTACAAAACAGGGGAGAGAGGAGAACCTTGAGGTAATCCCATAGAAAGTTTATGAGGCTCAGACGTCCAATCTCCAAGTCGTAGAATGACGGTTCGCTCCTGAAGTGTCGCTGCTATCCATCATGTAAGGGTCTTGCTGGCTCCATAGTCAAGGAGTAGTTCCACGAGAAGCGAGAACTGGACATTGTTATATGCGTCTTCCAGATGTATTGCAACAGCCAGTGTTTCTTCTTTTCTTTAGAATCCATCGTATACTTCATAGGCAAAAGCGGCCGCATTTTCTCCATGTACTTTTACCTCTTCTGTAGCCTCCTTGATTTCATGGAAGGATTTGTCGACTTTCAACATCTCTTGCTAGTTTTCTTGCTATGATTCGGTCCATGAGCTTTCCTGCAATATTTTCAATAGTGAGTGTGCAGTAGCCATTTAGCCGATGATGAACTTTTCCCGGTTTTGGTAAAGCATCCAGGTAGGTGCGTGTCCAGTCTTCTGGGACATAGCCTTTATCAAAACTCGCCTGGTAGAGACTGAGGAGTCGAGCTCTCTCCTCTTCTGAGAGATGTTTGATATCTGCATACCGTACTTTGACTGGACCTGGAGCACTATCCTTAGTGCATCTAGCTATTGCATCATCCAGTTCAGATGCTGTAATTTCAGTATCATATGCCAGTATGAGCTAGGTGCTGGTTTAACTTGGTCAAATATTTCTTCTTTTCCTCCAAATTTCTTTGATCACTCTGTTCTATGAAACGTTTAAGTAGAGCCGACCCTTTCTCAGAATTTTTCTCTTGAGTTTTGTGATCCCATCAGCGTCTAACATATCTGGGGTTGCGTTTGGTTTGTGGTTTTCTTCCATGCAATTATAAAAGTGCCAGAACCGAGTCAGTGTTGTGTCATAATTAAGTGACAGACAAAACTGTTGCCACTTGGTTTCTTTTGCTTCTTCAGCTACTCTTTCGAATTGGTCAGTTTTCTGATTCATGTCTGTTTTAATAGCTAGATCAGGGCAAGGTTTCTTCTTTCTCTCTGCCAAATTCTTACAGCCTTGCGTTTCTCTTTCCAGGCTGTTTCCGTGTCTGTATTCCACCAAAGGGGTTGGACGATTTGTTTGGTTGTAGTAATGTTTCTTTTTTTTGGTGTTTTCTTTTCTTGTTTCTTTTTTTGTGTGCTTAATACAAGAAACAAGACTACTTATTGTTTTACATTAAAATTTTTACATGTACATTCAGGTGTTCTATGTTGTATAGTCATTTGAGTGAAAGGCAGGACAATAGCCCTATACCAAAATTATTGATTATTTTCTTTATGCTGCTGAAGGTCATTTTCTCGATCAAATGAGACATTATTATAAACATTCTACAAGCACTGATGGTATCCATCCCAAATAGATGTGTGGTTAGACTCCTAACAATAGATCTTGAGTGACAAATCCCGAAATTAGAGAACACATCCTTCAGATAAAATTCTCTCTGCGTTTAATACAACAACCATGTGTTGATTATGCTCGGCAGCATGTCAATACATACATTGACAGACAACAGTTTTTCCTCGATTATCAGATCCTGTTACTTTCCTGGTATGAGCATATATCTTGCCATGACTTCCTATCCAAGATCATTCTGCTGGACATAGTGGACAAACCTGAGACTGACCAAGGATACTGGAAGGACACACAAAGAACTGAACCAGCTGTCACCCTTCTACCCTGCGCATGACTGAAGACAGAGTCCTGTGGAGGATCTGGACTGCCCAAACATACCTCCACCCTTGCTTTAGGTCCTTCTTTTTGTCCTCTCTTTATGTCTCTCATTCTTTCCCCCGCCCCCTCCCCTTTCCCCTCCCCCCTTTTTTTTTCTATCTATTCTATCTATCTATCTATCTACTATCTATCTATCTCTCTCTCTCTCTCTCTCTCTCTCCTCTCTATTATATATATATATATTGTGTGTGTGTGTGTGTGTGTGTGTGTGTGTGTGTGTGTGTGTGTATGTATAGATACTTTTTTTGTCATTGAAGTGTTGTTAGCGCCTCTCATCATAACCTCATATCTATCTTTTGCTTTAATGCTCTTATTTTTGCCTTTTTTTCTGTTGCGCCACCATAGCACCACCTACCTCCCTATGCTATACCCAAATGTCTTGATGTATGCCTTGTTTGTACATTTACCCATTTATTCCCCATTGTAACCCCCCCCCCCCACCCACCGCCCCATCCTTTTTTAAATTTTTTTTTAGGTATATGTGTGGTTGTGTGTGTCCTTATTGGCGTGTGTGTGTGTGCATGCGTGGTTGTTCGTGCGCGCGCGCACTTGTATGTATGTGTGGTGTGTGTGTGTGTGTGTGTGTGTGTGTGTGTGTGTGTGTGTGTGTGTGTGTGTGTGTGTGTGTGTGCCCGCGGGCAAGTGCTTTTTTTTGTGTGTGTGTGTGTGTGTGTGTGTGTGTGGTGGGGGGGGGGGGGGTGAGCCTTGCAGCTCTTAGCTGCGTCTGGCAAGTGGGTTTTTTTTCTCGGGGTTCTCCCGTTTTCCCTCTCACCCCTTGGTGCTTGGGTAGGGCAACCTACCCTTGGGTCAGACTTGGGTCGGGTGCTTTAGGCGGCTGACCCGCTTCTCTCTCTCTCTCTCTCTCTCTCTCTCTCTCTCTCTCTCTCTCTCTCTCTCTCTCTCTCCCTCTCCCCTTTGTCATTTAAAATGCTTTTTTGAGCATATTGTATTTTATTTATTGTGTTTTCTCTTGTTCATTTCATTCATATGCAACACACCCACTACATACCATCACCCCCTCCCCTCACTCACTCTCCTTCCCCTTCTCTTCTCTCTCTCATTCTCCACTCTTCCTCTACTTCCATTCTCTCTCTGTCTCTCCCCTCTCTTTCTCCCTCCCCCCCTTCCCCCCCCCCTCTCTCTCTCTCTCCTTTTCCTCCTCCTCACTCTACCCTCTTTCCTCGTGCCCTATTCCTCGAACTCTACTCACCCTCTCTCCCACTGTCCCTCTGTCTACTTCATTCACCACTTTGGCTTCACAAGGGGAGTATTGTGCATGTTTATGTCTGTATTTTTTTGTCGCTGAGGAAGGCATATTGCCGAAAATTTCTTGTCCTGTTTTGTGTCGTCCATTAAAACTGCGTTACTTCACACTTTGTTTTGTGTGCTCTTCTGCTTTTTTGTCGTGCCCAAACATCTGTTATGGCAGCCGTAAAGTGCTCTAACACGGGACAACAAACGAAAAAAAGTGGGACTTCATTTCTAAAATCAAATACACACATGCATAAATGTGCACAGGCATGCAGATGCATAATCCAGGGTTACTACAGACTCCCAAGAACAAAATTCAAGGAGTTTTCAAGGAGTGTTTATTTTATTTCAAGGCTACAATACTTGCGTAAAATTTGAAAAAAAAAGAAATGACAGTTTGATTTTTCTGTGTTCAGATTGATGAAAAATTATTTAAAAACAAACCTTTACAAACACTGTCGCGATCCCGGATTGTCGCCCGCCATGTAACCAAGGGAGACAACCCGCAACCTCATCTTCGATGAAGCCACAAACTATCTCCCCTGGCCAAATAGCAGACAGCAATCCAGAATCGATGAAGTTACAAACTATCTCCCCCGGCCACATTGAAGACGACAATCCAGGATCGCGACAACGCCTGTAAAAACTTCTTTTTAAATGCCATTTCTTTTTGCCACATTAAAGATTTTGGAGTCGATGGCTTGCTTTTCAAAGGTTTTCAAGGAGGTTTGGTCAACAGAACCACATTTGATTGATTTTCAAAGGTTTTCAAGGAGGTTTGGTCAACAGAACCACATTTGATTGATTTTCAAAGGTTTTCAAGGAGGTTTGGTCAACAGAACCACATTTTATTGATTTTCAAAGGTTTTCAAGGAGGTTTGGTCAACAGAACCACATTTTATTGATTTTCAAAGGTTTTCAAGGCCTTGAAATTCGCTGTCAAATTCAAGGAATTTCAAGGAGCGTACAAACCCTGTAATCACAGTGAAAATGTTTCTGTCTCTGTTTCTGTGTTAGTGTGTATGCAGTACTTGATAACAACCGTTGTGAGCATATATTGGCGCAATTGTTAGACCAACTACTGTGCGGCATTCAACACTATAGAGTTCCTAATTACAAAGAAATGTCAGTATTTGGCTTTGCAGTGGTATCTTTGGCGGATTGATGCACACTAGTAAGAATGGAATGTTGACTGCACCCATATTAGTGTGATTCACTTGTCAGCATACGCACACTCATACCCAAATCCACATTTAAGGACATTTGTCAACAATCCACTTCAACAGAGGGCCAACAATATACAGTGTGACCTGATTTGCTACTAGTTCAGACCCGCTATCATTGCGAGACATAAGGGCTGAAGGACAGACAGTCAGACAATGCCTTCTGATGATTAAAAAAAGTGTTATCTGTGTAACGGGTGAACCAGAGAGCAGACATGTCTGTGCAACATATGGCTGCTACTTAAAGCAAAAAGCTGCTTTCATCGGCACAGTTTCGCTGGCTGTCATGCTGTCCAATCAACATGATATCACTGCGCATTTTCAGTATCAAGTTTGCCTTACTAAGTTTCAAGGATAAAAAAAAACAAAACTTTTATCTGTTCTACACAGATATTTAACTTTTTTCTTATTTTGGAGTTCTGACCTAAATTTTTCTCTTTTGTTT
Source organism: Conus canariensis (assembly GCA_033310375.1). Classification (NCBI taxonomy): domain Eukaryota; kingdom Metazoa; phylum Mollusca; class Gastropoda; order Neogastropoda; family Conidae; genus Conus; species Conus canariensis. Next base: position 46,327,777 of record CM065735.1, read on the forward strand.
TTTTTTTTGGCCACAGCGTATGAGTGACCCCTTTTTAGTTTATTCATCAGCTTTATGCAGACGTAAAGAACGTTTCTTTTTCATCTTCTACTCCTTAACGTTCCTACGATATCCCCTTCATTGATGGTATATTAAACAGGGTCCTGTTGTGTCGTTTGTGTAACTTTTGATAGTTTCGGTATACTGAATACAACAGGACAATGGTCACTTCCATGATGAAGTGCTTCCGCACACATGCCTGCTGCACATTTTGGCCCAATGAGTGCGAAGTCAATGACACTGTCAGTATCACCCTACCTCCCTGTATGTGTTAGGGATGATGATGTCAGTGCACTAAAAAGTACTTCATCCAACATCACTTCCAGCGCAATTCCTTGAGTATTGGTACCATGTTGATCCCACAATTTTGAGCGTGCATTAAGATCTCCACATAATATAACAGAGACTCCAAATTCATGTTCTAATTCCTCAAGAAAGGTCCAATCCGTTTTCGATGCGTGGGTAACTTGATGTATGTAAACACTGACGAGTACAAGGCTTTTCTGATTACCATCTGGTCTTTCTAGACTCACACCCATTAGTTCACGCGTGCTGCTACCCCATTGTTCCAAGTCTATCCTGGACAATTTTTTTTCAAGTTTTTTTTTATCATCATAGCTAGAACTCGTCCATCATGCTTTTGAAGGATTATGAAGTCATCCAGTTGTAATGGTCTGTGGGCGGCACTTCTACTTTCTTGTGGACACAGAACATCAAAGTCACATGCTAGTTTTTCAATTGTTGAGATCCTCTTTCTGGCACTGCAGCAGTTCCAAGTACAAATCCTGAAATATTTCTTGGATAGTCTTTCAGCTTTTGTTATGTTCCTACCTACCTTTCTTCTTCTCCCACCTCTTTTGCTGCACTGACTTTTGTTTTGAGGGGATTCAGTTTTAAGTCCCAAAGCCTGCACTCGAAGATCCCCAAGGTAAGCGAGACAAAGTATTTTGAGAACCCGTAAGATGGTATTTCAAGTGTTGAGGGGTCATAAGCGGTCGCCCTGACAGAGCCTCACAGAGCCTGACAGAAGGGCAATGGATGTCCATACATGTTGGGAACGCCTGCACATATGAAGTCCGTCATCCTGGCGTCGCCCTAGGGCCAGATTGCATACCGTGCGAGACTGTTTAACCCAACGGCCATTCATCCCTTCGGTACTGTATGAAAGCCTCGGGATTGGGGGAGGTCGACTCAAAGAATAAAGAAACAAAGGGAGGTGACAGCAGGGGGGGGGGGGGGGGCAGCTGGGAACATAATGGTTTAATGAAACAACCATGTCTTTACTTTTCTCTCTCTCTCTCTCTCTCTCTCTCTCTCTCTTTGTCACACACACACACACAACACACACACACACACACACACACACACACACACACACACACACACACACACGCACACACACACACACACATACACACAAACACACACATGCCATGTCATTGAAGTGTCAGACAGAGCCTTCAGTTTGCAGTTCGATTCGATTGCCTTGCAGGTAGGGAGCAGGACTTCAATACTCTTGTTTAAGAAAGTCATGTAAATCAGTTTGGAGACGATGACGTTGCCATCCATATAACAAACTCAATCAGTAATCCAAAGCAGAAATTTTCTCACCGAAGCAAAGACAGCATCATCATTGTACAGAGTGAATTCTCTATGGAAGGACAGTAACATATCCATGACAAAATGAAAGCAGGTTCATGCATGCAGTGGTGTGTTGCATCTTCCTGTACGTATGTGAGACATGGAAACTCAAAGAGTGTCTAGAAAGAAAAATCCAACCTATGAAAATGAGGAATCCGCCCATGCTTTTGAGCATGGAATGTTATGTGAGCATTGACGCTGGTGTTGTGAATGGCCATTAACTTGGTGTTATCAGCACGGATTCCCATTCCTTTTCATATGAAGAATATATGGAGAAGTGCCATGATATTTTCACTGTCTGCCAGGCCATCAAAGTTAAAGGCAAATCGATATTTTTAATGGTTCTTCGTCCAATGCTGGCCTGGCTGACATAATCCTCAGGTGCATCATTCATAACACATTCCATGGGTATATTGAACATTATTGAAGATAAAAGGGTGCCTTGACAAACTCTGGATAAAGTATGATACTGATCTCTAATAGCACTTCGTGTAAGCACTTACTAGTTATGAGAATACTTGATTGTATACACAAAAGTCTGTTTGGTAGCTGGCTGGGTTTTGTTGCATTGATGCCATTGTTTTATCTGACGCTTGAACAATATTGTCTTTAGGTAGACTGGATGAGTGGGCAGGGAAAGAAAAAAAGATGACTTTTAATGTATGATGATTCCATTGTTTTTCTGTCCACTCTTCTGGTATGGCCCTTTGGGCTCTAAGCAACATTACCTTACCTTACCTTCATCTTTAAACAATGTGCAGTAATACTTCAAATTGATGTTTATGTATTTCTTGTGGTTCAGATGCAAACAAACAGGCATGTGATGAATATTTGCCATAAGACTGAAAGAGGGTAAGGTTCAAAGGGTGGTTGGGACAAATGGGGAAAGACAGAAGCATGAAGATTCAATTGCAAGCACACACACACACACACACACACACACACACACACACACACACACACACACACACACACGTGTGTGTTATATATGTATCTATGTGTGTGTGTGTGTGTGTGTGTGTGTGTGTGTGTGTGTGTGTGTGTGTGTGTGTGTGTGTGTTATATGTATCTATGTCTCTCTCTCTCTCTCTCTCTCTCTCTCTCTATATATATATATATATCTAGAGAGAGAGAGAGAGAGAGAGAGAGAGAGAGAGAGAGAGATGAATATTTTTAAAATGTCTAAAATGATTTCAAAAGCGCTCGACCCCTTGGGGAGCAACATTTGTTTAAAATCAAGTATTAAAAGGAATATTAAAATCTACAATATTGTTTCGAGCTCTTGCTCTCGTCAGGATGATGTTTGGGTCACCCACCGCCGGTGTTTTATAGCGTGTGGGGGCTCAGTTGTCACTGTTTACACGTGCGGGTTAGTTGCACGTGTTTTTTTTTTTTTTTTTTTTGGGGGGGGGGGGGTTCAGGTAGTTGTTTGGGGTGTGTTCACTAACAACGATTTCCATTTGTGCCTGCAGTTGTTTACTATTTCTGTTTTAGTGTTTAAAGTTGCTAAGTGTGGTTTACATAGCATTAGCCATTTTTCAGTTAAACATAGGTTGCATCTTTTTGAAATATTACTGTATGATGATGCCCTTTTTATGATTTTCCAGGATATGTTATAGTTTATTTTTGCATCTTTAAGTTTCCAAATGTATTTGCTCAGTTCTGTTTGGTTTTTGTATTTTTCTTTGTTGAATGACTGTGGTTTGCATATCTGGTTTTGAAGTGGTTTTCAGTAATCCCTATATATGTTTCTTTTTCATTTTCTGACGTCACAGTGGCTTGGTATACAATATTGTTGTAGAGGCATTTATTGCTTAAGGGGGACTGCTCTTTTCTGGTGCAATTACAAGATTTCATTTCTTCACCCTTCTTTGTTGTGTTGGTTTTCATTTTGTTGGATGCATCAATTAGGTTTTTAAGGTTGGGCATACATGAATATGATAGTTTGACGGTGTTTTTGTTGAATATCTTAGACAGTTTGTGTTCTTTTGGGAACGATGTTGTTAAGATTTTAAAGAATTCTTTCCCTATGCTTGTTTTAAGTTTCCCGTCGTATGGGGGGTTATACCATATGATGGTCCTTTTCCTGTTTTTCTTGATTTTTTCATGTTGTTATCAGGGTTGCATTGTAGTTTGTAGTTATAACCACTTGTTTGCAGGGCTTCTTGGTATTCTACTGTTGCGTTGTTGAATACACTTATATATATATATATATATATATATATATATATATATATATATATACATACATACATATCACACACCAACCACCGCCACCGCTACCACTACCAACTGCACACTTAGGAAGTTCTCACTTCTGCACAAGCAGGCCACTCGTATAATGAACATCCCAGGCAGTATCAACCCACCCACCCCCCACTCAATGCCACTGTCAGTCCCAGCCCCCCCACCCCCTCCCCCCACTCAACCACCACTTTCCCTATTCCCCATCTCTCCCACCACCTTCTGATCGGATCTCTTTCTGCCCTAAGGCAGCATTCCTGAAATATATTGGCACTAATTACTGCTTCCTCCCACCACCTTCTGATCGGATCTCTTTCTGCCCTAAGGCAGCATTCCTGAAATATATTGACACTAATTACTGCTTCCTTTTCCGCCGTTTTTTCAATGACCATATAGAGGTGAAAAGTTCAGACCAGAGATTTACTTCTGTCAAACACACATGGTCACAATTGGGTGGATTCTGGAAGCTGATATCCTGCATCTGCATCTAGGTCGCAAAGTATACTTAACACAGTCCATCAGGAGATGGTACCTGCAGCAGTGTTCTCTGTGTCATTCTCAGGAACAGACATCAGAAAGTGCATTTGGGAAGGATGACCATCATGAGTCCAGTGACTGAGGCATCTGACTGGATATTGCCTCTTCCTTTCTTAGGCTATCAGAGAGAGAGAGAGAGAGAGAGAGGAGAGAGAGAGAGAGAGAGAGAGAGAGAGAGAAGAGAGAGAGAGAGAGAGAGAGAAGACAGACAGACAGACAGACAGACAGACAGACAGACAGAGACAAAGACAAAGACAGACAGACAGAGATTTGAATGAAAGATGAATGAAAGACAAAAAGCTCAGTTTGTCTGTCTGTCTGTTCGTTTATACACGGCCACAGTTTTGGGCCGTTCGGCACCAACTTTGGTATCAATGAAAGGTGGAGGGGGGGGGGATCCCTGTTGGAAGAAAGATCACGAGAAGGCTCTCTAAATCTATTGATTTCACACCTTTACCTGCTGATGACGATGGCGAGGAGGAGGGTCGTTCTGTTGGTGAGCATGTCATAGAGAATGCACGGAGAAGGATCCAAAGCCACTGTCCTAAACAAAAGTCATCTCCAAGAAAAAGTCCCCTATGATTTTCTTCGGGGTTATAAGGTTCTTTGAGGGTGCTGCAACGTGCGTCTTTTAACTGACCGGCTGGTGACCACCTCATTCAATCCTGTCTCGGGATGGCGGACAGAAGGGTGACCCTAAGTTAGTGGTTTCTGTCGATAACAGGATAGATGAACCTGTGGCAAGGCTAAGTTATGAAGTGCTCTGTGGAGTCGTTAGGTCGATACAGGTTGCCTCTGAAGATTTAGGCCTAAGGAAGAACCTCAGTGAGACAACTTGGACTGACCTTCATTAGCTATGGTCAATACAGCTTCTGTATGGTGACAACTAGTACACAAAAGGCCCAGTTATTAGGGTAAGGGGGGATGAGAGTTTGTGTATCTACAGGGAAGGACCTTCGATCGTGGTCTAAGGGTGAGAAAATTTCATCTGAAATCCTAAATGGCTGAAGACAGAGGTACATGCCCATAGTGCGGCTTGTAACAAACCACAACGTCTTGAAAGCCGGCATCAGTGTATGTACATCCATCTACACTTCACAAAAATGGTGCTCACCCCAGTGAGGACCCTCCAGGTGATAACCTTTAGGATGTGAGCCTCAACCTGATCCACTCCTGGGAATGGAGGTTGTTTTTGCAATTGTTCTGTAGCGTGCATTACAACAACCATCTGGCAGTGTCGACCATTCATGGCCGTGTGCTGGAATGCTGAAACTCTGGTGTGATACTCTGACTTCATCTTTCCTCTTTTTCGCATCCTTCAATCATTCTGTTGTGTGTTGTCTTTAGTGTTGTGTAAGTTGTTTTGTTGTCTACGTGTGACGCGAATCTATAGCTCCATGAAAAATGTTGCAGACGTTCCTGTTGACAAAATTTGAGTACATGCTACAGGTTCATCTATGGTCTATATTTTCACCACTCATCTCAGCTTACGGCATTCATGAAACTGTCTTGGAGTGAGTTATTTCTGGGAGAAAGTCAACTGCTATGGACTAGTTCTCTTCCTCCATGATGAGGAGGCTGTGGTATTTCACGTAGGTGTTTCGTCTGCAGTCTGTAATACGAGTCTGGTATTCATATCTAACTTTAAGTACTCATTACACTGATTAATCCAAGAAAGGCCATCAAAGCAGACCAGTTCTGTTCCAAGTACAAACGAGGCCACAAACCTTAAGCTGGAGCCAGTATCTCTCTGGTGCAGGTGGTAGGGAATCGGAAATAAATTATTTTAGATTGTGTGGGAGGCAATGAAGAGAGGCCTCGACCTTTTAAACTGTCAGAGCTGTGTTCCTTTAGAGAGACTTTGAATGGCATTATTCCTTTTTATGACGAGACATGGCGACCTTTTAAACTGTCAGAGCTGTGTTCCTTTAGAGAGACTTTGAATGGCATTATTCCTTTTTATGACGAGACATGGCGACCTTTTAAACTGTCAGAGCTGTGTTACTTTAGAGAGACTTTGAATGGCATTATTCCTTTTTATGACGAGACATGGCGACCTTTTAAACTGTCAGAGCTGTGTTCCTTTAGAGAGACTTTGAATGGCATTATCCTTTTTATGACGAGACATGGCGACCTTTTAAACTGTCAGAGCTGTGTTCCTTTAGAGAGACTTTGAATGGCACTATTCCTTTTTATGACGAGACATGGCGACCTTTTAAACTGTCAGAGCTGTGTTCCTTTAGAGAGACTTTGAATGGCATTATTCCTTTTTATGACGAGACATGGCGACCTTTTAAACTGTCAGAGCTGTGTTCCTTTAGAGAGACTTTGAATGGCATTATTCCTTTTTATGATGAGACATGGCGACCTTTTAAACTGTCAGAGCTGTGTTCCTTTAGAGAGACTTTGAATGGCATTATTCCTTTTTATGACGAGACATGGCGACCTTTTAAACTGTCAGAGCTGTGTTCCTTTAGAGAGACTTTGAATGGCATTATTCCTTTTTATGACGAGACATGGCGACCTTTTAAACTGTCAGAGCTGTGTTCCTTTAGAGAGACTTTGAATTGCATTATTCCTTTTTATGATGAGACATGGCGACCTTTTAAACTGTCAGAACTGTGTTCCTTTAAAGAGACTTTGAATGGCATTATTCCTTTTTATGATGAGACATAGCGACCTTTTAAAGTGTCAGAACTGTGTTCCTTTAAAGAGACTTTGAATGACATTATTCCTTTTTATGATGAGACATGGCGACCTTTTAAACTGTCAGAGCTGTGTTCCTTTAGAGAGACTTTGAATGGCATTATTCCTTTTTATGATGAGACATGGCGACCTTTTAAACTGTCAGAGCTGTGTTCCTTTAGAGAGACTTTGAATGGCATTATTCCTTTTTATGACGAGACATGGCTGCTGACAGGGGTCTGACATTGATAAGCAATCAGAATGGTGCCAAAAGAATGAGATATCTGGGTTATTGTAAAAGACAACGACTGGTCTAACATCATGACCATGCGTGGTTCATGTTTGTTTTGGATGTGTGTCCACATAATAGGACGAAACTGAAGCTGGTACAACGTCAAAGATTATCTGAATTCTGGAAACTTGGGAGGCCTACTAGGATAACCCTAGAATCTCCTAATAAATTGTTTTACATTTGTGATGTAAATTACCATTGTTTTGATTACATAATAGCTCCGGTAATATATGACAAATAGAAAGTGAATACGATAAGCAGTTAGAGAATGTGGTATATAGTTTTCAAGAACTTTTCTTTCTTCCAACAGCTGTCTTAAATAATACATCTGACCATATCAGCACTATACTTCGAGTTCGTATATCACACCACATTTGCAATATTAATCAAAGTTATTCACTATAACATACGTGTGATTTGTATTAAGACAATATTTTAGACCACATGATCCTTTGAGTCAGAGCAGCGTATTACTGTTATTACTATTACTAATATTATCCAGCAATGTACTTCAAGGTATCATTTCATAAACAAATAATACACATACGCTTCAATATGATTATCAAATTACAACACTGATGTACATCAAGATAAGACACCACACCATCATCGCCCATTGAGGTAGAACTATACACCACACCAGTAAATTGTATCTAAAAATAGTAATCTTTCCCCTGAAATATAAACCATTCATTATAAATACAGGGAGGATGGATTGAACTGGAAGGGCCAGTCTAGAATCATAACGAATGCAAAAGAGCATCTGTGTGTGTGTGTGTGTGTGTGTGTGTGTGTGTGTGTGTGTGTGTGTGTGTGTGTGTGTGTGTGTGTGTTTTTGTGTGTGTTGTGTGTTTGTGTGTGTGTGTTGTGTGTTGTGTGTACCTATGCTGTGTACTATTTCTTGTAGATACACATTATGTTTATGTGATTGTGGTCTATCTATTGAATTAAGTTGTATGTTATGCGACAGTCATGGAATATAAAACTAAAAAGTTAATTATTCCTTTCTCTTGCATATATGAAATATCGATGAAAGAATGTTCTAAATGATTATGCCTCATCAAATGGTACATAAGGGTCTCACACTACAACACAACACACACACACACACACACACACACACACACACACACACACACACACACACACACACACACACACACATTATACATATAATCATTAAAACAAACTTGCTCTTACGACTTAAATTGAAAAACATAGGGGGAGATAAGCTTTCATATCTGCAGTGATAGATAATTCTGCTTAACAGTAGGTGCTTGAGTGGGGTGAGTGGGGAATAATAAATGCTTGTCAAAACTAGCCTTCAGCAAGCTTATAGTCTCCAGAGGGGGGGGGGGGGGGGGGGGGGGGAGACAATCTCCAAAAGGGAGAAAACGCACTAACATATTATAACTCCTGGTCAGATACCGGTGTAACAGAAATCTGATTGTTTCACCTCGGTGATCGTGGAAAGACTTAACTTGACACCTCTGCCTTTTAGGTTTTCAGCAGAATGCTGTCCCACCTAAGAAGCAAAAGAAAATTATGAAACAACAAAATAAGCTACATTTTCTTGTGAAAAGTGGAAAATATGAAAAGACAACACCTTAAGACATAAGTGCTGAGGGCCAGTTCTTGGAATGAATCTGAAGGGACTTAACTATAATGAATTAATAAATACCAGGAGTAAGTAACTGAGCACCGTGCCAGTAATTTTCAGAGCAGCTTGTTGTTGCAATATATATATATATATATATATATATATATATATATATATGTATGTGTGTGTGTGTGTGTGTGTGTGTGTGTGTGTGTGTGTGTGTATGAGAGAGCGAGAGAGAGAGAGAGAGAGAGAGAGAGAGAGAGAGAGAGAGAGAGAGAGAGAGAGAGAGAGAGAGAGAGAGAAGCGAGCGCACTCCTGCACACATAGGAATTTGAGCGAAAGTTGGTCTTTATGTGCGTTGACACATTCACTATAGCATGTCCTTCCGAGAATTGTCTACGATGAAGCGGGACAGTCTGGTTTATGCACAAATGTTTATTGAAATACCACATGCAAGAAGTATACCGGAGTCCGTTTGACACCTCAGAATGCCAGTCATTTGGTTTTAAAATGAACTGATCGATGATGTGTCAGACGGTTGATTGACGATGTTTCAGGTGATGATCGATGTGTCAGCAGGCTGAATGATAGCGTCTTGCATAGATGGATGATAATGGCTTTGATCACAGTTCGATGCTGTATTCGATGGCTGATTGACAACATTTGGCTGGATCATAAATAACGTGTCAGAAAGCTGATCGATGATGTGTCAGATGACCGATTGACATTGTGTCATGTGACTGATAATTTTCTGTGTTGGATGACTGATTGATGATATGCTGGGTAACAGATTCATGATGTGTCAGGCAGATGCTCGATGACGTATTGGACAGATGATCGATGATATATCAGATGAATGATTTGAATTGTATGATATGAATGATTTATGATGTCAGATCGGTGATTTTCTAGAAAAAAAACAACAACAAACAAACAAACAAAAAAACTCCACATCAGTGAATATTGGGAATATTTCTGTGAATACCACATTGAATATAGTTTATCTAATCAACCGCTGTGAAAACATTTCGATCGTAAAGCGTCTGCAATGATGCGTCCCGAAGTGAACTATTCTTTGCACACATTATCAAGGTGTTAAATGGGGCGCTGTGAGGTGCTCCCCCACCCACCCCCCACCCACCACTCCCCCCTCCCCCTGCCCTAGTAATGATCTGTGTAGGGGTGTTGGTGGATATGGCGGTTGCTGGGGGTGGAGGTGGGGGTAACCAATGAATAAGGCTGATATTACAAATGGAACACATACACACACACACACACACACACACACACACACACACACACACACACCACACACACAGTCACACTCACACATACACACACATATAATAAATAGAATGCTGGCTCCTTTATCGTTGGTCGTGAAAGGGGGGGGGGGGAAGGAGAGAGAGAGAGAGAGAGAGAGAGAGAGAGGAGAGAGAGAGAGAGAGAGAGAGAGAGAGAGAGAGAGAGAGAGGAGAGAGAGAAGAGAGAGAGAGAGAGAGAGATTGTGTATAGGTGTGAATATGTTGCCCCTCCCCCTCCCCCAGTTAGTACGTAAACCCATCCCCTTCTTCCCTCCACCCTCATAGCATCAACACCTTAAAGTAACATGTACCAACCCACCACTTCAATCTCAGCCCATAATATCCTCCCACAACACACACACATACTACCTTATCTCCCACTATTCACCTCACACACAACTTATAGCTATCTTATTTATGCATTTATTATTATTATTATTATTATTTTTATTATTTACTTATTTTTTAATTTATTATTATTATTTTAAATGTTTCATTTATTTATTTATTTGATTATTATAAAAATGTATTTTCTAAATATATTTCTGTATCATGCTTTCATTACCTTAACCTTCACTATCGTTGTTAGCAGTATCATTCAGTAATACTATTGCTAGTATTGATACTACCACTGGCATTGACATCACCATCGCCTTCGCCTCTGGGACTGTTGCCACGGCAACCCTGCTGTTTAAGAATCCTCTAACCCACTCTCCTTTCTCCCATACCCATACTTATTGACACTAAGATTGGTAGTAATCTTGTCCCCTTTTTTTTTCTCAATATTTTGACCGTTATTAGTATTCCTATCAGTAATATTATTATTATCTTCATTACGACTTTGACTCGCTCACTATTTCCCTTCCAACAGCCTCGTTCTCATTCAACGCCTTCTTCCTTGCGCTGAACCCTGTGAAGTGATCTGAAGCGATCAAAGCTAAGTGAATTTTCGTTGTTTTATTCGTTTATGTCTCATCTGATGAAGACCTAAGAGGTCGAAACGCGTTGTGTTTCGTCTTGTGACTCGTTTGTCCACGTTCTCTGGGCGGTTCGCTAACATTTATTTAAGATTTTTAGCAGACTAGTTTGCAAACAAAATGCCATCACTCTGGGTAATTACATAAGCGATATTCCATGTGGTGTTATTGAAACATTCCCGGTTTTCACTATATTCCATGTGGTGTCATTGAAACATTCCCGGTTTTCAATATATTCCATGTGGTGTTATTGAAACATTCCCGGTTTTCACTATATTCCATGTGGTGTCATTGAAACATTCCCGGTTTTCACTATATCCCATGTGGTGTTATTGAAACATTCCCGGTTTTCACTATATTCCATGTGGTGTTATTGAAACATTCCCGGTTTTCACCATATTCCATGTGGCGTTATTGAAACATTCCCGGTTTTCAATATATTCCATGTGGTGTTATTGAAACATTCCCGGTTTTCACTATATTCCATGTGGTGTTATTGAAACATTCCCGGTTTTCACTATATTCCATGTGGTGTTATTGAAACATTCCCGGTTTTCACTTGTGTGTTTTCTCAGTGAATCATAAGCGATATCCCATGTGGTGTTATTGAAACATTCCCGGTTTTCACTTGTGTGTTTTCTCAGTGAATCAGCGACCTGACAAATCATCAGCCATCTACCTCACACAATTTCAATCATTCATCTGACACCTTTTTCTTTACCTATCTAACAGTTCATTGATCATCTGTCTGACACGTCATGAACTGAGAACCTAGCACTTCATCAATTTGTTTATCTGACGCCTCATCAATCTTCCATCTGAAAATGATCATCCATACACGATCAGTCATTTGACAAATTATTGATCAGTCATTCGGCACGTCGTCGATTAGCTGTCTGAAACATTACTGATCACCCGCCCAAAGATCATCAATTTGCCATTTTACATACCACTAAACTGCCATTTCACTCATCATCATTCTATCATCTAACAGATATCAAGCAGTCATCTGACACATCATTGATCATCTGTGTAGCATGTTATTGATCATCCGGACAAAGATCGTCAATCAGCCATCTAACATATCATCACAAACTGTCATCTCACCCGTCATCATTCAAGCATATAGCACATTATCAGTACAGCATCTGGCACATCACCAATCATCACCTGAATCAACCGTCTGACACACCATGGATCAGTTCATTTCAAAACCAATCAACTGGCACTCTGAGTGACGGTGGTCCAAAACGGGCTCTGGGTATAAACCACATCAACTGGCACTCTGAGGTGTCAAACGGGCTCTGGTATAAACCAATCAACTGGCACTCTGAGGTGTCAAATGGGCTCTGGTATACTTCTTACAAGTGTCCGCCAAGATAAATACCAATACCCGAACCAAGTCGTCTTGTTTCATCATAGACAATCATCAGATGGACACAGAATAGAGAATGTTTCAACGCACACAAACAATCCTAAATATTCCCATGAGCGCAGGCATACACACACACACACACACACACACACACACACACACACACACACACACACACACACACACACAACCACACTTGGTGTACTGTTTCCTTATTGTTCGTTCTTGGTGTATATTAATTGGTTACTTTTACATATAGTAATAATTAGTGTAATGTGTTGCCTTAGCATACGTTGCTCATGCTGTATGATATCTAACCTTCATGTACAGCGCTGATGTGGCATAATCTTTTTAAAACATGTTTTATTCCGCATAAGTCTTTTTTTAATTTTGTACAGGAGAAAAGAAATAGTAAAACCTTTTAGAATTTTGATTACATTCGTGTAAAATAAAACTTTGGTACATTAAACAATACACACAAACACATAAAGGAAACACACACACACACACACACCACACACACACACACACACACACACACCACAGCGCGCGCGCGCGCGCGCGCACGCCCCCCCCCCCCCCCCACACACACACACACCACATACACGCTCTTGAGTATGCATTGTGATATTGTGCTAGCCCTTACTCTCCCTCCACGGCTCCCAAATTCACAGTGGAATTATTCTATTGAAGGCAAATCAATACAGCTTTTGAGTAACGAACGGTAAAAAGATTGCACTTCAGCTAATATATTCTTAACCACATATATTATTATATCTGCATTTTAATCTATTTGACAAATAGCAATGAAAGCAATAGTATAAGAATACAAAGAAAGAACAACAACAACGACGATGACGATAACAAACAGGCAAACAAACAAACAAGTTAACAACTAAAAAAAAAAAAAAAAGCACAGACAACAATAACAACAACAGACAATTACCATACAAGAAAAAAGAAGTATGGGTGGGGGAAAGAAGAGGGTGAACAATCAACCAAACACACACACACACACACACACACACACACACACACACACACACACACAACACACACACATGAATGGGGAAGTGGCTACATATGGGTAACTTCCAGACTGAAAAACCACGGTAAACTGAACATTTGAACTGTTCACGGAATCAACTCATTTGACATGAATACAAACATGTGCAAATATTTCATAACATACGACACATACAGATGGAATTCTACCTTCTTCAAATAAGAATTCATAATGGGTCCAGTTCATTTCATATTCACTTTGGCTCAGATGTAATTTTCCACTAAGTCCTTCCGCTGTGTACCTTGTTTTCAGTCGTCTCCTGAAGGGTAATGGCTGGGTGTGACATAATGTGCTCCTCGATGTGCAGTGACCATATAGTACAATATAGTATTCCTATGAATCTTGCTTGCGTTGCCCGCTGTCTTCATACACTTGGAAGATTTAGCGTAGCATGTTGCTTAATATAACGTACTAATGGTTATGGTAATTCACCTTCAATACAGTGATGGTGTGGTATAATGTGTGTCAATTTTTTTCAGCAGTGTTGGTCTTGTAATATATGTTACCTTTATATGTTGTGGTGTTGCTGCATTATTATGAAACCCAGTGAATATTGCCGATGCAGTATTATATGTTACGTGAAGTGGTGTGTTACAGTATATTCATGTATAACGCTTATGTGCTGTAGTATGTTACACTGACGCCCAGTTACAATAAGGTATGTTTGTTATTTCATTACCCATTACTAGTGTATACTATCATACTTTGAAGTACATTGACATTGTGGTGTAATATGCTGCTTTAACACAAAGGTGTGATATACTATCTGTAGGTATATCAATATATGTAATGTACATATTTATGTAATGTATATTGTAATGTGAAATATTACTTGATGCATAGTGCTAATCTTGTGTGATATATGAACTAAAAGTATACTGCTGATGTGGTATGAAGAACGGAAACTATTCCTGAAATACATAGCGTGCTTTTTTTTTTTCAGAACTAACTTTCCCATCGCTTGTCCTGTTCACTTCATGTAACATTTATGGTCATATATCACTGAATCTGCTATCTGATTTGAAAGGCATTTCAGTTCAGATGTATAGCAATTTACTGGGAGTTTTCAGTGTAATCCTGGTAGACCTTCCTGCTTTCTAGCTGTTTAGATATGTTAAAGTTGCGCTAGAACCACATTCATCCTGCAATAAAGTAAACGCACATTAAAAAAAAGAAACCATGCGTGGTCATGATATAATCAGTCGTTATCAGTCACAACAGCCCAATTTTTCATTTCTTCTGGCACCATTCTGATTGTTGATCTGATGTCAGACTCTAGTCAGCGGCCAGGCCTTGTCATTATAGGGAGTGAAACAACCAAAAGTCTCTCTCCAGGAAAACAGTTGTGGCTCACAGCCACACATTAATACAGTTGAGAAAGTTAGGACATCTTTTCACTGCCTCGCACGCAACTTGAATAATCAATCAGATATCTCCACCGACGGCAGCACAGACACACTGGCCCAAGTTTAAGGCTTTTAGCAGTGTTTTGAACTGAGTTGAACTGCTTTCATGACCATTCTGGAATGAAGCAGTTCAACGACTAGTAAATTTTAAATATGAATATCAGACGCTAGATTGCAGACAAACGCATGCTTGAAACAACACAGCCATCTGATCCCGAGGGACCAGACGTAGTCCCGAATAGTCGACTTTCTTCCGGAAACGTCACTTCACTGTCGTGGGCTGGAAGTTAGCGATGAATATATGGAACACAGACGAATCTGTACTAAGCACTCAAATTTAACAATAGTAACGTCTTCAGCATTTTTTCTTAGTGCTACAGATTAGCCTCTACTTGCAGACACCAAAAGCTGCAACAGCTCGGCCAGAACACCGCATGGCAACAGACTGACTGCAGAGAGAGAGAGAGAGAGAGAGAGAGAGAGAGAGAGAGAGAGAGAGAGAGAGAGAGAGAGAGAGAGAGAGAGAGAGAGAGAGAGAAGGTCGGAGTGACACACCTGAATTCCAGCATTCCAGTGAAATGCCATGGAAGTCCCAAGCTGACGTATCGTTTTCGTGATATACACTGCACGCCAGTCGTGGTCACCCCGGAGGGTCCTCACTGGCTGAGCCCCAGTCTCGTGGAATGTAGATGGATGTGTACACATTGATACTGGCTTTCAGGATCTTGTGGTTTGTTGTAACGTGCACTATGGGCCAACACCTCTGTCTTCAGCCCTCTAGGATTACGGACAAAACTGTACCACCCTTAGTTGCCAAGTAAGGTGACTGCAGGCTGAAACTGAAACATATTTTAAAAGGTATTAGAAATAATCGTCTAATATCACGATTAGTGGAAATACGTTAAATAAATCACACACACACACACACACACACACACACCCCACACACACACACACACACACACACACACACACACACACACATTAGAAATAACTCCGCCAGTTAAGACGGACAATAAGAATTGCAAAAGAATTGTCCTGTAATTCGTGTATTCATCTCAACTGGCGGAGTTATTGTTTTGTAATTTGTTAGACCATCTTCACAGGCGGGGTTACTTCAAAGACATTTTGAAATTTGTTCCACTCTTAGACCATGATCGGGGGCCCTTCCCTGTAGGCGCAGGAAATGCTTTTATTCCCAGTAACTGGGCTTCTTGTGTCTCATCTGTCCTCATAAACGAGGTATTGACCATAGCTGACGAAGACTTGTCCAAGGTTTCTCACTGAGGTTCCTCAGACCTAAATCCAGAGGCGACCTACAAAGACCTGATGACTCCACAGTAAGACACATGGAGGACTTTATAGATTAGCCATGCCACAGGTTCACCCATCATTGGTTGTGGAACAACCATGACTAGCCTGCAGCTGTTTGTTCTATGGCAAGTCAGCTGTCTACCAAAACCCCTGACTTAGGGTCACTGTTCTGTCGGCCATCTCCAGACATGCTCAGATGAGCGGGGTCACTGCCCAGGCGGTTACAAGGCGCTCGTTGCACCACCCTCAAAGAAGCTGATGACCCGGGCAGAAATGATATGGGACCTCTTTTGTTGTTGTTGTTTGTTTTCAGGCAGTGGCGTTCAAAGCGTAACCAACCATTTCTTTATGACATGCTCTAAGGCGTGCTCTGAACCTCTCCGAATGTTCTGCACAGCATGCAAAGACACACACACACACACACACACACACACACACACACAACACACACACACACACACGCACGCACACGCACGCACGCACACACACGCACGCACGAGCACACGCACACGCACACGCACACACACACTCACACACACACACCCACACCACACACACACACACAACTGACAGTGAAGGCCTTCACGAAACAGAAACATCGTACGTCACTTCAAGACTATTTTTTAATACCGATGACACAGCAGAAAGGAACTGACCATGGCAAACCACAATGTAACTTGGGTAAGAGAGTGGCTTGAGCGTCAAGACACATACTGGGGCAGCTACGACTGTCCATGTTTCCCCAAAAGGGAACAGACAGCTCAAAGCTCATTCTGTTGTAGTCTTCACAAGGAGGCAGACTAGACCTCTTTCAATTTCATTTAAAGTAAGAAACTAATAAATGAAAAACAAATAGATAAATAAATAAATAAATAAATAAACAAATAAATAAATAAATACGTAAATAAATAAATAAATAAGTCAACCCCCGCCACATGCACAAGGTAAATTTCTTACACAGCCCATTCTACAGTTTCTTCAAATGTGTTAACTGAAACGATGTCAGGCTAAGTCATCACTTTACACACTACATAATATGGAGCATGGAGTTCTAAGCCAGGTTCGATAAATTAGGTTCCATCATGGGTCTTGCCGGAGATGCCCTGGCCAAGTCTGTCTCCAAGAGGCTGGTTCGCGAAGAGGAAAAAGATTACACATAAACAGAAAGATGAAGAAGAAAAAGTGGCTCATGAAGAGGAAAGGGTTAAATAGTGGCGGGGGAGGGGGGGGGGGGGGGGGGCAAAGAAGAGGCCCGTTATAAACCAAAACATGGGGGGGGGGGGAGGGGTATTTGGCTTCAGCGGTAAGATGGAGAGGAAACGCATGTGAGAGAGGCCACAGTGGAGTTGAATCTTGCTGAGAGTCATTTGATCCAGCAGACAGATGACAGTGAACTGGCCCTTGAGGTGCGTGAAGTGGAAGGAGATGCCGATTTCCCTGAGCAAATGCTTGCGGTTTAGAAGACTGGGTATGTCCACATTGACCCTTCTGGAGACAACTGTGATGTTGACCTGTTCATTGTACTATTTTTAACAGAGTGGCTGGGTTATGTCAATGGAGATGGAGTAAAGCTTCCCTGCCGTCTCAGCTTATTTCACTTGCGTGAGGCAATGCTGGAGAAGCTCTGCTACATTTGACCTGGAAACAGTCAGGTAATATGAGTGTCAAAAGACAAGTTTGTTGCGCCATTTCCGCCTAGACGCCGAGGCATACAGGAACAAGTTTCAGGCATTGAGGACAAAGGCTGAAAAGACCTTCACACAGTTGCTGCAATGGATGAGACGCTGGGTCTTGTTGTAGGGTAAGCCTGCAAGCAATGAGAAAGACATCGTGGTGGATATGAAGGACCGCATTCTTCAGGAACACGTGTACCAACTCTTGAATCCTGAGTTCGTGGTGGAGATGAGGTCGACGAATCCGAAAAAAAACGATGAGGAGATTGCAAACGGGACCACAGTGTTGGCAGAGGCAAAAACAATGGGAGGGGAGAGCCAAACAGGACAGACAGGCTTGGACGTGACTTCCAAAGGTCCGAAGAAGAAGATCGAGAGAGAAAAACGTGGACAATTTACTACACATCCTTGCGAGTCAGAGGCAATCTGGATGCCAGTGTACGCGGAGCCTTTTTGTCGAGCAACAAGCATCAAGTCCGTTGCCTATTCAGTAGTGGATTTAGGACTCCATTCCTGAGTGACTGACTGAACTTCAAAAGCGCGATCCCGCTTTCCAGCGAGGTAAACAGGTGTGTGAGGCAAATGTAGGTTTAGCCTGGTTCAGGAAAGGTCCTGGTGCAGAGATACCAGAGTTCACGTGAAGTCACCCAGATCTGCAATCTCTCTGGATCTAGAGCGGTCGTGATATTCCTACCACACGATACACCAATGTCAGGGTACCCAGCAGTAAAGACCAAGGCCCAGGTGTTAAGGGTTTGTACTGGCGGGAGATTGTGTGCAGACGTTAGGTGCCTGTCCACCCTGCCACGACCCGAAGCTGCAGACCTGCTTGACTAGTTTCCCAGGTAAGTTTGTATGCCAGCCTGTCTGTCTGCCTGACGCACGTGATGCACATGTGTCAGTACCACGGTGTTCTCCAGTGACACAACACGGGGAATACCCGCTGGTTGCCTCTGACCCGTCTCACTTGCTGTCCGGGTGGCTGCGTGGGACGTGTCCTCCACACCGGTTACCATCGTCACGCTGCGGTTGATTCTGGGTGGGCCGGGAGACATGAACAGTAGAGGGGTAAGAACTCCCAATCTCAGCGTCTTTCACACCTTGACTCAGGGTGTTGTCATGGTGACTGGTTTCCAGACGTTGATGGTTTGAGACTGGCATCTCCTGATTCAAAACCGATATGTTCCCATGTCCTGTCATCCTCACGTTCTGCCACCTGGGCATTTGTTGGAAGGAATTGAGGGCCAATGACCAATTGGCCTTTCTAAAAGAACCCTCCCTTTCCTCTCCCTACTGAGAGAGAGAGAGAGAGAGAGAGAGAGACAGAGAGAGAGAGAGAGAGAGAGTGTGTGTGTGTGTTAGTGGATAATATACTTGTCTATAGTCAAGGAAGTGAAATAATCACGAATCCAGGCCTAATCGGTAGTTAAATTATCGTTTCAATAGACCATAGGCATGCGTCTGTTGAGTTCAACTGGTTAAATCAAACAGTTCACTCTTAGGGATAAAAGAACACACACACACACACACACACACACACACACAACACACACGCGCGCACACACACACACACACGCACACACACATACACACACACACACACACACACACACGCACGTACGCACGCACGCACGCACGCACGCACGCACGCACGCACGCACGCACACACACACACGACACACACGCACGCACGTCCCCCCTTCACCCCACACACGCGAGCCACATAGTAGAAAGAAACTCGTGGAGAGCGTGGCAGCAGAGAGTCCTCAGAAGAGAAGCCCCCTTCAAGCAAGTGTTTCGGCCCTTATCTCCTGACACTCTAGGGGGGTTGGGCCACACCCGGTTCATGACTCCGGATGTCCCTCTGCTGCCCCTTTTTTTCCCATCTTGGGACGAGCCATGGCTGGGATTCGAACCCATGACCCTCTGGACATGCTCATTTTCCACTTAATGACTCGCGCTTTAACCACTGAGCCACAGGGACACCTGATATTTGTAGGGAAATTAAGCCTTATGAAGTTCACTTTTGTTCCTCCTTGACCAGATCCAGCTTGAACACCTCTCTGCCGCTTCTGCCATTGCTTTCAGGGCTCTGGTTTTTTCCTTCCCTGCAACTGAGAGCTGTTTCATGAGGCTGTATGCAGACGTTCCTACAAACCCCCTAGCTCCAATTTCTGCAGTGAGGACTTTGACCTGATAGCCTTCTCTCCTCAGGCTGTTTGCCAGATCAGCATACTTTTCAGTCTTGTAGATTTGAGCTGCCTCCATTCTGTTCTCATATGGCACCGTGAGCTCGATCATGATCAGCTGCTTGGTTGACTTAGAGTGGACTACTATGTCTGGTCTCATGCCACTCTTGCTGATGATCTCTGGGTGACTCTTCCATTCTGGGAGGTCTGCAGTGCACTCCCAGTCATCTGCCCCGTCCAGCAGACTCTGCCTGCATGTTTCGAGTGGTACTGTTGTTCTTGGCCATGATTTCCTGCCTCCTGCCGTGAAGAATGTTGCGGGTGCTTTTGGAGTCCTGATTTTCCCTTTTGTGGTGTTGGTACTAGCCCAGACTACTTGTACAATTTCTTTGAGCACTTGGTTGTGCCTCCATGTGTACCTTCCTTGAGCCAGGGCTACTTTACATGAGCTTAGGACATGCTCCACTGTTTGTTTTTCATGGCAGAGGGGGCATGCAGGATCGTCTGTTTTCCCCCACTTCACCAGGTTTGCATTTGAGGGCAGAAGGTCATATGCAGATCTGAGAATGAAGCTGATCCTGAGAGGGGCCATGTGCCAAATGTCATTCCAAGTGAGACTTCTTTGGAGTGCATTCTCCCACGTTGTCCATTGCCCTTGCTGGCTCTGCTGGACTGCTTTTTGGAGTCTTTTTTGGTCTTCTTCTTTTCTCATCTCCTGAATCATCATGTCTCTTTTGGCTTTTCCTTTGGCCTTTGACCACCATTCAGTTTTGGTCACCCCCAGTCCCTGTCTGTTGGTCTGTGTGTGTCCTGTTATTTCTCTGATCTTGAGACTTTCTTTTGCAGAATCCATCGCCTCTTGAACTTTCCATTTTCTGCCTGTCTTCAGCTGGGGCTTAATTGCTTCTACCACCTTGTCTCCTGAGTCCTCCAGCATGCTTTGAAGTCTGATCTTCCCTGCTTTGTATTCCTCCAGGATGGATTTCAGGGGTAGTTTCAGCTTTGCTTGGCGACAGTACAGCGCTATGTCAGTCAGACAGGGTGGGACACCAAGCCATTTCCTTGTGAACTTGTTGATTTTGGCTTCCATTGCCTCCACTATGCTGGTGCAGATGTCGTATATCATCAGAGGCCATAGCAGCTTTGGTATCAGCATGAACTGCAGACACCAGACCTTGTATTTGCCAGGGAGCCCACACTGGTCAATGGTCTCCAAGCCTTCCTCCGCCATCTGCTTGGTTTCTTTTGCTCTTTGTGTGTCTTTCAGCGTATCATCATACCATCTTCCAAGGCTCTTGACTGGTTCTTCTGTGACTGTTGGAATGGCCTGGTTGGCAACACTGAAGACCACAGATCCGGCCACTTTTCCTTTCCTCAGTGAGAGACTCCGTGATTTCTTTGGCTTGAACTTCATTCTGGATGAGGCAACTATGTCGTCCAGCCTCTCCAGCACATGACGTGTCTCGTCTTCTCTGGATGAAATCACTGTAGTGTCATCCATGAAGGCCTTGAGAGGAGGCATCTTGTATCCATCGCCAAGGTCTGTTTGTCTCGCGTTGTTTGTTGCTGCTTTCAAGATGAGTTCCATTGCCAGCACGAACAGTATTGGGGAAATTGCACAGCCCATTGCAATACCCACTTCCAAGTTGATCCAGTCTGTTGTGTACTCCTTGGTAGAGAACCGCATTGAGAAGCCATTGAAGTACTTCTTGAGCATGTCGCGGATGTTCTTTGGCACATGGTACATCTCAAGAGCCAACTGTATCATCTCATGGGGCACAGATCCATATGCGTTTGCCAGATCAAGCCACACTACGTCCAGGTCTCTCTTTTCTGTTTTTGCTTTTTGGATTGCGTCCCAGATCATTGTGGCGTGTTCTACACAGCCCGCCACGCCTGGGATGCCACCTTTCTGGACTGACACATCCAAGTACTTGTTTTCCATCAGGTACTTGGTCAGCCTTGCTGCCATGACAGAGAAGAAGATTTTCCCTTCGACGTTCAGTAGTGACATTGGCCTGAACTGGCTAATGTCACTTGAGTTTTGCTCTTTGGGGATGTACACACCATCTGCCGTCATCCACTGGCCGCTGATCTTCTGGTTTCTCCAAGCCGATCGCAGCAGCCTGTGGAGCCACTCCAGCACCTTGGGACATTTCTTGTAAAGCTGGTAAGGTATTCCGTTTGGCCCTGGTGATGATTTGGCTCTGGCTTTGTCGACCACCTTCTTGATTTCCGCCAACGTTGGAGGCTTGCCATTGAACTGTTCCTCAGGGTTGGTTGGCCACACCAGACCTTGAATGTCGAGTGGTGCTTTGCTCTGTGGGTCAGAGTATGTTTTCCTCAGATGCTGCTCAAGAACTCCTTTGTCCACACTTAGGGTCCCAGATTTTGGCTGCTCAAACAGTGTTCTGGCAAACTGGAAGGGGTCTCTGAAGAAGCGCTCTTGTGTCTTCTTCTTTTTGCTCTTCCTCTTCCTCGCAGATTCCGCTTTGCTGAGGGCACTGTGTTTTTCTTTCAGGTCTTTCCACAGTTTTTCCAAGCCTTGTTTTTCAGCTGGCAGTGCGGTCTTCATTTGCATCTTGAGGTTTTTCTTTTGGACCCTGATCTTGTCCATCTTTTCTTGGCGTCTGGATTTCTTTGGAGGTGTTTTCTCTTTGGGTAGTTTTGCTCCATAGGCGTCTCTACATGTGGCATACACAATGTCCCCATATGTGGCTAGTTTGTGTTCCAGGGTGCTTTTCCCTATCAGTGCATCGAGTCTTTGGACGATTTTTGCATCCAGTTTCTCCCAATCTTCAGTTTCGTTTGCTCGTGGCAGGTTGAGTTTCAGGCGCCTGGCATCGAGGGCCTGTGCAAATTCCTCATCCGAACCAACAGCGTGGATGTCCTTGGCACTGTGGTTTAAATCCTGGCCTTGGTCTTCCGACGTCTTATCTGCTGATGCAGTGCGCTGCTGCTCATTCAGATGAGTCTTCACACATCCCATCTTTGTTCTGTGGATCTTCATGCCACGGGTGGTAGCGAAACGCTTTCCACAGACACATGGATATTCCATTTGGTCCATGTTCATAGTCCGTTTGGGATTTGCAGTCATGATTGGTTGAGCACCGATGGATTCATCATTCTCTCCCCCTTTCGGTGAATCCGGGGAGCATCTTTTCCTTTTATTTTTAGTAGCCACATGTTTAAGGCAAAGTGGGGAGCCAGCCCACAAAGCCCTTGGTTCTGGTCTTTCCCAGTGTCCTCCGGTCTTTCCCGGACGTCCTCCGGCCTATTCCCGGAAGTCAATGGTTTACCCATGCATCAGTAGAAAGAAACTCGTGGAGAGCGTGGCAGCAGAGAGTCCTCAGAAGAGAAGCCCCCTTCAAGCAAGTGTTTCGGCCCTTATCTCCTGACACTCTAGGGGGGTTGGGCCACACCCGGTTCATGACTCCGGATATACTTAATCACACTAATTTAATCTGACCTTCATAATTAGCAAGGACTTGAGAAAATTGTTAAATGATGATGATGATGTTGTTGCTGCTACTGCTGCACCTTATGATGATGATGATGATGATGATGATGATGATGATGATGGTGATGATGGTGATGGCGATGATGATGATGATCATGATGATAAAAAATGTCAAATGATAATGATAATATTGCTGCCACTACCGCTGCTGCTGGTAATGATGATGATGTTGATGATGATGATGATGATGATGATTTCTTCTTCTTCTTCTTCTTCTTCTTCTTCTTCTTCTTCTTCTTCTTCTTCTTCTTCATCCTTGTTGTCTTCAACAATACACTATTACAATTATCATCCATGCTAAAGTAGGACCAATGGCTATTGAAGGTTATCAGTAATGTACACATAGCGGAACGGTTTATGAACACACTGTAGAGACATAATATCACAGTACTTCAATAACTAATAATATGAAATCCTTCTTCCCCGACGGCAGCGCACCTGACACATAGAGGCAACAAGTGCACAAGGATGTGGAACAGCAACACTGTAATCATATATTCTTGAGAATCCCCCCCCCTCTCTCTCTCTCTCTCCCACCCCCGAACATATACACATAATTGCATGCACGTGTGTGTGTGTGTGTGTGTGTGTGTGTGTGTGTGTGTGTGTGTGTGTGTGTGTGTGTGTGTGTTCTGGTTGGCCAGAATGTAGTCTTCACAATAGCTCCTTTAGAACATGATTTATCTATCTATTTTCTTCACACGGTCGAGTCATTAACCGAGCATTTTGATTTATTTCTTTGGCGTGCTAATATCGCTTGGTGATCGGTGAATGTATTGATATCAGCATATAACTTTACAAAATATATGTTGGCGAGCATAGTGTGGTGTGGTGTGTTGTGTGTGTGTGGTGTGTGTGTGTGTGCGTGTGGTGTGTGTGTGTGTGTGTGTGTGCTGTGCGTGGTGTGTGTGTGTGTGTGTGTATGTTGTGTGTGTGTGTGTGTGTGTGTGTGTGTGTGTGTGTGTGTGTGTGTGTGAATGTGCGTGGTGGTGATGTGTAAGTGGGTGCTTCAGGTTCGCGTGTGTGTGTGTTGTGTGTGTGCTGTGTTGTGTATGTTCATGCTGTGTGTGTGTAAGCGCGTTCGAGCGTGCGTTGCGTGTGTGTGTGTGTGGTGTGTGTGTGTGTGTGTGGTGTGTGTGGGTGGGGTGCGTGGGGGGGGGTGTGTGTGTGTGTGTGTGGTGTGTGTGTGTGTGGTGTGTGTGTGTGTGTGTGGTGTGTGTGTGTGTGTGTGTGGAGAGAGAGAGAGAGAGAGAGAGAGACGAGAGAGAGAGAGAGAGGAGAGAGAGAGAATGGTTGTGAGGAGAAAGGTGCAATGACTGTTTAAATGAATGGCGATGCTTTTGCGGCGATACAGTTGCAGATTTATACAGGTGTCGCAGTGAACTGTGAGATGGAGAAAAAGGAAACAGGGAAAATATGGAGTAACAGACGGTACGCTGTGTCAGTCAAGGCCAACTGAGACTATAATTGTTCTCATGTTCCTGTCTCACGCAACATTTTACAGACTTTCTATACATTATCATATTTAACGTGTGTGTGTGTGTGTGTGTGTGTGTGTGTGTGTTGCGATGTGTGTGTGTGTGTGTGTGTGTGTGTGTGTGTGTGTGTGTGTGAGAGAGAGAGAGAGAGAGAGAGAGAGAGAGAGAGAGAGAGAGAGAGAGAGAGAGAGAGAGAGAAACTAAATGAATGCATTAACATTTGTATATTGCAGTTGACGTCTGAAGTAGTTGGTTGGATACAAGAATGGCAGCCAGATGTTTTTTTTTCATTTATAGAAATGACTGTAGTCCACCACAAGACATGACTGCCACCACCTACAAGAGAGAGGAGAGGAGAGAGAGAGAGAGGAGAGAGAGAGAGAGAGAGGAGAGAGAGAGAGAGAGAGAGAGAGAGAGAAACGGCGTGATGTGCTAAGATGTTGTGAATTGCGTTCCCTTGCATTGCCTGGTGTTGTGTTATATTGTGTTCCGTTGCATTTTGCTGTGTTGTGTTATTTTGTGTTGTATAATATTCTGTGATAAACGCATACGTCTCGGCTGAACAAGTGCATTCGCATTTGTAGTTGACGTTTGAACTAGTTGTTTGATATCAACAATGGCGGCCAGATCTTTCTTTGAAAGATAGGAATGACTGCAGTAAACCACAAGACGTGACTGCTACCACTTACATGAGCGGGGAAAACATAACTGCTGTCACTGACATGGTTAGTGAAAAATGACTGCTGTCACTCACAAAACTGCGAAACCTATACGACTACTGTCACCCACGCAACTGCTAAAACAATTTGACTACTGTCACCCACAAAACTGCTAAAACAATTTGACTACTGTCACCCACAAAACTGCTAAAACAATTTGACTACTGTCACCCACAAAACTGCTAAATCAATACGACTACTGCCACCCACAAACTTGCTAAACCTGAACGACTGCTATCACCCACAAAACTGCTAAAACAATATGACTACTGTCACCCACAATACGGCTAAACCTACACGACTACTGTCACCCAGAAAACTGCTAAAACAATATGACTATTGTCACCCACAAAACTGCTAAAACGATTTGACTACCGTCACCAATAGAATTACCAGAAAGATGTGACTGCTGTCACCCACAAGACTGCTCAGAAGACAAGACTGCTGTCACCTTTGACACATGCCATCCCTAAGCCCCATAAGAAATGAAAATGGGCCGATGTCTATATCACTTTGTGCTATATGTCTAAAACATGTCCCACATCATTTATCGTGGAGTGGTTTTTCGAGCTGGGTGAGGGGTAGTTCTTGCTCAGGTCCAGAGTCACTACACCACAAAGTCAGATGCAAAGTGCATTGATTGATGTGTTTTGCCTTTCGGGACACTTGAGAAATTTGCAGAGGGCAGTGATCTTGGAACAAAGGTGGAGCTCTGTCTGTGTTCGTTTCCAGCGGGGTTATTTGGGCACGTGGCCTTTTTCTACCGCCGAGGAGTAATTTTAGACATGGAATGGTTATGGAACGTCACGGTAATATACGTTGAAATAGCGTTGTTGAGCATACCAAATATACAGCCGCCAATCAATTATTGACTGGAGACATTTGTGAATGATTGCGTGGGCGAGAGAGAGAGAGAGAGAGAGAGAGAGAGAGAGAGAGAGAGAGAGAGAGAGAGAGAGAGAGAGAGAGAGAGAGAGAGAGAGAATCAAACTCTCAGTCGATCAAGAACAAGAATGCATGTCTTTGCTTTTAGTGGACATGATACACTCAGTTCCCTTATTCCAGTTTCTGTTGGCTAGAACATGTTATCTGCTTTTCTTTTTATTTCCTTCTTTTCCCACCTACGTTCGCCTCTCTTGAGACTCGAATGAGAATCTATAGCTTGTCACGGACATAGGAAGATTAGCAAGCAATGCGATGCCCATAACACGCACATGTGATGATGAATACACGCCTTACGAATATGGAGGGTGGGTGGAATAACGACAAAATGAAAAAAAAGGCAAGTAGATTCAATTTCAAGCACACACTCTGATACGTTTAGCTTAGTTCCTACACATGTGCAGTACTTCAGTATGTCTCGGGGTATGATATAGCGAACGTTATGATGTCACCAGTGCAGTTAATGAGGCAGGTTATCCACAAGATTGAGGTATTGAATTCTGTATGTTCATGTCATTTGAGTCTCTTAAATGCGAATTAAGTCCTCTACACATAAAAATGACTTGACGTTCCTCAAAGGAATATTGCGATTCTTGATATTCTTAGCAATGTTCACATACAATGAAATGAATCTTCGCAAAACATAGTGCGAAATTCAGCCGAATAATGATGTACCAACACTGATATATAAAGTACATGTATTTTCATCAACAAAACATGGCAGGACAAAACTCCATGACCCCTCCTGAAGCAATGGCACAATCCTACCCAAGCCAAGTCCCAACATGAAGTTACATTAAAGGTAACAAGTTCACTACACATGAAATTGTTAGTAGCCGGATGAAGAATAACCACATTTGGAGTAGGTGGATCATCATCATCCAATGGATAATGAGAAAAGGGAGTGGGAAGACTACACTCTGCGGATCACTGAGGGGTAGGGGTCGGTCTTCCTGTCAGCATCTTGAGCAACGATTCTTCCTGTCCATGGCTGGGTTGGATGGATGCCCCCCCCCCCCCCCCCTTTCAGCACACCAGTCATGCCGCCAGTCCCTGGTCATTGTAGACCGGAGGGGTGATAGAGAGGGAACCGTCATTAGAGGAGCACACTTCTGCAGATCTTTCCCCAGCTCCAGCCTCATGCTACCCAGCTATCAGAAAGAGGACTCAGAATAAACATGAATCAAAGGTAAGCCACAAACAAAAGTAAGTGCCTAAAGGGAGCCACCATTCGTTTAAAACCAACACCATGGATTAACTTCCACTTGCCCAACAGCAACATTCCCCGTAACTATGTTTTCAACTTACTGTAGAACCATAAACCGCAAGCATATCTTCCCAAAACTCCGAAATAACAATCTTCATAACACATACAAACGCATAAAGCGTTTCATTGCAAAGATACCTAATAAAATTACAGGGAGTGTAACCTATGTTTAGTAGAAATTTGAATTAACACAAGCACATCAGTAAAAAAGCGATTAAAAAATAACGTGCCAGCACTAAACACGTGTAACCGCACACCCATCCTCACTACATCCACCCACACACGCCTACCATATTGAATATCTTTTAACAAACCCAGAAAAGGTTATTGTTTACGTATTAAGTAAACAACAATGGAGCCAAGATGTTAAAGTATTAAAACAACTTTCATTTTGTCATGTATGCTGTAGGCTGACTTGTGGCCAAGAGGTATTTTTTTTAGTGCTCCAACCCATTTCTTGTAATAGATGCAGAGTTCAGATTGCAAGGCATTCCAAATCGCCCTGGTTGTACCCTTTCAAGCGTCAACTATAAGTTCATACACAGAGTAGGAGTTCTGCCTCAGGATCAGCATCGACATCTTGCAACAGATGTTCTACGAAGTTCAGTAAACAACGAAAATGGAGTTAGCTTAAGATCTGATACAGACTTTCCAAAACAGGCAAAAAATAGCTTCTCTTACTACAATTGTAACTCATACTTCTGATTTCCCCCAAAAATCAGAAAAAACAGATTTGATGAAAATGGTAAAGTCAGAAACAAAATTTTTCTCTTGTCCACCTTGGGAACTTCAGGTGGCTAATTTTGATATCAATTATTCTTCCTTAAGAAAAACATGGCAATAACAACATTTTTGTTACGTCGGTAAAAACATTTTACAAACAGTCACTACCATGGATCTCTGTTGGACAACCAGGAAGTGGGAGCAGCTTTCTGTTTTCCTTCTTTAAAAGCGGAGCGATCTTTTGATGTTGGAAGAAACAGATCCATATTCACAGCGGAGTTCACTGCCATCCTTATGGCCCTGTATCATCTACTTGATTTTCCTGAACATGTATTTCAAATTCTTTTCTGTGTTGATTGAAGGTCAGTTTGATATGCTCTAAGTAAATTAGATACTACAGTTAAACAATATCTTGTTATTAAAACCAAGTACGCAATACAATTCCTAATTTTGACACGTAGTTATGTTACCTTCTGCTGGGTGTCCTCACATTGTGGAGTGACTATTACACCGTTTTTATGGACTCGTAGTTGCTTATGTCAATAACCTCTTTGATCTATAGAATAAAACATGATGCTTTAAAAAGAGAATCATAGACAGGAAATGCATTTGTGATGAAAAAAAAACCCATCAAAAATTCATATACCCCTCAATTATAAGCAGTTGGAACATTTTTGCCTGCCCTCTATGAATTTTCCGTGAATTATTTTTTTTTTGGTCATTTCTCACTAACATGTGACGTTACATAAGCATTAACTGAGAGTCCTCTTTTTACTTACCTGCAATGAGGTGCAGTTGTTGTATCTTTGTATTTGATGCTACCTGGATTTTTTTTATTTGTTGCCATGTTAATTTCTAATTGTCACTTTTTAATCTATGACCACATAACCCGAACAGACATTAAACTGAAGAAACACACAGACACTGAACCAGTTTTCCTGACAAGGCATGTTCTGAATTTCCACCCAGCCCCATCTGACACTCTCAAAAGCCCAGACGTCGTCACCACACATAGTGTGTTGCCCCACAGCCCACCTTAGGAAAAAAAGTTCTTGTTCTCCATGGAAGCAGTGACACACACAAGCACACATTAGTGTGTTCAAGCTCCACTGTACCTTCCCACAATCAATTTGAACAAGGAAACAGGGACTGGTAAGTCTCCAACATAAGAGGACATTTCCATTTTCTTCCTTTGCAGGTCTACTGTACCAAAGGTCAAACAGCTCTGTGCCAAAACTGAAATGAACCAGCCGCACGTCTAGTTAGTGTGATGGATAAAATGTCAGATTCATGTCACTGAAAGCAGACCTGACCAAGAATTTCAAGCTCTTTTCCCTTTGAGGCCAAATATATACCCTGCCCAAGGAGACGGCCTCTGCCCAGTAGAAAGGAAAGAAACCCCTCCTCACACCCTAACTCTTGAAATCCCATGAAATACTTTAAAAGATGAACTGAAAATTCAGCCAACCAAGTACTGTACTAAGACGCCAGAGGTGCTGCTGTAAGATCCTGGGAGTAATGATGATACCAGCCAATAATTTGTGAGCACCAGGACTTACCATTGGTTTCAACAGACGCCTAATCAACCTGTTAAAGGCATCAAAGGATTTAAAGTATAAATGGCATATTGGTTTCAACAGACGCCTAATCACCCTGTTAAAGACATCAAAGGATTTAAAGTATAAATGGCATATTGGTTTCAACAGACGCCTAATCACCCTGTTAAAGACATCAAAGGATTTAATGCTGAACAATTAAGTAGTGGGGGAAAACAAGTGCAGGTTAACAATTCTTCAGTCGTTATAGTAATGACTTGGCAAAGATTTGAAATTAAAAAAAAAAAAATTGAAGAGGAATAAAATGGGGGAATATATTATAAATACGAGAAACCCTTCACTAGCTGCCTGAGGGAACCATCGTAATCCCTCTCAAAGGCACATTTATTTGTATTGCCTGCTCCTAGGCCTTTCGTCCGCTGGATCGGACTCATCAGGGAGACACGGCTGATTGTGTCTGTGCTCTTGGTGTCAAATAGAGACACACCACAGTCCATAATTCTGTGGTGTTCTCACCACCAAGGATTTAAAGTATAAATGGGATGAATGTGTAACAAAACAGTTCCCCAGGTGTTGAAGATAAGTCCTCAGTGCTTTGGTCATTAAGCGACACATGAAATACGGACTCTCCTTTGCCAGCCAAGGTTAAAGCAGCACGCACACAATAACCAATCCCAGTGCGGCTAACTAAGGTGTCAGCATTCACAGAAACGAGTGAGATGACTAGCACAGAGCAACCCGACTGGGCGCTTTTGTGGGAGCAATATTTATCAATTAAAAAGATATCCGACCTGATCTGGAGAATTGGTGAACCTGCTGCATGTGCATTTGGGATATTTGGGAATGTTATGATCATTCTGACCATGCTTTCCCTCCTGCATCCACTTCTAGTGTTTTCTTCCAAGGTCTGGCCTGGTCTGACCTGCTGGTGTTATTAGTAGGTCCTTTTAATGGGTTTCTCCACAAGCTTTTCAATGTGCCATACTTTGACAGACTCGGTTCCTGGTCCTGTAAAATAAACAAGATGCTGCTGTACATGACAGCTGCTTTATCTCCGTGGATGCTCGTGGCACTCACCACGCTCAGAGCAGCTTCTGTGCTGTGGCCGCTCCGTGTCAATGCTGTGTGGACGAAGGGGAAATCGCGAGTTACTGTTGGAATAATGACCGTTGTTTTCATCTTGATCCACTGTCACTTTCTCTATGGATATGATATCTGCGTTGGGAGTTGTTGCGAAAAAACAGAAGCTTATCAATGGTTTTTTGGCGCAATCTGGTCTTGGGTAGACATGTTTGAATGTTGTATCGTACCTTTCGTGTTGTTGTTGATCAGCAACAGTGTTCTTCTCTGGACAGTTGTCAGATCTGTCAACACATCCTCACGGCTTCCGGTGCAACAAGCTACCCAGGATTCCAGACAGCGGAAAGTGTCTTCATTGACTGTCACCCTGATTGCTACAAGTATTTCCTTCATCATTCTGACAGCACCGATCACAATATATATCATTCCAGTTCATGATGTTGATTGGTATGACCCGTTTGAGAGTGGATATAATAAAGTCTTCCAAGCATCTGCCACAGTCTTGTGGTATTCCAATAGTGCTGTGAACTTCTACGTGTATTGTCTGACGGGCAGCAAGTTTAGGGCTGGTTTGAAACAAATGTTAAGATTTTCCGGCCATTCTACACAGCCAAAAGTCAGCACATAATCACCGCGACAATAACACCGACGTCCCATAGTTCTGCAGTGCAGGCAATTATGTAACGATTAAGATAAGATATACTACCAACGACGATTTTCAGCATTTCGTGCATAGCTAAACTAAGGGGCATGATCATATACTCTCGTGCGGGTGCTCGCGCATGTGTGTGTGTGTGTGTGTGTGTGTGTGTGTGTGTGTGTGTGTGTGTGTGTGCAAAGCCTGATTCAATATGCCATACAATGTCAATACTACAACTGTTTTATCATATAGCGCTTTTGTTGTTTGCTTCTTTTTCGATGCTGTTTTGCTGATGATCTGACCTGTTTGTAGAGTGCTATTAATTCCTGTATTAGTTTGACATGCCTGAAGAACTCTGTCTCGTCGGCTGGACGATAACATTTAAAACTTAAACTTCATCCAAACTAGCGACATTTCTGAAATAAACAAGGCCACGTTTGAAATGTCCCCTCATGATGTTCAAGGACAACAACAACTTTAACAAAATTAAAAGAAAAATTACCGGTCCGGCAAACGAATAAGACAAACAAACCATAAGACAAACAACGATGCGTTTTGGCCTCTTTGGTCTTCTTCAGTCTAGACAAGGTAGGGTAAGGTAATGTTGCTTATAGCCCAGCTGACCGCAAAGGGCTAGACAAACAGCATTCAAGGCAATGAAAATGAAGAACGAACAATCATTTAATGTCCTTAAACTGGCCGCAAAATGGAT
Source organism: Conus canariensis (assembly GCA_033310375.1). NCBI lineage: Eukaryota > Metazoa > Mollusca > Gastropoda > Neogastropoda > Conidae > Conus > Conus canariensis. The sequence goes on from CM065735.1 coordinate 46,360,759, forward strand.
GTGGAATCTAACAAGACATGCTAATACTAAAGCAATTATAGTACAGCACCTTGTGATAAAGTAAGTGTGGTTACAGGTACCCCCGGATACAGGTACCCCGGATAAGATGTCTGGCCCACAAACTAGTGAACTATCAGCATTCACATCAGTATTTCTGGGAGAGTCACTAGTGATCATTTTTGCGTTACAAAATGAATAAAAGATGAACGATTCATACGGCAGATTTCGTAACATGTAAGAAGAAGAGGAAGTTTGTCAGTTGTGTTATTTTCATAGCCGAGAGATGAATTTCATTACATTTTTGAATTATGTAATTCCTTTGCGAACTTAAGAAATACCCTGATCCCTCGCTGTAACGTAAATAAGTTCCGTGAAATGCTTAATACTAAGAAAAACAATTTACTTACAAAGCTGGCTTTTATCATGCACCTAATCCAAACATGCAATTTCTTCATTGCCTAGGGAAGCACTGGCGTACCACCCCACAACCCTACGTGTCAATAGCTCTACGTGCCGTTATCTTAATGATCCTTGGTCCTACGTGTCAATAAAGATACTGTTTCATCTTTTATCTCACTTTCTACACAGCCCCATGTCTAAACAGCGTTATAAACTGACAGCTCTGTTTTAGCAACCCATTGCTCATTTTTGCTTCGACCCAAGAGCACCACATTTACATTTTGATATATGTCGATTGGACGATTTCAGCCACTACTTTTCTTCATCCAACAACCCTATAGCATAGCGTCTCAGTATTACCACATGTCCACATCATTATCATTTTTTTGGTAAACATGCTTATGTATATTGAATGCTATGTGATTTACGAATCCACAATTTGGGTTTAACAAGTATTCTCAACCCCAATCCATTCTGTAGTTTTTAAAGACGTTCCCCAAACAGCTGTGTTGAACTCTTCAACATTATCGTATTCAGAGTATCAACACTTTGGACATTCCACCATCAACTTGAAACTGAAATACAACAAAGCATTTGCTACATAAAGTTCAAAATTCTCTCAGGCTGTGCTTCCCCTCTATAAGAGGGAACTTGTTGTAGGGAATGGCAATGTTCTGAAAATCATGCTGATGTAACGTGCCCGAATCGGTCATCTCTTTCAGTTGAACTTCCGGGAGTTGGATCTTGTCTTTCTTCAGGTTACTTTCACCCCCACCTCCCCACTTTCCCTGCCCTGGATCTACTTCTCCTGAGGCAATCTCAGGCTGGCCCAGGATGACCCTTCTCCTTCTGCCCTGTCTCCTCTATTGGAAGGGGGTCATTCTGGGTTTGGCCAAATGTAATCCCCCATTTGCCCAAGTCTGTCTCCTCAGGAGTCATTTTAGTGCTAAACAATTGCTCCAGTTTAACTCACAAGGGGTGTTTGAAGACTGCAATAGATATATCTCCACTCTGTAGTTTTGTGTGTAGCGTCTGGAGGGGAGGGGGCAGATCGGGCTACTACCATAGATAAACTCCCGGGATATATTTTGGATAAAACATTTGCCCCAAAACAAATCCATGGGAGTTAATCTAGGGTACATAGGAAGTCACTTTCAGGCAGGCAAGAGTACCCGCACCTCATCCATCTGTTCTAAATGATTGTGTATTCTTCAACTCAAACTAATAGTAATAATCCATATGAGTCTTTCCGATGGAAGGCTGCACATTACAACAGGCCAAACCGGGCTTTCCATTACACTTTCTACCTTTGAAGCAGGTTTATAGAGTCAGTCAGTGTCATGGACCTGATGAGTTTTAAGCTGGTCTGTGGATAGGAGCCAGGGAGCGCTAATGCCACTGCTTCTACCTCCATGATTAGAAATGAAGTTGTTAAGCTTTATGCGCCACTGTCTTCTTGGTTTCTTTGGTCTTGCTTCAGTGTGTATTGCCAGCCTGACTTACCTTTGGTGACTGAACCGTCAGTGTCGATAACGATTTCTTCGTTTATGCCGAGTTTTTCCACCTGCATCTGAAATTCTGCTTTGCTTTTGCCCTCTGGCTATTCTCGACAGTGTCTCTCGAGCTCTGAGTGACGGCAAATTAGGAGTAGTTGAAAATAGATTGAAGTAGTCTGGAGACTTTTCCCAGTCTTTAACTTATTTGAGTTCTGAAAACTGGCACTTAAGGTATGTATTACCATCTGATTGTCCAATACATGATTTTCAATGTCCCAGACGAGTGTCTTTTGCCTCCTTGGCTGCCACTAGTGGTTGGTTTTAGGGAGATTCTAGTGTTCTAAAATACGCCTTTCCCTGTTCTAGCTTGTGTCTGACCTGTATCGAAGGAAGGTCAAGCAGATAATGCATAGTTTCATTAAGCGTCTCCTTCATAATTCTCAAGCTCTGCCTCACTGCTTCAAATTTGAATTCTTTGTGAGTTAAAAAGATTGCTTTTGGACAGTGTTTTGAGCCCTGAGTCATGATCAGTTACACTGAGCGCAACAGCATGATGCCATCGGTAGAGATGGTGAAGTTCAGCGCTTTTACCTGTCATTGCCTTCGTGGCTGACATGCCCTTTTTGCATTTAACTACAATATTCTCAACATGTTTTTAACGTCAGTAGTCTGTCAGGCCTATGTCTAAATAGCATAGATTGTCAGTTGATTCAATTTATATTCCATTGAAGGAAACTGGTGTATTGCTGAGAGCGCAGATCAATGTCTGGACTTGGGTTGATGGACGATCCAGTTTGTCAACACCACTGAGCTATGTTGTTCAATTGCTGCTGGGCTACTTTCACTCTTTCTTGAGCATTCTTAATGTTTTGTAGATCAGACCGTCATCTGCTAGTGTCATCACTCGAGCAGTTTTGCAAGGTCTGCAAGGCCTTTAGTGTAAACATTGTATAAAACAGGGGAGACAGGAGAACCTTGAGATTATCCCAAGGAAAGTTTTATGTGGTTCAAATACCCAGTCTCCAAATCGTTTGATCATGGTACACTTCTGAAGTGCTGCTGCAACCCATTGTATAAGTGTCCTACTGACCCCATGGTCAGGGAATAGTTCCATCAGAAGCAAAAACTGGACTTTGATGTATGCATCTTTCTGGTCTTTTGCTACTGCCAATGTTCCTTCCTTCGTTTTCAATCCTTCATATACGTCATGGAGAAAGTGGCCTCGTTTTCCAGTGTGCTTATACTTAGCCTGTAGCCTCCTTGGTTGGGAGGGAGGATTTGTCTATTTTGAAGGTCTGTCGCGAGATTTCTGGCTATGATGCGTTCCATGAGCTTTTGTACCATATTGTGCATAGCGAGTGTACTGTAGCCACTTAGCCGATGATGATCTTTTTCTGACTTTGGTAGAGTTTTCCAGTTACTATGTGCTCAGTCTTCTTGGATATAGCCTTCATCAACACTGTCCTCATATAGACTGAAAATATGCGCTCTGTCTTCTTATGATAGCTGTTTGATATGGATGAAGATGAGATGATGATGATGATGCTCATAATAATAGTAATGATAGCAATAACAACAACAACAACAACAATAATAATAAATAATAATGATAATAATAATAATGTCACACTGAGCACAAACGCATACACGCACTCAGCTCAGCATTCACTCCGTGCACACGTAGTCTCTCCAAACAACCAGAAGGCGCACTACAATAACTCTTCTTCTCCCCCTCCTCTCCGGTGAATAATTTACTAAACAATAATCACTTCTCAAATAATGACAATATGTTTGTTTTCCAGTTTATAACTTCTGTTCCTCTACTCCAGTGGAGGTACAAACATTCCAGAGATCACTAGCTGGGACCAAATTTCATCTCATTATACACAATATTTCACAAATACTTCTTTTAACAGTTTCTCCTTCTCACTGGAGAAACAATGTATACATTTTCCAAAGATGAATCAAAAGATGGCTTAAAATATAGGAGTATCATCGACCCAGGGGGACAATCAACATTCGTAATGGGACAACATGACAAACATTTAAAGTTCTCTCACGACTGTCGCAGTCGTTGTCCTCTTCACAATTATTTGCTGCCGCAGCACTGCAGCCTGAATACTTCTTACGCAACTGCCACAGTTGCTTGTACCATTACTGGTGCTGCCACAGCACCGGGAAGGGCTGAAACACGAATGAAGTCCGTGTAAGTAATCTATTTCAAAATCTGAATAATGATAAATTCTTTTCCCTTTTTCCCTTTTCTTAACTCTCTCTCTCTTTTCGCTCCCCATCTGTCTATACCTCACCTGGTAATGGTAGAATACAGGTGAAACTCGTTCTGCAAGCTCCAAACAACCTGTCTGGTTACTGTCCCCAAGCCATCTCCTTCCTATTCCTTATTTTTCCCTCCTGTGCTCTTTTTGAGTACATATTCAGTGAGTACTCGTCTAACTCGACGCATTACCAGCCCTTGGTACTTGACCAATGGACAACGTCCGTCCATTCAACCAATAATCACCCTACGTCTATAGCCACCAGCGACACCGATCACACTGGTCAGGCCATGCAAATTATCCTTACTTTTACCTTTCCTCTTCCCTACCTAGGGGAATGCTTTATAACAAATAAGGGCGTGCGTGATTGAACGTCACATATCACCATGTGAGGCTACATCACATGACACCCCCATCCTGGGGTGAAAAAAAACAACTTTCGCCAAGAATTTTTTTTAAAATACACATACATATCTAGTTAATATACAACTTCAGCAATTTATCATGAATTTTCCATCATACAAGAGTTTCCATCAATGCATAGAACTAACCTTTATGAACATCATAAAGATCCAAAATCATATTGCAAAATCTTAGTTTGAGAAAAGAAAATGTACAGTGAGTTTTGTTTAGTTTTTAAAAACAAATTCATACTCCATCATCACAAATCACAAGTCACACAGACACGAAGAACATATAATGATACTGATCATTCCAAATGCCAATTATGTTTATTTATACCAAAATGTAAACAGTTTTTTCTAGCCTGTTGTCACATAATTATATGTCCCAACATCGTCACAAAATGAGAATTCCCTCATGACTCACTTGATGAGAAAAATTTGCCAAGTGAAAAGTCTTTCTTCAAGCACGAATATGCAATATAGCAGTCCACTCGAAAGTTAAACACTTTTTTTTCATTTTTCACATTGGACTGACGTGAAAACAACAACAACAAACAAACAAAACAAACAAAAAAAACAACACTTGTAACACATCAAATGAAGTATTCTGCACACATTCACAAAGTAGCATCCTACAATGAGCCACCAATGCCAATACATATGCACTTTTGGAAAAAGATCAGTCCACAACTACTCATCAATTCAGATTGACAGTAGCAGAGATAACACTGCCAAAATGTCAATAAAGTCTTTCCACAATGAAAACAAACAGCAGAATAACAAAGTCTGTCCACAATGAAAACAAACAGCTGAAACAGTCTTTCCTTTTTTATGCAGTTACAGCTGCACAAAGGATACTGTGCACTCACGCACGGGACAGAAAATCTGCCATGACATTCTGAGTTCCAGGTAATGGCTCAATGTCAAACGTGAACTCCTGCAATGACAAAGCCCATCTTAACAGCCTGCTGTTTTTGGTCTTGGACGACTGCAAAAACGTCAATGGCCTGTGGTCGGTTTGTAACCGAAACTGTCTTCCAGTAAGGAATCTGGCAAATTTCTCACAAGCCCAAACAATGGCAAGACACTCCCTCTCAATTGTTGAGTATTTGACTTGTGTGTTAGAGAACGTTTTACTTGCATATTGCAAAGGGTGTAACAATCCATTCTTTTCTTGCAAAAGTGCAGCTCCCATGCCTTTGGAGCTGGCATCAGTTCTTAAAACAAAATCCTCTGAAAGAGAGGGCAAAAGCAGCACAGGGAATGAATTGAGTGTGTCTTGAACACATTCCAGAGCTTTCTGGCACTCATCTGACCAGACGATACTTTTGTTTTTTGTTCCTTTTGTTAAGTCACTCAAAGGGGCTGTCAAGGACGCAAAGTGCGGTACATATCTTCTGTAATAGGACAACAATCCAAGGAGTGATCTTATCTGTTTCTTTGTAGTGGGTCTCTTCAAGGCAAAGATCTTCCCTACTTTCTTTTCCTCTGGTGTCATTTTCCCAACAGAAATGACATGACCCAAAAACTCAAAAGTCTGGAATCCAGCACGAATTTTGGATGGTCTAGCCGTCAGACCAAAATTCCGGAGTTTACAAAAAACAGCTCTCAAGTTTTCCAGAAGATCATTCCAAGACTTTGCAGCAAGCAAAATGTCATAAAAAAACTGACTGCTCCACACTCATGAAGTTTTAGTGCGCGCATCATTCTGGCAAAAGAAGCTGGGGCGTTTTGTAAACCAAATGGCATTTTCGTCCGTTGAAACAGTCCAAAAGGTGTCTGAAAACTGTTTTTTCCTTGTCTGCTTCAGCCATCGGGATTTGCCAATAGCCTTTAGTTTAATCTATTTTGACAAAATATTTTCCTTTTGACAGTTGACAAAGAAGTTCCTCAATGTCTGGGATAGGTTCTGCATCAAACACAGTGATTATGCTTAACTTCCTGTGATCGATGCAAAACCCCACCGAGCCATCAGGTTTGTCCACCAATACAACTGGTGAGCTGTATGGTGACGAGGACGGTTCAATAACTTTCAACCCGAGCATAACTTGAATCTCTCTTTCGACAACCTGTTTTTTCGCAAATGGGAGGGGGTATGGTTTGACTCGGACTGGGTTTTCCATACTCAGATGAATAGTATGGGGTTCAATTGCTGTCACTGTCCCTGGGATATCAGTCAGAACATCCTGAAAGTCCTTCAAAATACCTTCCAATTGTTCTTTCTGAATCAAAGACGAATCATCACACACATCGACATCATGATAAGTTTCTCCCTTGACAGAAAGAGTGGGCAGAGGTACAGTATCATCTATACTAGTAGATGTTAACAATCCCACATTTGTTGTTTGTACAGTCTTTGCTCTGTCTCTGTATGTGACATCAGGTACAAAATCAGAACCAATGATTTCTGTAATAGCCACATCTGTTCCAGACACTGGGCATATCCATTCAATTGACTCGTTAATGGAAACATTGGTACGTTCAACATACTTTTTTTTAGCATGTTTACATGGAACACCTTTTCAGCATTTGCCATTTTCACTTTGTAATTCACTCCAGAAAGTTTGTCGTCTTGTCCAGGTACATGCTTGTAGAGGATGTCAGAGTCCAGTATGTACGTCGGCTTGTCCGTTGGTTTGTCAGAGACACTCTGCATTGCAGTAGAAAATATAGTCGTCAATGTCTCGTCGCTTCTCTGCATGAACTTCAAAACATCTGGCATAACTTTTAGTCCATCCAGTTTTGAAACCTTGGGCGGTTTTGTTGGTTTTCCCTGCTCTACAACTTTTGATCTTGTACTGATGAGACAAGGAACGAAAGGTCCTCCGGCACCACCATGTACTGTCGCGACACCTGGTAGGTTTCCCAAAATCAAATCGCAAACTGGATTCTCAATAACACAGGTGGTAAGCGACCCGGAGTAGTATGGTGTATCAACGGAAATTTTTGCCAATGTAAAAGTTTCAATTTTTCCACCAAACGATCTGCATCTCTGAACACTGTCAAGATATTGGTCTGGTAGAACAAAAGATTTACTTACACCAGCTGTGGTGCAACCTGTATCTCGCAAAACAGAACCTTGTAAACCATTAATGGCACAATCCTCCAAAGAAGACCATCAATGGACTGATCTGGTGCCAAAACAAATCCAGTCTTTGCTCCACTTCCTTTGAAAGGACAGTCCCGTTTCAAATGGAATTTGCCCTTACAAAAGTGGCAACACATGGTTTGGTCGGCGGACAACTGGTTACTGTTAGTCTGTGAACCTCGACCTTGTCCACGCACTGGACCAAAGGGTCTGCGCGGTTGTTGTTCACCATGCTCTCGGAAAGGAAAAGGTCTTTCCGGTGGTGTGTTTTGGTACTGGCGGAAATCGCCAGAACCGACATGGCCTTGACCATGGAAAGGTCGTTGTCTGTTGGAAAAAAGACGTGTAACAGTGTGGACATTGGAATGAAGCGCGATTTCCTCTTCTATAGTTTCCTTGTCCAGAATGTATCTGAAATGCCGCGTGAGACTCGAAAAGGGACGAATCCCCCTTGCGGGCAACACCTTTATCCGGATGAGCAATACAGTACTGATCCGCCATCTGACACATTTTGTCAACGTTATCGAACTGTCTTTCCTTAAGAAAAGTGGCCAAATCTTTGCTGACGCTCTGAAAAAGTTGCTCTCGAAGAAGCAAATCTCGCAGTGATTCGAAAGTCTTACTCGTCTTTGTTATCTCTATCCATCTATCTAAACATTGACTCATTCTTATCAAAAAAGACGGAAATGATTCTCCCTTGTCAGGACGAATCGATCGGAAACCCTCACGAAAACGGTCAGCTGAGCACTGAAACTTCTTTAAGAGTTCTTCTTTTAATTGATCCCAAGTCAACCCTTCTTTTGCCGCGAGTGTGTGGTATAGTGCCAAAGTGCTTCCCTTAAACAGCGACGCAATAAACAACGTCCATTTCTCCTTCGGCCAACCACAAGAAGTAGCGTGGTTCTCGAACCGAAAAAGAAAACTGTCAATGTCGTCGGTTTTTTTTTCTTCGAACGGCGGCAATTTCGGAATGTATGTTGACTTCGGATGAAATGTACTCGCGGAACCGACTAATGGAGGTGGTGGAGGCTCTCTTGATGCCTGTAATTTTTTTAATTTCCATATCAGTCTCTAATTGAAGTTGTCTCAGTTTAAACTGCCGTTCCTTATCCTTATCCTCTAACTCTAGTTTTCTTTGATTTTGTTCCATCTCTTTCTGTAGTTTTTTCTCTTCAAACTCTAATCTTTTAAAATTTTCTTGTCGTTCTTTATCTTTTTCTTGTCGTTCTTTATCTTTTTCTTCTAGTTGTTTCTGTCCCCCCCCCCCCCCCCTAGAGCTCTCTCTCTCTGTCTGCCCTGTCCATGTCCATGTTGGACATAGTTTGCTAATTTATCACCTTCAAAGCCTAAACGCTCGGCCTGTCGTACATATTCATCAGAATTTTCCATCATGAATAGTTACCACAAACAAACAAGAAACAATGACTAAATATGATTAAAATAAGGCGATATCTGATGTTAAACACGTTAAAAAAACAACAACTTTGTTACAGTATGTACAAATAAAGAATCTAAATGCCGGTATAAACAGGAAAATAATAAAGGCTTACAAAAGAGAAGCACTAATAAAAAGTGACAATGTGATCTTTCCAAAAGAGATTTTCACCAATATTCATTCCCAAAGGAAAAAACAGCTAAAAATTGAAATCCAATACTAATAACTCTTTTTTCCCAATGAAAAGAAAACAGACAAAATATAAAGTTTTTTTTTTTTCCCGGAAATAAATTCTTTATAATGTTTATGTTCTTAACTGTTCTTATTGTAGTTGTTACTTTCTTACTTAGTTTCTTGGTAAAACAAAATAGATGAGTTCACAAAACAAATGAATCGCCTTAAACAATAAGTGAATACAAAGTTACAAAACAAATGAATCAACAAACAATTAAAAAGTGGGGGGGGGGGGGGGGGGGGGGGGGGGGGGGACGTACACTAACGGAATTCCTACCTAAAAGATGACAATGATGAAAAAAAAACTAGATAGGTGCCTATTGAAGAGAAGGTTTGGAGATTTTTTTTGTAAAGGGGGTGAAAAGGAAATGAAAGAATAGACAGGTCCAGTATAGATAGAGGAAATCAGAAAAAGCAGACAGCACCCTAATGGCAACTGTCTCCCGTAAAGCTGGAGACGGGAAAGTATTTAAATAATAATACACACAATATACTAAAACTCAATGCAATAAACAATTAATCTAATAAATATACAATCAGAAAACACACACACACACACACACACACACACACAAAAAACCCAAAAGATAATCAAGAAAACAAATGTTTATTAGGACTGAGCGGTAATCCACTCCACTACCTACACTAGTTGAGTGATGGAGGTGAAGTCGATCCCACACTCAGAGGGGTAAGGGGAAAAATCCAAATAAAACAATAGGAAGGGGAAAGAAATAGATATTAATGAGAGAGGGAGGGACTATTGACTCCCCAACGCCATGCCCCCCCTCCTGCTAAATCAGAGCAGGAAGAGGTTGGGGCTATCAGTCTTGGGGAAGGGGACAAAACAAAATCTAATCTAGGGGAAGGACAACGACTCCTCAACGCCCTGCCCCCTTGCTGCCAGGTACGAGCAAGAGGAGGTTGAGGCTATTGGTCCTGAGGGGAAAAAGGGTCAAAAGGAAATCCTACCAAAACAAAACAACCCTAACAGAGTAGAGCAACCAAAAGAAATCTCAAACACTCGAACACACACACATACAGAAACAAATGAAAAACAAAAACTGCAAACAGTAATCAGAATAATCAATTATACTTTCTTTCCTCCCTTAATTTATTCCTTGGAGGGGGAATCTTAATTTTGTTTTTGGAGGGGGTACAAAAAAACCCTAGTCCTTAGTCCTAAGTCCTAGGTCCTAAGATGGGGTCACCACTGTCACACTGTACACAAATGCATACACCCACTCAGCTCAGCATTCACTCCGTGCACACGTAGTCTCTCCAAACAACCAGATGGCGCACTACTTCTTCTTCCCCTCCTCTCCGGGGAATAATTTACTAAACAATAATCACTTTTCAAATAATAACAATACATTTTTTTTCCAATTTATAACTTCTGTTCCTCCACTCCAGTGGAGGTACAAACATTCCACAGATCCACTAGCTGGGACCAAATTTATTATACACAATATTTCACAACTACTTCTTTTAACGGTTTCTCCTTCTCACTGGAGAAACAATGTATACATTTTCCAAAGATGAATCAAAAGATGGCTTAAAATATAGGAGTATCATCTGAGTTCCGACCCAGGGGGACAATCAACATTCGTAATGGGACAACATGACAAACATTTAAAGTTCTCTCACGACTGTCGCAGTCGTTGTCCTCTTCACAATTAGGTGCTGCCGCAGCACTGGAGCCTGAATACTTCTTACGCAACTGCCACAGTTGCTTGTACCA
>CM065735.1:46376828-46381828 GCA_033310375.1 Conus canariensis
GGCAATGGACAACGTGGGAGAATGCACTCCAAAGAAGTCTCACTTGGAATGACATTTGGCACATGGCCCCTCTCAGGATCAGCTTCATTCTCAGATCTGCATATGACCTTCTGCCCTCAAATGCAAACCTGGTGAAGTGGGGGAAAACAGACGATCCTGCATGCCCCCTCTGCCATGAAAAACAAACAGTGGAGCATGTCCTAAGCTCATGTAAAGTAGCCCTGGCTCAAGGAAGGTACACATGGAGGCACAACCAAGTGCTCAAAGAAATTGTACAAGTAGTCTGGGCTAGTACCAACACCACAAAAGGGAAAATCAGGACTCCAAAAGCACCCGCAACATTCTTCACGGCAGGAGGCAGCAAATCATGGCCAAGAACAACAGTGCCACTCGAAACATGCAGGCAGAGTCTGCTGGACGGGGCAGATGACTGGGAGTGCACTGCAGACCTCCCAGAATGGAAGAGTCACCCAGAGATCATCAGCAAGAGTGGCATGAGACCAGACATAGTAGTCCACTCTAAGTCAACCAAGCAGCTGATCATGATCGAGCTCACGGTGCCATATGAGAACAGAATGGAGGCAGCTCAAATCTACAAGACTGAAAAGTATGCTGATCTGGCAAACAGCCTGAGGAGAGAAGGCTATCAGGTCAAAGTCCTCACTGCAGAAATTGGAGCTAGGGGGTTTGTAGGAACGTCTGCATACAGCCTCATGAAACAGCTCTCAGTTGCAGGGAAGGAAAAAACCAGAGCCCTGAAAGCAATGGCAGAAGCGGCAGAGAGGTGTTCAAGCTGGATCTGGTCAAGGAGGAACAAAAGTGAACTTTATAAGGCTTAATTTCCCTACAAATATCAGGTGTCCCTGTGGCTCAGTGGTTAAAGCGCGAGTCATTAAGTGGAAAATGAGCATGTCCAGAGGGTCATGGGTTCGAATCCCAGCCATGGCTCGTCCCAAGATGGGAAAAAAAAGGGGCAGCAGAGGGACATCCGGAGTCATGAACCGGGTGTGGCCCAACCCCCCTAGAGTGTCAGGAGATAAGGGCCGAAACACTTGCTTGAAGGGGGCTTCTCTTCTGAGGACTCTCTGCTGCCACGCTCTCCACGAGTTTCTTTCTACTATACCAAGCTACGGTAACATCAGAAAATGAAAAAGAAACATATATAGGGATTACTGAAAACACTTTCAAAACCAGATACGCAAACCATAAACAGTCATTCAAAAAAGAAAAATACAAAAACCAAACAGAGCTGAGTAAATACATTTGGAGACTCAAAGATAAAAAAATAGACCACAGCATATCATGGAAAATCATAAAAAGAGCAACACCATACGACAATATTAAAAAAAAATGCAATTAATGCTCCACAGAAAAATGGTTAATATTATGTAAACCACACCCAGCAACTTTCAATACAAAAGTAGAAATAGTAAACAATTGCAGGCACAAATGGAAATCTTTGCTAGCGCTCTCCACCTGAACAGATCCCAACAAGAACCACAGACCACACGTGCAGCGAATGAGACTCACACACGTAGAAATGGAATCAGGTCCCGCACGCTATAAAAGACCAATAGCGTGCGCTAAAAGGATATCCTGACGAGAGCAAGAGGCTCGAAACAAGCTTGTTGATTTTAACACTTCATTAAAAAAAAAATTTTTAACAACAAAAAACCCAAACATATATATATATATATATATATATATATATATATATATATATATATATTGTTTAGCATACCACTTCAGAATTTGATGCGTTAACTGAGGGTTATTAGATAAACGTGTTCGAAACACAATTTGTTATTCATCGATACACTTTCAGTAGTCATTAATGTGTTCTCCTAATGAATCATGATGCGACACATCATCAGTCATCTATCTCACACAATTTCAGTAATTCATCTGACACTTCATTGATCATCCATATAATGCTTTATCGATCATCTGCCTGACACATCGTGAAGCAGTGACCTAGCACATCATTAATCAGTCACCTGACACATCATTAATCAACAATTATAAAGTATAGTCTGCCATACGACACATCGTCGATCAGTCTTCTGACAGGTATTGATTAGCCATCCGACGACTATCGATCAGCCATATAACATATCAAAGTGCCATCTTACCTATCAGCATTCAGCCATATAATATATCAAACTGTCATCTTACCTATCATCATTCATCCATCTGACATATTATCAATTAGGCTTCTGACATAGCATCAATCATGACCTGAAACCTCATCAATCAGCTGTCTGACACATCATCGATCAGTTCATGTTAAACCCAATTCACTGGCACTCTGAGGTGTCAAACAGGCTCTGCTATACTCAATGATGTCTGAAATAAACAACAATGCCAAAACCAACTGCGTTTCATAGACGACCGCATAACACATGCAGTATAGAATGTCTCGAAGCACTCAAGCACAGATACTTGCATATAAAAGTAACATATCTTTGAACATCAGAGATGTTTATTAAAATAATATATTATACTGCATGCACTCACGCATGCACGCATGCCACACACACACACACACACACACACACACACACACACACACACACACACACACACACACACACACACAAGCACACACACACACACACACACACAAACACACACACACACGCACGCACGCACGCACGCACGCACGCACGCACACACACACACACACACACACACACATACATATACACACACATATACGCGCGCGCGCGCGCGCGCGCGCGAACTGATTTATTATCTTGTATATTCCTGATGTGTGATTATGTTTAAATATATGGCACGCTTATTTCTATCTTGACATACATTTTTTTGATTCGGTGTAATATCTTGCCCCAATATACAGTGATGACGGGGTTCTATCATAGCTTGGAATACATTGCTGATGTGCTATAATGTGTGTGTTGATTAGCAGTGATGGTGTAATATGACACAATAGCTTGATGAACAGTGCTGGAGGTGTATAACCTGTCACTTTCATGCACATTGATGATTTAGGATAATGTTTTTGCTTAGAATGACATTACTAATGCTGTATAACATATAACCTTTCTGTGCAGTGATGACATTGTATTTGTTATTCTGATGAACATCTCTGATGTTCTGAAGTATGTTACGTTTGTGTGCAGTGATATTGTTGCGTAATAACGGTTCTATGATGACCACTGCTGGTACGGTATAACGTGTTACATGGACATGATGTAGTTTGTTATTGCGCGCGCGTATGTGTGTGTATGTGTGTGTGTGTGTGTGTGTGTGTGTGTGTGTGTGTGTGTGCGTGCGTGCGTGCGTGCGTGCGTGCGTGCGTGCGTGCGTGCCTGTGTGTGTGTGTTTGTGTGTGTGTGTGTGCTTGTGTGTGTCATCTCACCTATCATCATTCATCTGATGTATTGATGTACATCGCTGATGTGGTTTGATATTTTACGTTGATGATCAGTGACGATATGGTATACTTGTTACCTCAGTGTAAATTGCAATTGTTTGATGTTACCTCGCAGTACATCGCTGACGTAGTGTAATGTGTTGGTTTGATGTAAAAAGTAAGGTGGCGTAATATACTATTTCAATTATGTGACGTACGTAATATGGTGTATTACTTTTCTTACATTGTAAAAGAAGTGTGATACATTCACGCGAAGTATATTGCTGATGTGGTAAGATATATTTTTGTTTGGCCAGATGTCAGAAGAAATAAAACTGTTCCTGAATTACATACCGTATTGTTTCACTAAGTTTCCCATTGCTTGTTGTGTCCACTTTTTAAATCACTTATTGTCATATGTCACTGAAGCTATCATGTGATTAAAAATGGCAGTTTAAGTCAAGAAAGTAAAACAATTCATCGGGAGATTTAAAGTTATCCTAACAGACCTCTCTGGTTTCCAGCTGTTAGTATCAGCTTCGTTCTACTACGTGAGCACTACTACGGGAGTCATTATCTTTTACAACCCAAATATTTATTTCTTCTGGCAACATTCTGATTGTTGATCGAATGTCAGACCCCCGTTAGCAGCAAGGCCTTCCCTTAATACGAGGTAAAGCAAGTAAAAGTCTCTCTCTGGGAACACAGTTCTGGTCTCAAAGCTACACACTGACATATACAGAGTTTAAAAGGCCAAGAGTCATTTCACTGCTTCGCACGCAAATCAAAATGAATTGGTTTGGATGTCTCCATCGACTGCAGCACAGACACAATAGAGATGAATGTGTACACATTTATGCGGACTTTCAGGAATGCGTTTTTTTTAAACAAGGTTCACTATGGGTCAGCACTCCTTCAGTCCTCAGGGGTATCCGACAAAAGTAAACCACCATTAGACCATGATCGAAGATTCTTTCCAATATTCACAGGACCTGCTGTTTTCCTGTATCTTGGCAATGTGTGTCCGAGCTGTCATCACAGAGAAGCTTTTCGACCATCACTAACGGAAATCTGTCCAAATATTTCTCACTGAGGTTCTTTCTCAGGCCTAAAGCTTCAGAGGCGACCTTTATCGACCTGATCACTCCACAGTAAGATACATGGAGCGCTTCATAAATTAGTCTTGCCACAGGTTCACACATCTCATTGTGTTATAGGACAACCATCACTAGCCTGCAACTGTTTCTTCAATCGCGAGCGAGCTGTCTACCAAACTCCTAACTTGGGGTCACTCTCCTTTCCGCCATCTCCAGACATGCTTAGATGAGATGGTCACTGTCCATTTAATTAAAGGCACTCCTTGCACCACCCTCAAAGAAGCTGATGACCCGGGCAGAAATCATATGGGACTTTTTCTTAACTAACTGACTGACTGATGACTGACTGAGTGACTAACTAACTAACGAACTAACTAACTTACTGACTAACTGACTAACTGACTAACTAATGAACAACGTTCGACCGAACTAATAACTACAGATCCTTGATTAGACTAAGATTGCTGCTATTGCTACTGATGTTGCTGGTACTGCTACTACTGCTGCTTTGCTGCTGCTGCTGCTGC
>CM065735.1:46386828-46416828 GCA_033310375.1 Conus canariensis
CCAATCATTGGTCCAAAAATATTTAACTAAATCAGGAGGTCGATTTTATGGATTGTTTATAGATTTTTCCAAGGCTTTTGATTGTATTCATAGAGAAAAGATGTTATATTTGTTATTAACTAAAGGTATTCATGGTAATATATTTAGCACTCTAAAAGCTATGTATAAAAATGTGAAAGCAGCAGTGTGCGTTGGAAATAAGATAACAGAATACTTTGAATGTATTTCAGGTGTGAGACAAGGATGTATTTTAAGTCCTCTGCTGTTTTCTATATTTTTTTTCAGAACTTCTGACAGAATTGTTGAATTGTGGAGCAAGAGGAGTTGATATTTTTGCAGACACATTTGGAATTGTTTCACTAATGTATGCCGATGATATTGTTCTTGTCTCGGATAATGTTATGGACCTTCAAAGAAAAATTGACTGTTTAGAAAAGTACTGCCAAAAATGGGGATTGTCAGTGAATATGGATAAGACAAAAGTTATTGTTTTCAGAAATGGTGGTTTTATTAAGAAGAGTGAAAAGTGGAACTTTGACCAAAAGGAGATAGAAGTTGTATCATCTTATTGCTCTCTAGGAATTAATTTCTCTTCAACACTAAACTGGTGAGCAGTAAAGCATTAAGAGCAGTAGCAGGTATAAAAAGGTTATACTTTAAACTTGAAACCATTCCAACCGTAACTGTCTTTAAAATATTTGACATGAAAGTAAAGCCGATTTTGTTGTACGGGTCAGAGATTTGGAGTTATAAAAGTTATGAGGTGATTGAAAGGGTACAAAATAAAATTTACAAAATGACACTGGTAGTTGGACGAGATATTAGAAATAAGATAGTTCTTGGAGAATGTGGTAGATTTCCCATTTTTATTGATACTTACCTACAGATAATAAAATACTGGTGTAGAATTCTACATTTAGCTGATCATAGATATCCTAAGCAATGTTATAAAATGTTGTTAAATCAAGGCAGAGCTGGTCGAGAAAAAAAAAAAAAAAACTGGGTCACAAACATAAGAAATATTCTGTGTAGACATGGTTTTGATATAGTGTGGGAAATGCAAAATCCAGGTAATATTAATCTGTTTTTGATATCGTTTAAAGTTAGACTGCAAGATATATATCGCCAAAACTGGCACGAGGCAGTTTCCTCAGTGGGGGGTTATGTTTTATGTCACCCTGAGATTGTTATGTTTTATATCACCCTGAGATTGTTAAAGCAACATATATTTCAGATCTAGATAATGTTAAATATAGACGTGCGATATGTTTACTGAGAAGTAACAGTATTGCTCTTAATGGCGTACCTCGATTCGGCAAACTATCTACAGACTGTTTTTGTAAACAATGTGAAGGAAATCATGTTGAAGATTTGACCCATTTCCTTTTGAAATGCCCAAGGTATACACTGTTACGACATAAACATATACCTCCTTTCTATTATCGTTTTCATTCCGCAACGAAATTGCAACTCTCAATACTAAAGTTAAAGGGAAAATTATCACTAAAGACCGCCATTTTTGTAACTGAATGTTTGAAAATACGAAATAACGTTTAGAAACAGCGAATTCTATTTCAGGAGTCATGTGTAAATTTAAGAAATATATATTTGCACATGCTTTGTATAACTGTTAACGTGCCTAAAACAGATAATGTCAATAGATATCCATTGGAATGAATTATCATTATTAAAAACCTTGTCTAAACAAAATATGTCCTACATGCATATTATTTCCTGTAAAAAGACTTCTCAATTGCTACATTGTAATATTCGGTATATCTCTCTTGTCCATATGGGTTAAATGGCAATGAAAAGACTGAATTAATCATATTGTTATTGTTATTGTTACACACACACACACACACACGCGCGCGCGCACGCGTAAGCACACACGCACGCACAGAGACACACACACGCACGCAGGCACTCACAGAGAGAGAGAGAGAGAGAGAGAGAGAGAGAGAGAGAGAGAGAGAGAGAGAGAGAGAGAGAGAGAGAGAGAGAGAGAAAGACAGACTCACAGACACACAGACAGACAGAGAAAGAGACAGAGAAAATTGTCACAATTGCCTCAGATTTTTTCTTTAACAATCCAACATTACCCCCCCCCCTCCCCCCTCGCCCTCACCGCCCCCTCCAAATAATAACGCTTTTACCTATGAACATCAGACGGTAAGATCAATCTAGTCCAATATAAGTAATGGTGGTTGGGAACTGTACGTACGTTTTGTGGTAGATGTGTTTCTTTGAAGGACAAAGAGGGAACGTGGACGCCAGACCTCTAACTATGGTATAGTGAACTGAGGGAGAAAATAATCTCCCAGTTCCACCAGACATGTGGGTGACAACAGACATTCCTTTCCACCAGACATGTGGTGACAGCAGACATTCCTTTCCACCAGACATGTGGTGACAGCAGACATTTCTTTCCACCAGACATGTGGTGACAGCAGACATTCCTTTCCACCAGACATGTGGTGACAGCAGACATTTCTTTCCACTAGACATGTGGTGACAGCAGACATTTCTTTCCACTAGACAGTTATTTGTGACAATTCATAAGGTTAGATGATGACATCAGTTAACGTTTAGCAACTTTTATAACTGGCATACGCCTGCATGTACCAAAGGTCTGTTGCGGTTTGTCTATGCTGGAGGTTCTACCCTCAGTGCGTCTATATTGCATTAGTTAGGGACACATCAAGTACGAAGAAGGCACTCACTTGTGCCAGCAAAGGCGTGCACGACAACTGAGCCTACTGCAACTAACTTAGGTGTCAGCATTCACCGAGAGCAGTATGATGAATAGCACAGAGCGACCTCCATGGGAAATATGGTGGGATCATTTTTTACCATATAAAAGGGTATCCGACCTCATCTGGAGAATTGGTGAACCTACTGCATGTGCGTTTGGGATATTTGGAAATTTCATGATAATTCTGACCATGCTTTCCCTTCCTGCATCCACCTCTAGTGTTTTCTTCCATGTTCTGGCTTGGTCTGACCAGCTGGTGTTGTTAGTAAGTCCTTTTGCTGGATTTCTCCACAAGCTTTTTAATGTGCCATACTTTGACAGACTCGGTTCTTGGTCCTGTAAAATAAACAGGATGTTGATGTATATGACAGCTGCTTTATCTCCGTGGATGCTTGTGGCACTCACCATGCTCAGAGCTGCTTCTGTGCTGTGGCCACTCCGTGTCAATGCTGTGTGGACAAAGAAAATGTCGCGAGTTACAGCTGGTATGATGACTGTTGTTATAATACTGATTCACTGTCACTTTCTGTATGGAGTTGATATCGGATCTTGTGGCGGGGTTTGCTGTGAAGATGCTGTATCAGCCACATATAAATGGTTTTTTGACAGAATCTGGTCTTGGGTAGATATGTTTGAATGCTGTGTTATACCTCTCATATTGCTCTTGGTCAGCAACAGTGTTCTTCTCCGGACAGTTGTCAGATCTGTCAGAACATCATCCAGCCTTCCCATACAACAGGCTACCCAGGATTCCAGACAGCGGAAAGTGTCTTCATTGACTGTCACCTTGATTGCCACAGGTGTTTCCTTTGTCCTTTTGACCACACCGGTCACAATATATTTTATCACAATTCCATACGTTGACTGGGCTGACCCCATTCAGCATGGGCAATATAAGGTCTTCCAAGCAGCCAGCACAGTCTTGTGGTATTTCAGCAGTGCCGTCAACTTCTACTTATATTGTCTAACGGGCAGTAAGTTCAGGGCTGCTTTGAAACATAAAATTTTA
Organism: Conus canariensis; assembly: GCA_033310375.1. Lineage (NCBI taxonomy): Eukaryota > Metazoa > Mollusca > Gastropoda > Neogastropoda > Conidae > Conus > Conus canariensis. The sequence continues at coordinate 46,390,593 of CM065735.1, forward strand.
GGCTTGGGAGTCGTTCTGTACAGCAGAAAGTCAGCTGTCAGCACAGATACGCCGCATCAATGACGTGATGTCGAGCTAAGATTTAGATAAAAGATGCTGCCAACACTGATTTTCAGCATGGCTTGCATGGCTAAGTTAATGGGTATCATCTGTCTGTCTGTCTGTCTGTCTGTCTGTCTCTCTCTCTCTCTCTGCACATCCTAAATGTATATGGCATAAGATGTTAGGAGTTAAACTGACATGTCACATAGTGTTTTCATTGTTTGTTTCTTTTCCCAGTATTCGGTTTGATGGTCTGGTCTGTTTGTAGTGCAACATTATTTCTTGTGTTGGACATGCTTGAAGAGGCGGAAGGGCCCTGGCTCAGCTAGACGTCAGTGACTCTGATGTTCATCCCAGCTGGCTGTGTGGTGCCCAAGCGGCTGATGACAAGGCTCTCCATGTGCTTTCTGTACACACGGTCTCTGGGACCCCCAGAGCACATGGACAGCCTTGTCATCAGCCGCTTGGGCACCACACAGCCAGCTGGGATGAACATCAGAGTCACTGACGTCTAGCTGAGCCAGGGCCCTTCTGCCTTAATCTCTCTGTCCTGTTCCTCTTTAGCCCCTGTTTCTTTTTCTTTCAGTAGGCAAAATAGTGAATATTTCCATTTATTCCCCCCCCCCCTTGTGTGTGTGTGTGTGTGTGTGTGTGTGTGTGTGTGTGTGTGTGTGTGGTGGGTGTGGTGGGGGTGTTGTGTGTGTATGTGTGGTGGGTGGTGGTGGGGGTGTGTGTGTGTGTGTGTGTGTGGTGTTGTGTGTGTGTGTGGGGGGGGGGGGGGGGGGGGGAGTGCACGCGTGCGCGCGTGTGTGTGTGTGTGTTGGTGTCTTTGTGTGAACTGTATTGTGTGTGTGTGCTCAATACACCTGAACAGTGGTCAGTGAGTGTATTTTGGTCCAACTTAATAATTAAATGAGATGTTCTCACCCAATTTTCACATGGGCTTTCCTGTCTACACTGTCCTCTTCTCTTCACTTTGACAACGGACTTATGGCTTGAAACGTCAGTCTCTACCTTCCAAAGGGTTCGACTACCACCAAAAGGTTTTTTTTTTATACACTTTATTGTTTTTTCATTTTCACCACAAACCCTGCAGTCAACTATTGTCTCTTCCTTTGTTGGTTTCACAATTTAAATGATTTATCTGATATATCAATTTCCATCTGTCTAAAGTATTACCGATCATCTGCCTGACACATCATGAATCTGTTACACAGCACACCATCAATCAGTCATTCGACACAACATCAAACAACCTTTTGAACATGCTATGCCGTATGACACTTAGTTCATCAGTCGTCTGTCACGTTATTGATCATCCAGCCAAAGATTTTCAATCAACCATCTAACATATCATCGAACTGTGATCTCATCCGTCATTATCCATTCATGCAAGACACTATCATGCACCCTGCAGACACATCAATGATCACTTGAAACATCGTCAATCAACCATCTGACACATCATCGATCAGTTTATGTTAAAACCAATTAACTCGCACTCTGAGGTGTCAAACGGGCTCTGGTATACTTTTTACACGTGACATTTTAATGAACATTGATGCCTTAACCAAATTGTCCTGATTCGTCTTAGACAACCATTGGGAGGACATGCAATAGAGAATGGTTCAATGCGCACACACACTAACTCTCGCTCACATTCCAATGTGCGCGAGCGTGCGTATTCTCTCTCTCTCTCTCTCTCTCTCTCTCTCTCTCTCACACACACACACACACACACACACACACACACACACACACACACACCTCCTCTCTCTCATGTACACGCACTCACGCACGCACGCACGCACGCACGCACACACAAATTTGATATAATATGTTTCTGTCATGTGACGTGGCCTCACATGGCGACATGTGACGTTCCGTCGCGTACGCCCTTATTTGATATAAAGCATTTCCCTAGGTAGGGAAAAGGAAAGGTAAAAGAAAGGACAATTTATGTGGCCTGACCAGTTCGTTGTGGCTGGTGGCTATAGACGTAGGGCGATTATTGGTTGAATCGCTTACGAAAATGGACGGACGTTGTCCATTGGTCAAGTAACCAAGGGCTGGTAATGCGTAGAGTTAGATGAGTACTCACTGAATATGTACTCAGGAAGAGTGCAGGAAGGAAAAATAAAGTATAGGAATGAGATGGCTTGGGGACACTGACCAGACAGGTTGTTTGGAACTGCAGAACGAGATTCACCTGTAATCTACCATTACCAGGTGAGATATAGACAGATGGGGAGAGAAGAGAGAGAGAGAGTTAAGAAAAGGAAAAAGGAAAAGAATTTATCATTCTTCAGATTTTGAAATAGATTACTTACACGGACTTCATTCGTGTTTCAGCCCTTCCCGGTGCTGTGGCAGCACCAGTAATGGGACAAGCATCATAACAAGTATTTGGGTTCCAGTGCTGTGGCAGCACCTAATTGTCTCCAGAGTTGGAGAACCTAGTTGAAGAGGACAACCACTGCGGCAGTCGTGAGAAAACTTAAAGCTTTTGTCATGTTGACCCACTATGATTTTTGATTGTCCCCCTGGGTCGGAACTCAGATATTGTTCCTGTATTTTAAGCCATCTTTAATTCTTTCATTGGGAAAGTGTATAAAATTGTTTCTCCATTGAGGAGGAGAAACCTGTAAAAGAAGTTCTTGTGAATAACTATGTATAATGAGATGAAATTTGGTCCCAGCTAGTGGACCTGTGGAATGTTTGTACCTCCACTGGAGTGGAGGAACAGAAGATTTGAAGATTTGGAAAGTTGATTATCGTTTAGTAAATTTTTCCCCGGAGAGGAGGGGGAGAAGAAAAGTTATCGTATTGCGCCTTCTGGTTGTTTGGAGTGACTGCGTGTGCACGGAGTGAATGCTGAGCTGAGTGCGTGCATGCATTTGTACTCAGTGTGACAGTGGTGACCCCGACTTAGAACTAGGGTTTTTTTTATACCCCCTCCAAGGAAAAAGTTATACTGATTTTTACAAGGAAAGAAAGTATTATTGATTGTTGTGATCACTATTTGCAGTTTTTATTTTCCATTTGTTTTTGTATGTGTGCTTTCAGGTGTTTGAGATTTCTTTTGGTTGCTCTACTCTGTTAAGGTTTTTTTTTTTTTTGGTAGGATTTCCTTTTGACCCTTTCACCCCTCAGGACCGATAGCCTCAACCTCCTCTTGCTCGTACCTGGCAGCAAGGGGGCAGGACATTGAGGTGTCGCTGTCCTTCCCCTAGAGCATTAGAATTTGTTTTGTCCCCTTCCCCAGGACTGATAGCCCCAGCCTCTTCCTGCTCTGATTTAGCAGGAGGGCATGGCGTTGGGGAGTCAATAGCCCCTCCCTCTCTCATTAATATCTATTTCTTTCCCTTTCCTATCGTTTCATTTGGATTTTCCCCCTTACCCCTCTGAGTGTGGGATCGACTTCACCTCCGTGACTCAACTAGTGTAGGTTGTGGAGTTGATTACCGCTCAGTCCAAATAAACTTGTCTTAAATAAATGTTAGCGAACCGCCCAGAGAACGTGGACAAACGAGTCACAAGACGAATCACAACACGTTTCGACCTCTTAGGTCTTCATCAGGTGAGACATAAACGAATAAAACAACGAAAATTCACTTAGCTTTGATCGCTTCAGATCACTTCACAGGGTTCAGCGCAAGGAAGAAGGCGTGCCTTCTTCCTTGTGCTGAACCCTGTGAAGTGATCTGAAGCGATCAAAGCTAAGTGAATTTTCGTTGTTTTATTCGTTTATGTCTCACCTGATGAAGACCTAAGAGGTCGAAACGTGTTGTGATTCGTCTTGTGACTCGTTTGTCCACGTTCTCTGGGCGGTTCGCTAACATTTATTTAAGATTTGTTTAGATTTCCGCCTGCAGTCCTCTGGGTTTGCAACCAAATAAACTTGATTATCTTTTGGGTTGTTTATTTTTTGTTTGTTTATTGCATTGTGTTGTTAGTATATTGTGTGTGTTATTATTTGAATACTTCCCCGTCTCCAGCTTTACGGGAGACAGTTGCCATTAGGGTGCTGTCTGAGGGTCTCTTTCACTTTTTCTGATTTCCCCTATCTATACCGGACCTGTCTATTCTTTCATTTCTTTTTCACCCCCTTTACAAAAAATCTCCAAACCTTCTCTTCAATAGGCACCTATCTAGCTTGTTTTCATCATTGTCATCTTTTAGGTAGGATTTCCGTTAGTGTACGTTTTCTCACCCTCTTTTTAATTGTTTCATTGATTCATTTGTTTTGTAACTTTATATTCACTTATTGTTTAGGGCATTCATTTGTTTTGTGAATTCATCTATTTTGTTTTACCAAGAAAAAGTAAGAAAGTAATAACTACAATAAGAACAGTTAAGAACATAAACAATATAAAGAATTTATTTCCGGGAAAAAAACTTTATATTGGGTTATTAGTATTGGATTTTATTTTTTTAGCTGTCTTTTTCCCTTTAGGAAAGAATATTAGTGAAAATCTCTTTTGGAAAGATCACATTGTCAATTCTTATTAGTGCTTTTCTTTTGTAAGCCTTTATTACTTTCCTGTTTATACCAGCATTTAAACTCTTTACTTGTACATACTGTAACAAAGTGTTTTTTTTTTTTTTAAACTTATATAACATCACATATCGCCTTATTTTAGTCATATTTAGTCATTGTGTCTTGTTTGTTTGTGGTAACTATTCATGATGGAAAATTTTGATGAATATGTACGACAGGCCGAGCGTTTAGGCTTTGAAGGTGATAAATTAGCAAACTATGTCCAACAATGTATGGGCAGGGCAGACACACACACACACACACACACACACACACACACACACACACACACAACACACAGAGAGAGAGAGAGAGAGAGAGAGAGAGAGAGAGAGAGAGAGAGGAAAAACAAAAACAACTAGAAGAAAAAGATAAAGAACGACAAGAAAATCTAAAAAGATTAGAGTTTGAAGAAAAAAAAACTACAGAAAGAGATGGAAGAAAATAAAAAGAATTAGAGTTTGAGGAAAAAAAAAACTACAGACAGAGAGAGAGAGAGGATAAGGAATGGCAATTTAAATTGAGACAACTTCAATTAGAGACTGATGCAGAAATTAAAAAAAATACAGGCATCGAGAGAACCTCCACCACCTCCACCGATCGGGTCCGCTAGTACATTTCATCCGAAGTCAACATACATCCCGAAGTTGCCGCCATTCGAAGAAAAAAACCGACGACATTGACAGTTTTCTTTTTCGGTTCGAGAACCACGCTACATCTTGTGGTTGGCCGAAGGAAAAAAAGGACATTGTTTATCGCGTCGCTGTTTAAGGGAAGTGTTTTGGCACTATACCACACACTCGCGGCAAAAGAAGGGTTGACTTGGGACCAATTAAAAGAAGAACTCTTAAAGAAGTTTCAGTGTTCAGCTGACCGTTTTCGTGGGCGTTTCCGATCAGTTCGTCCTGAAAGGGGAGAATCATTTCCGTCTTTTTTTTTTAAAATACGAATGAGTCACTGTTTAGACAGATGGATAGAATTAACAAAGACGAATAAGATTTTTGAATCACTGCGAGATTTGCTACTTCGAGAGCAACTTTTTCACAGCGTCAGCAAAGATTTGGCCACTTTTCTTAAGAAAGACAGTTCGATAACGTTGACGAAATGTGTCAGATGGCGGATCAGTACTGTATTGCTCATCCGGGTAAAGGTGTTGCCCGCAAGGAGGATTCGTCCCTTTTCGAGTCTCATGCAGCATTTCAAATACATTCTACCCAAGGAAACTATAGAAGAGGAAATCGCGCTTCATTCCAATGTCCTCACGGTTACACGTCTTTTGGCAACAGACAACGACCTTTCCGTGGTCAAGGTCATGTTGGTTCTGGCGATTTCCGTCAGTACCAATACTCACCACTGGAAAGACCTATTCTTTTACGAGGGCGTGGTGAACAACAACCGCGCAGATCCTTTGGCCCAGTTCGTGGACATGGTCGAGGTTCACAGATTGACAGTAGCCAGTTGTCCGCCGACCAAACCATGCGTTGCCATTTTGTGAGTGCAAATTCCATTTAAAACGGGACTGTCCTTTCAAAGGAAGTGGAACAAAGACTGGATTTGTTTCCACTGGATGTGAAGAAGGTCTTGTTTTGGTGCCAGATCAGTCTATTGATGGTCTTCTTTTGGAGGATTGTGCCATTAATGGTTTATAAGGTTCTGTTTTGCGAGATACAGGTTGCACCACAGCTGGTGTAAGGAAATCTTTTGTTCTACTGGACCAATATCTTGACAGTGTTCAGAGATGCAGATCGTTTGGTGGAAAAATTGAAACTTTTCCACTTGCAAAAATTTCCGTCGATACACCATACTACTCCGGGTCGCTTACCGTCTGTGTTATTGAGAATCCAGTTTGCGATTTGATTTTGGGAAATCTACCAGGTGTCACGACAGTACATGGTGGTGCCAGAGGATCTTTCGTTCCTTGTCTCATCAGTACAAGATCAAAAGTTGTAGAGCAAAGAAAACCAACAAAACCGCTCAAGGTTTCAAAACTGGATGAACTAAAAGTTACGCCAGACGTTTTGAAGACCATGCAGAGAAGCAGCGAGACACTGACGACTATACTTTCTACTGCAAAGCAGACTGTCTCTGACATACCAACGGACAAGTCGACGTACATACTGGACTCTGACATCCTCTACAGACACGTACCTGGACAAGACAACAAACTTCGTGTCTTGTGGAAAGGTCCTTTTGATGTCATTGGAAAACTTTCTGGAGTGAACTACAAAGTGAAAATGGCAAATGCTGAAAAGGTATTCCATGTACACATGCTAAAAAGTATGTTGAACGTACAAATGTTGCCATTAACAAGTCAATTTAATGGATATGTCCAGTGTCTGGAACAGATGTGGCTATTACAGAAATCATTGGTTCTGATTTTGTACCTGATGTCACATACAGAGACAGAGCAAAGACTGTGCAAACAACAAATGTGGGATTGTTAACATCTGCCAGTATAGATGATACTGTACCTCTGCCCACTATTTCTGTCAAGGGAGAAACTTATCATGATGTTGTTTTGTGTGATGATATATCTTTGATTCAGAAAGAACAATTGGAAGGTATTTTAAGGACTTTCAGGATGTCCTGACTGATACCCCAGGGACAGTGACAACAATTGAACCCCATACTATTCAGTTGAGTACGGAAAACCCAGTCCGAGTCAAACCATACCCCTCCCATTTGCGAAAAGAACAGGTTGTCGAAAGAGAGATTCAAGTTATGCCCGGGCTGAAGGTTATAGAACCGTCCTCGTCACCATACAGCTCACCAGTTGTATTGGTGGACAAACCTGATGGCTCGGTGTGGTTTTGCATCGATTACAGGAAGTTAAACAAAATCACTGTGTTTGGTGCAGAACCTATCCCAGACATTGAGGAACTTCTTTGTCAACTGTCAGAAGGAAAATATTTTGTCAAAATAGACTTAACTAAAGGGTATTGGCAAATCCCGATGGCTGAAGCAGACAAGGAAAAAACAGCTTTTCAGACACCTTTTGGACGAAAATGCCATTTGGATTACACAACGCCCCAGCATCTTTTGCCAGAATGATGCGCGCACTAAAACTTCATGAGTGTGGAGCAGTAAATTTTTTTGATGACATTTTGGACACGTCATAGAATGATCTTCTGGATAACTTGAGAGCTGTTTTTTTTTGTAAACTCCGGAATTTTGGTCTGACGGCTAGACCATCCAAAATTCGTGCTGGATTCCAGACTCTTGAGTTTTTGGGTCATGTCATATCTGTTGGGAAAATGACATCAGAGGAAAAGAAAGTAGAAAAGATCTTGGCCTTGAAGAGACCCACTACAAAGAAACAGATAAGATCACTCCTTGGATTGTTGTCCTATTACAGAAGATATGTACCGCACTTTGCGTCCTTGACAGCCCCTTTGACTGACTTAACTAAAGGAACAAAAAAAAACAAAAGTATCGTCTGGTCAGATGAGTGCCCAAAAGCTCTGGAATGTATTCAAAACACCCTCAATTCATTCCCTGTACTACTTTTGCCCTCTCTTTCAGAGGATTTTGTTTTGAGAACTGATGCCAGCTCCAAAGGCATGGGAGCTGTACTTTTGCAAGAAAAGAATGGATTGTTACACCCTGTGCAATATGCAAGTAAAACGTTCTCTTACACACAAGTCAAATACCCAACAATTGAGAGGGAGTGTCTTGCCATTGTTTGTGCTTGTGAGAAATATGCCAGATTCCTTACTGGGAGACAGTTTCAGTTACAAACCGACCACAGGCCATTGACGTTTTTGCAGTCGTCCAAGACCAAAAATAGCAGGCTGTTAAGATGGGCTTTGTCATTGCAGGAGTTCAAGTTTGACATTGAGCCATTACCTGGAACCCAGAATGTCATGGCAGATATTTTGTCCCGTGCGTGAGTGCACAGTGTCCTTCGTGCAGCTGTAACTACATAAAAAGGAAAGACTGTTTCTGCTGTTTGTTTTCATTGTGGACAGACTTTATTGACATTTTGGCAGTGTTATGTGTGCTACTGTCAATCTGAAATAATAAGTAGTTGTGATTGATCTTTTTCCAAAAGTGCATATGTATTGGCATTGGTGTCTCATAGTAGGATGTTACTGTGTGGATGTGTGCAGAATACTTCATTTGATGTGTTACAAGTGTTGTTTTTTTTTCACGTCGGTCCATTGTGAATGAAACAAAAGTGTTTAACTTTCGAGTGGACTGCTATATTGTATATTCTTGTTTGAAGAAAGACTTTTCACTTGGCAATTTTTTCTCATCAAGTGAGTCATGAGGAAATTCTCATTTTGTGAGGATTTTAGGACATATGTTTATGTGAGAACAGGCAAGAAAAAACTGTTTACATTTTTGTACATCTAAACATAATTGGCATTTGGAATGATCAGTATCATTATATGTTCTTCGTGTCTATGTGACGTGTGATTTGTGATGGAGTATAGATTTGTTTTTTTGTTTTTTTTTTAAGGAAAAAAAAAACTGTTTGGATTTTTTTTCAAACTAAGATTTTGAAATGTGATTTTGGATCTTTATGATGTTCATAAAGGTTACTTCTATGCATTGATGGAAACTCTTGTGTGATGAAAAATTGATGATTGATGGCTGAAGTTGTATATTAACTAGATATGTATGTGAATTTAAAAAAAATTCTTGGCGAAAAGTTTGTTTTTTTTTCACCCCGGGATGGGGGATGTCATGTGACGTAGCCTCACATGGCGATATGTGACGTTCCGTCGTGTACGCCCATATTTGATATAAAGCATTTCCCTAGGTAGGGAAAAGGAAAGGTAAAAGAAAGGACAATTACGTGGCCTGACCAGTGTGATCAGTGTTGCTGGTGATTATTGGTTGAATCGCTCAGGAAAATGGACGGACGTTGTCCATTGGTCAAGTAACCAAGGGCTGGTAGAGACGAGTACTCACTGAATATGTACTCAGGAAGAGTGCAGGAAGGAAAAATAATGTATAGGAAGGAGATGGCTTGGGGACACTGACCAGACAGGTTGTTTGGAACTGCAGAACGAGATTCACCTGTAATCTACCATTACCAGGTGAGGTATAGACAGATGGGGAGAGAAGAGAGAGAGAGAGAGAGAGAGAGAGAGAGAGAGAGAGAGAGAGAGAGAGAGAGAGAGAGAGAGAGTTAAGAAAAGGAAAAAGGGGAAAAGAATTTATCATTCTTCAGATTTTGAAATAGATTACTTACACGGACTTCATTCGTGTTTCAGCCCTTCCCGGTGCTGTGGCAGCACCAGTAATGGGACAAGCGACTGTGGCAGTCGCATAACAAGTATTTGGGCTCCAGTGCTGTGGCTGCACCTAATTGTCTCCAGAGTTGGAAAACCTTTTTTTGTGATAATAGCTGGTTTAATTGCAGTAATTTTGTGCGCTATCACATATAAAAAAAAAGAGAAAAACTAGCGCTTCCACCCAGGCCAATCTTGTCAAATCTACTGGTGATCGATATTGGCACATTCATTTCTTTTGACGTATAAATGATTGCTGATGACTTTTTCACTGGCAAGGACTTGTCATTGTCCGTAGTGTTTATATATGATTATGTTCTTATTTTTTAATCAGTTTTTATTTTTCTCCTTGCAAAAACAACACATTTAAACAAATTCATAGCGTTTCACTTCATATCAGCGTACGAATCACACCATTTATGCTTCAACAGCCGTTTTGGCCAGGTACCATAAACAGTTTCTGTACCACGTGTTAATTTATTCGTACGGGAGATTTTTTCAAAAATTGATTAAATACAGAACAAAAAAAATAGAAAAAAAGCCAAAAACAAAGAAAACAGAAACAACAGAGAGAGAGAGAGAGAGAGAGAGAGAGAGAGAGAGAGAGAGAGAGAGAGAGAGAGAGAGGTCACCGACAAAGCCACCAGGGGATCCAAACGTGCATGCATGTTAAGTAACACAGAGACAGACTCGTCCCTAAGCATATACATCAAGTCCGAAAGTTACACTTCTATTAAAGATTGGTATAGTTGCCATTTTCCATGCACTTTTTGACTTGACTTTACGCTTTTCGCAACTTGTTGTTCAAACTTATATCTTGTCTTTAAATAATGTAGAAAGCTTATCAAAATTGGAAGTTTTTTCTCGCATTTGCATTTATAGATAAACTATTTTCCTAGAAGTAGTATGAAGTCAAAGGTTTCATCACCTCTGAAATGATCTGCATGCCCAAATAATACCAATTCAACAGACAAATTCAAACAAGCTGCATGCTGACACTTCTCTTTCATTATTGCTTGATGTTGTTGCCAAAAATGTGCCGCGTGTTCACAAAACCAAAACAGATGTTCAATGTTTTCCCTTCCTCTATTACAGAATGTACAATGATCACTCAGTTCAACTCTCATTTTTGACAACACAGTATTTGTACCCAATATACGGTGTAGAATTCTTATCTGAAACCATTTAAGTTTTATTTCTTATATTTTTGGTACCTTTTTAAAAATGATATTCCATTCCAATTGGTGGTCAAGTTTTTCATTCCACTTGTTGCAAAAAGTAGGGATTATGTTGTCACACAAAAAGGCATCATAGTAAACACGTGCCCCTCTGCTGACTGAACAGATAAGTTTGCACAATTTAGACATTTCTTCATGCTTATTATTTGTCATTGTTACTGCAGTTTTCCGAATGTATGCGTTTACCTCTCTTATTAATCCAGTGTACGAAATAAAGTCAATGGAAAATCCATATTTATAATTGAACTCTCTATATGTCAAAAGCGTGCCATCTTCTTTCATTATGTGTCCAATTTTGTATATACTTTTGTCGAACAGACTTTGATGAAAAATTGTTTTTTTGTTTATCTTAATGTTTTCATTATAAAATATATTTTCGGAAGCAATTTCTTCGGAAATGCAAGATATAATCCTTTTGCCAAATTCTTTATATGCCTCAAATACATCAACCCAAAATTTATTTCTGGATAATTGGCCTAGAGGAAGACTACAACCAATTTTTTCCAGATGACATATTTTTGGACAACTTGCCAAAGTAATACTTTTTCACGTGTGAGATGATATTCTTATTTTTCTAATCCATGCAAGTTTTAATGCAAATAAATATTCTTTTATTCTAGGCACACCAAGTCCTCCATTCATTGCATTTTTAACCACAGTTTTTCTATTCATACGATCCCGTTTTCTATTCCAAACAAATCGAAATACTGAGTTTTGAACAGCATTAATTACATCATCAGGAGGATTTGGAAGTAGAATCCAGAGATGAATTAGTTTGGACAAGATTAAGGACTTTAAAACAGCCACCCTGCCTAGTGGAGTAATCTGTCTCTTTAACCATACCTTATATAGCATTCTTATTTCAAGAAATCTAGCCTGCATGTTTATTTCTGAACAATGAGCAAGATCATTGGTAAATAAGATACCCAGAATTTTGAACTGTGGTGGATTCCACTGAATACGTAAATGTTGCATGTAGCAAATCGTCGAATTTTTCCTACTGCCGAGCCATATTGCACTTGTTTTTTCTGTGTTTAATATCAAACCTGATTTTCTTCCAAACCTATCAACTGTTATCAGAGTTTCCTCAAAAGACACTCTGTCACCTTCAAGCATAATTTCTGCATCGTCCGCATATTGTGAAATTTTGTGTTCTGTATTGTTAATTTGGATCCCTTTTATAATTCTATTATCTCTCAACATAATGGCAAGGATTTCCACACACAAAATGAATATGTAGGGTGAAAATGGGTCACCCTGCCTGCACCCACGACGCACGGGAAACCAACCAGATGCCTGGCCATTCACAAGAACAGTTGACTTAATATCATTATAGAAAGTACTTATCCATTTACGAATATCTGGTCCTAAACCGAATGCTACAAGTACTTTATTCATGAATCCCCAGTCAAGGGAATCGAAGGCTTTCTCGAAATCTAAACATAACAGCAAACCAGGCAGTTGGTGTGTTTCCAAGTAGTTAATTAAGTCATAGATTAATCTAATGTTATCTCCGATATATCTATTGACCATAAATCCTGTTTGGTCCTCATTGATCAAACTTGGAAGAACCATTTTCAGTCTATTCGCAACACATGCTGACCCTATCTTATAAACAACATTTAAAAGAGTAATTGGCCTCCAGTTTTTGATGGCATCTCGAGATTTATCCCCTTTAGGAATACACACTATAATTCCTTCCTTTTGTGTGGTGGACAACTCGCCTAGTTCAAAACCTTCATTTAAAGATCGCACAACGAATGTTCCAAGTGATGGCTAAAAACAATTGAAGAACTCAACATTAAATCCATCTGATCCAGGGCTTTTATTGTTTTTCATCTGTTTAAGTGCATAGCCAGCCCCATCCATAGATATTTTTCCTTCTAATTGTACCTTTTCGTTATCTGTTAGGACATGAGGTAAATCAACCATTTCAGAAATTTCGCAATCCTCAACTTCCTCTGGCCGGTACAATTCTTCATAAAATTTCTTCACTTCATGTTGGATCCTTTTGACATCGGATATTTCGAAACCATCATTTAATATTAACTTTGCCATATTTTTGTTTAAGAAGTTTCTTTTTTCAAGCGAGCAAAAATATTGACTGACCTTTTCTCCTGCTATCCAACGTGTTCGTGATCGAATCAAGATCCCCTGCATTTTAGCTTCCCTAAGTCTAACTAGTTCCTCTTTGTCCTGCTCTAAATCATGTCTTTCTCCATCAGTGAACTGTTCCTTCCTCTCTAACTTTTCAATATTCACTTGTAAACGCTTCTGCTTTTCATTACTTCTGCGTTTCTTTTCAGTTGCAAATGTTATAGTTTTACTTCTAATTTTCATTAATAAAACGTCTAGGAACAGTTGATCTGTAATAGTAAACTGAATTTCTGAACGCTCAATAAATGGTAGTTGTTCTCTTGAATAGGGCAGTACTGCGTACTCTTCTATCACAGCTTTGATTTCCTCGTTAATTTCACCAATATAGTGTTTGTCCTTCAACAACGAACAATTAAATTTCCAGAAGGGGTATCGTTTAGTTTTTCTAGCAAAAGTTAAAGTTAAAGTAATCATTGAATGGTCTGTCCTGTATCCTGCCTTAATATCTGCATCCGTGACGAAGGTAGACACATAATCTGAAACTAGAAAAAAAATCAAGTCTGCTGCAGAGGGAAGGATCTGTGCCATGTGTATCGTTTCAACTCAAGATTCAACATTCTCCATATACCTGTAAGATCTAGATTAAACATCATGTCTTCAACTTGCTGTTGTGCTTTAACATTGTTATAATGCTTGTAATTAAAATAATCCATTGAAAAATCTGGAACCAGGTTCCAGTCCCCTCCAATTACAACATTCTCAACACCAACGCCCTTAATATGATCTTCTAGCTCAACAACAAAAAAAGATCAGGATCATCATGGTTTGGCCCATACAGGCTAATAATCAACATCATCTTATCCAAAATGGATACGACAGCAAACATGTAATTTCCACCTGTATCTTTGTAAACCTTCTTTACACAAAATTCAAAATTATTTTTAAAGAGAATCTCAACACCTCTTGAATTTGACATATATGATGCAAAATATGCTTCATAACCCCATTCTGCTCTGATACACACTTCAAGCTTGGGGTCAAAATGGGTATCCTGTAAGAGATACACCGAGAACGCCTTTTCTCTTAGATAGTGAAACACATCCCTCCTCTTTTTTGATCCGCTAGGCCTTGGCAGTTCATTGAACAAAACCTTACAGAGTTACTCATGTTATAACTTTATAAGTAGAGGCTGGAATACACAACTGTGCGCAGAAACTCCTATACCCTGCAATCGACATACTATGCAACTGAAATACAGGTAGCTAAATACAAACTAAATCACCAGTCCCCTAAGTGACAACAAAATCTCACCATCTCTCTCACAAAAGGAAAACAGCGTCTCATTCAACAAAGGATTTCCTCCAGTTGAACATAAAGACCAAATGTATAAAAGAAAAGCAAGCATGACATAAGACAAAGCAAAAAATAGTAAAGTCAAAGAATCAAGGCTATAACAACAAAACATGGTTAAATTTTGGGGAACGATGCGCTTACGTGCGCCGACAGCATTGAGGATATAATGAGAAACTAGTGTGAGTACTTAAAAAGTGCGGATGAAAACAACGGCGGGGAAGAAGACGGGAGGGACAGGACTGTGGGCCGAGTCAGCAAGTCTGCAGCCATCTGTTCACACTTGCGATATAATAGCGCGTGCCGTAGCGCGTGCAACTAACTTGTACGCGGCTTGCACGAGGACTTTTTCAGCTCGTGAATTTTGTTTAAGAACGACTACAAGCGTGCCAGGTAATAGCAACAGCAAAGCGCAAGGCATACAATTAAATGCTATCGCATAAATTACCATATTTTCTGGGGGGAAAAGAAAAGAGAAAAAAAAAATGGGGAAGTGCAACGTCGTTGAAAGAGGGAGAGAACGGTGAGGGGAAGGGAAGATGAGGGGGAAAAGGGGGGAGGGGCGGCGCAAGGCAAGCTAGGCCCTCATCTGCTAATGCCAGTCTAATTGTAAACTGCACACGAACACCATCTACTGAGCATATTTCAAACGTTGTAAGCCGGCATCATCTATCAAGTATTTAAATATCATTTTCATAACTAAATATCTGCCAGAACAAAATCATTATCTGTCTATAAACAGCACAGGAATGCATACATCATTTTAAGAGTGAACTGGACTTACTCATATTTATCAATGATACACATGATAACGCATTCAATGGGAATTTTTAACGGTCCATCCATATCTACACGTAACTATGCAAAGAATTGCCAATAATTTTGTGTCACCGAGATGAAAGAGGTGAAGCATACACACACACACACACACACACACACACACACACACACACACACACGAGAAAAAAAAAAAAAAAAAAAACCTTTGCCTCGGCAATTCCCCCCCCCCATCCGCCATCCATCCACCTAAACTGAAAATAAAACAGCTAAACCAATGATTCTGTAATACAAACAGCATTATGTTCACAGATACATTCATGGCAAACAAGTATAAATGCAAAAAATTGCCAGCAACTATTAGTACCATTATTGAGCTACACACACACACACACACACACACACACACACACACACACACACACACACACACACACACCGAGTCAGGCAGAGTGTGCATGTGTGTGTGTACACGCGCGCGCTCGGGAGAGAGAGAGAGAGAGAGAAAGAGAGAGAGAGAGAGAGAGAGAGAGAGAGAGAGACTCGGGGTTCATTCTCTCCACCACCCCTCTTCCTTTTGTTCTCTGACAGTTCATCAAGTTCAGCTACTAATTTCCTGACCAACGCTGCAGGTGCCTGCATCTCTCGGGCCTGGTTGACGCCGGGATGTATTATGAAAGGAAGCGTAGAGTACAGTCCTGTCATGTAGTCTCAGTCCGAAATGGAAATCCGTAGCATCATCTTAATCATCCTCATCCTCATCGATCAGCATTAAAAAAAAGTCTCCAATTCTGCGGCTCTTCATGCCCTGCTCTCATGGTGACCTCAGTTTCGATGTCCTCTCCACGTCTGTGGCCTTGGTTTGGTTCCGTCGGGTTCACCGGTATTGGCGAGTCCATGGGGGCTGTCGTTGGACGGACGTGGTAGCGCCCTCCGGAGGGAGAGCTCACTCACACCGGCTCCGCGACTAAGCAATTATTGTCGTCAGTAGGGGGCTTAGTAGGTGGTATCCTGCGTATGTTAGATCAGAACAGGTGCCACTGAGCACCACCGAAGTGACTCGGCAGCAGTGCAGTGTCTCCTCCGGTGGGTTGCCTCTTGTCGGCTTGACATTGACTGCTCCCTGTGGATTGCCAGTGCCGGGGCTGCGGCGGGCCCGACCGGGCTGTGGCTGTGGACGGGGTGTCGGAATGAGCGGCGTGGGTGCACTGCCTCTGAGATGGCGCAGAGATTGGGACAGCAGCAAAAAAAAACAACAAAACAAAACAAAAAAAAAGTTCAGCTACTACTGATCCTCTGTCTGTGAATATCCTTTACACAAATGATGCACAGTTCAGTTCCCGACACCTATTTGTCTCCAGAGTTGGAGAACCTAGTTGAAGAGGACAACGAATGCGGCAGTCGTGAGAGAACTTAAAGGGTTTGTCATGTTGACCCACTATGATTTTTGATTGTCCCCCTGGGTCGGAACTCATATATTGTTCCTGTATTTTAAGCCATCTTTAATTCTTCTTTGGGAAGTGTATAAATTGTTTCTCCATTGAAGAGGAGAAACCTGTAAAAGAAGTACTTGTGAATTACTATGTATAATGAGACGAAATTTGGTCCCAGCTAGTGGATCTGTGGAATGTGAGTGCAGGAAGGAAAAATAAAGTACAGGAAAGAGATGGCTTGGGGACACAGACCAGACAGGTTGTTTGGAACTGCAGAACGAGATTCACCTGTAATCTACCATTACCAGGTGAGGTATAGACAGATGGGGAGAGAAGAGAGAGAGAGTTAAGAAAAGGAAAAAGCGAAAAGAATTGATCATTCTTCAGATTTTGAAACAGATTACTTACACGGACTTCATTCGTGTTTCAGCCCTTCCCAGTGCTGTGGCAGCACCATTAATGGGACAAGCGACTTTGGCAGTCGCATAACAAGTATTTGGGCTCCAGTGCTGTGGCTGCACCTAATTGTCTCCAGAGTTGGAGAACCTTTTTTTGTGATAATAGATGGTTTAATTGCAGTAATTTTGTGCGCTATCACATATAAAAAAAAGAGAAAAACTAGCGCTTCCACCCAGGCCAATCTTGTCAAATCTACTGGTGATCGATATTGGCACATTCATTTCTTTTGACGTATAAATGATTGCTGATGACTTTTTCACTGGCAAGGACTTGTCATTGTCCGTAGTGTTTATATATGATTATGTTCTTATTTTTTAATCAGTTTTTATTTTTCTCCTTGCAAAAACAACGCATTTAAACAAATTCATAGCGTTTCACTTCATATCAGCGTACGAATCACACCATTTATGCTTCAACAGCCGTTTTGGCCAGGTACCATAAACAGTTTCTGTACCACGTGTTAATTTATTTGTACGGGAGATTTTTTCAAAAATTGATTAAATACAGAACAAAAAAATAGAAAAAAAACAAAAACAAAGAAAACAGAAACAACAGAGAGAGAGAGAGAGAGAGAGAGAGAGAGAGAGAGAGAGAGAGAGAGAGAGAGAGAGAGAGAGAGAGATAGGGGGCACCGACAAAGCCACCACGGGATCCAAACGTGCATGCATGTTAAGTAACACAGAGACAGACTCGTCCCTAAGCATATACATCAAGTCCGAAAGTTACACTTCTATTAAAGATTGGTATAGTTGCCATTTTCCATGGACTTTTTGACTTGACTTTACGCTTTTCGCAACTTGTTGTTCAAACTTATATCTTGTCTTTAAATAATGTAGAAAGCTTATCAAAATTGGAAGTTTTTTTCTCGCATTTGCATTAATAGATAAAATATTTTCCTAGAAGTAGTATGAAGTCAAAGGTTTCATCACCTCTGAAATGATCTGCATGCCCAAATAATACCAATTCAACAGACACATTCAAACAAGCTGCATGCTGACACTTCTCTTTCATTATTGCTTGATGTTGTTGCCAAAAATGTGCCGCGTGTTCACAAAACCAAAACAGATGTTCAATGTTTTCCCTTCCTCTATTACAGAATGTACAATGATCACTCAGTTCAACTCTCATTTTTGACAACACAGTATTTGTACCCAATATACGATGTAGAATTCTTATCTGAAACCATTTAAGTTTTATTTCTTATATTTTTGGTACCTTTTAAAAAATGATATTCCATTCCAATTGGTGGTCAAGTTTTTCATTCCACTTGTTGCAAAAAGTAGGGATTATGTTGTCACACAAAAAGGCATCATAGTAAACACGTGCCCCTCTGCTGACTGAACAGATAAGTTTGCACAATTTAGACATTTCTTCATGCTTGTTATTTGTCATTGTTACTGCAGTTTTCCGAATATATGCGTTTACCTCCCTTAATAATCCAGTGTACGAAATAAAGTCAATGGAAAATCCATATTTATAATTGAACTCTCTATATGTCAAAAGCGTGCCATCTTCTTTCATTATGTGTCCAATTTTGTATATACTTTTGTCGAACAGACTTTGATGAAAAATTGTTTTTTTTTTTTGTTTATCTTAATGTTTTCATTATAAAATATATTTTCGGAAGCAATTTCTTCGGAAATGCAAGATATAATCCTTTTGCCAAATTCTTTATATGCCTCAAATACATCAACCCAAAATTTATTTCTGGATAATTGGCCTAGAGGAAGACTACAACCAATTTTTTCCAGATGACATATTTTTGGACAACTTGCCAAAGTAATACTTTTTCACGTGTGAGATGATATTCTTATTTTTCTAATCCATGCAAGTTTTAATGCAAATAAATATTCTTTTATTCTAGGCAAACCAAGTCCTCCATTCATTGCATTTTTAACCACAGTTTTTCTATTTATACGATCCCGTTTTCTATTCCAAACAAATCGAAATACTGAGTTTTGAACAGCATTAATTACATCATCAGGAGGATTTGGAAGTAGAATCCAGAGATGAATTAGTTTGGACAAGATTAAGGACTTTAAAACAGCCACCCTGCCTAGTGGAGTAATCTGTCTCTTTAACCATACCTTATATAGCATTCTTATTTCAAGAAATCTAGCCTGCATGTTTATTTCTGAACAATGAGCAAGATCATTGGTAAATAAGATGCCCAGAATTTTGAACTGTGGTGGATTCCACTGAATACGTAAATGTTACATGTAGCAAATCGTCGAATTTTTCCTACTGCCGAGCCATATTGCACTTGTTTTTTCTGTGTTTAATATCAAACCTGATTTTCTTCCAAACCTATCAACTGTTATCAGAGTTTCCTCAAAAGACACTCTGTCACCTTCAAGCATAATTTCTGCATCGTCCGCATATTGTGAAATTTTGTGTTCTGTATTGTTAATTTGGATCCCTTTTATAATTCTATTATCTCTCAACATAATGGCAAGGATTTCCACACACAAAATGAATATGTAGGGTGAAAATGGGTCACCCTGCCTGCACCCACGACGCACGGGAAACCAACCAGATGCCTGGCCATTCACAAGAACAGTTGACTTAATATCATTATAGAAAGTACTTATCCATTTACGAATATCTGGTCCTAAACCGAATGCTACAAGTACTTTATTCATGAATCCCCAGTCAAGGGAATCGAAGGCTTTCTCGAAATCTAAACATAACAGCAAACCAGGCAGTTGGTGTGTTTCCAAGTAGTTAAGTCATAGATTAATCTAATGTTATCTCCGATATATCTATTGACCATACATCCTGTTTGGTCCTCATTGATCAAACTTGGAAGAACCATTTTCAGTCTATTCGCAACACATGCTGACCCTATCTTATAAACAACATTTAAAAGAGTAATTGGCCTCCAGTTTTTGATGGCATCTCGAGATTTATCCCCTTTAGGAATACACACTATAATTCCTTCCTTTTGTGTGGTGGACAACTCGCCTAGTTCAAAACCTTCATTTAAAGATCGCACAACAAATGTTCCAAGTGATGGCTAAAAAAAATTGAAGAACTCAACATTAAATCCATCTGATCCAGGGCTTTTATTGTTTTTCATCTGTTTAAGTGCATAGCCAGCCCCATCCATAGATATTTTTCCTTCTAATTGTACCTTTTCGTTATCTGTTAGGACATGAGGTAAATTAACCATTTCAGAAATTTCGCAATCCTCAACTTCCTCTGGCCGGTACAATTCTTCATAAAATTTCTTCACTTCATGTTGGATCCTTTCGACATCGGATATTTCTAAACCATCATTTAATATTAACTTTGCCATATTTTTGTTTAAGAAGTTTCTTTTTTCAAGCGAGCAAAAATATTGACTGACCTTTTCTCCTTCTGCTATCCAACGTGTTCGTGATCGAATCAAGATCCCCTGCATTTTAGCTTCCCTAAGTCTAACTAGTTCCTCTTTGTCCTGCTCTAAATCATGTCTTTCTCCATCAGTGAACTGTTCCTTCCTCTCTAACTTTTCAATATTCACTTGTAAACGCTTCTGCTTTTCATTACCTCTGCGTTTCTTTTCAGTTGCAAATGCTATAGTTTTACTTCTAATTTTCATTAATAAAACGTCTAGGAACAGTTGATCTGTAATAGTAAACTGAATTTCTGAACGCTCAATAAATGGTAGTTGTTCTCTTGAATAGGGCAGTACTGCGTACTCTTCTATCACAGCTTTAATTTCCTCGTTAATTTCACCAATATAGTGTTTGTCCTTCAACAACGAACAATTAAATTTCCAGAAGGGGTATCGTTTAGTTTTTCTAGCAAAAGTTAAAGTTAAAGTAATCATTGAATGGTCTGTCCTGTATCCTGCCTTAATATCTGCATCCGTGACGAAGGTAGACACATAATCTGAAACTAGAAAAAAATCAAGTCTACTTTGCTGCAGAGGGGAGGATCTGTGCCATGTGTATCGTTTCAACTCAGGATTCAACATTCTCCATATATCTGTAAGATCTAGATTAAACATCATGTCTTCAACTTGCTGTTGTGCTTTAACATTGTTATAATGCTTGTAATTAAAATAATCCATTGAAAAATCTGGAACCAGGTTCCAGTCCCCTCCAATTACAACATTCTCAACACCAACGCCCTTAATATGATCTTCTAACTCAACAACAAAAAAAGATCAGGATCATCATGGTTTGGCCCATACAGGCTAATAATCAACATCATCTTATCCAAAATGGATACGACAGCAAAAATGTAGTTTCCACCTGTATCTTTGTAAACCTTCTTTACACAAAATTCAAAATTATTGTTAAAGAGAATCTCAACACCTCTTGAATTTGACATATATGATGCAAAATATGCTTCATAACCCCATTCTGCTCTGATACACACTTCAAGCTTGGGGTCAAAATGGGTATCCTGTAAGAGATACACCGAGAACGCCTTTTCTCTTAGATAGTGAAACACATCCCTCCTCTTTTTTGATCCGCTAGGCCTTGGCAGTTCATTGAACAAAACCTTACAGAGTTACTCATGTTATAACTTTATAAGTAGAGGCTGGAATACACAACTGTGCGCAGAAACTCCTATACCCTGCAATCGACATACTATGCAACTGAAATACAGGTAGCTAAATACAAACTAAATCACCAGTCCCCTAAGTGACAACAAAATCTCACCATCTCTCTCACAAAAGGAAAACAGCGTCTCATTCAACAAAGGATTTCCTCCAGTTGAACATAAAGACCAAATGTATAAAAGAAAAGCAAGCATGACATAAGACAAAGCAAAAAATAGTAAAGTCAAAGAATCAAGGCTATAACAACAAAACATGGTTAAATTTTGGGGAACGATGCGCTTACGTGCGCCGACAGCATTGAGGATATAATGAGAAACTAGTGTGAGTACTTAAAAAGTGCGGATGAAAACAACGGCGGGGAAGAAGACGGGAGGGACAGGACTGTGGGCCGAGTCAGCAAGTCTGCAGCCATCTGTTCACACTTGCGATATAATAGCGCGTGCCGTAGCGCGTGCAACTAACTTGTACGCGGCTTGCACGAGGACTTTTTCAGCTCGTGAATCTTGATTACGAACGACTACAAGCGTGCCAGGTAATAGCAACAGCAAAGCGCAAGGCATACAATTAAATGCTATCGCATAAATTACCATATTTTCTGGGGGGAAAAGAAAAGAGAGAAAAAAAAAATGGGGAAGTGCAACGTCGTTGAAAGAGGGAGAGAACGGGGAGGGGAAGGGAAGATGAGGGGGAAAAGGGGGGAGGGGCGGCGCAAGGCAAGCTAGGCCCTCATCTGCTAATGCCAGTCTAATTGTAAACTGCACACGAACACCATCTACTGAGCATATTTCAAACGTTGTAAGCCGGCATCATCTATCAAGTATTTAAATATCATTTTCATAACTAAATATCTGCCAGAACAAAATCATTATCTGTCTATAAACAGCACATGAATGCATACATCATTTTAAGAGTGAACTGGACTTACTCATATTTATCAATGATACACATGATAACGCATTCAATGGGAATTTTTAACGGTCCATCCATATCTACACGTAACTATGCAAAGAATTGCCAATAATTTTGTGTCACCGAGATGAAAGAGGCCAAGCACACACACACACACACACACACACACACACACACACACACACACACACACACACACACACACGAGAAAAAAACAACAACAACAAAAAAAACCTTTGCTCCGGCAGTTCCCCCCCCCCATCCGTCATCCATCCACCTAAACTGAAAATAAAACAGCTAAACCAATGATTCTGTAATACAAACAGCATTATGTTCACAGATACATTCATGGCAAACAAGTATAAATGCAAAAAATTGCCAGCAACTATTAGTACCATTATTGAGCTACACACACACACACACACACACACACACACACACACACACACACACACACACACACCGAGTCAGGCAGAGTGTGCGTGTGTGTGTGTACACGCGCGCGCGCTCGGGAGAGAGAGCGAGAGAGAGAGAGAGAGAGAGAGAGAGAGAGAGAGAGAGAGAGAGAGAGACTCGGGGTTCATTCTCTCCACCACCCCTCTTCCTTTTGTTCTCTGACAGTTCATCAAGTTCAGCTACTAATTTCCTGACCAACGCTGCAGGTGCCTGCATCTCTCGGGCCTGGTTGACGTCGGGATATATTATGAAAGGAAGCGTAGAGTACAGTCCTGTCATGTAGTCTCAGACCGAAATGGAAATCCGTAGCATCATCTTAATCATCCTCATCCTCATCGATCAGCATTAAAAAAAAAGTCTCCAATTCTGCGGCTCTTCATGCCCTGCTCTCATGGTGACCTCAGTTTCGATGTCCTCTCCACGTCTGTGGCCTTGGTTTGGTTCCGTCGGGTTCACCGGTATTGGCGAGTCCATGGGGGCTGTCGTTGGACGGACGTGGTAGCGCCCTCCGGAGGGAGAGCTCACTCACGCCGGCTCCGCGACTAAGCAATTATTGTCGTCAGTAGGGGGCTTAGTAGGTGGTATCCTGCGTATGTTAGATCAGAACAGGTGCCACTGAGCACCACCGAAGTGACTCGGCAGCAGTGCAGTGTCTCCTCCGGTGGGTTGCCTCTTGTCGGCTTGACATTGACTGCTCCCTGTGGATTGCCGGTGCCGGGGCTGCGGCGGGCCCGACCGGGCTGTGGCTGTGGACGGGGTGTCGGAATGAGCGGCGTGGGTGCACTGCCTCTGAGATGGCGCAGAGATTGGGACAGCAGCAAAAAAAAAACAACAACAAAACAAAACAAAAAAAAAGTTCAGCTACTACTGATCCTCTGTCTGTGAATATCCTTTACACAAATGATGCACAGTTCAGTTCCCGACACCTATTTGTCTCCAGAGTTGGAGAACCTAGTTGAAGAGGACAACGAATGCGGCAGTCGTGAGAGAACTTAAAGGGTTTGTCATGTTGACCCACTATGATTTTTGATTGTCCCCCTGGGTCGGAACTCATATATTGTTCCTGTATTTTAAGCCATCTTTAATTCTTCTTTGGGAAGTGTATAAATTGTTTCTCCATTGAAGAGGAGAAACCTGTAAAAGAAGTTCTTGTGAATTACTATGTATAATGAGACGAAATTTGGTCCCAGCTAGTGGATCTGTGGAATGTGAGTGCAGGAAGGAAAAATAAAGTATAGGAAAGAGATGGCTTGGGGACACAGACCAGACAGGTTGTTTGGAACTGCAGAACGAGATTCACCTGTAATCTACCATTACCAGGTGAGGTATAGACAGATGGGGAGAGAAGAGAGAGAGAGAGTTAAGAAAAGGAAAAAGCGAAAAGAATTTATCATTCTTCAGATTTTGAAACAGATTACTTACACGGACTTCATTCGTGTTTCAGCCCTTCCCAGTGCTGTGGCAGCACCATTAATGGGACAAGCGACTTTGGCAGTCGCATAACAAGTATTTGGGCTCCAGTGCTGTGGCTGCACCTAATTGTCTCCAGAGTTGGAGAACCTTTTTTTTGTGATAATAGCTGGTTTAATTGCAGTAATTTTGTGCGCTATCACATATATATAAAAAAAGAAAAACTAGCGCTTCCACCCAGGCCAATCTTGTCAAATCTACTGGTGATCGATATTGGCACATTCATTTCTTTTGACGTATAAATGATTGCTGATGACTTTTTCACTGGCAAGGACTTGTCATTGTCCGTAGTGTTTATATATGATTATGTTCTTATTTTTTAATCAGTTTTTATTTTTCTCCTTGCAAAAACAACGCATTTAAACAAATTCATAGCGTTTCACTTCATATCAGCGTACGAATCACACCATTTATGCTTCAACAGCCGTTTTGGCCAGGTACCATAAACAGTTTCTGTACCACGTGTTAATTTATTTGTACGGGAGATTTTTTCAAAAATTGATTAAATACAGAAAAAAAAAAAGAAAAAAAGCCAAAAACAAAGAAAACAGAAACAACAGAGAGAGAGAGAGAGAGAGAGAGAGAGAGAGAGAGAGAGAGAGAGAGAGAGAGAGAGAGAGAGAGGGCACCGACAAAGCCACCAGGGGATCCAAACGTGCATGCATGTTAAGTAACACAGAGACAGACTCGTCCCTAAGCATATACATCAAGTTCGAAAGTTACACTTCTATTAAAGATTGGTATAGTTGCCATTTTTCATGCAGTTTTTGACTTGACTTTACGCTTTTCGCAACTTGTTGTTCAAACTTATATCTTGTCTTTAAATAATGTAGAAAGCTTATCAAAATTGGAAGTTTTTTTTCTCGCATTTGCATTTATAGATAAAATATTTTCCTAGAAGTAGTATGAAGTCAATTCTTCTTTGGGAAAGTGTATAAATTGTTTCTCCATTGAAGAGGAGAAACCTGTAAAAGAAGTTCTTGTGAATTACTATGTATAATGAGACGAAATTTGGTCCCAGCTAGTGGATCTGTGGAATGTTTGTAACTCCACTGGAGTGGAGGAACAGAAGATTTGAAGATTTGGAAAGTTGATTATTGTTTAGTAAGTTATTCCCCGGAGAGGAGGGGGAGAAGAAGAGTTATCGTAGTGCGCCTTCTGGTTGTTTGGAGAGACTGCGTGTGCACGGAGTGAATGCTGAGCTGAGTGCGCGCATGCATTTGTGCTCAGTGTGACAGTTTCCTTGTTATATATTACTGATGTTTTAAAGTCTCTTATCTTTATGTATAATAATCACACACACACACACACACACACACACACACACACACACACACACACACACACACACACACACAGATGTACTAACCGCATGCACGCTCTTTCGTATTCGTTATGATTCTAGGCTGGTCCCCTCCTCCCCAATCAACCGCTCTTACATTCACAATGAAAGGTTCATATTCTGGGGGAAGGAATACGAGTTCTGAGGTATAAACAGTTTACTGGAGTGGTATATACTTCAATGGGCAGTGATGAGGTGGTGTGCTATATTGATGTGCATCGGTGTTGTGCTTTATAGGTCACATTGATGCTTACTGATGATATATTTGCTAATCAGTGTACACTACTCGTACATGTGGCATTACATAATATCTTAATGTATATAGTTT
>CM065735.1:46421828-46429328 GCA_033310375.1 Conus canariensis
AAAGATATGACTGCTGCCCACGACAAGACTGGTGGAAAGACGTGACTGCTGCCCACGACAAGACTGGTGGAAAGACGTGACTGCTGCCCACGACAAGACTGGTGGAAAGATATGACTGCTGCCCACGACAAGACTGGTGGAAAGACGTGACTGCTGCCCACGACAAGACTGGTGGAAAGACGTGACTGCTGCCCACGACAAGACTGGTGGAAAGACACGACTCCTCCCAGCCTCGAGACTGGAAGAAAGACATGATTGTTCTTACCCTCAAGACTGGTGAAAAGTATGACTGCTGTCCCATCATACTGTGGAAAGATCTCACTGCTGTCCCCACAAGATTGGTGGAAAGACATGACTGCTGTCATCCACAAGATTGGTGGAAAGACATGACTGCTATGACTGCTGTCACCCACAAGATTGGTGGAAAGACATGACTGCTGTCACCCACAAGATTGGTGGAAAGACATGACTGCTGTCCCCCACAAGATTGGTGGAAAGACATGAGTGCTGTCACCCACAAGATTGGTGGAAAGACATGACTGCTGTCACCCACAAGATTCGTGGAAAAACATGACTACTGCACCCCACCCCACCACTACAATATTGCCTGGAGGTCATGACTGCTTTCACCAACAAGACCTTCCAGCTCTAAGTCACTGGGGGTGGAAGGTGGAAGTCAGCATCTGCCTGTATTACTCCATGAGGTATTTCTGAAATATTCCCCAGACTGCTTACCAGGGAGTGACTATGGAACTGGGTGAGGGGTATTCTTGCGCAGGTCCTGAATCACTCCAGTTCAAATGCAGGCGGACATAGCTGTGCTAGATCGGTTTTGTCGTTTTGGACACTTTGATTATGTTGAAGGATGGCAGTGATCGAGAAACAAAGGTGGAGGCCCGTCTGTATTTACTTCCCTCGGGTGAGTTGGGCCCCTGACCTATTTCAACCACCGCAGATTAATTTCGAGCATGGAGTCTTTACGAAACGCCAAAACACATGAGTTAAGATAGCGTTCTTGAGCAAAGCGAACGTAGAGCCACCAATCGATTGTTGACTGGGGACATTTGCGACTGTTTGTGTGGTGAAGAGAGAGTGCGAGTGGGGATGAGAGAGAGAGAGGGAGAGAGAGAGAGAGAGAGAGAGAGAGAGAGAGAGAGAGAGAGAGAGAGAGAGAGAGAGAGAGAGAGTAATCGAACTCTGAATTGATGAAAAAAAAAAAGGAATACACATCTTTGCTTCAAGTGGATAGGGTGCGTCTGGTTATTCCAGTATCATTTGACTGGGATATTCCGTCTCCTTTACTGTAATTTTTTTTTTCACCTACGTTTGCCACTTTTGGCATGAAAGTCTTTAGCTTGTCATTGACATTTGCAGATTAACAAGCAGTGCAATGCCTGTAAGAAGCACACGTAATGAACACACGTTTATGAGGGTGAAGGACGAAGGGCGGATGGGATAAAAGAGGAAGGGCAAAAGCCACTACTTTCCATGTCAAGCACACGCTCTAATACGTGCGACACTCCTCGCTCCCTACAGCTGTACCGAAGCTGAATATGTTCAAGGGTACGTTATAGTTAACAATACGACTTCACCAGTGCAACAAAGTGGGCAAGCTAGTCCGAAGAACGGCATAATGGACAGAGCAATGTCTACACACAATAAAATGGGACTTTACAAAGAAAGAGGTGCTGAATTCAGTCAAATAAGTATTGTACAAGTTCTGATGAAAAACCTGAAATCTTTAGTAGTAGTAGTAGTAGTAGTAGTAGCAGCAGCAGCAGCAGCAGCAGCAGCAGCAGTAGTAGTAGTAGTGTCATTATTATTATTATCATTAATATTAATAATATTATCATTATCATTATTATCATTATTATTATTATTATATTATTATTATTATTATTATTATTAAAACTTAATGAAGAAAAACGCCTTCTGGAGCAAACTTGTGGCACAATCGCACGTTTCGACCCAAGGCAAGTCCCGAAGTTATATTAGAAATTACGAAGTCGTTACACTCAGAATTGGCAGAAACTAGATCAAGAACTATTACACCGTGCGTAAGGCGGACCATCATCGGCCGATGGATATTGGGAAAGCAATGCCTTTAATGGTGAAGACTAAACATAGAGGATTGCTGAAGGTGGACATTCATTTTCCGGGTCAGCATGTCGAACAACCATTGCTTCCCTTGCGCCATGGCTGAGTTGAGCAGCTGAGCCTCTGTCAGCACATCAGTCATACCACTAGTCCCCGAAAC
Source organism: Conus canariensis (assembly GCA_033310375.1). NCBI lineage: Eukaryota > Metazoa > Mollusca > Gastropoda > Neogastropoda > Conidae > Conus > Conus canariensis. Next base: position 46,424,086 of record CM065735.1, read on the forward strand.
TCTTCGACAAAAGGGACGATGAAAGTGGAACTGTCGGCATAGAGTCACACTTCAGCAGACCTTTCCCCAGCTCCAACTTCCTGCTACCCACCCAGCAGAAAGTGGACTCGGGGAAAAAGCAAGCGAACAAAGATGGAAGTGACACAAAGTAAATTTCAAGCCAATGAAAAGTTTAAGGAGAGACATTCTCCCCTTAAAATTCATACAACTAATTAAAACGTAAAGCGACCACCATTGGGAAAAGTTATCCCCACTAGCTCAACGACAACATTACCCATAACTACCATTTTCAACTTACTGTAGGACCATGAATTCCACAGATATGTGTATGCACTGAAAGACTCAAATCTACAAGACACAATCGAACGCATTCAATTGGCCATCACACAAGACAGCTGTTACAAGAACTGGAAGTGCAAATATTATTTAAGAGAAATTTGAATTCACACAACCATGGCAATAACAAAGTGATTACAAGATCACGTGCCAACACTTCACACACAACACACACACACACACACACACACACACACACACACACACACACACACATGACAGATTGTACAAAAAAAATAACAAACACTGCATTTTACTTACACAGTAAATGTAAAAAAAAAATAGACGTTACAACAAAAACAAGATAAACAGGAAGGATGGACAAACAACAAAGTGCTGCCTCTTTTTCTTAACGAAGAAAAGTGAGAGATCCGTCACGAGGAGAGACAGAGGGGAAAGGGAAAGATAAGGGAAAAAAAAAAACGAGAATCAAATCGAAGAAAAGAAATCAAGTTTTGAAAGTGAGATGACTACAGGCGGAAACTAAACAATTAGAAAAAAAAATTCTTAGTGAGTCCGCCAAACAACGGGGGCAAGCAAATTAAAAGAGAAAAGACGACGCGTTTCGACCTCCTAGGTCTTCTTAGGGCAAGACAAACAACATTCTGGACAATGAAAACGAAGAACGAGCAACCACTTATCTTCTCATATTCAACGTTGAATGAAAGCTTCCTTAAAAACACACACACACACACACACACACACACACACACACACACACACACACACACACACACACACACACACACCTAAGCCCTCTGTGTCTCAGAAAACACACATGAAATACGTACAATGGAGACGGCCATGCGCGCGTAAAGGCGGGAAACGAAAAAGAAACGAACAAAACAGCTCATGGAACCAACGAGACTATAATATGTGTTGTACTAAAGAAGGAGACCAGGCCTGTGCAAAGAGGGAGGAAAGCAACACAGCCTTGCAAGTATGTTGTATGTTATGGATAGTCAGAGTGTGTGTGCGCATACGTGCGTGGTTAAGGCAAACTGTCAGAGGACTGCGTCCAAAGGAAACGATAAAACAATGTGCCATGCACCCAGACAAACTACAGACACCACATCCGAATTGGCAGCACAGTAACTGGTTATATTTCAGCAAATCAGTTTGTTTTGATTTATGTATAAATAAAGTCGTCACGTAAAAGAAAAAGCAAAATAATGACAACAACAACAACATCAATACTACTACTACTACTACTACTACTACTACTACCACTAGTAATAATAATGATGATGATGATGATGACGACGACGACGACAAAAACAACGACGACGACGACGATGATGATGATAATAATGACGATACTACTACTACTACTAATGATAATAATAATAACGGTAATAATAACAATAATAATAATGATAATAATAATAATAATAAGTACAGGAAGACTGCACTGAGCAAAACAAAACAAAACAAAACAAACAAACAACAACAAAAAAGTTGAAAAAGTGCACTGAATCTCAAAAAAGTCAAGGACCAGCAGCAACTCGAGTTAAGAGAGAGAGAGAGAGAGAGAGAGAGAGAGAGAGAGAGAGAGAGAGAGAGAGAGAGAGAGAGAAGGAGAGAGGGGGGGGCGAGAGAGAGAGAGAGAGAGAGAGAGAGAGAGAGAGAGAGAGAGAGAGAGAGAGAGAGAGAGAGAGAGAGAGAGAGAGAGTTTCAAATCGTTCTGTGGACATCCGTAATATTGCTTCCTGTTCTCCTCGCCCTTCGGGTCCATAAAACATTCTTCGGCTTCCTTTTTCTAAGGAGTCTACGGACGAAGCTTACTCCTACCTTTTCCAGTTAGAAGACCCACACGTCATTGTCCAAGTATGAGAGACAGCAATGGCCAAAACCTTCACAGCAAGTCTTCCAGGATCTTTTGCTCTTATATTCCCCTCTCTCATTTTGTTTTGGCCCCATTATCTACGACGATTTGAAGGTACATTTTTTTCTGACCAAGTTCCAATGTACAGCTAATACATTCCGTGACAAATTTCGTCCAGCTAAACCTTACCCTGGGGAAGTTTTCTCAGCCTACTCAACAAGAGTTCAACAGTACTTGGACAAACGGATATCCTTGTCTTAAGTTAACAACTAATTGATTCGGTTTCGAGGGGCTTAGCCATTTTTCTCTAGAAAAAAAAAAACAGTGCTAGAGAAATGTGTGAAGCAGCCGAGCTTCATCGCGAGGGACGATCACTCCATCTTCTGCGCTCATTGCACAAGTCAAATCAGTCCCATCACACACTCCTGCATAACCACGGGGTAGAGGTGGCATCCAGTACCTATTCAGAAGTCGTGGCCATGTCAACGGAAACGGCCATCCTATTAGAAATCATACAGATCAGCCCACACATTTCTCTTCCTCTTTTCCTTCCTTTATTATAATAATTATGATTATAATTATGGTATTTGTAATGCGCAAAATCTTGATAAAATCAACTCTAAGCGCACAATGAGCGCACAATATTATGTCTCTCGTTCTTCTAAGGCTCGTGAAAATCAACATAAGCTTTGTGGCGGTCAAGCATAGCAAACTCAAAACTGGCTTTGTTTGGCTCACTGAACGTCATTAGTGTGGTAGCTCTATCAGACACAGAGTCCGTCAAAGTAAAGCCCTGATATCTGCAGGCGATGGGAAACTGACTGACTTTCAAACGTTTGTGAATGACCAAAGATTTTGTGTTCTGCGTGATTCCGGGTGGGCCACAGCTGATGCTCGGAAATCCTCTGTTCAACCTGACCAATAAACTGACGACACAACGATGTATGTCTTTGGTGGTAAGGTCTGGGTCTTCCCCCTCGCTGAACTTCCTGCTGTACTCCTTCAAAGGTAAGATACTCCACTGTGTCAGTGACCTGATCTTGGAAAACCTGTCCGGTGTTTCCCACTCTCCTTTGTCTCATCTGGAACAGGAGGAAAGTCTTCTGTCTACAGTGAAAACAAAGAAAGAAAGAAAGACCCACCAAGATTCTACCTCACTTACGTCAGCGTTACTACTCGATCTGTCACTAGGTGAGGGTGAACTGATTTACCGGCAGGACAAAGGCCTTTTTCTACAGGAGTGTTTCCATTCTGCTGCTACGGGTACTGTGTCTCATGATGGTATAGTCACAGTTGTCACTTCGTGCTGAGTTACGTTTTTTATTTTACTTTAAGAAAAAATCATACTACCTCACTGTAAGAAAATTGTGATTGCAAAGGTTCATGCTGAGTCATTGGATCAGCTGACCCTGTCTTTAAATTTCTTATGCGTTTGACTGGTCAAAGGGCTACGACACGTTGTGTCAGCAGTGTGACTGCATTCTCCTTTTCTTATTCAGTCCTTTTGAGGATGGCTTCAGAACGTTTCCAGTTCTGTGAATTCGTTGAATATTATCAATTCCAATGTCAGCACTAAATTCGAACAATTACTAAATGAGCTTCAGAACATTTTTTCCCACGCAAAACCTCAATAGTCAATGAGAAATTTTCTCACTCTTACACAAAATCGGTGTTTTAATTTGAAAGGGAAAAAATCATCGAAAGCACTTTTTAAATATAAAAACAGAAACATACAGCAATATTTTGATTACCGTCAGCTTCCGGACCTACTCAACACACACACACACACACACACACACACACACACACACACACACACACACACGGACAAGAAGGCAGATCCAGCAAAGCGTTGTGGAGCGCGGACAGGGCTCGGTCAGACACGAAAGACACTGCTAGCCATCCACTGCATATTGACTCATCTCCAGCCATCCTGACCCTGTCTTGCCACTGGATTCAGGTGGGCAGGGACGGGAGAGTGAGGCTGACGACCCTGCACAACTCTTTCTCACTATTAACTAGTTCATGCGCTAGTCACGGCTCCACTTGTATCACCTCACCACTCATCATCATCACTCTTCTTCAAGTCCTGTGGCGATGGGGACTTGGCAAAGCGACACGTGTCTATACACTGGTAGTCATAGCCATAACCTTACACGTAAGCGGCTCAGGCTATAGGGTCGCTTTTTAGTGAATAGGCGGCACTGGAATTCAACAATCACTTGAGCAATGGGGCAGTCCTGCTAAGGAATGCGCTGCTCCCCCCTTCCCTCCTCCCATAATCCAGGGAAAGGGGCTAGAAAAGGTGTCTCAAACACTGCCTGCTTCACCTACATCCTGACCTGCATGCCCCGGCTGACGAGGATCCAACTTAAGCAGTAGAAAGAAATCAAGAAAATCTGCAAAGATGAAGCTACTCACTCTAGGCACATCAAATGTGCGCACTCTAATAAACAGGGCTTTAGACCAGGGAGGCGGGCTGCTCTCATCGCCAGAGAGCTGGCAAGATACAGAATGCAGGTTGCTGCGCTCAGTGAAACTCAGTTTGGAAGAGAAGGCAACAGACAGAGATACAGACACGGTGCACATTCTTCTGGACCGGATGCAGAGAAGAGGAGCGCCGTGAAGGACGAATCAGATACACCATCAAATCCAACCTGACCAACAAGCTGGCTGCGCCACCCAAGGACGTCAATGATTGCCTGATGATCATCTGATGACCACTGTCCGGAAAGCGCATGCTATGTTAGTCAGCACCTACGCCCCAACACCTCAGAGGGTCGAGGCGGAAAAAGGTTTCCTAAACACCCAGCAGCAGATGACTGGGACTGCTGGCTGGTTCGGGAAGCGGCAGGTGCGCGCTGAGCGGTTGCAGTGGTGGGTTTAATGCCTCTGCCTGAGGCAATGTCTTGACCTTGCACCAACCTGGTCGGTAGGAAGGACAGGTCTGTCTGACACCAGACAAACACTGTCGAGACTTTCTTAAGAGCTGCAAAGGATATCGTTGCTAAAGAAAAAGCCTTCTGATTACCAGAATTTTCACTTCAAGGAAGCGTATTTTTAGCGGCCTTGACCTAGAGAT
>CM065735.1:46434328-46451828 GCA_033310375.1 Conus canariensis
TCCTTTCCACCAGACATGTGGTGACAACAGACATTCCTTTCCACCAGACATGTGGTGACAGCAGACATTCCTTTCCACCAGACATGTGGTGACAACAGACATTCCTTTCCACCAGACATGTGGTGACAGCAGACATTCCTTTCCACCAGACATGTGGTGACAGCAGACATTCCTTTCCACCAGACATGTGGGTGACAGCAGACATTCCTTTCCACCAGACATGTGGGTGACAGCAGACATTCCTTTCCACCAGACATGTGGTGACAACAGACATTCCTTTCCACCAGACATGTGGTGACAGCAGACATTCCTTTCCACCAGACATGTGGTGACAGCAGACATTCCTTTCCACCAGACATGTGGGTGACAGCAGACATTCCTTTCCACCAGACATGTGGGTGACAGTAGACATTCCTTTCTACCAGACATGTGGGTGACAGCAGACATTCCTTTCCACCACACATGTGGGTGACAGCAGACATTCCTTTCCACCACACATGTGGTGACAGCAGACATTCCTTTCCACCACACATGTGGTGACAACAGACATTCCTTTCCATCAGACATGTGGTGACAGCAGACATTCCTTTCCACCAGACATGTGGTGACAGCAGACATTCCTTTCCACCAGACATGTAAGTGGTAGCAGACATATCAGTACATCTTGACCATATATCTAGCTTTGATTGATTTCACTGAACGATCAGTGCTGTAGTCAAATTGAAGACACACAAGCTCACATTACTACAGATGAAGTACAAAGCAACTCAACACAACACAACACATGTGAACGTAATGCAACTCAACAAAACGCAACGCAATGCATCGGAACATAACACAACGCAACAGGACCCAGCTTAATAGAACACAGCACAGCACATAACAACCAAACATAACACAAAACAACGCCGTACAAAACAGCACAGGGTAGCGAATGTTTGCCAGGTGACAGTTTCCTTGGTGACAAGTCATGTAGTTTGACCGATGACTATGTTAACATCTAGTAACCTTTGATACTGGCATGCCCTTGGCTGTAATAGATGTAGGGTAGGCCTATTGCGGTTTGTCAGTACTGGAGGTTTTACCCTCAGTGCGTTGGTCTATATATCATCATTCAGGGACACATAGAACACGAAGAAGGCACTGTCCTGTGCCAGCCAAGGATTACGTAGGCGCGCGCACGACAACTGAACCCAGTGAAGGTGACCAAGGTGTCAGCATTGACAAGAGCAGCGTGATGAAAAGCACAGAGCGACCCGACTGGCAGATTTGGTGGGATCAATTCTTACCATATAAACATATATCTGACCATATCTGGAGAATTGGTGAACCTACTGTATGTGCATTTGGGATATTTGGGAATGTTATGATCATTCTGACCATGCTTTCCCTCCCTGCATCCACTTCTAGTGTTTTCTTCCAAATTCTGGCCTGGTCTGACCTGCTGGTGTTGTTAGTAAGTCCTTTTAATGGGTTTCTCCACAAGCTTTTCAATGTGCCATACTTTGACAGACTCGGTTCCTGGTCCTGTAAGATAAACAGGATGCTGCTCTACATGACAGCTGCTTTGTCTCCATGGATGCTGGTGGCACTCACCACGCTCAGAGCAGCTTCTGTGCTGTGGCCACTCCGAGTCAATGCTGTGTGGACGAAGGGCAAGTCGCGGGCGACTGCTGGTATAATGACGGTTGTTATGATTCTGATCCACTGTCACTTTCTCTATGGATATAGTCTGTACGACGGGCTTTGTATCGAAACTGTTGTATCAGAAACGTATGGGTGGTTTTTTGGCGCAGTCTGGTCTTGGGTTGACATGTTTGAATGTTGTATTGTACCTTTCGTACTGTTGTTGATCAGCAACAGTGTTCTTATCTGGACAGTTGTCAGATCTGTTAGAACATCTTCACGCCTTCCAGTTCAACAGGCCACCCAGGATTCCAGACAGCGGAACGTGTCTTCATTGACTGTCACCCTGATTGCTACAAGTATTTCCTTCATCATTCTGACAGCACCGATCACAATATATATCATTCCAATTCACGATGTTGATTGGCATCATCCAATTCAGAGGGGACAATATAAGATCTTCCAAGCAGCCAGCACTATCTTGTGGTATTTCAACAGTGCCACCAATTTCTATGTATATTGTCTAACGGGCAGCAAATTTAGGGCTGGTTTGAAACATTTTTTTAGATTTCCAGGCCGTCCTATACCACAAAAGTCAGCACGAATCCATCGCATCAATGACAGCTGCATTATGAAGAACTAATTCTGCAGTAAAGGCAATTATGTGAAGATTAAGATAGAAGATGCTGCCAACGTTAATTTTTAGCATGTCGCGCACTGCTAAACTGAGGGATATTCTCTCTCTCTCTCTCTCTCTCTCTCTCTCTCTCTCTCTCTCTCTCTCTCTCTCTCTCTCTCTCTCACCTTGCCCAGGCTTTTTCTATATGCCATAAGATGTCAACTGGCTAGTTTAACTTGCATGTCTTGCACAGCTTTTGTTGTTTGTTTCTTCTCCGAGGATTTTGTTGTCAATGATCTGACCAGTTTCTAATGTAACATTAATTCCTGTGTGTGTCTGGCATGCCTGAAGAGGTTCTGTCGTGTCGTCTGGGCTATAAACTTCAAACCTTTAACTTCATCGAAACTAAAGAAGTCTTCTGAAATAACCGTCAAAGATACCAACAATTGTGGTACGGCCCTTTGCTATGAAATAAAACATCGTCTGAATACGCAGGATGAGATCTTTTGGACCACAACCAAGCGAAATACCAGCATATCACAACTATGATTCATGATGTATTACCACACCTGTCATTTTTGACATTTGTGCTTTTCCGAAAACTGATTCTTAGTTTAGCGATCCATAGAGGCCTATTGAGTAAAATACCATGAGAATATCGATTCTGTCAGTTGTGATATTTTCATAGCTCAGATGAATTTTACTTCGATGTAGATGTAATGACTTCTCCAACTCAAGAAATGTCATCATCCCTCGCTGTTACAGTACAAACCCTCACGTGATCAAGTTCCGTGAAATGCCTAATATCAATAAAAAAAAAATTACTTATAAAAGCCTAAAGTGTTTTTCGTGTAGTAATGAACAACATATAGGACTTACCGAATTAAGCATGTGCATACCGAATCAATGATGAAGTTATCTGCCCATTAAGCTCTCTCCAATTTGTCTTTCAAGAACAGCAAACTGGCCTTCAGTCCTGAAGAATTGTCTTCTGCAACACATCATATGGATCCGTCTGGCCCTGATTGGCCAAGAAGAAAAACAACGTTCCAGTATAAGATTTCAAACGGCAAACGAATGTAGGCTGTGAAAATCTACACGTTGTTCATCATTAACAGCTTTGAAACAAAAAAGCACAAACAATTCAAACAGAGAGAGAGAGAGAGAGAGAGAGAGAGAGAGAGAGAGAGAGAGAGAGAGAGAGAGAGAGAGAGAGAGAGAAGACGGAGACAGGCAGACAACAGACAGAGACAGACACAGCAAAGCGCAAATTATGAAACAAGACGTGGGGCTGCTATAAAGCAAAAACAACACTAACAACAACGACACCATTGATAACAGCAACAAAGAAAGACACAAACAAACGAATCCAGCAATGAAAGCAGATGTTAAGACGTAGACAATTAGTAGATGCAGATTCGTTTTAACTGTAGGCGCCTGAGTGCACAAGCAGCTTTTCATGAATTCCAGTCATCAGCTCACTGCAGAAACTGGAGCTAGGGGGTTTGTAGGAACGTCTGCATACAGCCTCATGAAACAGCTCTCAGTTGCAGGGAGGGAAAAAACCAGAGCCCTGAAAGCAATGGCATGAAGCGGCAGAGAGGTGTTCAAGCTGGATCTGGTCAAGGAGGAACAAAAGTGAACTTCATAAGGCTTAACTTTCCTACAAATATCAGGTGTCCCAGTGGCTCAGTGGTTAGAGTGCGAGTCATTAAGTGGAAAATGAGCATGGGTTCGAATCCCAGCCATGGCTCGTCCCAAGATGGGAAAAAAGGGGCAGCAGAGGGACATCCGGAGTCATGAACCGGTGTGGCCCAACCCCCCTAGAGTGTCAGGAGATAAGGGCCGAAACACTTGCTTGAAGGGGGCTTCTCTTCTGAGGACTCTCTGCTGCCACGCTCTCCACGAGTTTCTTTCTACCATAATATCAGCTTCTTTACGAAAGACAACGTTTGAGTTGATTGTGTATGGAAACGACTCTATCTACAGGCTGGCTACTATTTAGCTTCAGAAAAATCGATGCTAAATAAAACAGTCAATCAGAAGGTGGTTTTCAATCATGTATCCAATCCAAACATATAGCTTATCCTTATTTCCTGAGGAACCACGTTGGCGGGTACTTTCCAACAACACTACGCGTCAATAGCGCTTGGTGATATCGAAATGATTCATAGCCCTGCGTGCTGATGAAAGTACTGCTTTTGTTTCTTATTACCACCATTGTACTCCAGCGGATCCCATACTACTGTGGGATCACTAGGAATGATAAGGCTGACGCTCTGTCCAAGCCAGGCAGCAATATGAAGCCATTCAGCCACCCGGTGACCTACAGACCTGGCGGCTGCAGAACCACTACAGCCGAATTAAGATTGCCCACACTGACGAATGTCTGTGTGGCACTGGGTCTTAGACTCAGAACACATCCTCCAACACTGTCCAGCCCATCATTGTGTTCTACGGCGTCAAACCTGGCCAGAGGGTACAGAACTGCAGATGCAGTGGGCAGCCGTAAACACCTCGAGAAGAGGGCCGGAATAGCTCAGTGGTAGAACGCCGGACTCGTAATCTTGATGATCCTGGGGTTGCGGGTTCGAATCTCCGCCGGGCCGTTTCGGTACAGGGGGATATTTTCCTCGGAGTTAACATTGGTTCTAACTCCATTTCCCATGCAGTCCTTCGAATAAGACTATTAACCGAGGTTCCGTGTGCAAACGCACGCATAATATCTTGCACACACGTAAAATTCCATCACCAACTTTCGGAAGAGAAGGCCAGTTTGGCCGTTGGTATGGATGACACGTTACACATAGCATGCATCCTGTGTGAGAAATTGAAAGAATGAAGGAAAGTAAGGAAATTGAGTGAACAATATTGACTGGATGACACGGAAAACGACTGAATGAAGCGCCAGCAGGCAGTTCTTCAGTCGGCACTACCCTGGTAAGCAGCCCGTTATGTAAACGAGTGTGGATTGTAAAGCGCTTAGAGTTTGGTCGGTCTCTAGACGAGGATAGGTGCTATATACGTATTCATGATAATAATTGTAATAATAGTAATAATAATAATAATAACAAGACTGTGGGATTCATCGTGGCGAGAGGGATGCTGATCTGAAGCAACCAGAAAAAAAAATCGACCGCAGAAGAAGAAGAATTTATTATCACACACTCTAAATAGTTTCCCGTCTAAACAGCGCCACACGTCGGCAGCTGTATGTTAATATTGCCTGCTGTTCTTAATCGATTCGACTTAACAACGCTACGTCTCCAAACTGCAACAAGTCAATTGCACGAAATTAGCCACTATTTCCCTTTAAAGCCGTGACCAAATAGTGTACAGTCTCAGTACTGCCTCTTGTCGATAACACCATCATTTTGTTATAACAGGTTTACGCTTACACTGAATGCCGTGTGAATTATGAAGCCAAAGTTTGGGATTCAACAAATAAAAAACTCTCAGTCCATTCCGAAGTTCGTATAGACGTTTTCCAAGATCAAATGAGTTACACTCTTCACCATCATTGCATTCAGACTATCAAAACTTGAGCATTCCACAATTCATTGTAAAAGTTAAATACAACAGATTAAAAAAAAAAAAAAAAAAGCTACAAAAATATGAAACATAATTTTGTGTTTTTGATTAAGTTCACCATTCTCCCAGACTGCGCATCCCTTTTCTCACAGATAACGTTATATTGAATGGAAATCGTGATGTTCATGAAACAAGCTGCTGTAACGCACACGATCAGTCATCTCTTACAGTTGAACTTCCAGGAGTTGGGTCTGGTCTTGCCGCAAAGTGCTCACCTTCAGCATCTCACCCGCCCTGCCCAAGGGCTGGCCCAGAATGACCCCTTTGATTTTGCTCCATCTCCTCTGCTGGAAGGGGACCATTCTGGGTTTGCCCAAAGTGATTGCCCCCTTTGCCCCAGGCCATCTCCACGGGAGATGATTTTGTTCTACAAACGAATTCCTCCAAATTCACTCAAGTCGGGTGTTTGAACATTGCGCAAACATATACTCTCCACTCAGTGGTTAAGTGTGTGTGTGTGTGTGTGTGTGTGTGTGTGTGTGTGTGTGTGTGTGTGTGTGTGTGTGTGTGGTGTGAGGGTTTTGGCGATGCCTTAGATAAACTCCCGGGATTTAGTTTGGATCAAAACCTTTGCACCAAAAGGATCCCATGAGAATTAATCTGGGTAGTCGTTTTCTGCCAGGCCCTAAGCACCCTCCCCCCTTCCCCCTCCTTTCTAAATAAGTGTATATACGTGAGGCCCTAAATAATAACAATGATAATTATTATAATAATGATTATAATGATAGCAATGATAAAAATAGTAATACTAATAATGATAATAATGACAATTATAAAATAAAAAGAACAAGAACACGAAGAAGAAGAGCAAGACCACCATTACCACCACCAACATCAACAACAACAAGAACAACAACAACAACAACAACAATATAATAATAATAATAATAATCATAATAATAATAAAAAAGAAGAAGAAAGGGAAAAGGAAGAAGAAGAAAGAAAACAACAACAACAACAACAACAACAATAATAATAATAATAATAATAATAATAATAATAATAAAAAAATGATAATAATAATCATCATCCATCTTCAGTCAGTCAGTCAGTCATTCCCTTGACCGCTGGGGTCGTTGGGGGGACGTGATGAGGCAGCCGCCGTTTCTCTCCTGGCTCTTCTCTTGGTGGCTGTCTTGAGGAGATCTGGCATGGTCATTTTGGTCCAGTCCTTAATATTGTCGGACCAGCTCTTTCTCTGCCGTCCTCGTCTGCGCCCTCCTTCAACGGTACCTTAAAGGATGGTTTTGGAGAGTGTGTTGTGACGAATGACGTGGCCAAACCATGCCATCTTCCGTCGTTTGACGGTTGCCAGAAGTGGTTCGTGGGGCCCAACTAGGTTAGTGACCAGGTTCCGCACATAATCATTGCTCTTGTGTTCTTTGTAGGAGATGCGGAGTAGTTTCCTCAGGCACCTGGTCTCAAAAGCCTGGATTCTTCTTTCTGTTTCGGCCATCAGTGTCCATGTCTCGCAACCATATAAGAGGATCGAGACCGCTAGTGACTTGTAGAGCCGGAATTTTGTGTGGAAATTGATGTTGCTCTTCCACACTCTGTTCAGTCTGGCCATCGCTGCTGATGCAGAGTTGATCCTGATTCGGATTTCCGCTGTGCAGGTGCCATCTTTGGACAGGGTTGCTCCCAAGTACCTGAAGCTGGTCACTTCTTCCAGGGGCTCACCATTCATGGTTATGTTGGCACTGCTGTTAGTCGTGCTGTTGACCATGACCTTTGACTTCTCTGTACTGACCCACATGCTGTAGGCACTTGCTCTTGTGACAAGTCTGTTTGTGAGATCCTGGAGCTCCGTGTTGCTGCCCCCCATGAGGTCGATATCGTCTGCGAAACGAAGGTTGCAGACCGGCCTGCCGCCAATGCTGATGGAGGTGTGGTGTTCTTCTAGGGTCTCTTGCATGATTCTCTCCAGAAAGATGTTGAAAAGGACTGGAGATAGTAGGCACCCTTGCCTGACTCCGACTGTGGTCGGGAAGAACTGGCCCTGCTGGCTATTGAGAAGTACTGTGCTGCTGGTGTGTTCGTAGAGGGCCTGAATGACTTGAACGAGCCTCTCATCAATGTTAAAGTCTCTGAGAACCTGCCATAGGCCGCTGTGCCACACCCGGTCGAATGCCTTCTTAAAGTCAATGAAGTTGAATAATCATCATCATCATCATCATCTTCATCATCATAATAATCATAATAGTAATAATGATGATGATGATGATGATAATAATAGTGGCACTAAGTGCTCATGAACTGATTAGGTGGATAGATAGATGCATACATAGATAGTTTCAGTTTCATGAAGAAGGTGTCACTGCGTGCGGAATAGTCAACATACACTATCAGCTGCTAAGTTTGGAGACTACGCTACGTGTGATTTAACGCTGATGGATAAATGAATTAATGACTAAGATGAGAGACATTCAGGAGAGAGTCTTGTGGCTACGACTTAGTGGCTGTCTGACCTATGCATTAGCTCAACGTGCTGGTCAGACCTTGAGTACCTACCTAACACTGGTTGTGCCATTATCATTGCACATGTGTGTGGTGAGTGTGCACATGTGTGCAAGGGTATGTGGGCATGGGCCCGTGTGTGTGTGTGTGTGTGTGTGTGTGTGTGTGTGTGTGTGTTGTGTGTGGACTGTAGTGAGTGCAACAGCACGCGCAACACACACACACCCTGTCCATGTTTGTGCGTGCGTGATTGCGTGATATATATATATATATATATATATGATAGTAGATAGATAGATAGATAGATAGATAGATAGATAGATAGATAGATGGAACTCCATGTCAATTTCCGAGATAGATAGATAATGGAACTCCATGTCAACTTCCTCCAAGGTAATAAGCTTCATAGGGAAAATGGTAATGCTAATGAATAGTGTACGTTTATTGAAAAATCTGTGTGGCAGGAACAGGATGCTGAAATATTTCATGCGCTGATTAGCACTGAAAATACTACATCTTTCCTGAAGGCAGATATTGATCTCATAGATGTGGATGTGAATTTGGCGCTGAATATGTTTGAAACCGTTTGAAAAAGCAAGCCGAACGCCTTAAAACAAGGATCACAATCGATGACAGGAAACGTAACGATGCATGGTCTAACCTACATTGTCAAATTTCTCTTATGAATATTTTGTAGAATGGTCGATGTCACGGACAGTTCAAATGATTGTAAATTACGAAGTGAGTAAAACGAGTAGAACATTCGTTTATAAAATAATCTGATTAAATCGGCGAATGATCCCAGTGACTTTTGGTGTAATGTACATAAGGTGTCATCCAAGGTGTCACTTATGCATAATAATATTTCTATTAATAGGTGGCATGAGCATTTAAAAAAGCTTGAAAAAAGATGACAGCATGGTGTAAACGGATACGGTAACTAATTCGGAGGTCACTGATGAGATAAGTTTTCTCAATAACCCAATTTTGAATGAAGAAGTAAATTAGTCATAACAAAATTGAAAAATGACAAACCTGCTAGTCCAGATGGTCTAATTGGAGATGTTTAAACATGGTGGCGAGATAATCGTCGAATTTCTTGATAACACTTTGAATGCTCTTTTGACAGAGAAATGTACCTTGAAGACTGGATGTAATCAATCAATGTGCATGTTTATGGTGTCATTGGCACTAGGAATGTCCTTTGACATATGAGCAAGCCTCCCTTTACAAACACAGGTGTTAGGTAGGACCTATAATACTCTGCAAATTAGGGGTTTTAAGAAGGACAGCTCCGGGTTCATATGACTCGATGCAGCTTATACCTCTTTATTTTGTTTTTTTTTTTTTTTCTTTGATTCCCATTTGGGAATGTCTAAGCCATTCTATCAAAAATGGACTCTGGAATGCTGATTAGTATTCTGCTAATTGACGCGAAATAACTCTTACAACAACTCACATCTATATTTTAGGGAAATGCAAACATGGAGAAGTTACTTGTTGTTCTTATTTATAACTAATTCCTCTGAACACCTCTCTGCCGCTTCTGCCATTGCTTTCAGGGCTCTGGTTTTTTCCTTCCCTGCAACTGAGAGCTGTTTCATGAGGCTGTATGCAGACGTTCCTACAAACCCCCTAGCTCCAATTTCTGCAGTGAGGACTTTGACCTGATAGCCTTCTCTCCTCAGGCTGTTTGCCAGATCAGCATACTTTTCAGTCTTGTAGATTTGAGCTGCCTCCATTCTGTTCTCATATGGCACCGTGAGCTCGATCATGATCAGCTGCTTGGTTGACTTAGAGTGGACTACTATGTCTGGTCTCATGCCACTCTTGCTGATGATCTCTGGATGACTCTTCCATTCTGGGAGGTCTGCAGTGCACTCCCAGTCATCTGCCCCGTCCAGCAGACTCTGCCTGCATGTTTCGAGTGGCACTGTTGTTCTTGGCCATGATTTGCTGCCTCCTGCCGTGAAGAATGTTGCGGGTGCTTTTGGAGTCCTGATTTTCCCTTTTGTGGTATTGGTACTAGCCCAGACTACTTGTACAATCTCTTTGAGCACTTGGTTGTGTCTCCATGTGTACCTTCCTTGAGCCAGGGTTACTTTACATGAGCTTAGGACATGCTCCACTGTTTGTTTTTCATGCAGAGGGGGCATGCAGGATCGTCTGTTTTCCCCCCACTTCACCAGGTTTGCATTTGAGGGCAGAAGGTCATATGCAGATCTGAGAATGAAGCTGATCCTGAGAGGGGCCATGTGCCAAATGTCATTCCAAGTGAGACTTCTTTGGAGTGCATTCTCCCACGTTGTCCATTGCCCTTGCTGGCTCTGCTGGACTGCTTTTTGAAGTCTTTTTTGGTCTTCTTCTTTTCTCATCTCCTGAATCATCATGTCTCTTTTGGCTTTTCCTTTGGCCTTTGACCACCATTCAGTTTTGGTCACCCCCAGTCCTTGTCTGTTGGTCTGTGTGTGTCCTGTTATTTCTCTGATCTTGAGACTTTCTTTTGCAGAATCCATCGCCTCTTGAACTTTCCATTTTCTGCCTGTCTTCAGCTGGGGCTTGATTGCTTCTACCACCTTGTCTCCTGAGTCCTCCAGCATGCTTTGAAGTCTGATCTTCCCTGCTTTGTATTCCTCCAGGATGGATTTCAATGGTAGTTCCAGCTTTGCTTGGCGACAGTACAGCGCTATGTCAGTCAGACAGGGTGGGACACCAAGCCATTTCCTTGTGAACTTGTTGATTTTGGCTTCCATTGCCTCCACTATGCTGGTGCAGATGTCGTATATCATCAGAGGCCATAGGAGCTTTGGTATCAGCATGAACTGCAGACACCAGACCTTGTATTTGCCAGGGAGCCCACACTGGTCAATGGTCTCCAAGCCTTCCTCCGCCATCTGCTTGGTTTCTTTTGCTCTTTGTGTGTCTTTCAGCGTATCATCATACCATCTTCCAAGGCTCTTGACTGGTTCTTCTGTGACTGTTGGAATGGCCTGGTTGGCAACACTGAAGACCACAGATCCGGCCACTTTTCCTTTCCTCAGTGAGAGACTCCGTGATTTCTTTGGCTTGAACTTCATTCTGGATGAGGCAACTATGTCGTCCAGCCTCTCCAGCACATGACGTGTCTCGTCTTCTCTGGATGAAATCACTGTAGTGTCATCCATGAAGGCCTTGAGAGGAGGCATCTTGTATCCATCGCCAAGGTCTGTTTGTCTCGCGTTGTTTGTTGCTGCTTTCAAGATGAGTTCCATTGCCAGCACGAACAGTATTGGGGAAATTGCACAGCCCATTGCAATACCCACTTCCAAGTTGATCCAGTCTGTTGTGTACTCCTTGGTAGAGAACCGCATTGAGAAGCCATTGAAGTACTTCTTGAGCATGTCGCGGATGTTCTTTGGCACATGGTACATCTCAAGAGCCAACTGTATCATCTCATGGGGCACAGATCCATATGCGTTTGCCAGATCAAGCCACACTACGTCCAGGTCTCTCTTTTCTGTTTTTGCTTTTTGGATTGCGTCCCAGATCATTGTGGCGTGTTCTACACAGCCAGCCACGCCTGGGATGCCACCCTTCTGGACTGACACATCCAAGTACTTGTTTTCCATCAGGTACTTGGTCAGCCTTGCTGCCATGACAGAGAAGAAGATTTTCCCTTCGACGTTCAGTAGTGATATTGGCCTGAACTGGCTGATGTCACTTGAGTTTTGCTCTTTGGGGATGTACACACCATCTGCCGTCATCCACTGGTCGCTGATCTTCTGGTTTCTCCAAGCCGATCGCAGCAGCCTGTGGAGCCACTCCAGCACCTTGGGACATTTCTTGTAAAGCTGGTAAGGTATTCCGTTTGGCCCTGGTGATGATTTGGCTCTGGCTTTGTCGACCACCTTCTTGATTTCCGCCAACGTTGGAGGCTTGCCATTGAACTGTTCCTCAGGGTTGGTTGGCCACACCAGACATTGAATGTCGAGTGGTGCTTTGCTCTGTGGGTCAGAGTATGTTTTCCTCAGATGCTGCTCAAGAACTCCTTTGTCCACACTTAGGGTCCCAGATTTTGGCTGCTCAAACAGTGTTCTGGCAAACTGGAAGGGGTCTCTGAAGAAGCGCTCTTGTGTCTTCTTCTTTTTGCTCTTCCTCTTCCTCGCAGATTCCGCTTTGCTGAGGGCGCTGTGTTTTTTTTTTCAGGTCTTTCCACAGTTTTTCCAAGCCTTGTTTTTCAGCTGGCAGTGCGGTCTTCATTTGCATCTTGAGGTTTTTCTTTTGGACCCTGATCTTGTCCATCTTTTCTTGGCGTCTGGATTTCTTTGGAGGTGTTTTCTCTTTGGGTAGTTTTGCTCCATAGGCGTCTCTACATGTGGCATACACAATGTCCCCATATGTGGCTAGTTTGTGTTCCAGGGTGCTTTTCCCTATCAGTGCATCGAGTCTTTGGACGATTTTTGCATCCAGTTTCTCCCAATCTTCAGTTTCGTTTGCTCGTGGCAGGTTGAGTTTCAGGCGCCTGGCATCGAGGGCCTGTGCAAATTCCTCATCCGAACCAACAGCGTGGATGTCCTTGGCACTGTGGTTTAAATCCTGGCCTTGGTCTTCCGACGTCTTATCTGCTGATGCAGTGCGCTGCTGCTCATTCAGATGAGTCTTCACACATCCCATCTTTGTTCTGTGGATCTTCATGCCACGGGTGGTAGCGAAACGCTTTCCAGAGACACATGGATATTCCATTTGGTCCATGTTCATAGTCCGTTTGGGATTTGCAGTCATGATTGGTTGAGCACCGATGGATTCATCATTCTCTCCCCCTTTCGGTGAATCCTGGGAGCATCTTTTCCTTTTATTCTTAGTAGCCACATGTTTAAGGCAAAGTGGGGAGCCAGCCCACAGAGCCCTTGGTTTTGGTCTTTCCCAGTGTCCTCCGGTCTTTCCCGGACGTCCTCCGGCCTATTCCCGGAAGTCAATGGTTTACCCATGCATCAGTAGAAAGAAACTCGTGGAGAGCGTGGCAGCAGAGAGTCCTCAGAAGAGAAGCCCCCTTCAAGCAAGTGTTTTCGGCCCTTATCTCCTGACACTCTAGGGGGGTTGGATGTAATCAATCAATGTGCCATTGTTTTAAATGGTAATGTTAACAATTCTGGCAACTAGCGGGAACTGTCACTTTGTGACATATGCAGCAAGCTATACAGTTCTATTATAAACTACAGGTTACACGTATAGGTAGGACACTATAATATTACTGGCGAATATTAAGCTGGTTTTAAGAAAGGAAACTCTGCAGTGGTTCACATGTTTTTACATTAGCAGCAATTATACAAAAGCATCTTTTATTAAATCGTAAGTTCTGTGCAGCTTTTATTGATTTTGAGAATGCCTTTGATTCCATTTTGAGGAATTGTCCTAAGCCAATTCTTCAAAAAATGGTGTTAAAGGGAAGTTGTTTTGTTGTATATAAAGTATGTCTGCTAATATGAAAGCAGAAATAAGATCTTACAACAAACTCACATACTTTATTTTGCGCACACAGGGTGCAAAACATGGAGAAGTTGGTAGGTCTGTGTTGTTTTCTTTATTTATAACTGAATTGCCCTCTGAAATCATTGAAACGGGACGTCATGGAGTAACATTCTCATGTCAAGTCCTCAAATCAGGTATCTTGTTATTAACTGATGATATTGCTTAGTTATCGGAAACTCCAGTTGGACCCACTTAAATAACCTCCATGGTACAGCTGCAAGGTTTTAATTTAGGATAAATAAGGAAAACAGTATTATTGTGGTATTGAAAAGGGGGATACTTAGCAGCAAGGGTTTAATAGTTTTTAAATAGCGAAGCAATAGGTGTTGTGAATTGTTCTAAATACCTTTGCATCTATTTTACTACCTCTCTTAGTTTTTTGCCTGCCCGTTAGGGCCATGCAAGCAGCGCGAAACAGGCGTTACTGAGAAAACTGTACATACTTAATGATAATGTTTTGGTTGTGTTACTTAAACTTTTGTCGCGCAAGTTCAATCAGTTGTTCAATATAGAGCAGAGTTTATGGGTATGGATAAAACTGTTATCGAAATGGAAAAGTTAACCTGTTTGCTTTAAGCAGATCCGCGGAAGTTCAACGTGAAATGCCCAAAACGATCCGGGGGTACAGGTCGATATCCTACGCACTCAGATTCACATCTGCGATGTATTCGTTACTGGTTGAAAATTCTGCGTAAAGATGGGGAAAGACTGCCACATAAGGCACATAGAATATTACTTAGTTTAGAATTAAGAAGGAAGAAATATTGGGAATGTTGACATTTGCATGTTTATTTCAAAAGGGGTTTAGGTTTGTCAAGGTGTTGAAAATACCAATATCTTTTTAGAACGTCGTCAAAGATTGATTGATAACGATGGCAAAAACAGAAGAACATGCTCATATCAGTGACAGGTACTCTTCATATAGAATATTTAAATCGTCTAGAAATTGTGAAGCACATCTTTTTGCTTGACATTGGCAGGCATTTCAAGAAGTTAATGGCGAGGATAAACGACAAGGCTAAAATTCGGAATAGCCAATACATGTGTATGTATGTATGTATGTATGTATGTATGTATGTATGTATGTATGTATGTATGTATGTATGCATGTATGTATGTATGCATGCATGCATGTATGTATGAATGTATGTTTGTATGTATATATGTATGCATATATGTACTGCGGGGGGGGGGGGGGGGAGGGGAGCGGTTAAAGTCGTAGTTTCCTGTAAGGGGAAAATAACAGCCACGTAAGGAATTTGAAAAAAAAAGGTCTGATTTGACCTTGCGCAGATGGCAAGACAATGAACTATGACGCTTCGGTTGCATATTCTGTAAAATGAAAAAAAAAAAAGAAGAAAGAAAAAAGAAACGCTGGGATGGAGGAGGTCGGGGGTGGGGGGTGGGGAGGCACTTAAGAGTGTGTCCCATCTGCCTTCATAGTACACGTCTTGACACAACAGTACAGGTACGGTCCTACATGGGTTGCACAGAGTTTCAGCCAGGTCATTTTGTTTGAGTGTGTGTGTGTGTGTGTGTGTGTGTGTGTGTGTGGTGTGTGTGTGTGTGTGTGTGTATAAGCGCGCGCGCACATGTGTGTGTGTGTGTGTGTGTGTGTGTGTGTGTGTGTGTGTATGTGTGTGTGTGTGTATGCGTGCATGCCTGTGTGTGTGTGCGTGCATGCCTGTGTGTGTGTGTGTGTGTGTGTGTGTGTGTGTGTGTGTGTGTGTAAGAGAGAGAGGAGAGAGAGAGAGAGAGAGAGAGAGAGAGAGAGAGAGAGAGAGAGAGAGAGAGAACACTTAACACTGAACTCTGAAATGTTTAATGATCAGGCCATTGGCCCATATCATGGGGTGTCAACATGACTTTGCAGTTATCAGGTTACAAATATGTATATGCAAAATGTTTAACAAATACAATCAATTTAAGATATCTAATTCGCTATAATACTGAGTGATGATATAAAGCAGTAACAAAACAACAAGAACATGATAATTGTAGTAATGAAGAAGAAGAAGAAGAAGAAGAAGAAGAAGAAGAAGAAGAAGAAGAAGTAAAAGACGCCTAGTAATCATCCTCCTCCTCCTCCTCCTCCTCCTCCTCATCATCATCATCATCACAACAATACAACAACTACTAGTACTACCACTACTACCACCACCCTTACTACTACTGCCACCACCACTAGCACTACTGCTACTACGACCCCCAATGCCATGTTTGCAAATACTACTGTGATAACAGTCATATTTGCTGATAACTCTACTGATAAGAAGCATTATAGCCCTATAATCCAGCCATCAAAAAATATACAGTAAGTCAATATATAATTTGTGTATTTTGAATGCTTTAAGGTACATAGAGAGCCTTGTATTTAATGAATTGTTTTCAGATGAAAGGAGCATCGTAAGTTTGAACAAAGATGGCTGACTGAAATATTTAGAAGGAATATACTGTTGCCTAAAGTCGTTATATCAGGGGCATTGTAAAATAAAGTGCACACCATTCTAAGTTAGGTCGATACAAAAAAAGGCAAGACAGATCATCTTCATTCAAATTTCTTCGAAAACGGACCTTGTGTACTTTTAGTGGAGATACTCCAAGTCTTAATCTAATCAAACTTATTCTGGCCTTCAAGTGATTTACATCAATCAGATAAGGAGATAGTACTAATTCACTCTTAAACGTTCTAAAGAATTGAAAACGTTCACTTTGCAATGTGTCTGTGGACCACGTCTGTTTAAATCCGTTGATAATGGTAGTTTTTAGTGAACAGATACATGTTTTTATGTTTCCCACTCCTTGATGTTCCCATACCTCGCCAAACCCAAGCCTGTAATTAATAAAGAAAAAAAAAACATATTGTAGAAGCCCATGTGTTTTTATTATTATTATGATAATGTAGCAACATTTGATAAGCTTTGTATGGTAAACGATGACTGGGCATTTGCAAAATCCTTAACCAGTATTTAATAGTTCTGATCTGGAAATTGACTTGCAATGGGTAGCGTCCCAGCTCCCCATAAACCATCAAATTTGGTGTTCTGACGCTAACATTTAGGAATCTTTTCAATGCAAAGAGATTAATCTTTTCCAAAATATCAACATTGCTCGTTAGACCCCACACCTCAGCACCATAACTAAGTATGGGCTGGATCTGGGCATCAAACAGCTTGAAAATATTACGGGGACTTTTCACCTAGAGACCATAGAAGCCTGAAAATTTGTATCACTTTGCGTTTAGCCTTGCTAGCCGTATAATTAAAAC
Organism: Conus canariensis; assembly: GCA_033310375.1. Lineage (NCBI taxonomy): Eukaryota > Metazoa > Mollusca > Gastropoda > Neogastropoda > Conidae > Conus > Conus canariensis. The sequence continues at coordinate 46,451,398 of CM065735.1, forward strand.
TGTGCGTAAAGGACAACCTTGTTGAAAGAATAATTCCTAGGTATCTGTACATATTCAACACAGTCATCTTGGAATGCCCATACAACCAGTACTCTTTATCTGATAGATAGCCACCATTTCTAAATACTACTACATTTGATTTACTTAAGTTAACTGTTAAACCAAGCTTTATTGCCGTATTGTGTAAAGTTTTCAACTGATGTTGAAGCCCCACAACGGAGTCGGAGAATAAAATTATGTCATCGGCATACATCAGAATAACACGTTCTAAGAAATCTGGTAAGAGGTGAAGCCCGTGATTCCCTTTTCTAATTATTTCTTCTGCTAACTCATTAATGAATATGGAGAACAGAACTGGACTGCAAATTTCCCCTTGCTTTAACCCAGTAGGACAGCTAAATGCTTAACCTAATCTGTTACCATTTCTCACT
>CM065735.1:46456828-46481828 GCA_033310375.1 Conus canariensis
GGCTGTGATTCGGGCAAATGGGGGTCATACCCGGTACTGACTTTGAGCGGGGATTGGGAAGCACGGGAGGAGCCAGGGGGAGGGAACTCTGTTCAGTGTGAATAGTCAGACATCATAATGAATAGAGATAACAGTAGATTGATGTCTTATTTCTTCTGTGGTTGTAATATTTTGAATGCTAAATGACACATGAAGTGACTGAAATGAAAATATGCGTTTCTTTTTGTGCATAGTATCTATATGTATACATACACACACGAGACAGATATTATATATATATATATATTCCAAAATATCGCTGGCACCGCACACATCTGGAGTCTTCAGAGAAGAAGGAATAATTAAGAACAACAAAGAAAACTCGACCTCTCTCTCTCTCTCTCTCTCTCTCTCTCTCTCTCTCTCTGTGTCGCTGAGTGACGATAGACCCTCCACGGGAGTATCCCGTCATTCTGCATGTTTAAGGTACACATCACATCCGAAACACATTCCCTCGCCCAGTCTTCACCATGAAGTGGAAATCCTAAGGGGAATTGGATATTTGTTACAGGTTTTGCTTTACAAGAGCAGCTGAAAGGCTGAACGATTACATCTCGACATGCTGCTCTGAACTTGCTGCCTAGCAGAGAACACAAGTAGAAATTGACAGCACTGCTGCAGAACGTTAAGAATGTCGTTAGGCCAAAAAAGATTTCAAATCGTCCATACGTAAGCGGGTGACCGTATTTCGAAGGAGCCGGAGCAAGAAAAACTGCTGTATTCGGTGCAGGCAACAGAATGAGACAACCGCTGGTGGCTACACGGGTCACAGTCAAGTGCAGTCACCTCCCGTTGTCTGGAATCCTGAGCATCGTGTTGTACAGGAAGACGCGTGTTGTTCCTGCCAGACGCGGCACGTTTCCAGAGAAGGGCGCTGTTGCTCAACACCACCAGCAGGAGCGGCAGTAAGGAAATGGGAGCCATGGCCAGCCAAGGCGGAATCTTGTTCATAAACCAAGCGTCGTTATCTGATTCAGCTCCGCGATGACACGGCACAACACCGTTCTTCGCATCATAATCATATCCGTAGAAAAAATGACAGTTGATCAGAGATAAAACAACAACCACCACACCAGCAACGACTCGCTACTTTCCCCTCGTCCACACAGCGTTAATCCGGTGAGACCACAGTGCAGAGGCCGCTCTTCGAACGGTGAGGGTCACGAGCATCCATGACGACAACGCTGACGCAGTAGACGATGTGATCTTATATACCTTACACTGCCAGGAGCCCAGATATTCAAATTTTGGCACACCAAACTCCATGAAGAGCCAGCTTTCTAGATGACCTGCTATTGAAAACAACAGGTCAGAGCAGGCGAGAACTTGAAAAAAAAAAAAAAAACACCTCAGAATTACAGAGATGAAGCTGATGCATGATCAGAATGGTCATCAGATTTCTGAAGGTACCAAACATCAGAACAGCAGGTATGCCAAATCTCCAAACCGGATCTTGAACATGTCTGTATGGGTTGTATAGATCATACCACCAACTACGCCACTCCAGAAAAGCCTCCATGGCGGGATCACTCGTGACGTTTGAAGTTACATTGTTCACTGAGAATACTGAAACGTGGAAGCTAGCTTGACTCATTTCAGTTGTCATGTTCCGTTTATTTGGTACCTTAGTCTGCTGCAAAATAATGTTAGATTAATTGATGCTCTGGTTTACTTGGCATCTATTCCAGGATATTTTTTCTTTATGTCATGTTTGGAGTTATAAATGGTAACGTGTACCGATGATCAAACTGTCAGTAATCAAAAGCACACACACACACACACACACACACACACACACACACACACACACACGCACGCACGCACGCACGCACAAACACACGCACGCACGCACCCACACCCACACCCACCCACCCACCCACCCACCCACACGCATTGCATTCAAGGTAGACAACTAACAGAGAGGATCAAATTTATCAATCTTTTACTCTTAGGTTTCACAAAGTTAACAAAACGAAAGGATAGACTGGTGAGATAGAACGATGTGCAGAGCGAACCTGAAGACAGCCTAGTTTGGGGACATCAAACTTTATTTTGATGCGAATGTCAATGTCAGTACCATGAGGTACCCAGAAAGGGAATGAACTCCACCTGAAGAATGACACTGTTTTTAGCCTAGCCTGTTGGAAAGCACCGCAAACAGCAGGAGTGTGTTGGGGGGCCACGTTAATCCAATTGGTAAAAACACCAAAGCATGTGTCAAACATTAGATATGCTTTGTTCCGTTGTGAATAGAAATGAGCATTCGTCTCTGCTTTCGATACAATGAAAAGAACACAGACATGACGTTTCCTTTGAAGCTTATTGAACAAAATGTACGCGTAGTGAGTTTCCAATGCATATTTGTCCGGCTAAAATTCAAATTTTTCACACACGCGCACACACACACACACACACACGCACACACACACACACACACACACACCACACACACACACACACAGACACACACACACACACACACAGACGCACGCACACGCACACACACACACACACACACACACACACACACACACACAAGTACGCATGCACTCACTCATGCACGCACGCATGTTCAGAGAGAGAGAGAGAGAGAGAGAGAGAGAGAGAGAGAGAGAGAGAGAGAGAGACAGACAGACAGACAGACAGACAGACAGGCAGACGGCTGACAATAATTGGTGCAATACTTACTTATCAGCAGTCCTTGTTGACAGATTTATCCAGCACTGACTGTGGCAAACTTTTTCTTTTGCCTATCTCGAGCCGCAGATTTACAATAAAACAAAAACAAAACAAAAAAAACCAACCAAACAAACAAACAAAAAAATCCTGAATGTACTTTCGTTTCAGCGTCTAGCCACCGGTGCGACTTTTCCCTCACTGGCATCCCTGCAGAATGCCACGAATGTGTTAACGAATGTTCTTGTACTGTGGGCTGAGAATTGAGAAATGTCTATTCCCGCAGTTTCTAAGGCTGTCTTAATCCATCACTTCAGAGTGTCGTTAGAGATGTAATTATGAGGTTTGCAATAGGTAATAAACAGTTCTCTCCTGTTTCTCAATGGTGCTGTTCTAGGAATATGCGCTTTAAATCGAGACACTAAGCGCAATGTTTTATCTTCAAAGCCCTCAAGTGAGAAAAGAGATACATGAGTTCCCACTTTAGTATGTTTCATCGATGAACTAAAATGTAGTGGCATACCTATTCTCTACGAACGTCACATCATCTTCAAGCAAAGTGTACAACGGCTGGACTCCTTACCCTGAAATTAAAGGAAGGAGCATGACAGTCTGCATTGACAGGTGTTTCAGTTCTATTTTTGCCATGCTTGGCCACTTCACAAGATAATCCAGCGCTACAACATCCCCACGCTCCAGAGCATCGTGGCAAAGAGGGTTTACTTTGAAATACTTTCATCAGTCTGCAGAGAGTCGGGTGGCTGTCTGCAGTGTTCAGTCTATTGTTATTCAGTTAGACACAAAGTGCACAGCATGCAGGGTTGATGGCACTATGGCTAACTCTTAATCTGTACACATTTGCTATAAAAAAAAAAAGAAATGTACAAAAGCAGGGTTCGCAATGTCATTTCACTGACGTAGTCCTGCCGTTGTTCGATACATGTGTCATGCACCAGAACTGTTGCTGGTCTCCAGATGCTCGTCAATAAATCCATTGCCCTCCTCCACAGGTTCAAGCCTCACTGACAGTTTGCCTGAGATCCTACAAACCGGCAGGTGAACTGGGTTTCTCCTGATCAGTGAGTGTGTCTCCCCTGGATTGCTTTGGAGATGATCAGTGGGTTATCTCCCCTGGATGGCTTTGGAGATGATCAGTGAGTGTATCTCTCCTATGTGGCTTTGGAGATGATCAGTGAGTGTATCTCCCCAGCATGGCTTTGGAGATGATCAGTGAGTAGATCTCTCCTGGATGGCTTTAGAGATGATCAGTGGGTATCTCCCCTGGATGGCTTTAGAGATGATCAGTGGGTATCTCCCCTGGATGGCTTTGGAGATGATCAGTGGGTATCTCCCCTGGATGGCTTTGGAGATGATCAGTGGGTGTATCTCTCCTGGACGGCTTTAGAGATGATCAGTGGGTATCTCCCCTGGATGGCTGTGGAGATGATCAGTGGGTATCTCCCCTGGATGGCTTTGGAGATGATCAGTGGGTGTATCTCCCCTGGATGGCTTTAGAGATGATCAGTGGGTATCTCCCCTGGATGGCTTTGGAGATGATCAGTGGGTGTATCTCCCCTGGATGGCTTTGGAGATGATCAGTGGGTGTATCTCCCCTGGATGGCTTTAGAGATGATCAGTGGGTATCTCCCCTGGATGGCTTTGGAGATGATCAGTGGGTACCTCCCCAGGATGGCTTTGGAGATGATCAGTGAGTGTATCTCCCCTGGATGGCTTTGGAGATGATCAGTGAGTGATCTCCCCTGGATGGCTTTGGAGATGATCAGTGAGTGTATCCCCCCTGGATGGCTTTGGGGATCATCAGTAGGTTATCTCCCATGGGTGGCTTTGGAGATGATCAGTGGGTTATCTCCCCTGGATGGCTTTGGGGATGCAGCAGATTACTCTTGCAGGCCATCTCAACGGGAGCATCACCAACAGGTATCACGTGACAGGATACATCTGTGTGGGCAGGTCCAGCACTGTCAGGGCACCAGTGGCCTTGGCCCCTCTTCACCTTTTAGAGGACCTGGCGATGATGATGAAAATGCAGCACAGATGTCATCTTTCCATGAGGCTGGACAAAAAGAACAAAATGACATTAATTTTTTTTTCTTTGTTTTGTTTTGATCTTTTGCTGATAATATCCTGTGTGGCCCTTGTGTACTGCTGAAATATTTCTGTATATTGGTGTTCGAGAGTTAAGGTACCTAATGATACTATATATTATCTTCACTTGCTGTGACGCAACTCATTCTGTCTTCTTGTTTCTTTGCCTGTCTGTTCGTCTGTCTGTCTGTCTGTCTGTCTATCCGTCTGTTTTTCCTATATCATTTGTGTATGCATGCTGATTTATCCTGCAATATATATATTTTTCTTTTCTCATCAAACACATGTATACATCTCTTATGGGTAGTAGTATTAGAATAATATGTATACAGGTTTATGTATATTTCGTAAAGCATTGTCGTATGTTTGTCAATAAGTAACCATGTGTTTTATACTTAAACGATGCTATGCTGATATTCTCTCTCTCTTTTTTCTTCCCTTTTGTTTTTCATGTGTGTGTGGCTTGTTTGTTTTTGTGTTTGTGTTTTGATTTTTTTGTTTTGTTTTGCTTGTTTTAGGCCTAAATTCTAGTTATGACTGTTGGTGTTATTTTTTTCTGTTTGGCTTTTTTGTCTTTCTTTTTGTATGTTGAACAACAATAAATGCAAATAAAAAGGTTTTAAAAAAATCTTTCCACGAGACTGAAAATGCATCCAAAATGCATAAGCAGTCTGGATGCAAACAGGTCAACTGTGGCAGCAACATTTAATTCAGTAAGAAATGACTGCAGTAAACAGAATCCGTTTTCACTCTCCATCCATACAGCGACTGTGTTATATCACCACCTGGAACATGTACTGCACTGATCCCAAGGAGTCAGCCACTCGCCATTCTCAACGGACATATGTGATTAAATTACAGGAAGGAGAGTGGCTAGTTCCCATGTTACTTATGTAAATCAGTGCAGTTCTGTTGTCAATGAACGCACGTGATATACTTTTCTGTGCAGAGCTTTATTTCAATGCAATTAATGCAGCTTGTCGTTTGTTCAAAATGACTGATATGAAATTTCATCTACATGTGCGTCCAACGATCTCCTGCTCTGGCTCTTCCACATTCACATCCCTGTCCAGTCTTACTGGCATCTGTAATCATGACCAGTTCTAGATTCTTAATGTGACATCGTTGTACGCAAACTGTACCTTTTGCATCCACCAATGTAGTTATGCTTTGCACTTTTTGGTGACAAAATACGGGTTTTGTCAAAACCTCCCTTTACTCTTTATTCAGTTTTCCTAATGACATGTGTTAGAGTCTCGAATGCAGATGTCTTGCTTTCTAAACCTTTCTGAACAGCTCTAGTTCAAGTTACAAGCTCAAGTTCTGTCTTTTGTGAGAACGACTGTCATGGACTCAGTCAATGATGACACACAGAATAGTGAATTTTCTTGAAACGTTCTGTTGCAGATGTTGAGGGGTGAAGAATAAATCTTTACTGCTTAAACACTGCTTTAGTGCCACTCAATGCAATCTGGTGTATTGCCATGCAACAATAAATCATCCAAAAAGAATGAGGAAGTGTGTTTCATCTTTCTGAGTGATGCAACATGTGGTTTTAAAAGTTTAGTGGACTTTCGAGGTACAAGTTCTAGCCTATTGGGAAGCGCACAGAGCTCATTTCCATTTAAATCGCAGTATTTGTTTTATGATGTGATAAAATGAGACTAAATATAAGCGTCCTTGAAATCAGCAGAAGCTCTGAAACAGTTTTTATTTGACGAATTCAAAGTTGTATCCAATGTATCCATCTAGAAATAACGATAAGTGATCTTTTTCATTCGGTCGTTTCAACGTCGACATTATTCTATAGGTTCCACTTTTCCTCTTTCAGGACAAACCTCACTTTCTGTGGGCGGTGATCACATGTAGAGATCCCCTTTCTTTTCAAGCAACTGGGCTATGTGTGTGTGTGTGTGTGTGTGTGTGTGTGTGTGTGTGTGTGTGTGTGTGTGTGTGTGTGTGTGTGTGATTGTGTGCGTGCGTGCGTGCGTGCATGCGTGTGTGTGTGTGTGTGTGTGTGTGTGTGTGTGTGTGTGTGTGTGTGTGTGTGTGTGTTGTTCTTTTTTCACGTACGTGTGTCAACAACATCAGCTCACCCCTAGTCATGTTGGTCTGCCTCACTGAAAGAGAAGATGGTTCAAGAACATCGCTGTCAAATCAAATTCAGTCACCACTCCTCTGGCCATCGCAAAGAATTCAGGTTCACAACTCAGTTGTTTCCATGCCACTAGAAGATGCTTCACTCTACCGGCTTGAAGAATCCTGGCTTTATCTGGCTTGCTTACTCTAAAAAAACAAAAACAAAAACAAAAAAAAAACCGCTCTTTTTCCTTTCCGTGGGCCGTGATTGTCATGATCTGCTGGCCGACTGGGCCCCAGTTTGTCCAATTTCCACATGGTTTCAAAGTGGCCGCCACGCTATCCCCAAACAATTCATCTGTCACGGTGACTCCTGAGTTTTCCTCACACATTCTGTCGATCGATCTGTGCACATTAGGTGTCGAGGCGCTTCACCTGCCTAGAAACATTCCCTGTGACGCTTGGCCCAATGCTGGTATTGCGTCAGTAAAACATCGTGCTCTCTCCTCATGACCACAGTGGGGGGGGGGGGGGGGGGGGGGGGGGGGGGGGGGGATTTCACGTGCGACTGCTATTGCAGCCTTGACGATGGCTCGCTGTGTGTGAACAAAGTTCAAGTCAGCGCGGCGGTTATGTGTCAAGAGTTGGTGGCAGATGTCTAGGTTCACTGGGCGAACGTGTTGTACCAAATGGCTGGCTGGTCGTTTTATGACCTTCGTGACCTTCTGTAAATTGGAAATGAAATGAGGCAGGGAACAGTAAACGATAAACAGTAAACAAGTTGGGTATTTTTTGCTCCATAAGAAAACCTAACACAGAGTAACTTTTATTCAAGACTGGCACAGCCTTTTAAACTTGAATAAAGTCAGACAAATACATAGACGAACAATCTAATAGTGGGGGAAAAAACAAGCGCAGGCCAACAACTGAACTATCTTCATAGTAATGACTTGGCAAAGATTTGGACTTAAGGAGGGGAGGGGGGGGGGGGGTAATTTGAAGATGGAGAAACTGGGAACATGAAATTAAGAAAATATGTTATAGATATGAAAACTCTTCACTAGCTGCATAAGGGAACCATCGCAACCTCTTTTGAAGGCAGATATATTTGTATTGCCTGCTCCGAGGCCTTTCGTCCGCTGGGTCGAAAGGCCTCGGAGCAGGCAATACAAATATATCTGCCTTCAAAAGAGGTTGCGATGGTTCCCTTATGCAGCTAGTGAAGAGTTTTCATATCTATAACATATTTTCTTAATTTCATGTTCCCAGTTTCTCCATCTTCAAATTACCCCCCCCCCTCCCACCTTAAGTCCAAATCTTTGCCAAGTCATTACTATGAAGATAGTTCAGTTGTTGGCCTGCGCTTGTTTTTTCCCCCACTATTAGATTGTTCGTCTATGTATTTGTCTGACTTTATTCAAGTTTAAAAGGCTGTGCCAGTCTTGAATAAAAGTTACTCTGTGTTAGGTTTTCTTATGGGAGCAAAAAATACCCAACTTGTTTACTGTTTACTTCTGTAAATTGTCTCCTCCACTTCCTAAAAGATCTTGTTTCTAATAAGCTCGGCAAGATCATGGTATAGACTTTCACCCAACTGCTCATATTGGTTAAAGTCAAGCTCAATACTTTTTAGTTCATTTTCTTTTTCATTTTTGGGGAGGGCGGGGGGGGGGGGGGGGGGGGGGGGGGGGTGAAGCACGTAATTTAAAAAAAAAAAATCTTTATCAAGCTATCCCTGTTTCAAAATGCTCACTGCATCCTCCTTGAGGGTGTTGCGTTGCTGTGTGTGTGTGTGTGTGTGTGTGTGTGTGTGTGTGTGTGTGTGTGTGTGTGTGTGTACGTGCGTGCGTACGTGCGCGCGTGCGTGCGTGCGTCCGTGCGTGCGTGTGCGTGCGTGTGTGTGTGTGTGTGTGTGTGTGTGGTGGGGGGGGGGGGGGGGATCTGTCCTTCAGTGTCTGAATCCTCCAATTCCCTTTTCTTTTGATTTTGTCAAACAGCGTTTTGCATCACTGCTTATGCGAAAGTCTTCAAACGACATTGATACCCAACCCCATTTCCTTCCACCTACCCTGAACTGAACCAGACTTAATCAAAGGATCTTTTCCTGTCACGGTCGATCTAGTCTGGCACAAGCAGAACTGATCCAGACTGAAAAAAATCATCTTGTTAAACACGAATGACCACCAAGGATATGAAACGAATTCACAGCAAGCAAAATCAAATAGCGATGTATTTTGATTTGGTTTCAAGGTAAGATGACTGTCGGCGGAAATCAAAACAGACTTAACAGAAGATTTACTGTTACGCCGCACAATAGAGATAAACAAATTACAAGATAAATTACGACGCCTTTTGACCTCTTTGGTTTTGTTCAGGCAAGACAAACAACATTCCAGACGACGAAAGCGAAGAACGAACAATCACTTATCTCCTCAAACTGGACCGCAAAATGGCTGTGTGTATGTGTGGCAATTTGAGGATATAGGTGGTTGTTTGTTCTTCATTTTCATTGACTTTGAATGTTGTTTGTCTTGCCTGAGGAACACCAAGGAGGTCGAAACGCGTCGTATTTTGTCTTGTAATTTGTTTGTCGCTTTCAGTCGGCGGAGCAGTAAATCTTCTTTTAAGTCTATAGCTTATTTGTTTGAACGTTTACCGTACATGTATGATCTAGAAAAATCGAGAACTATGACGCACCATTGCCCATCATAATGAATGAGGCGTGTGTTGAACCTTCTGGCCGTCTGTGGACGTCCCCGAATGTTCTCTGGCTATGAAGACCCGTCCGAATACATCACGCTTGCCTTGGTGTCGTCACTAGAAGAGTTTTAAAGTGAGATGACTGCAGGTGGAAATTGGAACATAAAAGCAGCAGTAGAATAACTGGACTACCAAACGTGTTACTAAACAAGTTTAAACGACAACAACAACAACAACAACAACAAATCAAACGCAAAAATGTGAACTTGGGTGAAATATTAAAACCACGGAATGGAACTAAAGAGAAGATGGAAGAGGTTGATGGAGAGAAGATTCGGATTAAGGAAAGATATTGATGATGATGATGGGAGCCGGAATAGCTCAGTTGGTAGAGCGCCTGACTCGTAATCTTGGTGATTCTGGGGTTGCGGGTTCGAATCTCCGCCGGGGCGTTTCGGTACAGGGGGATTTTTTCCTCGGAGTTAACATTAGTTCTGACTCCATTTCCCATACAGTCCTTCGAATGAGACTATAAACCGAGGTTCCGTGTGTGAACGCACGCATAATATCTTGCACACACATAAAATCCCATCACCAACTTTCGGAAGAGTAGGCCAGTTTGGCCGTTGGTATGGATGACACGTTACACACAGCATGCACCCTGCGTAAGAAATGGAAAGAATGAAGGAAGTAAAGAAACTGAGTGAACGATATTGAACGATATTGACTGGATGACACGGGAAACGACTGAATGAAGCGCCAGGTGGCAGCTCTTCAGTCGGCACTACCCAGGTAGGCAGCCCGTTGTGTAAGCGAGTGTTGATTGTAAAGCGCTTAGAGCTTGGTCTCTAGCCGAGAATAGGCGCTATATAAGTATTCATTATTATTATTATTATTATTATGATGATAGTAATAATAACAATAACAATGATTGTTATTATCATAATTATTATTATTTATTATTATTATTATCATTATAACTATCGTCACCATCATCATCATCATCGTTATCATTATATTATTATTATTACAAATGAAAAAGAAGAAAAGAAAAAAAAAGGCATAAAAGTGAAAATAGTTACGTGATGGTTTGGATAAAAACAAAAAGAACAGGAACATTAACAAGTACAATAATAACAACAACAACCACAATAATAATGATAGTAATAATAATGATAATAATAATAATAATGTTTATGATGATGATGCAAAAGTTTTAAGATAATATCTAAGACACATGCAACTAGTTATAATGACAATAATAGAAGTAACAAAAACACCCAGTGAGAGCAATATCCTAACAAATAACTTTACTATTCTTTTAGCTCTAAGACACCAGACTGACTCTAGGTAGTTCCAGCACCAGGTGCTCACAGCAAGCTGCCAACTTCAGCCCTCACCAGACCACCTACCAGAGAACACACTGCACTGCGGTTGTGTCCGTTGGCTGGTGTTTAGTAATGTCTACTATTATTTGTCGTTGTCCACGCACGTACCGTCTCGGTCTGGCAGCTGGGATGTGTAACACGTAGGTGAAAATCATCATTGCCTGTTACAAGCACACACTCATTTGGAAATGCTTTCTGGGACCCTCGTGAACATTTCCACCCCAGTTGTCGCCCTTACCTTTCAATTTGTGCCAATGCGGTGGCTATTTTTAAAAAAAATGGTTGGCGGTTTGATTGGCAGGCCTCGGTTGTCTATCGTTTTGAAATTAGTTTTTATTGTTGTTGAACAATCTAGGTTTGAGAGAAAACACATACAAGGTAACAATTCCTCTCTGTATGACATTAACGACTCGACAAATACTATAAAGAGAAGAAACAATGATAAAGGGCGGGGGGGGGGGGGGGGGGGGGGGGGGGGAGGGGGGGGGGTTGCGATCGCTGCGCATGATGATGGGCATTCGCTGGCAGGACAAAAGTAACAAACCAAGAGGTGTTGGACAAAGCTGGCTTGACAAGCATTGAGTCACTGTTGCTGAAGGCTCAGCTACACCGAACTGGGCAAGTTATCAGAATGGACGACAGCCGCATCCCCAGACAACGGATGTATGGCGAGCTCAAGGAAGGCTCACGCACACAGGGAAGGCCCAAACTGAGATACAAAGATGCCCTTAAGTGTAATCTCAGATGGTTCGGCATCCAGCCTCGCGAACTCGAAACCCTTGCTGCTGACAGATCATCTTGGAGGTCCCTCACCTTCAAAGCAACAGCTGCCTTCGAAGCGGACAGAAAACTGCGTCTCGTCGCTGCAAGGGACAGACGTCACAGGGCTTCGTCCTCTTCAGTCCCAAACTCAGACCATCAATGTGTCATCTATGGGCGCCTATGCGCTTCCAGCTTCGGGCTGCGGAGTCATATGCGCTCTGATCGTCATCGCTGAGTACACAGGTCATCGTCTTCGTCGGGTCCCGACGGAATGCTACCACTGGAGCACAGTCATCAATCCTTAGGTTACCATTGCATTGTGAGAAGAGAAAATAAAATGTGAGACGAGTCCAGACAAGGATGTCCTTTCTCGCCAGCACTGAAAATCACACTGCCTTCTCTACATTCGTGAAAATCTGGGAGAATGTTAAAATGTTTTTTTTTTACATGTCATTCTTCGTTTGCATATCTAATTCCCATTCTGTTTCTTCAACGGTGATTCGCACGCTGCTCTGCTGACTCTGATTTCGTTGTCAAATGAGAAGGGTTGTATTCCGTCTGCTGTGTCATGTACGATGATCTGTGTGTGTAGACTGTGTTCGTTGATTGTCACAACACATCGCGCAAATGCCGTGATCTTCTGTAGTTTAATTTACATTTCAAATCGAACTTGTATTTTGTTAAGTAACTCTAATTCATTGTCGGGGAGAACTGTCATAGTCTGTTGGATCGTAATCATGGTTTCTTGGCTGATTGACTTTAGACTCACCAGAATAGGAAACGGTTTATTTTGGAAAATTTGGAAAGCAACAGCATTTCCTACAAGAAAAAAAAATCAACAAGGTTGTGTTCAAAGAAAGATTGCAAAATGGGTCAAGAATGGGCTTGCTATAGCTCCAGATTAACTTTAGTATTTAATGGGCTTGCTATAGCTCCAGATTAACTTTATTATTTAATGGGCTTGCTATAGCTCCAGATTAACTTTAATATTTAATGGGCTTGCTATAGCTCCAGATTAACTTTATTATTTAATGGGCTTGCTATAGCTCCAGATTAACTTTATTATTTAATGGGCTTGCTATAGCAAGGATTGCTGTCCCACCTCCTTTGCCACTTCAGTGGCATTGCACCCACGCCGCTCATTCCGACCCCCCCCCCTCCCCTCCCCCCCCCCCCACCTCCCCCACCCCCCCTTCCACAGCGAAAGCCCGGGCCGGCCCGCCGCAGCCCCGGCACCGACAATCTTAAGGGAGAAGTCAATATCAAGTCGTCAAGAAGCAGCCCACCGGAGGAGACACTGCACTGCTGCCGAGTCAATTCGGTGATGTTCAATGGTGTCTGTTCTGATCCAAACATACGCAGGACACCAGCGACTGAGCCTCCTACCGACGACAGTTATTGCTTAGTCGAGGAGCCGGCGTGAGTGAGCTCACCCTCTGGGGGGATCTAGATTGACCTAATTTCTGTATGCTTTGCTTCTTCTCCTGTCCACTAGATACCTGCAACGGCTGTTTCCCACAGTACATTCATAGTATTATTGAGAGCGACAGGCGGTGAAGTTTGTCGAAGCATGACTACAAAGTGGTTCCCCGTCCTTCTGTTTTGACGGGAGACAGAGGCTTTTCTTGTGGTAAAGTGTACGGGACACTTCCTAAAGGGCACGGGAATCCAGTCACAGGCATGACAGACAATGTCTTCAGGGAAATATTGCAAACTTTCTTTCATGTTCTCTTATATAACACCGTCTTCCTGGCAGTCAAGCAAGGGAAGCTACTGAGAGAGAGAGAGAGAGAGAGAGAGAGAGAGAGAGAGAGAGAGAGAGAGAGAGAGAGAGAGAGAGAGTCTCTTAGTTTAAATCATTCTCCGTGCATTCACAGGACGTGCATTACAAACACTGTGCTCACTGCAGGCGGACACCCTGATTCAGAAAATGGCCTCAGAAAGCTCGATCACCATTCAGGGAACTTCAGGACCGGAAAGTCACAGAAGTTGTCACGATCTGATAGTAGCCACACGCAGGCAACGATCAATGTATTCCTTTCAGCAAAAAGAGCCCCCCCCCCCCCCACACACACACACACACGCGCGCGCGCACGCACGCACGCACGCACGCACGCATGCACGCACGCACCACACACACACACACACACACACCACATACGTAGCCGCACGCAGGCAACAATCAATGTATTCCTTTAAGCAAAAAGAGTACACACACACACATACGCACGCACGCACGCACGCACGCACGCACACACACACACACACAACTAAACACTCCCACCTTATTCGCAAACCTGAACACTTTCCATCCTAAAGAAAATAATGTTGTAACATATCATTCCTAGAATTTGAAATAATTTTGTAACATATCATTCCTAGAATTGGAAATAATTTTGTAACATATCATTCCTAGAATTGGAAAAAAAAATCGAAGTAGAAAACGGCACAGGTAATCTTGAATAACACAGAAAACGATCGAATATTGAAGCTCGTTTCACACCCATTTTTATCCCCTTCCTCTAACCTTACCCTATGATCTTGACTGAAAGGGGACAACCGGAACTTGGTCCCAAAGCAGCTCAGCACACATCTGCCATGGACGTGAGCAATCATCGATCAGGAGTTGTGTCCCGTGGATCAGTCTCTGAGGTCAGGCGGGTTCACCGTCCGATCGGCGACGACTGAAAACCACGGAGGCACAGATCACGATGTAATCCTAAGGGTATTGTAACTGGTGTCCCGCACGTTTGGCATCACACAGCAGAAACACCTGGGCACCAACCAAAAGACATGATCACATGCAGTGCGTTCTCTGACAGGTGGCCTAGTGACGACCTGATAGTGATAACTTGCTGTACACGTACACGGCTGGCTCTGGAGGTGCAGTGTACGAACCTGGGTTTATCTGTAGATGGTGACACTCGCATGATGACCTTGGAGATGGTGCCACTGAACAAACACAGAATATGTGTCTTTGAGGAAAAGAAGGGAGGCAGAGGGTGGGGAAGGGGAGAGGATGGAATGGAGGGACGGAGGGGGGAGGGGGGGGGGGATTTCTCCATTTACAGAGTGTTGATAGAAAGCTCCAGCGAAACGTTACTCTGAAAGCTCTTTCAGTAGCTGGCTTCTATAAAGACCTTAGCATCCACTGCGTGGTACCAGGCGAACGTAATCAGTTCCTGTGCTCTACATCATGTTTTTCATGACACATCGACATATGGGGTGTTGTCTACGAGCAGGGAAACCTCTCTAGGACGACCTCCACAAATACAGGTCTAAATGGATGTACCAGTCTACATGCCGGTTCATTGTCAGCAAACTCTTTTAATACGATTTTGGTTTCATTTTTGTTAGTGATATCTTATGATTCTGGCATACGTTTTGTGTTCGTTTGCTTCTTTCTTTCTTTAATTTCGTTTTTCGGCAAAGTAACCAACGACCGTGGAGAAGCGCTTAGCGTCGCAAACCCCTGGCTTGAGGGTCGTGGGTTCGTTTTCCATCAGAACCTTTCATTTATGGGATTTTTCTGCCCCGACCGGCCCGTGCACAGGGTTGAGTTTGCTATGGGCTCAGTTGGGAAAATTTGGATCGCACGTCGAGTTTCATCCACATAGTGGATGCATTCCTGAGGAAAGTTGCTCAAATTTCTTGACCCAAACTGCGAATGTCTGTAACTGTTGGACCTAGTTGACGTGATATTTAGCGCAGAATACAGCTAGCCCTGTTACGCACCCTCAGACCTGAATGGAAATCAGCATCATCTTCAGCAACCTCATCCTCATAGATCATCACTGAAACGAAAAAAAAAAAAAAAGAAAACTATCAAACTGTCTAGTCCTTCGTCTCCTTCTGTCGTGGTGAACTCGGTTTCGATCACTTCTCCGTATCTGTGCCCTTGGTGTGGTTCTGTCGGGGTCACACTAAATCGGCGAATCCGTAGGTGTGTGTGTGTGTGTGTGTGTGTGTGTGTGTGTGTGTGTGTGTGTGTGTGTGCGCGCGTGTGTGCGCGCGTGCGTGCGTGCGTGCGTGCGTGTGTGTGTGTTGTGTGTGTGTGTGTGTGTGTGTGTGTGTTGTGTGTGTGTATGGGGGGATGTGTGTGTGTGTGTGTGTGTGGGGGTCATCGGTAGGACGTAATGACGCCCTCCGGAGGGAGAATTCAGTCGCGGAAGCTCCGTGACTAAGCAATAATTGTCGTCAGCTGGGGGTTAATAGGTCGTTTCCTACGTATGTTGGATCACAACAGGCACCACTGAACACCACGGAAGTGACTCGGCAGCAAGTGCAGTGACTCTCCTGGTGGGTAGCCTTATGATAAAATGATATGGATTGTACTCTGTGGATTGGCGGTGCCGTGGCTGTGGACGGAAGGGAAGGGGATGGGGGCGGAGTGAGTTCATGGGGTCAATGCAACTGAGATGGCACAGCAGATGAGACACATTAAAGCAGTCAGCAACATGAACCGTCATCTGTCAGTATAGTATACATTAAAACAACCAGCAGCATGAACCGTCATCTGTCAGTATAGTATACATTAAAACAATCAGCAACATGAACCGTCATCTGTGAGTATAGTATACATTAAAACAACCAGCAGCATGAACCGTCATCTGTGAGTATAGTATACATTAAAACAACCAGCAGCATGAACCGTCATCTGTCAGTATAGTATACATTAAAACAACCAGCAGCAATGAACAGTCATCTGTGAGTATAGTATACATTAAAACAACCAGCAGCATGAACCGTCATCTGTCAGTATAGTATACATTAAAACAACCAGCAGCATGAACCGTCATCTGTCAGTATAGTATACATTAAAACAACCAGCAGCAATGAACCGTCCTCTGTGAGTATAGTATACATTAAAACAACCAGCAGCATGAACCGTCATCTGTGAGTATAGTATACATTAAAACAACCAGCAGCAATGAACCGTCATCTGTCAGTATAGTATACATTAAAACAACCAGCAGCTATGAACCGTCATCTGTGAGTATAGTATACATTAAAACAACCAGCAGCAATGAACCGTCATCTGTGAGTATAGTATACATTAAAACAACCAGCAGCAATGAACCGTCATCTGTGAGTATAGTATACATTAAAACAACCAGCAACAGGAACCGTCATCTGTGAGTATAGTATACATTAAAACAACCAGCAGCAATGAACCGTCATCTGTGAGTATAGTATACATTAAAACAACCAGCAACAGGAACCGTCATCTGTGAGTATAGTATACATTAAAACAACCAGCAACAGGAACCGTCATCTGTGAGTATAGTATACATTAAAACAACCAGCAACAGGAACCGTCACCTGTCAGTATAGTATACATTAAAACAACAGCAACAGGAACCGTCATCTGTCAGTATAGTATACATTAAAACAACCAGCAACAGGAACCGTCATCTGTGAGTATAGTATACATTAAAACAACCAGCAACAGGAACCGTCATCTGTGAGTATAGTATACATTAAAACAACCAGCAACAGGAACCGTCATCTGTCAGTATAGTATACATTAAAACAACCAGCAACGGGAACCGTCATCTGTGAGTATAGTATACATTAAAACAACCAGCAACAGGAACCGTCATCTGTGAGTATAGTATACATTAAAACAACCAGCAGCAATGAACCGTCATCTGTCAGTATAGTATACATTAAAACAACCAGCAGCAATGAACCGTCATCTGTGAGTATAGTATACATTAAAACAACCAGCAACAGGAACCGTCATCTGTGAGTATAATATACATTAAAACAACCAGCAGCAATGAACCGTCATCTGTCAGTATAGTATACATTAAAACAACCAGCAGCAATGAACCGTCATCTGTCAGTATAGTATACATTAAAACAACCAGCAGCAATGAACCGTCATCTGTGAGTATAGTATACATTAAAACAACCAGCAGCAATGAACCGTCATCTGTCAGTATAGTATACATTAAAACAACCAGCAGCAATGAACCGTCATCTGTCAGTATAGTATACATTAAAAAAACCAGCAGCATGAACCGTCATCTGTCAGTATAGTATACATTAAAACAACCAGCAGCATGAACCGTCATCTGTCAGTATAGTATACATTAAAACAACCAGCAACAGGAACCGTCATCTGTGAGTATAGTATACATTAAAACAACCAGCAACAGGAACCGTCATCTGTGAGTATAGTATACATTAAAACAACCAGCAACGGGAACCGTCATCTGTGAGTATAGTATACATTAAAACAACCAGCAACAGGAACCGTCATCTGTGAGTATAGTATACATTAAAACAACCAGCAGCAATGAACCGTCATCTGTCAGTATAGTATACATTAAAACAACCAGCAGCAATGAACCGTCATCTGTGAGTATAGTATACATTAAAACAACCAGCAACATGAACCGTCATCTGTGAGTATAGTATACATTAAAACAACCAGCAGCAATGAACCGTCATCTGTCAGTATAGTATACATTAAAACAACCAGCAGCAATGAACCGTCATCTGTCAGTATAGTATACATTAAAACAACCAGCAGCAATGAACCGTCATCTGTGAGTATAGTATACATTAAAACAACCAGCAGCAATGAACCGTCATCTGTCAGTATAGTATACATTAAAACAACCAGCAGCAATGAACCGTCATCTGTCAGTATAGTATACATTAAAAAAACCAGCAGCATGAACCGTCATCTGTCAGTATAGTATACATTAAAACAACCAGCAGCATGAACCGTCATCTGTCAGTATAGTATACATTAAAACAACCAGCAGCATGAACCGTCATCTGTCAGTATAGTATACATTAAAACAACCAGCAACAGGAACCGTCATCTGTCAGTATAGTATACATTAAAACAACCAGCAACAGGAACCGTCATCTGTGAGTATAGTATACATTAAAACAACCAGCAACAGGAACCGTCATCTGTAGTATAGTATACATTAAAACAACCAGCAGCATGAACCGTCATCTGTGAGTATAGTATACATTAAAACAACCAGCAGCATGAACCGTCATCTGTGAGTATAGTATACATTAAAACAACCAGCAGCAATGAACCGCCATCTGTGAGTATAGTATACATTAAAACAACCAGCAGCAATGAACCGTCATCTGTGAGTATAGTATAAAGAGTGCGTCTTGTGTGAAATGTAGTATGGCATTGCTTTATGCTTCAGGTCAATGTTTCTGGATATTACATGAGGAGATCTTTTACAAGCACGGAATAGTTTATCTGTTGAGGTAGAATTACACTTCAGCCCATACCTTCACGCCACTATGTAACGGGCTTAGTCCTTTTTTTTTTTCCAAGAGCAGCGCAATGGCTGCCAGCATTTTAAATACTATATAGGCCTTAACAATGAAGACGGAGTAGCCAGAGATATATCTGTAACGTGTAAAAATCACGACTTTAAATCTGCACGTCAATTATTACGACACGGGCATAATTGTTCGCACGACCTCCAAAATCAAAACAGCTCAAAATCATCTTGCACCTAATTAAGACATGATGTAGAAAACGATGTTAACTGAATTCCACTTGTAATTCGTCAACTGAACAGCGATAACTCCTCGATGGCACAAAAAATATAACGTTCGCCGATGCATTGATTTTGTAATCTAATCAACTCAGACAGGTTCTGATTGGAATTCACCAGCACATATGATCAGATATGCCGACCTAAAAAAATCACAAAGAAACACACACACACACACACGCACCACCCACACACCACACACCACACACACACCACCACGCACCACACACGCACGCACGCACGCAGCACCACCACGCACGCACGCACGCACGCATGCACACACACACACATACACACACACAAACAACACACACACACACACACACACACACACACACACACACACACACACACACACACACACACACACACACACACAGAGCAACAATAAACACACAAACAAACAGAAGAACCTATTTCAATTTCCAGTATTACAACATTCTGTTTGCTGCCAGTAGAGCCTTACAGTAACGAGTATCAAGATCTAATTAATTCAAAGACTATCATAATGTTATCTCACGCGAAGTCAAATGTGAACAGTTCAGTAGAAAATATATACAGCTGGAACCACATGGTAGCGGATTGTTTTCAAAACTCCAGTAACTCCAGTACCGTATGATCCAGCGCCAAAATATTGGTGATTTTCTCTTAAAATCGTACAACCAATGATGTACTGAAATGTCATATTTTGAGACGTTGCATAAAAACAAACGAACAAACCACCACAACAACAATAATGACAGTGGAGTTACAAGGCAGTGAAGATTGCATGGAAACACACACACACACACACACACACACACACACACACACACACACACACACACACACACACCACGCACCACACACACACACACCACACACACACACAACACACCACACACACACACACACACACACCGAAAAAGAACAAACAACAAATAAAAAGGCACCTTAAAAAGTACGTACTATTGGTTTATTTTCGATGAAGATCTCTGCACATTTCATTACCAGCTCAAACGTGATCCCAAGCAAATTTCACATTTGCCGATTCTATGGAATCCTCAAAACCACATCATATTCTGGAACGAGGGAGTGATGGGGGTGGGGGTGGGGAGGAAGTGTCTTTATTAGAAGTTAATTCCAACATAGAAAAGAGAAAGGTGTCAGCAAAATCATACTATTGAAATGGCTATCTGTTTTGGGAACTGACAAACAGTGGTGTGCCAAATATTCAGAACTTGGTGACTTGAACACACTGATGTGAGCTTCTCTCAAACAAACTGGACAACGGAATAGTCGTCATATGTTTTTCATTAATAGTACACGTACAACGCTCACCTTAAGAGAGATGTCATTTTCAGATATCAGAAACTCAAAAGCATTGCCTTCAAAATTACTTTGTAAGATACACAAACATCTAAAACAAACATCAATTTGTATCCGAAAGGTGTGTAACGTAGCACAGAAAAGGGAAGAAACTCATCAACATCGCATGTCAAACTGAATACGAAATTTGCTAAAAATTGAATATTAATTTGCTTAACATTCCTAAGTTATACTCTACAGCAACCACAGGCATCGTACGCCTCAGTACATAGAATGTAGAGTGTATGTATCTATTTCGTCAAATAATGTTACACCTATCTGAAAGTAGGAGGGTTTCAACATACTTTGATGAGCGAGCTGACCCATCTACAGCATGTGTACGTGATTGGTGGGACCAAGCCGCAGCACGGTAACATCTTGTTGGCTGTTAGGTCCACTACCCATCTTGTATATCATAGTAAAACATTGCCGAAGAGCCTGCCATTGTTTGATCACAGCTCTTAACCCATATCTTCTCAAGATATCATTTTTTTGTGTGTGTGCCAGCTTCGATTTTTCTGTGATTTCCCCACTCAAATCAATCAAATTAAAACGATTCAGGAAATCTTTTTTAAAGATTTTTTTTTCCTTCCCCCCCCCCCCCTTTTTTTAAAATCGAGATTTAGAGGTGCACCCCCGAGGTGCACCGGGAGCAAATGGCACCAGCAATATTTTTTGTGAAGTGCACCCTCCAGGAATGCGCTGGTAGTGACAGAGACCATATACTTTCACACAAGTGCAAGAAAACACAGCTTCTGTTTCCATTTTTTTTTTCAATCACAGAAAGTGGGGCAGGTGGGGCAGGAACAGGTGGGGCAGGAGCAGGTGGGGCAGAGAACAGGTGGGACAGGAACAGGTGGGGCAGAGAACAGGTGGAGCAGAGAACAGGTGGGGCAGGAACAGGTGGGGCAGGAACAGGTGGGGCAGGAGCAGGTGGGGCAGAGAACAGGTGGGACAGGAACAGGTGGGGCAGGAACAGGTGGGGCAGGAACAGGTGGGGCAGGAGCAGGTGGGGCAGAGAACAGGTGGGACAGGAACAGGTGGGGCAGGAACAGGTGGGGCAGAGAACAGGTGGGGCAGAACAGGTGGGGCAGGAACAGGTGGGACAGAGAACAGGTGGGGCAGGAACAGGTGGGGCAGGAACAGGTGGGGCAGGAACAGGTGGGGCAGAGAACAGGTGGGGCAGAACAGGTGGGGCAGGAACAGGTGGGACAGAGAACAGGTGGGGCAGGAACAGGTGGGGCAGGAACAGGTGGGGCAGGAACAGGTGGGGCAGGGACAGGTGGGGCAGGAACAGGTGGGGCAGGAACAGGTGGGGCAGGAACAGATGGGGCAGGGACAGGTGGGGCAGGAACAGATGGGGCAGGGACAGGTGGGGCAGGAACAGGTGGGACAGAGATCAGGTGGGGCAGGGACAGGTGGGGCAGGAAGAGGTGGGACAGGGACAGGTGGGGCAGGAACAGGTGGGACAGGAACAGGTGGGGCAGGGACAGGTGGGGAAGGAACTGGTGAGGCAGGGACAGGTGGGGCAGGAACAGATGGGACAGGAACAGGTGGGGCAGGGACAGGTGGGGCAGGGACAGGTGGGGCAGGGACAGGTGGGGCAGAAACAGGTGGGGCAGAGAACAGGTGGGACAGGAACAGGTGGGGCAGAGAACATGTGGGGCAGAGAACAGGTGGGGCAGAGAACAGGTTGGGGCAGGCACAGGTGGGGCAGAGAACAAGTGGGGAAGAGAACAGGTGGGGAAGAGAACAGGTGGGGAAGAGAACAGGTGGGGCAGGAACAGGTGGGGCAGGAACAGCTGGGACAAGTAGGACAGGATCATGTGGGACAAGTATGACAGGAACAGGTGCGACAAGTATGACAGGAACAGGTGGGACAAGTATGATAGGATCATGTTGGACAAGTAGGACAGGAACAGGTGGGACAAGTAGGACAAGAACATGTGGGACAAATATGACAGGATCACGTGGGACAAGTAGGACAGGATCATGTGGGAGAAGTAGGACAGGAACAGGTGGGACAAGTAGGACAGGAACAGTTGGGACAAGTATGACAGAATCAGGTGGGACAAGTATGACAGGAACTGTTGGGACAAGTATGACAGAATCAGGTGGGACAAGTATGACAGGAACAGGTGGGACAAGTATGACAGGATCAGGTGGGACAAGTAGGACAGGGACAGGTGGGACACGAATGACAGGATCAGGTGGGACAAGTATGACAGGAACAGGTGGGACAAGTATGACAGGAACAGTTGGGACAAGTATGACAGGAACTGTTGGGACAAGTATGATAGGATCATGTGGGACAAGTATGACAGGAACAGTTGGGACAAGTATGACAGGATCATGTGAGACAAGGACAAGTAGGGCATGGACAGGTGTGTGTTGTGTGTGTGTGTGTGTGTGTGTGTGTGTGTGTGTGTGTGTGTGTGTGTGTGTGTGTGTGTGTGTGTGTGCGTGGTGCGTGTGTGCGTTTGTGCGTTTGTGCGTCTGTGTGCGTGCGTGCGTGCGTGCGTGTGTACGTGCGTGTGTGCGTGCGTGGTGTGTGTGTGTGTGTGTGTGTGCGTGCGTGCGTGCGTGCGTGCGTGCGTGCGTGCGTGCGTGCGTGCGTGCATACGTGCGTGTGTGTGTGTGTGTGTGTGTGTGTGTGTGTGTGTGTGTGTGTGTGTGTGTGTGTGTGTGAAACTGTGGCGTACGTTCGTGTTCTTAATCCCCTGGATCTTCCCCCTCTCAAGCACACGTCATCCCCGTTTCCCATCCCCCTTATCTTACAAGCAGTACTACCCTACACCCTTACCAGCTCCTAAAACCGCGCCTAAAATCGTGATGATAACATGTTTTTATGATGAGTTTTATATCAATGACAACGACACCAATAACAACGACGACGACATTAAAAACAACAACAACAACAACAACAACAACAACAACAACAACAACAACAACAGCAAAGACTAATGTGTGAGTCTGATTGGAGGGAGTTTACTATTAATATGTACCCTGACCTGGGCATTATAGGTAATCTTGGAGCTGAATTTTCAAATGTTGTTATGAATGTCATTAATAACCCATTCTGGAAAGATGTTATGAAGCACTATAAGAAATTATGTTCCAGATGCTGTCCCATCTCTGTGCATGATTTTATGGTTGAATATATTCATTACAATATCAATATTTTGAGGGACAGAAGGGTTATTTTTGTACAAGAATGGAGTGATTATGGTATTTTCTTTGTGAAACAACTGTTGAATGAAAATGGCAACTGGATGACATACCAAGAATTCTTGCAAAAATATCAAGGTATTAACACCAATTTTCTCTTATATGAAGGCATTTTAAACGCAATTCGTACCTATTTTCAAAAACTCCAGATATCTTTAACTTCCAGATACAAGCCCCGAGACCCAAAAGCCTGGTTTTTATATTAAAAGAGGTAACAAATCTGTTCAAAACATTCTAAATGGAAATAATGCCCTCCCAACAGCTATCCATAAATGGAATAATCTTTTGAAAACCTTAATTGGAAAACCATCTTCTCTCATTGCTATAAGGCTTCTACAGATATGCAGCTTAGATGGTTTCAATGCAGACTTTTGCACAGATTGCTCCCAACACAGAGGTATTTATTTCTGTGTAAAATTATTGAATCCCCTATCTGTAACTTCTGTGAAGAGGATGAGCAGACCATTGATCATATGCTTTTTGACTGCATTATTGTACAGAGGTTCTGGAGAAATCTGCAAAGTCTATTAAAAAATAAATGTCAGCACTGTGACAACTTCATTATTGACAAAGAGTTGGTTTTGTTTGGTACCAAACAGCATGTGAAAATGGATAAAGCCATTGATTTTGTTCTGCTCTTTGCCAAGTTTTACATTTACAAATGCAAATTACAAAATTCCCCTCCTGATCTACATGTCTTTCTCACAGTGTTAGGACACAGATTCAAACATGAAAAATATTTGGCTTTTCTTGATCATAGTATAGGACAATTTGAGGAAAATTGGTTGCCCTATTACCCTATTATACCTTAACTTCCTTTGTGATGTGTGAGCACCTATATGTATGGAAGTGTATAACTTACCTTTTCTCAGGTTGTTTACAACTGTGAGACTGGGCTGTTTTATATACTTTGGTAAAGGAATTTGAGTGCTTTACAGTGGAATGTTATCCTTCTCCTGCCCCAATGACCCATGCCACATTAGATTCACACTGCTTTCCTTACACCACTTGCTGGTGTTTATGTAGTGGTTATATACACAATGTATGTGTGTGTGTGTGTGTGTGTGTGTGTGTGTGTGTGTGTCTGTATTTGTATGTATGTATGTGTGTGTGTGTATGTGTGTGTGC
>CM065735.1:46494328-46531828 GCA_033310375.1 Conus canariensis
GAAAATTGCACACATTGGTTACAAAAATAACAGGAAATATTTGAGGTTCTACTACTCAAGTCCCTATTAGTTACTATATCAGCGTCATGTTCTACATCAAACAACAAGCAATCATGTGTGAAAACTTCCAATAAAGAGACACCATTTTCGCAGTCAAAAAGCACGTGATGGGGTGACGTTAGTTTTCAGGAGGTATGTAAGCACAAACATACATAATGTGTCTCTCCATGCTGAAAAGGCATTGATCCAAGAACAGAAAAGCATGGGAAAAAGGAGACTTTCACGCATGTGGAGTTGACATAAGAACACAGATTATTCCTTATCAGACATACCATTACACCCAAGGGTCTTCCGCGTATTGGCAGTTTAACAACCTCTCTACGAAATGCTGTCTGCCCTTTCAAAACAGACCATCTACAAACGTCTCGACTAAACAAACAATATCAGAAGAAATACAAACAAAAAAATATGCTGATCAGAATTATATTTTTGTAAGTAATCCATGATCGTTTCAGTGGAGGAAAGAAAAGGGCTTCAATTTATTACACACATTGGGATAATCTAACTCATTTTTCAACATTGACTAGGTCGAAGTGTACACATTTTAGTAACACACCTACGACAGCACTATTCACGTGTACAGGTAACACGAAGACCTCGTCACAAAACACAGGTTCACGGTTTTCACGTGACGTCACCAGCTCACTAACACCGTCGCGCACAAAGGTCGAAGAGAAATAGGTGACCACTGAAACCTTATTTCATGTGCCCAAGAAGATCATCAGAGTCTAAAGTCATGACGACACGTTTCCTGTCACTTCGTGCCTTTTTGAAATGAGGTGTCCATGTTCTTATTTCCCTCATTCTTTTGGAGAAGCCCTCGCCTACAAAGATGGTGGTTCCCTTAAGTTTTACTGGGCAGCTAACTCTTGTCAGCGATAAGATTCTTAAACAGGTCTTCACATTCAGCACTTATCCCATATTCCCTCCCTGGTAAGCCATAGAGGAGAGTACTATTTCGTCTAGACCTCCCTTCCAGGTCATTCGTCTTCAGTTTCAAAGTTGTCCCTCCTTGATGCCAGGTCGTTGTTCTTCCTCTGCAGGTCGAGGTTCTGCTGTCGAAGGTCGTCCACCTCTCGTCTCAGCCCTGTCATCTCCTCCTGCATGGCGGCATGCCCCTCACGGAGAACACATATGTCCTGCTTGACCTCGTTAGATTTCTTGTCCATCGACTGGAACATGGTCATGAGGTCGGACAGGGACGGTTCCTTCACTGGCTGGTTGGTGGCGCCTCCCTGAGGATTCATAGGTTTCTCCAGGCTGACTCTGCCACCGCTCGTCCCTGTGCTGGAGACTCGGGTCCGCCTGGTGTTGTCAAAACCTTGGCGCGCGCCTGTGTGTGTGTGCGCGGGCAGCGCGTGCTCGCGCGATTATAAACAGAAACCTGTGAGCCATTTGACTTTCGACTTGCCTATAGACCAAATATTCCGTGAGGCACACAGTTGAATATATAGATCTAGGTAGAAAGAATCGGATAAAGGAACTGACTAACGAAAGGCTACTGGAATTTTTACCTATCATTCTGACAAAGCCAAGAGCAAATTCACATTTTTATTTAAAGTGGCGAAATCTCCGAAAAAACAAGGACTGTTGAAAGAGCACAACGCAATATATTCTCAAACATTTCAGGTTATCTTAACCTCCCCCTCTTTCCCTTCACACACACACACACACACACACACACACACACACACACACACACACACACACACACACACACACGCCTACACATAAGCAAGCATGCATGCACGCACGCACGGACGCGAGCGTGGAAGCGTGCGCGCACGCACGCACACACTCACTCACACACACACACACACACACACACACACACACACACACACACACACACACACACGCGCGCGTGCATGCAGACACGCAAACATGCACGCCCGCATGCGATCGCGCGCGTGCACACACACACACACACACACACACACACACACACACACACACACACACACACCACGCACGCACGCACACACACACACAGACACACACACACACACACACACACATACACACACACACACACACGCACGCACGCACGCAAGCATGCACGCAAGCACGGACGCATGCACGCACGCACGCACACACGCACGCTCGCACGCACTTACGCACACATGCATACGCAGACACGCATGCACACATGCAAGCATGCACGCACGCACCGCATTCTTATGCCTGTTTTGTCTGCAGTGTGCATGGGTTCCTCCGCTTAACGTGCTCGTTGATGCTCATGGGTTGTCGTCCTCTATGCTGACCTCTTGCTAGATTCTCTGTGTTCGGAGTACCAGGGTCGGTACAGCAGTCACAAAAGAACGTCAATGTGAAGCTACATCTTCTGTGTTTGGAGTTCCAGGATCGTTGGATCGGTCACAACAGGATGTCAATGTGAAGCTACATCCTCTGTGTTTGGAGTTCCAGAATCAGTGTAGCGGTCACAACAGGATGTTAATGTGAAGCTACATCCTCTGTGTTTGGAGTTCCAGAATCAGTGTAGCGGTCACAGCAGGACGTCAATGTGAAGCTACATCCTCTCTGTTTGGAGTTCCAGGATCGTTGTAGCGGTCACAGCAGGACGTCAATGTGAAGCTACATCCTCTGCATTTGGAGTTCCAGGATCGTTGCAGCGGTCACAGTAGGACGTCAATGTGAAGCTAGATTCTCTGTGTTTGGAGTTCCAGAATCAGTGTAGCGGTCACAACAAGATCTCAATTTGAAGCTAGAGAAGGAATTAAGTGAAAATGCCTGTGTTGTTCCAGCATTGCTTGTTGAAAAAAAAAAAAGAGAGAAAAAAAAAGAATAAAGCTACTTGAACTGACTCCGCCAGATAACGTGGTCAAACGAATTACAGTACAAAACAAGTCGCGTTGGGAAATGGACAACGCGAGTTAAAATAATGATAATAATAATAATAATAATAATATAATAATTAATAATAAAACACACACACACACACACACACACACACACACACACACACACACAACACACACACATGCGCGCGCACGGGCGCGCGCGCACACACACACACACACACACACACTCTCTCTCTCTCTCGTATTATATGCCAGTGCGTACCATTTTTTTTCCTGAGCGAGCGTCACATCTACACATCGAAACAGCACGGTGAGAAGGCCGCTGCTTTTTGTCTTTGTTTTCCAGTTCCTTTATCGTTTACCATGAATAATTCAAACATAGAGTGCCTTCACGATTAACCACACCATATTTGGTGTTTGAGAGAGAGAGAGAGAGAGAGAGAGAGAGAGAGAGAGAGAGAGAGAGAGAGAGAGAGAGAGAGAGAGAGAGAGAAGATTCGGATAATTTATTCAAGCATAGGCCATTGCCCCTCTTGAAGGGGTGCACTTTTCAATTCTCGAACATTGCAACATTTCCTTAGTATCTATACACACACAGTCATAAATGCTTATTATGTATTTTAAGATCTTAAGATATAGCAGCAGATCGTATTTTAAACGCTTTATATAAGAATACTGATAATTTTCTGACATTGTTTTCATTCTTAGATGCCAACAGTAAACTCAATCGAAACTGGCTTGGATACTTATAGAATTTCAAAGGTATGTACTGTTTTCGTAAATTAGTTAATGCAGGACAGCATAAAAGAAAGTGAACTTCATCTTCCTTGGCATTTCTACACAATGGACAAATCAAATCTTTTTTCTGTATGTAATCTGTAACGATAGTAATGACACGCAATTTCAGACACGCCAAGTCTAAACCTTGTCAATACAAATTTTAAATGCCTGTCTAAATTCAACTTCAAATAGATTTTATCATCGTTTACAGAACAAAATGTTCTATATACTTTAAATCGTTCACTGTTATTCACATGGAAATCCCATTCTTGCCACCTACACAATATCAATCTGTCTTTAAAATGATACAAAAATTGACGTATTTCTTTAACACCTTGGTTCTCCCATACATAACCAAAACCATACGCATATAATTTGCATCTAACATTTGAGACCCAATTTCTTTTATTCTGTACATCTAAATCAAATAACATTCTGTAGGCTTTCCGTGGTAATCTACTCTCTTCTAGTCGTGTTAATTTTAACCAGTATCTCATACACTGCACAACTGAATTGATATATATATAGGATACCTGTTCGTCTCCCCATAGATGAGGTCATTTGGTGTTCTCATTTCCACTCCTAAAAACCTTTTAAGTGCGAACATGTGTAATTTTTCAGGATAAAGAGCTGCATTTTCAAGACCCCATATCTCTGCACCATATTGAACAATCGGTTGAATTTGGGCATCAAATAACTTCAGATAAAGATCAAGAGAATTATTCTTCAATTTGTACAAATTTTGCAAAACACATAATAAACCCCTTTTGGCTCTGCTCACAAGATCCCGGCATGCTGCAGTAAAACTCAGTCTAGTAGAAAAATAGATTCCTAAGTATTTGTAAATATTCACCACAGGTATTAGGATCCCATTATAAGTCCACCTTTCTCTGTTGGCCAAATATCCACCTTTTCTAAACACCACTATATTGCTTTTGGTCATGTTTACATTCAAATGAGAGAGAGAGAGAGAGAAGAGAGAGAGAGAGAGAGAGAGAGAGAGAGAGAGAGAAATGAAATGAAATGAAATCTTTATTCTATAAAGCCGAAGCCTCTTTGGAAGAGGGGAACAAAAACAAATACATATAAACATCATTACGTACAAATGCATACATATACATACAAGGAATAACAATCTACCGCGCTTTAAAGGCTTGATGGATATAAACTGCTAATTTTCTGACTGTATTACTGTCCGTTGAGGCCAACAAAAGAGATAAACGAAAACCATTTGGATTATGAAAGAACTTTAGACCAATGAACTTTTCTACTAGGCTATTGTAAAATGGGCAACATAATAAGAAGTGTATTTCCTGGATCTGGTCAAGGAGGAACAAAAGTGAACTTCATAAGGCTTAAATTACAAATATCAGGTGTCCCAGTGGCTCAGTGGTTAGAGTGCGAGTTATTTAGTGGAAAATGAGCATGTCCAGAGGGTCATGGGTTCGAATCCCAGCCGTGGCCCGTCCCAAGATGGGGACTAAAAGGGGAAGCAGAGGGACATCCTGAGTCATGAACCGGGTGTGGCCCAACCCCCCTAGAGTGTCAGGAGAGAAGGGCCGAAACACTTGCTTGAAGGGGGCTTCTCTTCTGAGGACTCTCTGCTGCCACGCTCTCCACGAGTTTCTTTCTACTGATGCATGGGTAAACCATTGACTTCCGGGAATAGGCCGGAGGACGTCCAGGAAAGACCGAAGAACACTGGGAAAGACCAGAACCAAGGGCTCTGTGGGCTGGCTCCCCACTTTGCCTTCAACATGTGGCTACTAAGAACAAAAGGAAAAAAAAATGCTCCCCGGATTCACCGAAAGGGGGAGAGATTGATGAATCCATCGGTGCTCAACCAACCACGACTGCAAATCCCAAACGGACTATGAACATGGACCAAATGGAATATCCATGTGTCTGTGGAAAGCGTTTCGCTACCACCCGTGGCATGAAGATCCACAGAACAAAGATGGGATGTGTGAAGACTCATCTGAATGAGCGGCAGCGCACTGTATCAGCAGATAAGACGTCGGAAGACCAAGGCCAGGATTTAAACCACAGTGCCAAGGACATCCACGCTGTTGGTTCGGATGAGGAATTTGCACTGGCCCTCGATGCCAGGCGCCTGAAACTCAACCTGCCACGAGCAAACGAAGCTGAGGATTGGGAGAAACTGGATACAAAAATCGTCCAAAGACTCGATGCACTGATAGGGAAAAGCACCCTGGAATACAAACTAGCCACATATAGGGACATTGTGTATGCCACATGTAGAGACGCCTATGGAGTAAAACTACCCAAAGAGAAATCACCTCCAAAGAAATACAGACGCCAAGAAGAGATGGAAAAGATCAGGGTCCAAAAGAAAAACCTCAAGAAGCAAATTAAGACCGCACTGCCCGATGAAAAACAAGGCTTGGAAAAACTCTGGAAAGACCTGAAAGCAAAACACAGCGCCCTCAGCAAAGTGGAATCCGCGAGGAAGAGGAAGAGCAAAAGAAGAAGACGCAAGAGCGCTTCTTCAGAGACCCCTTCCAGTTTGCCAGAACACTGTTTGAGCACCCTAAGTGTGGACAAAGGACTTCTTGAGCAGCATCTGAGGAAAACATACTCTGACTCACAGAGCAAAGCACCACTCGGCATTCAAGGTTTGGTGTGGCCAACCAAACCTGAGGAACAGTTCAGTGTAAAGCCACCAATGTTGGCGGAAACCAAGAAGGTGGTCGACAAAGCCAGAGCCAAATCATCACCAGGGCCAAACGGAATACATTACCAGCTGTACAAGAAATATCCCAAGGTGCTGGAGTGGCTCCACAGGCTGCTGCGATCAGCTTGGAGAGACCAGAAGATCAGCGGCCAGTGGATGACGGCAGATGGTGGGTACATCCCCAAAGAGCAAAACGCAAGTGCCATCAGCCAGTTCAGGCGAATATCACTACTGAACGTTGAAGGGAAAATCTTCTTCTCTGTCATGGCAGCAAGGCTCACCAAGTACCTCATGGAAAACAAGTACTTGGATGTGTCAGTCCAGAAAGGTGGCATCCCAGGCATGGCTGGCTGTGTAGAACACGCCACAATGATCTGGGACGCAATCCAAAGAGCAAAAACAGAAAAGAGAGACCTGGACGTAGTGTGGCTTGATCTGGCAAACGCATATGGATCTGTACCCCCCCACGAGATGATACAGCTGGCTCTTGAGATGTACCATGTGCCAAAGAACATCCGCGACATGCTCAAGAAGTACTTCAATGGCTTCTCAAGGCGGTCCTCTACCAAGGAATACACAACAGATTGGATCAACCTGGAAGTGGGCATTGCAATGGGCTGTGCAATTTCCCCAATACTGTTCGTGTTGGCAATGGAAGTCATCTTGAAAGCAGCAACAAGCAACGCAAGACAAACAGACCTTGGCGATGGATACAAGATGCCCCCTCTCAAGGCCTTCATGGATGACACTACAGTGATTTCATCCAGAGAAGACGAGACACATCATGTGCTGGAGAGGCTGGACGACATAGTGCCTCATCCAGAATGAAGTTTAAGCCAAAGAAATCACGGAGTCCTTCACTGAGGAAAGGAAAAGTGGCCGAATCTGTGGTCTTCAGTGTTGCCAACCAGGCCATTCTAGCAGTCGCAGAAGAACTAGTCAAGAGCCTTGGAAGATAGTATGATGATACCCTGAAAGACACGCAAAGAGCAAAAGAAACCAAACATGTGTCGGAAGAAGGCTTGGAGACCATTGACCAGTGTGGGCTCCCTGGCAAATACAAGGTCTGGTGTCTGCAGTTCATGCTGATACCAAAGCTCCTATGGCCTCTGATGATATACGACATCTGCACCAGCATAGTGGAGGCAATGGAAAACAAAATCAACAAGTGCACAAGGAAATGGCTTAGTGTCCCACCCTGTCTCACTGACATAGCGCTGTACTGTCGCCAAGCAAAGCTGAAACTACCACTGAAATCCATCCTGGAGGAATACAAAGCAGGGAAGATCAGACTTCAAAGCATGCTGGAGGACTCAGGAGACAAGGTGGTAGAAGCAATCAAGCCCCAGCTGAAGACAGGCAGAAAATGGAAAGTTCAAGAGGCGATGGATTCTGCAAAAGAAAGTCTCAAGATCAGAGAAATAACATGACACACAGAGACCAACAGACAAGGACTGGGTGTGACCAAAACTGAATGATGGTCAAAGGCCAAAGGAAAAGCTAAAAGAGACATGGTGATTCTGGAGATGAGAAAAGAAGAAGACCAAAACAGACTCCAAAAAGCAGTCCAGCAGAGCCAGCAAGAGCAATGGACAACGTGGGAGAATGCACTCCACAGACGTCTCACTTGGAATGACATTTGGCACATGGCCCCTCTCAGGATAAGCTTCATTCTCAGATCTGCATATGACCTGCCCTCAAATGCAAACCTGGTGAAGTGGGGAAAAACAGACGATCCTGCATGCCCCCTCTGCCATGAAAAACAAACAGTGGAGCATGTCCTGAGCTCATGTAAAGTAGCCCTGGCTCAAGGAAGGTACACATGGAGGCACAACCAGGTGCTCAAAGAGATTGTACAAGCAGTCTGGTCTGATACCAACACCAAAGGGAAAATCAGAACTCCAAAAGCACCCGCAACATTCTTCACGTAGGAGGTAGCAAATCATGGCCAAGACCAACAGTGCCACTCGAAACATGCAGGCAGAGTCTGCTGGACGGGGCAGATGCCTGGGAGTGCACTGCAGACCTCCCAAAATGGAAGAGTCACCCAGAGATCATCAGCAAGAGTGGCATGAGACCAGACATAGTAGTCCACTCTCAGTCAACCAAGCAGCTGATCATGATCGAACTCACGGTGCCATATGAGAACAGAATGGAGGCAGCTCAAATCTATAAGACTGAAAAGTATGCTGATCTGGCAAACAGCCTGAGGAGAGAAGGCTATCAGATCAAAGTCCTCACTGCAGAAATTGGAGTAGGGGTTTTGTAGGAACGTTTGCATACAGCCTCATGAAACAGCTTTCAGTAGCAGGGAAGGAAAAAAACCAGAGCCCTGAAAGCAATGGCAGAAGCGGCAGAGAGGTGTTCAAGCTGGATCTGGTCAATGAGGAACAAAAGTGAACTTCATAATGCTTAAATTTCCCTACAAATATCAGGTGCCCCAGTGGCTCA
Organism: Conus canariensis; assembly: GCA_033310375.1. NCBI lineage: Eukaryota > Metazoa > Mollusca > Gastropoda > Neogastropoda > Conidae > Conus > Conus canariensis. Next base: position 46,503,137 of record CM065735.1, read on the forward strand.
GTGGTTAGAGTGCGAGTCATTAAGTGGAAAATGAGCATGTCCAGAGGGTCATGGGTTCGAATCCCAGTCATGGCTCGTCCTAAGATGAGAAAAAAAGGGGCAGCAGAGGGACATCCGGAGTCATGAACCGGGTGTGGCCCAACCCCCCTAGAGTGTCAGAAGATAAGGGCTGAAACAATTGCTTGGGGGGGGGGGGGGGCTTCTCTTCTGAGGACTCTCTGCTGCCACGCTTTCCACGAGTTTCTTTCTACCTTTTCGACAGCAACTTTGCATAGTTTACAAATTAAGTCTTGTGGCCTATGGTTTTTATACCTATAGTAGTGAATTGACAAGTCATAAATGCCAAATCTAAACTTAGTTATAATATAGTTTAAATGCCTGTCAAGGTCCATGCATATATATTATATATATATATATGTATATATATATTATATATATATATAAAAGTAGAGAGCCACATGGATTACTAAGAGTTTTATATACAGAAAACCTATCACTCTCATTCACGTGTTTACTCCATTCTTGCTATCTACAATCGATTATTCTCTGCCAAAAGACACACACAAATTCATTTGCATCACCCGCACCTTGCTCCAACCACACAAATCCAAATCCATATCTAAACAAACATGATCTACCATGTGTGGCCTAAGTGGTCTTTCCTCGAATATCAAGATCACAGAGCATAGCATAAGCCTTCTTAGGTAATCTCTCAGTTGACATCTGTAGTATCTTAAACCAGTAACGGATACACTGTACAACAAAATTAATAGTGACAGGATATATGTTCAACTCATTATATACTACATCGTTTGAAGTACTGACTAACGCCTAAATACCTCTTCAGGACATATAAATGCACCTTTTCACAATACTGAGCTGCTTTATCAAAAGCCCATAGTTCACATCCATACCGCATAAACAGGAAGCAGAGAGAGAGAGAGAGAGAGAGAGAGAGAGAGAGAGAGAGAGAGAGAGAGAGAAGACAAAGACAAAGACAATACAACATTCTTTATTTACGAGGATAATAGATAAGCACTGATGCGCTTTTTTACATGCAGTCCACGCCCTGAGTAGGGACTACAACATGCAGTGAAATGAAATAATGTAAGAAGCAAACAAGCAAACAAACAAAGCGGTCATGCAATTATAATGGAACATCTAATGAAAGTAGAAGAGAAATGAAAAAAAAAATAATGAAGGGGAAGGAGAGAGTGGAGGTGGGGGTGGGCTAGGGGAACATATGGATATATACTATATCGTACAACAATTAGAGAGAGCGAGATTGTCAGAAGATATGCTGTCAAGATTTCATTTCAACTATTCACGCTACACTAGTAAAGAAAAGATTATACCCATCAAGAGTAATCAAGAACCTAATATTCTAATACCGTTGTATAAATACGCCGCATAGTATCACACTGTATTCCACTGATATGTTTATCACGTCATTAATGTACATGAAAGTCTACATCACACCACATTATCAACGCAAATCGAGATTTTACGTGCACATCACTTCACTGATGAGCATACCACGGGATGAATGAATTTCAAGGTTATGCAGCGGGCCACATTACTCATGCACACAACATTGATGTTTTATAACCATACCATCACTCTGCATTGATATAGTATACATCAAGATAACATAGCACTCTGCATCATCTTTCTACCTCAAGATAACCACACAGCACACCACGTCATTGATTTTTATCTAGAGAATGTCATACTGAATTTTCAATGTGTATCAAGGTAATATATCACTTGCACACTAATAACAAATATCACACGATCAATTATCAGCCTCTTCGAAATAACATGCATTATGTCACCAACATACCTTAAGGTGAAATGTCATGTACGTCGTGACTATGTACCTCAAGCAAATACATCAGTATATCTTTCTTGAAGGAAAACAATCAGAACTTTTTCACAAACTCCGGTCTGAGTTCCAGTCTCAGCATGTTGCCACATATCAGCACGTCTGACCTCTGACCATACCAGAGTAGCAGGCCCATATTTTTGACGTTTAAGATTACTTTTTCATCTTGTCGATCGTTCATTCTTTGAAGAGCAAAATATGTAGTCAATAGTTTCGCCATTTCAGTCAGGCCTAAATGACACAATCCATTTGTAAATGTTCATTGGTGGACCATTCTCTGAAAATCGGCTTTGACAAACATCAGGGTTTTCGATTGTTTGTTTCTTTCGTTTTGATGTGGTTTGGTTTGTCCTCCAGCCTCCTAGTTTTCTAGATTAACAATTTTTTTTTCAACATTATTGCCTTTTTTGGCGTGGGGCCTCCATACTCCTCTTTTTCCCCACTTTTTTTCGCCCAGCAAATAACAACAACTCTCGCGCACCATGGAAGTCTGTATGTTCTATTAGTAATGGACATCCTCATGTGGACTTTCAGTGTTTTGACATTTGATACAAATTGTCAGGGTTTACTGTGACGGACCGTTTTTCATCCGGTCACAAAGTTTCATGTGCGACCGTGCTTACCGGGAGGTAGTTGTCCGGAAGCCGGTTGCAAAAGTTAGCTGACTGCTACTCACCGGCGCATTGCTATAAGCCGGGTGAGTTGCACCGGTTAAGCAGTCTCTGCAGTGATTCCGGCAATACAAGTCACAGAAGGCCGAAGAGGGACTCAGCCGTTTGCTAGTAGCAGTCAGGTATTTATCATTGAATGTTAGAGAATGTAACTATGGGAGTTCACGGCCACCCATCTTATTTTGCACGAAAACCCCCCTTTTCACATACAAATCACGTCCTTCACATGCTAGTTTTGGCCAAAATTAACACCTCTTTTCAATCAAAATTAACACCCCAAAACCTCCAAAATTGACGTAATCGGTACTTTGAAAAATGGGGGGTCTTCGCGCAAAATAAGATGTGGTAATATAGAGCATGGATATTGACATTCTCTCCAAGGCCATAAAGTCAACTAAACATTTTAACATTTATATGGCTTGGCAATCCTGCCTCCCCAGACCGGCTCCAATCAATATTGGCCGTCGCACCGGCGTTGCACGCTCTGCTGCACAGGAGACCTGCAGCCAATACTGCATTATTAATCATCAGGCGATGGGCTGAGCTGTCACGTGTGCACTTTCAACCAATCAACAGGGGAGTATGACATCATTTCTGCCGGGGACGCCGAGCCTGCCGTCCAAGCTGGCATTCTTGAGCGGGCTGCCTATGGGTGAAGACGTGTTTTAGCGCTGTTACTTTACAGAAGAAAACATGGCAGAGTCCAGCCTGGAAGCTAGTTTATCTTCACAAGAGACCGCAATGGGCGTTAGTTCTCAAGAAAGCCAAACTGAGCATTTTGCTTTATTCAGACGAGCAAAAAGAGATAATATTGAAATACAGAAAGTATTATCAGGAAATGATTTTATATCTTGAAAAATTAGAACGTGGCGAGCCTTGCTTGAAACCAACCCAGCCAAAAGAGAGTTTAAATCTTTTGGAAACGAAGCAAGTAAAACGTGAAAATGACAGTAAGTGAACTGGATGATTTTTTACGTAATTGTTTTGTAGAGCAACTTGATGATGAGCGGATTGATGAAGGCTCTTTTATGAAGCTGAAAAACATGACTGAAATTACGCCCGTTTTACTGAAAGCCGGATCTAAGATCAAAGATGGAAATCGTAAAACTCTTCGTCAATCTTTGCTTTTAGGCCAACGGCTTGAAAGAACAAAAACTGCTTTTAAAAAACTAACCCAAAAGCGTCCTGGGATAATTATTTAAAAAACCGAAATTCTGATGGGACCCACGCAGAGAACAGTAAAAGGCGGGGTTTGGCTCACCCACCTCCGCCCAGCTCCAACCGGCTGGAGCATTGAAGCAAGTGGAGCAAGAAGAAGTTGAAGCAGCGGTTATGCATAACCGTTATTTTTAGAATCACGTCATCTCCCCTTGCTGGGTGGCCCACGTGACGCTGAACCCCACGAAAAGCCGGCAAGAAGAAGTTGAAGCAGCGGTTATGCATAACCGTTATTTTTAGAATCACGTCATTTCACCTTGCTGGGTGGCCCACGGTTTGTGAATGTTGCTGCTCCAAGTCGGCTGGCACATGTGGGATTTGTTTCCAGTAGTTGGCATATTCTGGAACCTGCAGCATGCCACCCCGCCCCCGCACACACGCCCCCACCCCCCACCCCCAGTTAATTTTTTTTAATTTATGATTTTATTCTGGTTTAAAAAATGAAGCCCGAAGTAGCTACAGAGCTTATTAATATACTTTACGAGTTGGATTGGGAGCGGGAGGGTGATAAAGATCAGTTAGAGAGCAGGTTTGAAGAATTAATTACTGATCTTTTTGAACGCATAATTATGCGAGAAAGCGTAAAGCAGGCCGTTAGCAAAATACCAGATTCTTGGCCCCAACCAGTTGTAAAGTTGTTTGCTATTTTAGTTGATAATATGGCTCCTTTAGGATGCTAATCTGACTGTTTCTACCAGTCCTGAAGGAGTAGCTATTCACTTTAATGAAGATCAGGTTTTACGATTAGAAAAGACTATGAATAATAAACAATAGCTGAATTTACATTCACAATTATTTTTTTATTTATTTAATTTATTTAATTTTTAGATTTAAAAATGGCTGTCGAACTCAGTGAATCTGATTTAAAGAATTGTAATGAACTATTTGACGAAACAATGAAAGTATTAAACATCGATTTTAGTGAATTTGGGTTTGAGAATGATGTAAACAATATAATAAAAGATCATAGTGAACTATTTGACGAAGCAGTTAAAGTGATGAACATTGACTGTAGTGATTCAGAAAAAGCTAAAATATTAGCAGGTGTTATTGTAAGGTTAACGTGTCTTGAAGTGTTGCAACGCTTGGGAGAAGAATAAAAAGCGAGGTTTACTTACTTTTATTTACATTTATTTTTTTAATTTACGTAAATATTGTGGCTTTAAAAATGACGGCCACAAGTAAATTTGAGGATAGAAAACTATATACGTGGGAGGAGATACTTGAAATCAATGAACAATTAAGCGATATGTTCATTGAATTAAACATGTACATCATTAACCCACAAACGTTCAAAAAAGCGTAACACATGCTGTTTCTAAAATCCCAGACTCTCTCCAAATTGACCCGCCAGTAAAAGTGTTGTTAACTATTCTGATTAAATATATAACCCCCGATAATATTAGCATGGAAGTCTGGGTTTCAACAAGACAGAAAGAAGTAATCAGCTATCGCGACTTTACACCTGGCTGGGCTGATTACATGCTTACACAGTTTAACCATGCAAGTGAGGAGGCTAAGTTAAGGGGTTCTGGCTGGTCTGAAGGAAGAGTCCTTCAAATTATATTGAAACAAACAAAGTTCTATCCTATGCTTGAAGACGATTTTGGCAATTCTTACATCCCTCTCCCAAAAGAGCTAGAGTTAAAACGAGCAGTATTAAATATACATAATTTAGACGACATGTGTTTTATGTGGTGCGTTTTAGCGCATCTACATCCTGTCAAAAATCATGCAAACAGAGTATCTAATTATGAAGCATATGTAAATGAGCTGAACTTTGATAACATAACCTTTCCAGTGAGTATAGAAAGCATATCTCAGTTTGAAGAGCAAAACAAACCGATAACCGTAAACGTATACACATGGTCTGTAGTAGATAATCTAGTACCTCTAAGGATTTCTCCCGAAGCTCCCCATTTAGGCGAATCACTTGAAAATCATGTCGACTTAATTCTGTTTGCAGACGGTCTAAAGAGCCACTATGTATTAATTAGAACAATAAGCAGACTGTTAGCCTATACTACAAAGAATAAATCTAAACAAGGGCTTTGTAGAAGGTGTTTGGTTAGAATTCCTACTATAGAAGCAGCCGCCAGTCATAAGAAACATTGTAAAAGCATTGTAGACTGTGAAACCAAACTCCTCACACCTAAACCAGGGTCTAAAGTTAGTTTTAAGAATGTACGAAAAATGCAAATGAGCCCATACGTAGTCTATGCTGACTTCGAGGCGATCTTGCCACAGTACTACGGTCCTCAAGAACGGACACAACAAAAAACAACCTTATTATCTTGTCATCAGATCTGTTCTTATGCATTTGTTGCTGTTAGGTCAGATGGCCGACACACACGCCCAGAGATTTACAGAGGACCCAACGCAGCTAGTAGATTTTTAGAGCAGATGAAACACCTTCGCAATCAATTCTCCAATCAGCTGCACCTTTCAGACATTAAGATGACCCCCGAAGATAAAGAGCGTTATAAATCAGCCACCCACTGCTGGATATGCAACAGAGAATTATCAGGCAATGCTGTAAGGGACCACGATCACATTACTGGCAAATTCAGAGGGGCAGCGCATAATAGTTGCAATCTTCAATTTAAGGTTGACCCCAAGACATGGAAACTGCCAATCTTCTTTCATAACTTGCGGGGCTACGATTCTCATTTTATCATGCAAGCAGTGACTTCTAAATATAAGAGGGTTAGCTGCATTGCACAATCATCAGAAAAGTACATGACCTTTACTCTTGACTGTTTATCCTTTTATGACTCTGCCCAACATCTGATGGGGAGTTTAGATAAATTGGCGGGATCTCTACAAGACTATCCAATCACTAAACAATACTTTAATCCATTTTAGTCCGTAAAGGCGTCTATCCTTATGAATACATGGACTCGTGGGAAAGGTTTGACGAAGACACGCTTCCTCCTAAAGGCGCTTTCTTTTCTAGTCTTAGAGGCAAAGACATAACTGACTCTGAATATGAACACGCCCAGAAAGCCTGGACAGAATTACACTGTCGAACGATGGGCGATTATCACGATCACTACTTGATGGCTGACGTGTGTTTATTGGCAGACGTCTTTCAGAATTACAGATCCACTTGCATGAAACATTACAGCTTAGACTCATCACATTACATCTCTGCGCCTGGCCTTTCTTGGGATGCATTCTTAAAGTCTACAAACATCCAGATCGACTTAATTTCTGATTTACCCACACTTCAGATGATTGAAGACGGCCTAAGGGGAGGTATTAGCATGGCCTCACATCCTTACTGCAAAGCCAACAACAAGTATTTAGATGATTATGATCCAACTAAACCATCCAACTATCTAATGTACTTAGATGCCAACAATCTGTATGGGTGGGCCATGAGCCAGGCACTGCCACTAAGAAACTTTGAAATGATAAACGGGCCTCATGAGGTTAATAAAGTGTTGAATATGCTATCACAGCTTACACCCGATAATCCAATAGGGCTAATCTTGGAAGTAGACTTAGAATATCCTAAAGAATTGCACGACCTTCACAACGATTACCCCTAGCCGCAGAAAGATTAAAGATGAGTCACACCGAGCCGCCTAAGCTTGTACCTAACCTCTTTAACAAAACTAAATATGTCTGTCATTATCGGCTGCTACAGTTTTACTTAAGGCACGGGTTAAAGCTGACAGCTGTTCACAGAATAATTACCTGTGACCAAGAGCCTTTCATGAGGCCATACATCATGAAGAACACCGATCTTAGAACTAAGGCCACGGATGCATCAGAAAAAGACTTTTTTTAAGTTAATGAACAACAGCTGTTTTGGCAAAACCATGGAGAACGTACACAATCGTAAAGATGTAAGATTAGTTACAAGCGAAAAACAAGCAATTAAGCTGGTCTCTAAACCTAACTATCAAGACTTTAGAAAATTTAGCAACGGCCTGGTTGGCATTATGATGAAGAAAAAGGATGTTAAGTTGGATAAGCCGGTGTTTATCGGCTTCACCGTATTAGAGTTGTCAAAGTTATTGATGTTAGAATTTCTATACGACTATCTTAAACCCCTGTACCCAGAAGCAAGAGTTCTTTACACAGACACTGATAGTTTTATTCTAGACGTCCCCACAGAAGACTTCTATAAGGATTTAGAAACAGAAGTAGCTAAAGGAGCTGATGGGTGGTACGACACATGCGACTATCCTAAAGATTCACCTCTACACTCAACTGTGAATAAGAAAGTGATTGGAAAGATGAAGGATGAACTTACAAGAATATGTTGGCTTACGGTCGAAGATGTATAGCGTTGCCCACCAAACTTCTGTAATTAAAAAGGCTAAGGGCATAAGTAAAGAAGTTGTCAAAAAAAATATAAGTCACGACAACTACAAGCAAGCTCTCTTTGAAAGCAAAGTATTCCATCACACAAATGTTAATCTGCGCTCTACTCTTCATCAAGTAAACACAACTGCAGTTAATAAGAAATCACTAGTCTCTAACAATAACAAGAGAACTTACGTCAATCCTGAATTTTCATATGCTGTAGGACATTGGAGAACTTTAAAAGATTAACTTAACTGGCTTGGCTTGTACTTAACTTAAGAACCTAACTAGAACTTAACTTAAGAACCTAACTAGTACTTACTTAAGAACTTAACTTAAGAGCCTAACTAGAACTTATTTTTTTTTGCGCTTAACTTGTAATTTACTTGCTCTTAACTTAAAAAGTACTTTCTATAACTAACTTAACTTGTACTTATCTAGTTCTTAATTTGTACTTTATTTAGTTCTTTAAAAACTATTCCATAGAAAATGGGTCTACAGCAGGAGGTTGTACTTTTTTTACAGAAGTTGGTTCTTCTTCTTTTACTGGGGGGGTTTGTGACTTTGCTGCTGCTAAGTATGGCGTTAGACATTTGCATGCTAAAAACCCCCCCACCAACAACAACAGCAGCAAATACATAATAATACATCTTATCGTTTGATTGTGATTGTGTTGTTAATTGTGTTGTTGTTGACGGCGGCGATGTTGTATTACTATCTAATAGTTTTTGTTTTGCTGCTTGGTTTGCTTTTTGCAGTCTGTTCCATTCAGCCAGTTTACGACCGGCCTCAACACGCCCAGGACTTTTAGACTTAGTAACACTGCTCACTTGTGGGATACTCGCCTGTAGATTCACTTGTGGGGCACTCGCCCGTAAATCCGCTTGTGGGACATTCTGCTCCTGCGCAATCTTCTTCTCCTGATCGCTCATTTTTTTTATTGCGATTAAAATTAATATGATCAAAATTAATATGATTAAAAGTAATTAATCCCATGATGAATGGACATAACAACGCCCCAGATCTATAATACATGTCACATCCTAGAGACTCTAGGGACTTTGTTAAAACCGGATCTTGTGATAAGTCATATTTTAAATCTTCTTCTGAATCAACCGGCGCCATCTTACTTACTAACTTAGCATATAAACTAATCATTGTCTGTCCCACCGATTTAACCATTTTTGATCCTAGTTGTGCTTCGTACCTGGCGTAGTACTTCTCAACGTCTGATGTAGACAATTGCTGGATTTGTTCGATACTTAGTTCAACGCCTAAATACTGCCTGGTTTTCCCACACGCGGCCAGAGAGTATAATCTTTCTTTATGGCAGAGGTCTGCCTGCTCCTCACACTTTAATAGTTCGTCACAATCCATTTTAAAAGCAATAAAAAATAATATAATACTTTTAAAACCATGAGTTTAACGCTGATTAATTATGCAGTGCCTATCGTTGGTGTTATAGTCTATTCAACCATTGCAAAATGTCTGCTAGGAATAAAGCCGCCCAACATGGGAAAGATAGAAGATTCGCCAAGGCTAGTTGCGGCCTTATTTTTAGCTTTAACAACAAAAGATTATTTGATTAAAAGGCACATAGACAGCCTTTCGTATTATGACTATTTTAATTATTTTTCAGCATTGTATTTTAATTATTTTCTTAGTTAATAAAAAGATGAGTGAAAAAAAGATTATCAATACGATTTACCATTCTGCTGTAATTAGCGGCCTTAGTATTGGTTATAGCGTGTTAGCAAAAAACATGTTAAAAATGAAGCCGGCGGATCTAGGAAGGTTAGGCATTGAGGATGTTGTTAAGGTTATAGTTGTAATTACTGCGGGGATTGCCTCAAAAGACTTTCTTGTTGCACAGGGGATTATCCCAGAAAATATTAATGCATAGGCAGATTAATGCATAGAAAGATTAATGCATAGAAAGATTAATGCATAGGCAGATTAATCTAGAAAATATTGATTTATAAAAAGATGTCTGGATTGGTTCTGATGGTGGGAGGAGCTATTGTTAATGCATTGGCCTTCTCTGGCAGCAATTATATGTTTAGTAAATTGCGGTCTGATGAAGAAAGAGAACGCCATAACAAGGCAATGGAAGAGCTGGCTAAGGCAAGAGACGCTTATGAGAAAAGACGAATTGCTCACTTAGACTTTATTAATAAAAAGTTAAGAGAGCAGGGTCATGCAGAGCACACATTTACAGACGTTGATGAAGCAATGAATGAGTATTACTTAGTGACAGGAAAGAAGTTTCTAACATCGCCGCCGCCAGAACTGTCCGACTTTTATGAACCATCTGAGGATCAGAAAATGGTAGAAATAGGTTTTATTATAGGTGCTATGGGAGCAATCTTACTTCTTGCATATTCAATCTAAAAAAACATAGTTAAAATGTAATAAAAAACAGTTCCTTATGGGCGATACAAAGTACAATACAAAGTACAATACGAAGTACAAAATATATTATTCTCCTGGAGGATATTGGAAAGGAAAGGCCGCTATTGATAAACTGAGTAAAGCTGCTAGAGTGTCTGAATCAGAAGCGAAAGACTGGCTTTCAAAACAGACAATTTGGCAAATATATCTGCCTGCCCCAAAAAGAATAATAAGGCCTAGATTTGTTAATTCAGTTCCTAATGACACCCACCAGATGGACTTGTTGTATCTTCCGCATGACAAAGTTAGACGAAAAAAGTTTAAATATGCTCTTACGGTTGTTGACATGGCTTCGAGGTATAAAGACGCTGAACCTCTAACGGATAAAAGCTCAACTGCCGTGGCTGTGGCTTTACAGCAAATATACACGCGAGGTCCACTAAAGTATCCTAGGATGATTCAAGTTGATGATGGAAAAGAGTTTAAGGGGGCTGTAAACCAACTGTTTTTAAGACACCGGGTTACTGTTAAGAGAGGGATCCCAGGCAACCATCGATCACAAGCTCTAGTAGAAAACTTTAATAAGAATCTAGCTGAGCGCCTGTTTACTTATCAATATCATAGAGACCTTATGGACAAAACGCGCAACACAGAATGGGTCAGGAGATTGCCAGCAGTCTTACGCGCCATGAACAATGAAGAATTTAAAGCAACAGGTCTTAAGCCGGTGAACGCGATCAAATTAAAAAAAATTAGCATTACTGAAGATGTGCAGGGGACTCAGAAACTCCTGCCGTTTGGACTAAAAGTAAGATACTTGTATGCGCCAGGAGAGGCAGAAGGCGATGTTAGAATTAGAGCCACAGACCCCATATGGAGCGTAGATGTATATGAAGTTGAAAGAATTATGAAAACAATCCCTCCCGTGTATTATTTAAGAGAAACTCTTTCTTCTAGCGGTGCTACTACGTCTAAAAAACCCGCCCCTAAAAGATCCTTTGTTCGTGAAGAGTTGCAAGTTGTCCCACCAAACACAGTGCCGATTAGTTAAAAAAAAGTATTTATTTTTTGTTAAACTTATGATTTATTTATTTTTTTTTTGCTAAACTTATGATTTATTTATTTTTTTGCTAAACTTATAATTTATTTATTTTAGTCTTATTTTTTGACTTATTTTGGGTTTAGCCAGTCATGTGTTTGCTTTTCAATGTTCTGTTTGATTGTCTCAGTGTCTACCTGTTGCGAAGTAAAAGTCTTTCTCCACTCCTTTTGAAGTTCAATTTTTTGTCGCCTGTAATCCTCACCATCGGCCATAAGCTTCTGAAATTCTTCGTCTGTAATGTTTTCATCCTGTATTGATTTGCTTATTCTTAATTTTAATGAACAAAGTTTTGCTGATGCTAGGGCTACAATGGCAGTGTGCTTTTGTAGTTTAGGCGTTAATTTTTTTAAAACAGCGCTCACAATCATAGACATGGCGCCTAAACCTAGTCCAAGGCTCCCTAATGCTAAAGAGGCTGGTGCCCCGGCCCCAGTAGCTAAAAGAGCAACACTAGACCCGGCACTTACGCTAGCTACAGCTGATGAGCCAGTAATTACATGAGAAAGAGTACTTAAAGCTTTAGCATATTTCTTTCTAGTAACCCTATACTTATCTAAGTCACTTTCTATTTCTTCTTGAAGTTCAGTTATTTGCTCTAATCTAAACTTTTGAGCCTCCATTTTTAATTAAGATTAATTTTATTAATTAAGATTAATCTTATACATATCTTCTTATTAATCCTTCTGGCAGCACTTCATCAACAGAGTAAAACGCAATAAAATCAACATACTTAATGAAAATAAAGTCAAGTACTGTTAGTTTGTCTTTGTCAACCATCACAGTAACCTTGTCAGATGATATAAGGGTGTTTATTTCATCTCCGTTTTTAGTAATAGCAATAGCGAGCTTCAGAGGAGCATCCAAGTTTTCAGCCTTTATTTGTATGCCTCTAATTAACGTATGTTCTGGCAAACTAGAATCAGCCTCCCTTGGAGCAATAAATAAGCGAAAAAGCATCGTCATTTGCCTAGGCAGTGACTGTAGCGTTGGAGTAAACTCTAAGCCAACGGTGTCATCCCCCACTTCAGCTAAGGGCCTCTTTCTCTTTAGCATATATTCAGAACCCTGACTAGTTATTTCAATCTGTTTTTTCTGTTGTGTTCCTGGGACTAGGCTAACAAGAACGGGACCTGCATTCAAAGCTTTTCTAAAATTGTTTTTCTTATCAAAGTATACATTAGGGCTTCGTAGTTCAAACTTTAAATTCCAGTTAATGTTAGGAAGCAACGCCCAGGCATTCTCTCGTTTATGAAGTTTGTATTCGTGTTTGCCAAAATCGTTTGTTCTTAGATTTCTTATCTCTTCCAGGTTAGGATACTGCTGTCGTTTTTTGTCTTCAATTTCTGTTCGTTTGTAAACCCCATCGTTGGTGTACTCAAATCCATAAACATTTCCTGGAACTCCTATTAGATCAAACTCAGTTGTGTCTGCTAGGTCTTTTAGCTCTACTGCAGTGCATTTAGGAGCTAGCTGCGCTTTTGATTCTGGCCCTCGAGACATTCTTTTTAATATTAAAATTATAATAAACAATTTGTTATAAACAATCTATAATAAACAATCTATAATAAACAATCTGTAATAAACAATCTACAATAAACAAACGTATTGAACAGGAGGGTCAGTCCGTAAGCATAGCTTAGCGTGCTTAGATTTTTCTAACTGCTCTTTTATTTTTTTTAGCTCATCTTTGTCCCTGATTATATAATTTTCACTTAAACATTCTTCAAAACTATCTTTGTCTTTAGTATAGAATAAGATGACTGATTTTAACTGCGATCTAAAGTCTTTTAAGACAGCATTGTATTTTTGAGTTAAGAGCCACACAGAAACTAAGGCGTGGCGGCCACTAAAGGCTAGCTTTGATAGAGCTTTTCTTTTTTTAACAATGTCTCGTTCAGCTGAACAGTCATCAATAATAAACAGCGTTTCAGTTCCCTCAAATAGTCTATAGTAATGCTCTAAACAGTCGCTCAGTTTGTCGCTGGGGTCAACTAAAAATATATTATCGTCTGTCCAAATAAACTTCCTTTCTTTGTAAGACTTGTTGTGCTTAATGGTTGTGCAGAATATAACAATGTGCTCGTAGTGAAACCTGTAGACTGTTTGTAACAAATCAAGTACGAAGACAGTTTTCCCACACCCAGTAATCCCGCAGATAAGAGAACAGTGCGGATCTTTGGGCAGAAACTTCAAACTATCCATCTGTTTTTATTAAAATATTTCTTCTGCATTTAATAAGCCACATCTTTTAGCCTGTTTTCTTCAATGTTTAGCTGAGCATCACAAACCATAAAAATATGAATTTGTATTGGTGCGTTTCCGTCTGCTTTCTTGTGAATATTTATTTTTATGCCATCTTGTCCCACCCTTTCTCCACTTCCAAACAATCTGTTGTCAAATGTGGATCTAAAATCCAGCCACAGCCCATATTTGGTTATTAAGTAGTCTTCGAGTCTTACATCATAAAGGCGAAGTTTTTTACATACACGATCAACTGCAGGATCTCTTTGCCTACCTCCAGCAAATAACTTTCTTATTTCATCAAAGTGTTGGTGAGGTAAAAGTCCGCGACCCGAATACAACTGATCAGACTTACCATTTATTGCGCAGTCAACCTTCTCAATTTTTGGATTATAAAACGCTTCTGATTCTCTATGAAAAGGAGTTGTTCCTTCAGTAAACAAGAACAAAATTCCTTTTAAAGACTTTAGTGACTGATTTAGATGCATATTCCAGAGAGTGTCTCGCTTGTTTCTATTTTCTGTAGTGGAGTGTATAACTCTTTCATAATAAATAACTGTTTTATTTTTATACTGGGTTAAGATTGTTCTGGCCAGTTCAGGGTTAGTAACAACATCAAACTCAAGAGAATTGTCGCTAACTGTGTATTTAGCTTCAGGATCTTCAGACAGAACAACAGAACCGCTAGGATTAAATGTCAGTTCATAAGTAAGTTTTTCTTTTAGTGCACCTTGGTAATATGGCATATGCGTCTTTAACAGCTCAAAATCTAGAGGGATGCAGAATCTGTTGCCAAATGCTTCTGCTACTGCTTCATCTTTAACATCATCCTTTGCATCCTCCGCCCCAACTCTGTGCTTGAGACCGTTTGGATTTTGTATTCCCTGATAAACTTTCTCTTTTCTTTCTTTTTTAGGCAGCCATAGGTCAGAATAGAGAGCAAAAATGTCTGCCTCGCCTAGTACAAATACTTCTCTACCCTCCAGTTTGATTGCTATATGATTAACAATTGCCCTGCCCAAATTAGCAACAACAGTAGCATTAGGATCTTCCGATGTAATATCTATTTTGAATGATAGTTTAGCGGTGCCTGGCATTATAACATCGCCAGCGCCAAGATCAGGGAACTTAACTATTAAAGTTTGTCCGGGCTGAACTGTTGATGGAGTATTTACACTAATTACAGTCTGCCTTATACCTTTTACGCCGTGGGGTTCTTTCTCTTTTCTGTATGGATCGAGGTCGCAACCGTATGAGTTCATTTTTTATAAAACAAAAAAGAATATAAATAAAAAATATGGATGAAGATTTTGACGCGATTGATCCTATTGAAGAAGATGATGAAACAGAATCGGGCCCTTCATTAGAAGATGAACTTGAAGAAGCACGTTCTTCAACCCCCTCAGTAGAAGAAACACCCCCTGGAGTTATTACAGCTCGTGCAGAACTATTAACAAATAAAATTAACTCATTCTATAGAAGCATAGGACTAGAGCCGCCAGAAGGGCACAGTGCTTTTGATTTTAAGATGGATAAAAATAATCATCTGTATGTAAGGACTAGTAAAGGCCTTGTACGACTTACTACAAAGCCAGACCCAACCAAGTTTTTAAGCATGAGCACAATTCTTAGAGAACTCCCTGTTGCCGACCGAAGGCGGTTAAACTTTATTAGCAATCTAAGGCCTGAGGCTGTTAGTGCTTTACAGAACGTGAAGCGGAGGTTGCCAACACGATCTGAAATACAAATGATCTCTATTCAAGATTTAGGTCAAAGAACAGATGAGCTAATAGCAGAAATTGAGACGAGTTTTAATGAGGAGACGCAGTTAAAAACAATTGTCGGTTCGCCTAGTCAAAGAGAACGTGAGCTGAGCCCTGAAGAAGAGGCAGCTTTACAAACAATTGATGACCCTCCATTGCCTGAGAGTGTACACAAGAATCTTAAAGCTGCTATACGTGAACTCAGGGGTCTTGATGAAACTCTGCAGAGAATAAATGGCGAGCTAAAAAACAACTTAGCAAAACTTGGCGAGCTAGAGAGAGAGATAAGAGAAGAAAAAAATAAACTGGCCGATGCAGATGATAACAATTTAGGGCTAGAAGAAAAGGCTAGAATACAGGCGAAAATACAGGAGTTAATGTTACTAAAGGCAGCCAGGTTAGAAACGCTGTCTACTAACAGAGAACAAATAGCATCACAAACAAACAGAATCAGAGAAACTATAAACAGACTCCTTCATGAAAATACTACGTTAGCAGAAAGAATAAGGACTCTGTTCAGAGAGCAGGGGATTACAATAGTTAGTATATTAACGGCCATTGGGTTTGCTATCTCTACACTGGTTTATGCATTAACTGGCAGTGCGCCAACAGGACCAGTAGCTCCTCCAACGCCTCAGCCCGGTAAAAGCTGGATTAGAAAACAATTGCGCCATCTAGCAAACTTATTAAAGAAGTTAGCAGCTAAAGCGCTTGATGCTCTGCCTGGCATAATAGGCAGTGTTGTTAGTTGGGTTTTGTCTACTATAGGCAAAGTGGCTGGCTATATGGCTGACCATCTGTGGACGTTAGGAGTGCTGGCCGCTGGTTTAATTTTTAGTGAAATAAAGTATGGCTAATCCAGTAAAAGTTAAAAACACAACGAGGGCTGTCTTTTCGCTAGTGTGACTGTCAGTGTGAGGTACATCAACAGGTGGCGTGCTTTCTGGTTCTGGCTGTGGGGCGCTTATAACTGGTGGTGGATCGCTTTCTGGCTGTGGGACGCTTATAACTGGATCGCTTTCTTCAAGGCTAGGTACTTTTTTTAAAATGGATGGAGCAGGCCTTGTGTTTAAGCCTTGATTGTGTCCTAAGTTTTGATTGTCTCCGGCTATAAGGATTTCATTGTTATAATTCTGTATCATGCCAATCTGCAGTCTAAGGTCAGAGGGCAACATGTATAATCCATGACCAACAACAAAGTCAACCTTTGACCTAGCATGTGAAAGAACGTTTTGATACCTTTGTATGCTGGCAGGCAAATCAACAGCAGAGTTAATAGCATCTTCTAAATTGGCTAGAAATTGTTTTCTGGCGTCAAAACCTGTAGATTGATCTACTATGCTAGATTTAGTCTGTGCTTGCGCTCCTAATAGACACCAAACGTATGTTCTTATGGAGTCATTAAGCCTTTGCACCCCTGGCATTGTTAGACCTTCACTTTCATCTAAGATAAATGTTGCCCAAGCATTAGGATGTTTTTGTTCTATGGACCCCAATCTAACTTGGGAGTTTGACTTAAAAGAGGTGTGGCCGGGCCAGTAGTCATAAGTATATTCTCTTTTTGTACCCCACAAATACAATGTGCCTAGCCCATGATTGCGGTCTAACTTTTGTCTAAAGTCAGTTGAAGGATTAATGTTAAATTCATTGCAGATTCTTTCATATGCATTATTGTCCATTGGGCTGAGAAATGGATTAAACGCGTTGTCATTGGGGAGGCGTACTTGTAGTTCAGTTAGTATTCGTCTGTACTGGTAATAAACATGAAAGTTATATACTGACCTTACTAAAAGATTGGGGTGGTTTAAATGGTTTGCATATGAAACACCGCAGCCTGTGGTTGCGCAGTAAATAGCAAAATTTAACTGATTCTGAAAAAAAGCCATAGGGTGAGATGACCATGCTGATGGCACTCTGTCACTCTTTATTGGAGGATTTAAATATCTAGTTAGTGGGTTTACAAGTCTGACTTGAAAGTCGTATGATCCATCTACTGCAATTGTTAAATTGCTAAAGTCCAAAGATTTGGGGTTATAAAACGCTCCTACATTGTAAGTAGCACTTTCATTATATTTAAAAGGCTCCATTTTTAAATTAGTTTTTTTAAATAGTTATAAAAAAGATGTACATCTATATAACCAAGCAAAACGAGCGTGTGTTCTTAACGTACCCAATTACCAATTGGAGCGGGAGTTGTAGGATTGCCCTTAGAGAAATTGGTTTTAAAGTTATGTGGGTTAACATATCTGAAGGAGCTCAAAATAACTGGATTAATGTTGATAACGAGCAAGGCAATCAAATAAACCATATACAAATACCTGATGGTTATTACAACTTTTGTTCTTTAAAAGAAGTACTTAACGAGTTTGGCATATTGTTAACAATTAACGAGGCGAACCTTAGAATTACTATGAATTTTCCACTAGAAGAAAAAAGAGAGTACACTTTCCCTAAAGGCCTAGCTAAAATCTTGGGCTACAAAGATTATAGATTTAGCACAAGTGAAAGCATCTATCAATTTGAGGGTAATAAACCTTCTGATTTTCTCATAAACCCAGTGTTATATGTCCATTTACAACAGTTAAAAACAAATACTAATTTGCTTAATGGTCATCCATCTACAGTTCTAAGAGTGCTACCGTCAATTAAGGCGGGGTTTTGCGATTATCAGCTATATGGGTTTGATGGAGACAGCCAATTTAAAGAATTAATTGAGGGAGCTATAAATTCATTAGATGTAAAAATAATTAATCAAGATGGAAGGCTAGTTGTTTGTTCTGACTTATTAATGGTGCTGGAAGTAGTAAGGGCTAAGTCTTGTGGACGTTGATAGCTGAGAGAGAATGTCAATATCCATGCTCTATATTACCAAATCTTATCTAGCACGCAGCCCCCCATTTTTCAAAGTACCAATTACGTCAATTTTGGAGGTTTTGGGGTGTTAATTTTGATTGAAAAGAGGTGTTAATTTTGGCCAAAACTAGCATGTGAAGGACGTGATTTGTATGTGAAAAGGGGGGTTTTCGTGCAAAATAAGATGGGTGGCCGTGAACTCCCATAGTTACATTCTCTAATGTTTGTTTATTAACAAACTGAAACTGTATTCCCGTTTAGGAGCGACTGAAACTTCCTCAGCGCTCTTGTGAAGGTTTTATTAAAAAAAAAAAAGTATTGCTGTTCTGTTATCCTATGACTTGTTAGGGTAACAAAACGAAATTGTTTCGGAAAATGTGAATAGATGAAGTGAGTGTTATAAGAAGTGGTCTTCAGAAAAAAGAAAAAAAAAGATTTTGTTTATTTTGTAACTTAATTGGCTATGAGCTTCTGGATGAAGAAAAAGTGTCTATTCTAATATGGTTTGCAAGAAGATGGAGAGTTTTGATGCTATGGATAATAAGCTCCCAGAGTGAGCGACATAGACTTTTGTTTTTCATTCTGATGTGTGATGTGTTTACATGGGTATCAATATATGTGTTGTTAAACAAAAGTGTGGTGGAAATCTTTCCCTCGCATATAGTGAAGCTGATGAGCTGAAGTGAAGTGAGCGTTCTTGTGTTACAACAAAAGAAATGAACATTTCCTGAATTGACAAAAGACATGGTGATTATATGAAATGAATTGAACAGTCTTGTTTACAAGAAAGCAAATGAACAGTGTGTGAATTAACAAAAGACATTTATAGTTTGAACAAATAATCATCAATTGTGTAATGGAATTATTGTGTGTAATGAATTGTATTCATGGTTTATTGAAGAGGATCCAGATGGAAATCCTTTTCCCTAATTTGGAAAACTAGAGTCTGAAAGGTTTATTAATTTGGAAAACTAGAGTCTGAAAGGTTTATATGGAAATCCTTTCCTGTGCAATGTTATGATTCCGGAAAAGGGAATGTTGTAATGTTATGATTCCGGAAAAAAAATATTGTAATGAATATGAACGAATATGCTGATATGTGGCTCAAGTTCTAGTGAAATATAATGTGGCTAATGAATATGAAGATAGTTGTGATTGCAATGAATAGTGGCCATGATAATCAAGGTAGTTAATCAGCGGAGCCGGATGAGCCAGAAAGCACATTTTATAGTTCTCTTGCCCCCAGGTTGATAGTGTTCCCTGGACTGACGGGGACTGGCTGCTACCGCGTTAGGGCCGGGGCCATAGCTGTGTTGACGCCCCGTTCTCCACCTGTTTGCTGTTGGTGTTGAGAGGCCGGCCTGAGCGCCGACAATTGCCCTACCTGCCACTGCGCCCGTGACCGACCACTGTTGGGCCAGTGGGTTGGAGACGTCGCTGCTGGTGAGCCAGGACGTCGCCCCTTCTTTTGTGCCAGCGACCTGCGTCCGAGGCCGCCGCTGTGTGTGTGGTGTGTGTGCCACAGCTCTTGGTTGGTGTTGAGCCACAGGTGGTGTGTGTGCCACAGCTCTTGGTTGGTGTTGAGCCACAGCTCTTAGGTGTTTGAGCCACAGCTCGTAGTTGAGACTGTCACCGTGTTGCTGACAGAGACGCCACGAACATGTTAGTTTTCTTTTCCTTCTTTCTTCATTGTGAGCCACAGCTCTGAAGAGACTCTGTTGCCAGACTTGACTCGTCGCTGCCGCCGTCGTCATCATCGTTGGACCCGCCAGTTTTGATAGCTATAATTGTATTGACTTGTTGTGTGTGTACACCTGATGGTGGGTGTACCAACCTACGTTTAATTGTGTGTTTATTTTGTATGTGTTTTGCTTGATGGCTCGGGCGGCATAAAAAAAAGAAGTGTTATTTTGTTGCCTCGCTGTCCATGTTCGGGTGAGTGGGTGTGTGTATGTGAATTAGAAAAAGTCGTGCATGCATCCATAATTCTGAGTGAGTCAGACTTCCACACACACGCACTTCCATCCGTAACATTTGTCCATGTTTTATTGTTCGTGTAGGGACACATTCACTCAGCGTGTGCCAAAAACAGAACGGAAGGAAGGCTGAAAAGACGGAAAGAAAGACGAAAGAGAGAAGGAAAGAAGGATGACAGAAAGACAGACAGCAAGATAGAGATACAATGGAGAAAACAGAGATAGAAAAGAAGAAAGAAGGAAAGTAGGAACGAAAAAATACACATGGAAGGAAATGTACAATAGAAACTTCCTAAGAGCACATTAATGACACAAACAAGCGTCAGGTGGCTGTCTTCGGTTTTGTACGTTTCTTGCCATATTTAGGCGTTTCTATTGCGAGCAATTCCTGTCCTTAGTCATTGCCGAACGGGCTGTGAGCCTCTTCGATCTCTCAGCAGGGTTCAAGGGACACACACCCAGATCGGCGATCTCTCAGGCCCAGCGCAGTTGCCAGAAGAGTTTGCTGTGGTCCAAGCTGAAGTTCTCCCCGTCCATTGTCTTCTGTGTGTCAAACTGATCAGGGTACCTTCTTCATATAGGGAAAGGAACACTGGTTTTCTGTCCGGAAACAAGACAGCTGCGTTGTAATGCCTGTTGGGCCTTAGCTACGGTCTGGTTGGTCTTTTTTCGTCTCCATGAACCTACTTAATTGTTTTTTTTTTATCTGATTTCTTTTTGAAACCACTATACTTGTGGACAAAAGAAAACTGAAATTGTGAAACAGAGTTCAGAGGTTTGAAAGACTTTCGAATGATTCAATATTTTCTTCTACATTACCCCGTGTTTTGAAGGAGGGGTCGCTTGCTATTGCATTCTTTTTTGGGGGGTGGTGGTTTGAGTTATTCTATCTTGGCATTCGAACTCTCTGTCTCTCTCTTAGTTTGGTTATCTATCTATATATCTATCTGTTTGTCTGTCTGTCTGTCTTATCTATCTATGCGTTTAATTAGTTAGTTATTTAGCTACTAGCTAGATAGCTAGGTAGTCACCTGGCTAGTTAATCAGTTTGTCGGTTGCTTGGTTGCTTTGTTGGCTAATTAAGTTAATGCCTTTGAATTTTCCGACTGGTTCTATCACCCCATTTCTTTTAAAGTTTGTCATTTTATCCTCTATTATCTTTCCTTTTTGTCACTTTATCCTCTGTTATCTTTCCTTTTCTTTTCCTTCTCCCTCACTGTTTAATGTATTCGGAATGACAAGTTTGGAAAATAAGTTCGATTCTCTCTCTCTCTCTCTCTCCTCTCTCTCTCTCTCTCTCTCTCTCTCTCTCTCTCCCCCCCCCCCCCCCCACCACCCACCCCCACTCCCCACCCCATCTTTTGTGATGGGATGACGAGATGCTTCGTAGTTCGTAGTGGAAAGTCCAGTATCCGTTGCGATGGGACATTGCAGACAGATGGGGTCACAGGATACCGCTGTCTGTCATGTCTTCTTCCACGTGGGAAAACAGCAGTTTGACGTAATTAGTGTTTCCCCATTTGGGAGGAAAAAAATCGCCATGTTCATTTATTTCCGTTCTCTGTCTGCATTGTCTTTGCCAGCATAGTATTTGTGTTTGACAGATGACCAAATAAACAAATAGAAGTGGTGAAATAAATGTGATTTCGGCATTTTCTCACCTCTTCTTCTTGGATATTCGTGGTACGATATTTCTTGTGATTCTGAGTTCTCCATGTTCACCTTTCACCTTGGTTTTGTGTTATTCTGTATCTCCTTCTATTCAATTCACAATAAACAGACTTTGTTTCTTGTTCTTTCTCATTTTCACTCCTGTTTGTCTTGTTGCCTCAAGTTAGGGTTTGTTCTCGTTTCATGTTCCACGATTTACTAATTCGTGTTTATATTTTAATGATTACGTTTGGCTTTAATTTCGTTGGTTACATAGCAAAGCGTATGTTGGCCATCTTACAATGGTAACAGTCCGCCAGATATCCGGTGATTTCCTCCTTAGAAGAAAGCTGTGGGCCCGTGACCAGCTCGCTGTCTGTCATGTTACTGAAGTCGACATTGGGCTGACACTGATCACACAGACACTGGGAATCAGTCCACACTGTCCACACAGATCACATTTAGGAAGAATCTCAGGTGACATTTGCGGACATGAATCACACTGACTGGGCGAGACACTCCACTTCGCTGACAGAGATATCACACACACACACACACACACACACACACACACACACACACACACACACACACACACACACACACATACACACACACGCGCGCGTGCGCGCGCGCGCGCGCGCGCATAGAAAGATGTCCACTCTGCTGAGACTGATCACACAGATCGGGGGGAAATATCAGTAAGAGGAGGCTGAAAAGCAAAGTCCGGTGAGCAGGTCCTCTCGAGACGAATCAAGTTCTTTAGAGGCGATGTTTCTTAAGTTCACACAAACCAGTCACATTTGGCAAAAGAACAATGCGCTTTCCGCATGTGCAGTTTAACCGCTGATCATTGAGTCAATCTTAAAACGACCATCCGCAAAGCCTTCGTCAATAAACAACATGTAGTATTGTGTTTTAGACCTGGAGAAGGCTTATGACGCCACTTAGAAATCTGCAATTCTAATGGATTTCATATCTTGGTGTTCAAGGTCATCTCCCTATTAAAAAAAACCCCACCTTTCTGACTGATTGGCAGTTCCAAATCCGTGTGGGCACCGGGCTGTCGGATATACACGGGAATGACTTGGGTGTACCACAAGGGAGCTTCCCTTCTCCTGCTCTCTTCAGCATTAACATGAAGGAGATTGTCAATTCTGTAAACCATGGTCTCACGTGCTCTGTGTAAGTCGGTGGTTTTGCACTGTATGCACTGTATAGAGCCACTTGTGCTGATGTACAACGTCGACTCCAACTTTCCGTAGACAGCGGGCACGGGTAAACGGGCTTACTTTTTTAAAATACCAAAAGTCAGTTTCTACTTTTCCCCAATTTTTGATAGTAATTTGGTGACCTGGATCAGTCCATCATTCTAGCTGTGAAGGAAGCGAATCAAGAACTGTAAACGTCACATCCGGCACATTAAAAGTGTGTGTGTGTGTATGTGTGTGGTGTGTGTGTGTGTGTGTGTGTGTGTGTGTGTGTGTGTGTGTGTGTGTTGTGTGTGTGTGTGTGTGTGTGTGTGGTGTGTGGTGTGTGTGTGGAGCGTGCGCGCGCGCGCAAGCGTGCGTACGTGCGTGCTGCGTGCTGCGTGGTGTGTGTGTGTGTGTGTGTGTGTGTGCGTGTGTGTGTGTGTGTGTGTGTGTGTGTGTGTGTGTGTGTGTGTGTGTGAGAGAGAGAGAGAGAGAGAGAGAGAGAGAGAGAGAGAGAGAGAGAGAGATTCAGATGTTTTAATCGTATATAGGCCATTGCCCCTCGTGATGGGAGTAATTGAACAATCATTTCACTCAATGTTTTTTTTTTATATATACATATGATAGTGTTAAAAATAACGTTTTACGAGAGAGCAACTTGACGCAGCTGAAATGCGTTATACAAAACAAAAAAAAAAACAAAAAAAAAAAAAGGTTTTTGATGGTTCTTTCGTGTTTACATTCCAAAAGTAAATTTAGTCGAAACAAGTTTGGAAATTTATGAAATTTTGTAGGAATGTATTGCTTTCTCAAGCTACTTACAGCTGCGCAACACAGAATAAAATGGGCATCATCCCCTTTACTGTTTTTACACAGTGGGCACATTAAATCAACGTCATTATAGGATCAATATTGGTAGCGATGCCCAGCGATTTCTGAGACGCCAGGTCTGAACCTTGTCAACATAATGTTCAAATGTATATCTAAATTCAGCAACACATGAGTTTGCACATCAGAAACCGTGCAAAACGTTCTGTACACACTAAATCTATCACTATTCTTATTATGGAAATCCCATTCCTGCCACATACATAAAATTAATCTTTTCTTGAAATCATGTAAGAAAGCATTTATTTCCTCCACATCTTGAATTGTCCAAACAAATCCATATCCAAACATATACAGCTTACAGTGAAATTTTGAAGCCCAACTTCTTTTGTCACGCAAATCTAAATCGAGCAGAATCCGGTAGGCTTTGCGTGGTAGTCTTGACTCATCCATTCAAGTTAGGTTTAGCCAAAATCAAATACATTTGACTACTGAATTGATAAATATCGGATATTGATTCGTTTCCCCATATATTAGATCATTTAGTGTTCTCATTTCAACCCTTATATGCTTTTTAAGGGGAAACAGAACTTTTTTTTTTTTTTCAGAATGTTGAGCAGTTTTCTAGCACACGACCGTCTATAACGGAAAAAATGAGTAAAATGATCAGCGACACCAAATCTATCTTAATCATAATGCGTGTCATATGTTTGTCTATTTTCATTGACACATAGACAGGTAAATATCGTAAATGTTTATGCGTTCTGTATAATTCAAATCTGTGACTGTTCTGTACGTGAGAATTCCAATTTTGCCAACTGCAATCAACCAGTCTTTCTCGCAATACCTTGATAAAAAAAAACATCCACATTACCAACACCCTGGTTCATCCATACAAATCCGAAACCATATTCACACAATTTCATTCTCACATTAGTCACCCAGTGCTTTTTTCCTCTGTCATCTGAGTGTAACATCATTCGATATGCTTTGTATGGTAATCTGTAATCCTGCATCTGAATCATTTTCAGCCAGTATCGAACACATTTAATGGCGGAATTCAAATATATTTGAAATCTAGCTGTTTCACCATATACCAAATTATTTTGGTGTTTGCAATGATACTCCAAGGAATTTCTTCAAAGCAAGAATATGGGTTGTCTCACATTGTACAATAGCTGCAGCATCAAGGCCCCATACTTCAGCGACATACTGTACCATAGGTTGAACCTGGGCATCAAATAACTTCAAAAACAAAGTAAGGGAGTCATTATTTCGTAACGACAATTTCTTTAGTATGCACAGAAATACAGTTTTAGCTCTACTTGCTAAATCCTTGCAAGCAAAGACAAGCTCAAGGGCGTTGAGAAATATATACCTAGGTATTCATTTACAACAGGCATTATAGAACCATTATATGTCCATCTCTCTCTCGCTGCAAGATACCCACCCTTTCTAAAAAACAATTACATTGCTTTTTGCCATATTAACTTTTAATTCTAATGAAGCAGCAACTCTTTGTAATGTGTCTAACCGATTACTGTTTTTGATACCAAGGCTACATCGTCAGCCAAAAGAAGAATGAAAATCTCCAAACCATCATTTATAAAATTTGCACCGTGCCTTCCACAACGTATAACTTCCTGTGTTAATTCTTTAATGAATAAAGAGAACAGAAGAGGGCTACAGACATCGGCCTGTTTCACACCAGAAGTAAAATTTATATGGTCTTCGAAAGCAGCTCGAGATCGCACTCCTGTCTTTACACAATCATACATACTTATAACACATTTATAAAGTTTCCCACGAATACTATTTTTAAGTAGGATAGGCCACAGCAAAGGTCTATCAAATAAATCAAACGCCTTCTCAAAGTCAATGAAAGCAACATACAATTTACGATTTAAACAAAACTGTTTTTGTACAAATGCCATCAGTGTGAACATGTGGTCAACAGTAAAATAATGTTCTTAAACCCAGCTTGATATTCTCTGTTAATGTTATTTTCTTCCACCCACTCCTGTGATCTCCTGTTGATAATAGAACGGTACAGTTTACGGCAAATGGTACACAACGAAATTGCTCTGTAATTATTTGAATTGTTTGCAACTCCTTGTTAATACAATGGGATAACAATAGACTCGGACCAACATCAAAAAAGGAGTTTAGAAAAATTAACTAAGAAATCTATAAACAAGTTTGACTGGCAAGCAGTTTTCATTAGTTCACCTACAACTCCGTCGGGTCCTGCAGCTTTGCGAGGTTTGATCTTTCTCAGAGCAACTAGAACTTCTTCTTTGGAAATGGGACGATTTATATTGTTATCGTCGTAATCGGTTTCATCGATGTAATTTTCATTTCCCAGATCGTTATGAGAGCCTGCATTTCTATCAAGCAGATCCCTAAAACCCCAACCAACCAGAGAGAGAGAGAGAGAGAGAGAGAGAGAGAGAGAGAGAGTGTGTGCGTGCGTGCCTATGTGTGTGTGTGTGTGCGTGCGTGCGTGCGTGCGTGCGCACTTGCGTGCGTGCGTGCGTGCGTGCGTGCATGCGTGCCTGTGTGCCTGCCTGTGTCCCTGTGTGCGTGGAAGCATGCGTGTATGCGTGTGTGCGTGCGTGCGCGCATGCGCGCGCGCGCGCGTGTGTGTGTGTGTGTGTGTGTGTGTGTGTGTGAGAGAGAGAGAGAGAGAGAGAGAGAGAGAGAGAGAGAGAGAGAGAGGAGAGAGAGAGAGAGCGTATCTGCCTACGTGATTTTGTGTTGGGGAGGGGAGGGGGGGGGGGAGGGGGGATCCGTGCGTTCATGCATGTTCTTTGTCTGCCAGTCTGTCTATCTGAATGTCTCTCTCTCTCTCTCTCCTCTCTCTCTCCTCTCTCCTCTCTCTCTCTCCTCTCTCCTCTCTCTCTCACCACATTTTTATCCTCCCCTTTTTTGCATGGAACCAGCAATGTTCACCTTTCATCCCACTCTTCTGTCGTGTTGTCATAATCTACTACCCCCATATACCCATGGCGACTCCTCTGTAGAACGTCACATTGTGGAGCTTCCATTCTACGTGGGGAGGTTCTGGATTAAAGGAAAAATAAAGCTTTTTGCGACACTGCTTTGTCGTCAGCAACCCCCCCCCCCCCCCCCCCCCAAAGAAACAAAGAAACAAAGACGCTGCACTGTGCACTATGTCCTCGGGGAGCTTAGTGTCTTTTATACAGTAGCATCGTTCTATAGATTATATAAATAAAAAAGCAGAAAAACAAATGCATAAATAGATAAATGAATTACTAACAAACAAACAAACAAGTAAGTAACTAACTTACTAACTAAATATATTAGGAAATAGATGAATGATTAAGTTATCGAGAATTCATCAGGGACTTCCCCCCCCCCCCCTTTTTTTTTTTTATTAACAATTTTTAGTTGGAAAAAAGAAAATGATACGAGGTAATGAGAAGAGACATTGCTTGGAAGATGTGTTAAGGCATAATAATAATAATAATAATAATAATAATAATAATGTAACCCAGGTTTCTAAACGCACAGACCCAGACCACAAATAACCAAAACTCTGACTGTACGATTACTCTTCCAATTTTTATTAATTCTGTAAATAGACAAAAACCCAAACAACAATATTAACCTAAAACATGGGCTGATTCAATTTTCTGATGATTAATGACAAAGACTTGTAGGGTTGTGACAGAGAGAAGAAGAAAGGAGTGGAAAACTCAAAAGGGGCACTGCAAAAGAATACAAAACATAAAAATCTGCACAGGACTATGTGCGAAAAACACAAATAATAACAATGGCCAAACCAAAAGCCATCAAAGACCTTCAGCAAACATCTCAACTGGGAAACACACAATGAGGGACAATGCATCACTAATAAAGTAGTAGTGATCTTATCAAGTCCAAATCCACTTGACCCTGGTTATGGTAATGCCAAACACACTTTGATCCGATCCAGTGTTAAACTGAATACAGTGAGTTGCATACCAATATACTGAAAGCTTTTTGCTATCAATTGGCCACCTGACCATGGCGGCAAATCTGCTTACATCCTTTATCAGTTATCTAACTGAACCACTAGGCAGCAAGCCAGATCAATCATTCCTCTCCCAGGTTTCCAACAGATGTTCCCATAAAACCAGTTTCATACTACCATAGCCATTTTGATTAAAATCAGTCTCTAAATTGACATTAATAAAATAATCTTAAGGATAACAGTAATCCTTAAAAGCAAGTATTTTTTCTTTTCAACTGAGAAGGCAAAAATACAAACATCCTCTGAAATTTAAGGAAAACTTCTCCAAACTTAACACATGTGCCATGATTAAACCACAAAGAACCATGTACCAAACTTAACACATGTGCCATGATTAAAACACAAAGAGCCATGTGATGTAAACATTTCTTCTACTAAAACCATGTGATGTGACAAACACTATTTTACTGCAAGAACAAAGAGATAAGACACATTTGGGACCATGTGGCCAAGATTCCATTCTTACAAAATTATGTCTAGGACCATGTGGTGCTACTAACATTTTCTGCAAAGGACAGGGGAAAATGAGATTTATTTAGGACCATGTGGTCTAAAACACAATCTCTCA
>CM065735.1:46541828-46564328 GCA_033310375.1 Conus canariensis
TAATAATACATAGTTTATTATCATGATCACATTGTCCACCGATCATCATATCGTCCATCATATCATATGTGCATAAATAAATGTATTCGAAATTGTCATCGGGCTCTTCGTGTCTAATAGCCTGAATCAGAACGCGGGGTGAGTGAAGCATCCACACGCACCTCACCACATCCACTCCCCTGCAGTGTGACAGGTATGATGAGTAATCCTTCTGTGGTGAGTGCTCTGTGTGCTTTATTGTTCTTGCAAAGCGGAAGCCAGCAGAACCAGCACACAGGAGCTTGTTGCCGAGTAAAGAGTTCACTGAGCTTGCCACTGGATCCAAGTTACCCATGCAGAGACATTCTTCCATATAGGCGAGAGAAAAGTCTCAAAGAATAAACAAACTAAAAAAAAAAGAAAAAAGAAAAAGAAATATAGAAAAGAAACACAATGAAACATGCTCATTCGCCCCCCCCCCCTCCCGCCCGCAACGCCCCCCCCCCCCCTCCTCCACCCTCCCCGAAAAAAAAAGAAAGTGAATAAAACGAAAAACAACAACAAAATATTTTACTATGTTTGATCTGCACCATTACATGTATCGGTCTCACCATTGTGACGTCAACGTAAATTATGACGTCAACTTAAAATGACATAGGTAACTACATGACGAAAATAATAATATTTGACGAGAGAGGAGAGCAAGAACTAACGGCCGAGGCTTTGGTGTCCAGCCTAATTTATTTTGTTTTAATCGTCGTTTTCTCCGTAGTGTTACTATGTGGAGAGGCTGACTTTCAAGTCAGTAGTACGTTGATATTCACTGTGTATGTGCGATACTTCTGATGACGGTACCAGCGAAATATGTACCAGGAAATTTAATTGTTATAGACATGTTGTGAATGCTGTGTCGCCGAGAGTGACTTAAAACTCCTGCAAGAATATTTATGTGCTCTAATTGTACCACCTCATGTGCGTCGGTGGGCTGAAGTTATTGATGTGAACATTGTAATATCAATACACGGAGAAGCTAATTAATTTTTGTTTTAGGTCAACAATACGTGGAATCGAAGTTTATTGTGTTCTATGGGACTTTGCTGAAATCGTGTTCTCCGGGGATTGAATATTGGTTGCTGTGCCTTGTGAATCTACAGTTCTTCTATGGTTTACTGTGCTTTATGAATCTGCGGCTCTTCATCTGTGGACTGCTGTGCTTTGTGAATCTGCGGTTCTTCTTCTATGGATTGTTGTGCTTTATCAATCTGCGGTTCTTCTTCTGTGGATTGCTGTGCTTTGTGAATCTGCGTTCTTCTGCTATGGATTACTGTGCCTTGTGAATTTGCGGTTCTTCTTCTGATAGTTTGACGTGATTTATTGTGCTTGTTGTGTGGAGACCCTGTTTCTTCTTCTTCATCGCTTGTGTTTGTGAACGGCTGTGCTTATTATGTGGGGACCTTGGTTATCCTTATTTGTCTTCTTTTAGTGTTGTAGACTGTGGCTTGGGTACTGTGGAACCTGTAACATTATTCTCGTTGCGAAGGCAACGATCTTGATCGTAGCCGAAGCGATAGAATTATTTCCCTTCCGAGGCACTCTTCTAGGACTCTTGAATAAATAGTCGTTGTGTTCAAGCCACTCTCCTGCCATTCATTTGTATGCTTGGTTCTAACACACCCAGACACTTTACATGGTGTTAGAAGTGGGATGAGAACCCAAAGAAACAAACACTGTGATCATGACAGGTAAGGTTTACAAAATCTGAATTGATAAAAAAAAAAAAAAAAAAAAAAAAAAAAAAAGCCAGTTTGATCAATACAGTTTACCGGCCCTCCGACACTGTGCAAGAACGTCGTTAGGCTTTTTCAGTTTTGGTGTTCGGACATTTCGGCGTTTCAGTGGCAGACCCCTCGCATGCCATTCTGAAAGTGGTGCGAGGACTGGTGCTCGTTACGTTTCGATTTTATACACCAAATCAAAACGTCATAGCCTTCCATTTAGCGAATCAAAGACATATAACGTCGTTGAAGTAAGGGTGTGGTTTAGTGGTACGTATATTAAGTATGGCCTCCCAACAAAATCCGACCATGAATTGGACTGCCAACAATTTAGACACAGAATGGACAAAATTCGAAATCATGCTAGGCTGATGTTTCTTGGCCCACTGAAGAAAACAAATGGAGAGGAACAGGCAGCATACGTCCGTATATGGATAGGAGATAAAGGTAGAGAGATTTTCAAGTCATGGAACCTTTCAGAGGAAGACGGAAAGAAAGTCGACACCATTTTCGCAAAATTCAAAGCTCACTGTTCTCCAAAAAAGAACACTGTATTCGCTCGCTACATTTTCCAGGAAAGAAAACAAGACCAAGGAGAAGCATTCGATTCCTTTGTGACAGATTTGAGAAATCTGGTCAAAGACTGTGAATACGCGAACAGTGATGAGATGGTGCGTGACCGCATCGTAGCGGGTGTCCAGTCACGCGACATCAGAGAAAAACTCCTCACCGAGGGCGACACGCTGACAATGGACAAAGCTATCCAGATTGCTACAAATTTCGAGACCACACAACAATATCTCGAATCAATGTCAAGCAGACCAGCTGCCGCCGAAATAGCAGCAGTGCGTCAAAAACAACAAGAACGGCAGCGACATAGAGACCAGGACCATCCACGTCATGACCGGGATCACCAGCAGCAAAACAGAAACCGCTGCAGAAACTGTGGAGGAACTCACGACAGGAGATCATGCCCTGCATACGGACAAACCTGTCACTACTGCCAGAAACAGAACCATTATGAGAAATGCTGCCTGAAAAAGAGAAGCAAGCAAGCCGTCCACAGCCTTGTCCAAGAGGAAGCGGAAAATGATCAGGACGACTTCTATATCTACGAAATAAACGAGAAACCCACACGACCTGATACAGCATACGTCGAGCTCGACCTTGCAAATGGAGACAAGATGAGTTTCAAAATAGACACAGGCGCTCAGGTAAACATGATTCCCTTAAAAAACTACAAACAGCTGACAAAACAGCCACCTCTGAGCCAGACCAAACAGAGGCTGTACAGCTACACAGGACAAGCTCTCAACGTGAAAGGAAAGACCACCATGGACTGCAGCTACAAAGGAAAAACGATGAAACAAGACTTCATCATTGCGGATACTGGACACACACAGCCAGTATTGAGTCTCCAAACCTCCCTGGATCTAAACCTTATTAAACTGATTCTTTCTGTCAGTGAACCACCTCTCACAAAAGAATCAGTACTGACAGAATAGAAAGCAGTATTCAACGATTTCGGTTCACTGGAAGGAGAAGTCCACATCCACAACAGCGCAACGCAATCCCAAAAGTGCACGCACCTAGACGAGTGCCCCACTCCATGAAGGACCGAATTATGAAGGAAATCAAGAGGATGGAGAGCATGGAAGTCATCCAAAAAGTGACCGAGCCTACTGACTGGGTGAACTCCATGGTAGTGGTCGAAAAACCAAATGGAAAGTTAAGGATTTGCCTCGACCCCAAAGACCTCAATGAAGTGACACGACGTCCCCACTACCCAACGCCAACCCTGGATGATGCCTTAGCAAAAATGTCCAACGCTAAGGTATTCAGCAAGCTGGACGAACAATCCGGATATTGGCAACTCATGTTGGATGAAAAGTCCTCCTACCTGACCACATTCAACACACCGCATGGAGGCAGATATCGTTTCAAAAGACTTCCCTTTGGACTGATCTGTGCGCAGGACATTTTCCAGCGAAAGATGGATGAGATCTTCGAAGGGATCCCGGGAGTCACGCCACTGGTGGATGACATCATCGTATCAGGCTCTGACCAAAAGGAACATGACAACAACCTGAGAGCCACTTTGAACAGAGCAAAAGAAAAGAACTTGAAACTGAACGCAGGAAAGCTGACTGTTGGGGCACAGGAAGTTGAATACTTTGGCCACCTCATCACATCCAGGGTCTTAAACCAGACCCTGCAAAAGTTTCAGCCATCCTGAATATGCCACCTCCATCAGACCTTAAGGAACTCCAAACAGTACTTGGGATGATCACCTACCTATCAAAGTTTGCCCCTCAACTCTCTGAGATAACAAAACCTATGCGAGACCTCCTCAAAAGTGACACTGAGTTCGTATGGGACACACCCCAGCAAACTGCGTTTGAGAAAACCAAGCACGTGATCTCATCCCAACCTGTTCTCGCATTTTTCGACCCAACAAAGCCGGTCACACTGGAAGTGGATGCCAGCCAGCATGGACTAGGAGCCACCCTTCTCCAGGACGACAAACCAGTCGCTTCTGCCTCCAAAGCACTGAACGAAACGGAACAACACTATGCCCAAATAGAAAAGGAGCTGTATGCTATTCTGTTTGGGTGCCAGCGCTTCCACCAATACGTCTACGGCCGACAAACCATCGTGCACACTGATCACAAACTGTTGGAAGCGATCACCAAGAAACCTCTATCATCCGCACCACCCAGGCTGCAACGTATGCTCCTGCAGTTCCAAAAATATGACATCAAAGTCATCCATGTCAGTGGACAAAGCATACCGGTGGCTGACACTCTTTCCCGAAAGCACATCCCGTGCGACCCAAATGATCAGATGAGCAAGGAATTTGACACCCAAATACATGCTGTCATGAAGAACATGCCCATCAGTGATAACAAGCTGAAAGAAATACAGAACGCCACAAAAAATGACACACAGCTTCACCACCTCAAGACGCACATCAAGCAAGGATGGCCAGAGACCAGAAAACAATGCCATCCCAGTGCCCTAGAGTTCTGGAACTACAGAGACGAACTCACCATGATCGATGATGTTATCCTGAAAGGCGAAAGGATCTTCATCCCACCACTGATGAGAAAGATCATGTTGGAAATACTCCACGAAGGACATTTTGGCATAGAGAAGACAACCTGCGAGCCGACAAACACTGTTCTGGCCAGGCATCACCCAAGACATCAAGAACCTCGTCTCCACATGTCCCACATGCATACCCCACCTCCCCTCAAATCCCAAGGAACCCCTCATCCCCCATGATGTACCCTCCCGACCCTGGCAGAAAATTGGAACAGATCTATTCAAATGGGACAACAAGACATACCTAATCACTGTAGATTACTACAGATTTTTCGAACTAGATGAACTCACCTCGACAACCTGCATAGCCATCATCAAGAAGCTATGCACACAGTTCGCTCGACATGGAGTGCCGGAAACAGTCATAAGTGACAATGGCCCCCAGTACGCCTCAAATGATTTCGCCCTGTTCGCAGCCCAATGGGATTTCCACCACGTGACATCGAGCCCGGGATATCCGCAGTCAAATGGTTTGGCTGAGAAAACTGTCCAGACTGCAAAGAGGATCCTGGAAAAAGCACACACTGAAAGAACCAACCCAGAGCGGGCACTGCTGGAGTACCGCACAACCCCGGTGGATAATCTCGCATCACCATCACAGTTGCTGATGGGACGTCAGTTACGCTCCACACTTCCTGCAACCACCAACCAGCTAGCCCCCAAAACCATCCAACCCCACAGTGTCATGCAACGTCGACATGAACTACAGCAGTCCCAAGCGAAGCAGTACAACCGCTTCGCGTACACACTGCCTGAACTCAAGATAGGGGCGAAAACCCAAGTCCAGCTGTATACAGGAGACCGTTGGCAACCTGCCAAAATCATCAAGAAAGCAGACACACCAAGATCTGTCGAGATCCAGACATCTGACGGCAGCATCTACCGGCGGAACCGTCGCTTCCTGAAGGAGAATGTGGCCGCACATGCAAACGAGCCACAGCCAAGAAATGAACCCCAGCATGATACCAGTGCCCAAAACACTCAGCCCAGCGCCCAACAAGACGTCACTATCCAGACCCCGCCTGGATACGTCAGCAAGAGTGGTCGGCAAATTACCCCTCCAACAAAACTGGACTTATAAGATTCCTCACGGACGTGCGAAAGTTTTGGCCTGTGCGCCATATAAAGCGAAATTCATGTTTT
The DNA here is from genome assembly GCA_033310375.1 of Conus canariensis. Lineage (NCBI taxonomy): Eukaryota > Metazoa > Mollusca > Gastropoda > Neogastropoda > Conidae > Conus > Conus canariensis. The sequence continues at coordinate 46,547,831 of CM065735.1, forward strand.
GTACAGTGAATTGGCCTGCGCGCCAAACCATGGGTCTGCGAACCCAGCATTTGTATTACCCCGTTAAGTTATAGCAATATTCAGATAATTATTATCAGTTAAATAATTTTAATTAAAAGTTTCAGTTTTCAGTGACAATTTAGTCTGGAAATTATATGTGTACTTTTCAGTCAAGCAGACTTATATGATTTCAATTTTCATTTAATCCCCTCCCAAAGAACGAACTTTCAGAAAAAGGGAGATGTAACATTATTCTCGTTGCGAAGGCAACGATCTTGATCGTAGCCGAAGCGATAGAATTATTTCCCTTCCGAGGCACTCTTCTAGGACTCTTGAATAAATAGTCGTTGTGTTCAAGCCACTCTCCTGCCATTCATTTGTATGCTTGGTTCTAACACACCCAGACACTTTACAGAACCGAGTGTGTTGACTGCATATGTGAGACACTGTGGACGGCGCCGGCGAGATCTGTGAGTGATATCAAGATATGTACTATGATATCCTGATATCTGATGACTGAAGTTCCTGTGTATTATATCTTGATCTATATGCTATGTAGTGACATGTATTGATTTGTACCAGTTCACATGAATGTATGTTTGATGGTTCAGGCAGCATAATTATAAAGAAAAAAAATCTAACTCGTGTGTTGCCTGGCTATCCATGTGCGTTTGGTATGGGTGTGCGTAGGGAATAATTATTACACGCATCCAAACTTTTGAGAGCGAGAGTCAGACAGCAAAACACGCACCGCACACCATCCGTAACATCTGGTGACCCCGTAGTTAAATTTCTTTTGCTATTGAATTAAAAATCGCCTTAGTGGTAGGATTTGTTTTTGTACACCTATAATTGCCCAATTAGAAGTAATAGGTCACGTTCACAGGCTTTTCTTTTGAACAATTGAGTTGTGTTGTATTGCTTTGTTTTATGACTTTCTTGTCTACTTTCTTTCCCGTCTCCAGCGTAACGGGGTATCTCCTTCTGTATAGTTTCTGGAGATACGAGGGCCTAGTTCCTAGTTCTTCCTTCCTTTGTGGGCTTTATTTTCATTATCTTCAGTTATCTCTTTGATTATTTCTGTTTTTATCTTTACTTGGGGATTGTGTTGCTTCTTCAGCATTCTTAGGGTTCTTTTCTCTTGAATAAATGAGTGTGTGAGTGGCTGCCCTGAACCAGTTAAAAATATAAAATAAAATAAATGAATAAAATAACAACAACAGTACATTGATTATATTCGTTATTACTCTCATGTCATTGCTTGATTTATACTTGTTGCTGAAAATTTGGCATTGATTATCAATTGCGTTTTTCTTTCTCCCCATATCCCTGAAATTCTGTTTCATTGTTTATCTCTATCTTTTGCTGGTTGGGTTTGATAATACTTAGTCTTTTAAAGAGTGATTGTCGTTAATGTTTGTTTGAAAAAAAATCCTCTTTGGAATTCATATATATATTTTAGTGGACAGGGGTTTCAAACCTTTTTTGCTTGTGATAGCAATTGTTTGTATTTGATCCACTAGTGTGTGTGTCGGGTTTGACAGGACAATATTTCATATTTTCAACATGGCACAGAAGGCTAAGGAAGAAAGTCCTGTTGTGTCCTCTGTGGACGAGGACAAAGTTTTCGCTAAATATTTACAACGAGGTAAGGTATGTGGTTTGGAGGGACCAGCTCTGTTGGACTATGTTGACAAATGTATTGCCCAGGACATGGAAAGAGAGGAAAGAATGCGATTGAAAGAATTTCAGTTGAAAGTACAGGAAGAAGAGATAACTAAAAGAGAGCAGATACAAGAGATAACTAAAAGAGAGCAGATACAAATACAAGAGCAAGAAGAAACAAAAAGAATGCAAGAGGAAGAGGAAACAAAAAGAATGCAAGAGGAAACAAAAAGAATGCAAGAGATAGAGGAAACTAAAAGAATACAGTCACAAATAACTTCTCAGCAGAGTGCGGTCTCAGGACAGGACAGTGAGAGTCAGGGTTCTGGTTTTCCCAGGTTTAACGCCCCTCGTCCTACTTTTCCTAAGTTGCCCCCTTTCAAGGAAAGAACTGATGATATAGACAGTTACTTGTTTCGTTTTGAAACCCATGCTCGGTCCTTAGGATGGTCTGAGAGTTTGTGGGTTACATACCTGTCTGCACTACTTGAGGGTTCCGCTTTAACTCTCTATCACAGTCTCGCTGAAAATAATGTTGTGTCTTACGAGCTTTTGAAAGGGAGCTTGCTGAAAAAAATTCAATGTACTCCAGATGGTTTTCGTAAGCGTTTTCGTGAGGCTAAACCTAGCTCAGATGAACCTTTCGAGACCTTTGCAATTGAACTTAGACGTTTGTTTGACCGTTGGGTCTCTTTGTCAAAAAATGATAAGTCTTTTGAAGGTCTGGTGGATCTTATCTTGCGTGAGCAGTTTTTGGAGTGTGTCTCTAAGGACTTGGGCTACTTTTTTGTGTGAAAAAGATGTGAAAACGTTTGATGAAATGATCAAGTCTGCAGAGTCATACAGACATGCTCATCCCACTAAGGTGCTTTCTAGGAAAGCTGATGTAAACATTTTTGCTTCTGTTGGATACAAAACTCCTGGTCAATTTGATAGAAATCCGTATCCCGGTCAGTCTGATAGAACTCCATACTGTGGTCAGTCTGACAGAGGAAACAGATACTCTACTTTTCAAAACAGTGGCCACTACTCTGGTTCCTCAGCTGATCGTGGAAGTAACTTTGGTGGTAGCTGTTATTGTGGTCATCAGAGCTTTGGTCACTCAGCTGGTCGTGGAAATAACTTTGGCGGTAGCCGTTATCGTGGTCGTGGCGCCCGTTATATCTCTGGCAGTAAGAGTTCCTCAGAAAGTGCTTCTGATCAGTTTGCAAGTGTTGTGTGCTTTTTGTGTAAAAAGACAGGACATGTAGCTGCTAGGTGTCCATGGAAGTCAGGTAGAAACCCTTGTAGAATTTGCACCCTTAGCCACCCAGACACGTGTCCTTTTGTGGTTGGTAACTCTACTTTTGTCGAGAACTCAGCTGACAGCAAACAGTCCAGTGCCTGTTGCTCTGTTCTTGATACTCCTTTTGCTTGTCTTGCTGCTGGTGAGTTCACAGGCAAATTACATTTGGAGTCTAGTTCTGTGAATGGCACTTTGAGTTCTGTTCTGCGTGATACTGGTGCTACTATTTGTGGCGTTCGCAAACGGTTAGTTTCTGACAGTCAGATGTTAGGAACCACAGTGAAGTGTGTTTCTTTTGGTGGTCGTGTGGATGAATTTCCACTGGCTACAGTTTCAGTCAGTTGTCCTTATTTTGTGGGTGATTTGACTTGTTGTGTCTTTGATAGCCCTGTCACAGATCTCATTGTGGGTAATGTACCTGGAGTTTCTGTGAGCGGTGGGTTTAGTGATGTATCTGGTAAACCTTTCTCTTTAGCCGCCGTTACGAGGGCTAGAGAGAAGCATGTTGGGGACAAAAAGTCTTTGTGTCAGATCCCTGATGATCTGAACATTTCCCGTTCTGATCTTGTTCAGAAACAGAAGGATGAGTCATTGAAGTCTTGCTTTCAGTTAGCGTCTTCTGATGTATCTGCTGTGTCTACTTTTGATGTTGTATCGACAGTCTTTCTTTCACAAGGTACTTCAGTGCCTGGGTCAGAGATAGCACCTTTGGCTTGTGAGCAGGAACAGGTTTCTCTTGAGTGTTCTCCAGGAGTTGGTTTTTCTGTGGATCACTCTCTGGAGTCTGTTTGTACTGTTCATGAAGTAGTTTGTACAGTTGGTGTCGTCCAGGACTGTGATGACGCTTTACCCATTCCCACTTTAACTGTTCCAATGGCATCTTCTATGCCAGATGAAGATGTCCGCTCAGTGCAGTTTGATTGTACTTTGTCTGACAGCGGTTTCAGGGAGTTGCGTGCAGTCTTTGACGATTTTCAGGACATTTTGAGTCCTAAACCAGGTTCTTTCTCAGGTGATGTACTATTAGAGATTCCTCTTACTTCAGATGTACAAGTTAGAAAGAAGCGTTATGATATTCCCTTTTTTTGCCAAAGAGGTTGTCGAGAGAGAGATTGGTATCATGTTGGATCTTGGTATCACTGAGCCATCGAATAGTCCGTGTGCATCTCCAGTTGTGTTCGTCAGGAAGAAAGATTGTACGTGTCGTTTCTGCATTGATTTCAGGTCTATTTCTTGGACTCCTGAGTGTGCTGAAGCTTTGAGGAAGATTCTGGGAGTCTTGTCTTCTGCACCTGTGTGTTGGTACCTAGATTGGGTAATCCTTTTATTCTCAGGACTGATGCTAGTTCTGTTGGTTTGGGTGCTGTATTGTTCCAGTAGAATGATGGTGTTCTTCACGCAGTCGTATTCGCTAGTCGAAAGTTGCTGAATCGTGAGAAGGCATACAGCACTATTGAGCGGGAATGTTTATCCATTGTCTCTACCCCGTGGGGGTATGGAGAGGCTGACCGAGTGGTCAGTAGACATGTGTGGTCTCTACCCAGTGTGGGTATGGAGAGGCTGACCAAGTGGTCAGTAGACATTGTATGTGCATTGCCATCTGGGTGTGGGGTGCAGCCCATGCCCAGCCATTGTCTCTACCTGTTGGGGTATGGAGAGGCTGACTGAGTGGTCAGTAGATATGTGTGGTCTCTACCCTGTGTGGGTATGGAGAGGCTGTCCGTGAGGTCATCAACAAGCTAGCATGTCAAAGGGCTTCAGAGTTCGTTGGGACGACAGCTTGTGTTTTTCTGTGAGCCGTGAGCGGCTTCGTTTCCGTCGAGTGAATGTGATTTCTGGGTTTGTGTATTCTGCTGTTTGTTTACTTCTTTTTCAAAAAAACAATTCGGTCATTGTTTTTTGTTTGAGGAGGGGGAGTATTGTGACGTCAACGTAAATTATGACGTCAACTTAAAATGACATAGGTAACTACATGACGAAAATAATAATATTTGACGAGAGAGGAGAGCAAGAACTAACGGCCGAGGCTTTGGTGTCCAGCCTAATTTATTTTGTTTTAATCGTCGTTTTCTCCGTAGTGTTACTATGTGGAGAGGCTGACTTTCAAGTCAGTAGTACGTTGATATTCACTGTGTATGTGCGATACTTCTGATGACGGTACCAGCGAAATATGTACCAGGAAATTTAATTGTTACAGAAATGTTGTGAATGCTGTGTCGCCGAGAGTGACTTAAACTCCTGCAAGAATATTTATGTGCTCTAATTGTACCACCTCATGTGCGTCGGTGGGCTGAAGCTATTGATGTGAACATTGTAATATCAATACACGGAGAAGCTAATTAATTTTTGTTTTAGGTCAACAATACGTGGAATCGAAGTTTATTGTGTTCTATGGGACTTTGCTGAAATCGTGTTCTCCGGGGATTCAATATTGGTTGCTGTGCCTTGTGAATCTACAGTTCTTCTATGGTTTACTGTGCTTTATGAATCTGCGGCTCTTCTTCTGTGGATTGCTGTGCTTTGTGAATCTGCGGTTCTTCTTCTATGGATTGTTGTGCTTTATGAATCTGCGGTTCTTCTTCTGTGGATTGCTGTGCTTTGTGAATCTGCAGTTCTTCTGCTATGGATTACTGTGCCTTGTGAATTTGCGGTTCTTCTTCTGATAGTTTGACGTGATTTATTGTGCTTGTTGTGTGGAGACCCTGTTTCTTCTTCTTCATCGCTTGTGTTTGTGAACGGCTGTGCTTATTATGTGGGGACCTTGGTTATCCTTATTTGTCTTCTTTTAGTGTTGTAGACTGTGGCTTGGGTACTGTGGAACCGAGTGTGTTGACTGCATATGTGAGACACTGTGGACGGCGCCGGCGAGATCTGTGAGTGATATCAAGATATGTAGTATGATATGCTGATATCTGATGATTGAAGTTCCTATGTATTGATATCTTGATCTATATGCTATGTAGTGACATGTATTGATTTGTACCAGTTCACATGAATGTATGTTTGATGGTTCAGGCAGCATAATTATAAAGAAAAAAAAATCTAACTCGTGTGTTGCCTGGCTATCCATGTGCGTTTGGTGTGGGTGTGCGTAGGGAATAATTATTACACGCATCCAAACTTTTGAGAGCGAGAGTCGGACAGCAAAACACGCACCGCACACCATCCATAACAACCATGATTACCATGAATATTGCGGACCGAATAAAGTCCACACTACATTAATTGTTGAAGGCAAATTAGATTCTTTTCCTATGAAAAATGCATATAAAAGAGCTTGAGAAAATTGTATAACATTATATGCTATTTAGAAAAAAAAAGTATCATTTTGATTTAATAATGTTCACAAAGTTTGAGAAAGCATTTGATTCACTGCCCTGGACATACAAAAAAGTGTTCTGCATACATTAGGTTTCCGTGGGGTGTGTAAATGAATATACACATTCCACAGAAACATGAAATCTTACATTACACGAAATGGACACGCCTCTCTATGTCTTAAAATGCATAGAGGATGCTTTCCAGTGACTTTTTAAAAAATTATTACACTCCCTATTTGTGTAGTATCCGGATATTCAAGTTAAGAAATAAGAAAAGGCAAAACTACTAAAATGTGTCATTATTCTAGAAGCCGTTTTCAAATCACTCTATAACTATGACTATATAACTATAACTATAACTATAACTATATATATATATATATATATATATATATATAACTCTCTCTCTCTCTCTTATATATATATATAACTCTATATACAATAAACTAATAAATTCCAAGGATAAGTACCTGTTTATAATTCAATATAACTCTCTCTCTCTCTCTCTCTCTCTCTCTCTCTCTATATATATATATATATATTGTATAACTCTCTCTCCATATATATATATATATATATATATATATATAACTATATAACTATATATATATATATATATATATATATATATATATATATATATATATATATATATATATACTTTTAACCGATTGCTATCTTGTTTGTTTTCTTTCTTTCTTTCTGTGGGTTTTTCATCAACGCAATTGCATTGAATTAAATTGCTTTCTTCACTTTTTTCTTTATTGTTTGCTTTCCTTCCTTTTCATCCTTTTGCATCCTTCCTTCCTTTCTTTTTCTAAGTGGGGGACAGAAACCTATTCAAGATGAGGAGTATTATAGTGGTAGATCTCCTCTTCTCTATGCTCTATTCAATGCAAACCACACTGAAAAGCACTGAAACTGTGTTTAGTTCCGCATTTTTCATACACCTGGCAAGTCGACGTTGTGGACATGCAACGTCTTTTGTATCTTCACATTCGGATCAGTCGATGCTATCCACAAGGACTCGGAAGAGAACAACATAGATTCCGTTTTTGCTCGATTCGGTGCACAAAGAAGTTTCCCTTGTCACAAGCACGACCTGCTAGCAGCTCATTTGCTTATTTTCAAAACTTGTCTCTTTTGTCTACTCTTTCATTCCCATTTTTTTCCCTTTTGTTAGCCTTCTTCTTCTTCTTCTTCTTCTTCTTCTCCATACATCTGATTTCAGAAAAACAAACATACCCCCAGGCATTTCTTGTTAGGAGCTGTCAGACAGAACTTTCTAATGGATTTGGGTGTGTTGAATCCATGTCTTTTGTCTGACAAGACTGAAACCCCTTAGATGGCCTGGAATATCATGTTTTTCAAAATGGCCGACAAACGAAAGTACGAAACCGGTTTTGATTCAAACACACCTTATTTGCTTATGTTTTACACCACTTGTGCTAAACTTTAATATCTTTTTGTAATTTTCTACCGGTATAAATCTGTTTCAGCCATTTGATTTAAATTATTTTGAAATAAATGTCAAAAACAGTATCAAACACTAAAAAAAAAAATAACAAGAAACCTTATAGTGGCCTCATACCTTCACACTTTGACCGAAATTGAATGCTTCTACAAAGACTTAGCAACAGTCTGAAGACTGTGTCACAGATGAGACGTCAGAACAAAAAAGAGTGAAGAAATGACACGCACCGAATGCAAGTCCCAGAAAATAATTTTGAGCGTTGCACAAGATTTGGTGTATAATGTGAGTGGTGGTACACACTGGACCCCAAAGCACCTTGGTCTGGGCAGTATTCTCCATCAGGCTACTAGGTCAAAGGAGTTGGTTCATCTATTTCACAGTGCTGGAGACACACTGAGTTACAACAACATAAAGCAAATTGACACAGCACTGGCAGAAAGCACTCTCAAGGCAATGGATCCAGCAACAGGAGCTGTGGTTCCACCAAATCCTGTGCCTGGAAGATTTGTACACTTGTGACAAAAAAGACATCAATGATTTTCACCTTGATGGAAAGAATAGTTTCCATGCCACTCATGTTGCTGCTTGGCAGAGAGGTCCCGAAGGAGACATGGGCTTGAGGACACTTCAGCCTTCAGCCTTCAAACAAAGACTCAACCCTTAAAGTACCTGAGGCCATGGACAAGCTTGTTCCTGCACAGATTATAGAAGGCCGTTCAGAGCCTACAAATACATCTAACATCAAGCATGAGTGGTTCAATGTAACATCGGAAAATGAAAGTGCTGTTCAGGCCATAGCAAAGGACATGGCTTTCAACCTCATGCGCAGCAAGGAGAAGGACAGTGAGACATGCCCGTCACACAAGCTCCAGCTCATGAATTGGACTCCCTCAACACTGTCATTCAGAGATGCAAGCACGTTGCTAACAAACTGGGGCAACACGATGTTGTGCTAGCAGTTGATAAAGCCTTGTTCTGCAAAGTGATGGAGTTGAAATGGGCGAAAAAAGAATATCAGAACCTTCTGGTTGTCAGGCTTGGTGGTCTTCATATCTCACTAAACTTCAAGAAGGTCACTGGAAATCACACGGAATGCTCAGAACTTGTGGAGTTGTGGGTAGAAAGCAATCTCCTTGGACCAAAGACCGCGGAACGAGTACTGGCAGGAAAGTCGTACATCAGAGGCATGAGATCTCACAAATTAACACTTCACACCATGTGGAGAATCCTGCTTCCGCAGCTGTTGCAATTCATCAATGAAGAAAAGAGAGGACTGAAAGAGGAAATTGAAGATAATGTGCAGAAGGAAGACATAGTCGCGCTGCTGTCTCTTCTTGCTTCCAAGCAGTTCAGAGATCTTGTGGATGACTTTGTTGCATCCCATGGTGATGCCAACTTTCAGTTTTGGTGGACTTACATGCAAATGGTGGAAATCATGCTAATGGTCACCGGAGCAAGCAGAGATGGTGACTGGAAGCTGCATCTACACGCATTCACGTCCATGCTTCCATGTATGATGCGATATGACCACACTTACTATGCACGCTGGGGCTGTGTATACGTGAGCGAAATGCAACAACTGCCAGACAAGGTCAAAGCTGAATTTGAAGCAGGAAACTTCGTGGTGAAACGTGGGAAGCAGCCTTTCAACCAAGTTGATCCAGATCAAAGCCAGGAGTGGCTCAATGGGACAGGGAAAAAGTGTGGCGGAATCGTGGGTATCACAAAAACACCGTTAGCTTTGAGCAGATGGACGCTGTCCTACATCATGCGATCCCACATTTCCTGTGAAACCAGAGAAGCTTTTGACACTGGTCTAGAGGATACTGTCAACCATAATGAGTGCAACAGAGGAAGAAGAAGAGAGGACAGGAAAGATGAAGATAGTGCGTTCACTACTCTGAAGAACTTCAAACTGTTCTCCAGCTATGTTCCTGAAGAACTGCAAAACATTGCAACCAACGATCTCGCCCACAAGAGCATTGAGGAGGACTTGCTAACTGCACAGCAGAAAGGTCAAAATCAGTTGAACACGTTTGTTGATGACATGTTGCTCCCTCATGCTGAAAGGGAGATAAAGTTTCGTGATGCCTTGACAAAGAACACGCCACTAACTTTTGCAAGTCTGTATGAAGTAAACCAGAAGAATGTGCACAGTACCAAACAGAAAACAATAAAGGCAGACAGGAAGATTCTTCAGAGATTGATCACTGCCTATGAGGCAGGACGGAACGTTGACCTCTCCATGGTTTTAAAACACGAACTGATGAATGGGATGCTACGTTCTGGTTCAAAAGCGCTTCTGCTTCAGGCACTCACTCGTGAAGTACCCTGTCCACCAAACCTAGATGAGGCTGATCTTGGTGACAATGCCACACTTGTTATTGATGGACAGGCACTCACCTGCAGCACTGGAAAACCCCAACAAGCCACTACATTTGGAGACCTGGCAGACGTTCTCATCAATACTCTTCATCAAGCTGGGCGAGGTTTCAAACGCATTGATGTAGTTTTCGACAGATACAACCAGACTTCCATCAAGACAGAAACACGGAGAAGACGAGGTAAAGATTCTCAACCAATCAGAAAAAAACAACAACAAAAAACAAACAAACAAAAAACAAAAACATTGATGAAGGCAGAGACGTGCCCCTACCAGCAAAGTGGGAGAACTACATTTCTCACCCTGATAACAAGGCTGACCTGGCGAAGTTTTTGTCAAGACAGATCATACTGCATGCTCCAGTTGACCAGTGGCTTCAGTGATGTCACACAGGTGAAGTCTTCAAACCCCAATACAGATGTACGTCCTCTAGAGGCTTCACACGAGGAGGCTGACACCAGGATAATCCTGCACTGTGTACACGGTGAGGCTGAGGCAAGCAGCACTGTTGTGTCCTCCAGGGACACGGATGTTGCAGTTCTGCCGCTGGTGCATTTTCATCATATTAAGTGCCACAAAGTCTGGATAAAAGCAGGCACTGCCAAATCCAGAAAATACATCCCCATCCATGCTGTTATAGAAACCACAGCCATTGAAAGAGATATGTCCAAAACCTTGCTGGATTTCACGCTTTCACGGGCTGTGACAGAACGTCGTACTTTGCTGGACATAGTAAGACAACTTGCTTGAAGGTTTTCCTGCAGCAACCTGATCTGTTGAGTTCACTGGGAAAAGAAACTCTCACAGACGAGACACTGCGAAATGCTGAAGTCTTCGTTTCCAGTATGTATGGTGTACAAAACTGTGACTCGGTGAACATGGCTCGGTCAGTCCTGTTTCGCAAAGCCCATGCACCAGAAATACTGCCTCCAACACGTGATGCCTTGTTTTTCCACACATAGCGGGCACACTATCAGACAGCTATCTGGCTACAAGCTCACCTGCAGCACCCCTGCCTCCCCCGCCAGAAACCATAGGCTGGAAACTAGAAAGCGGCACCTTGATTCCTGTTCTCAAGGAACTGATGGGAGTGAAAGTACAGAAACAGCTATTTCTGATAGGCTGTGAACGTTTTGTTTTTATGGTAAAGAATTATTGACAATAGATAACCCAAGAGTGCTTGAATGCTCTCTCTCTCTCTCTCTCTCTCTCTTCTCTCTCTCTCTCTCTCTCTCTCTCTGTCTGTCTGTCTCTGTCTCTCTCTCTTTTCACCCATTTCGTCCAAAAAAAAAAGTTTTTGTTTCTAATTCACCGATTGTTTTGTTACTTAAGGCAAGGTAAGGAGAGAAGTGAACTGTGGCTCCGTTTTGATTTTGTTTGTAACTGCTGTCATGTTGTACTGGCTTGTCATTCTGTATATTCATGATTAAAAAAAAACGGTTGAATATGTTAAAAAAAAAAAAAGGAATAAGGTGTTTTTCTTTTCTTTTAAATGTAAAATATAACAATAATTAGTCAATAGCAAAACTTTTTGTGGCAAAAGCAATGGAAGTTTAGTTACAGAATCCTTATGTCAGTATTTATGACAGCCATTTTGAATATTTAATTTCAGTGCAAAAACCACGCTTTTGAAAGGTTGTCAGACAACAAAATTGAAAAGAGCATGGTCACATTCTTTAGAATCAGTTGTCTGACAATTCCTAACATAAATTGCCACCTATTTTTTGTTTTGGCCTTTTTTGTGAAATTTTTCCTAGTCTATCATTTTTTTCTTTCTTTCATTTTTTTTTCTTCCTTCCTCACGTTTACCTTTCTTCTCTTGATTGCGTTATCACTTTCCGGTACTGGCATATGGTACACTAAAAGTAGGCTGGTTGATAATCTGTGACAAAAAGCTGATAGGTGAACGTTGTGGAATAAAAGCATTACTCCACAGCTATTGCCAGACCATTTGCTTGCACGCTGTGGACAGAATCCACTCAGTTCTCCGGTTTCAGCTTCAGTTGATGAACACGTGGTTTCTTCTCTACACTCTCACGCTTATCGACGACGTTCACGTTTGTCAGACTGGATAGGAGAAATCCAGTTACATTTAATCACTCTTCTTCTGGGACAAGAAAGTATGTAAAATGGTTATGAACCTTCAGGAGTTACTATGGGTTGCCAGTGGGAACACGGTCTGGATATTTGAATATTTAAAGAATGATTCATGTGTTTGTACTTTCTTTTTGTACTCCCAGTTCTTATAGAACAGGGAGTACTTTAGAATGGGAACGAAGAAATGCTCTGTGTGTGTGTGTGTGTGTGTGTGTGTGTGTGTGTGTGTGTGTGTGTGTGTGTCCGTCCGTCCATGGTCAAAATGTGTTCCACTCGCTCCAGACAAAACTATTGGGCCGATCTTTCTGAAAATTTGTAGGTATGTTCAATATGGGTCACGGATGATGCCCAATGTTTTAGTTTACCGTTACAGCCGTTACTAATGGCTGCAATGGCCTGTAACGGTTTTTCTTCTTTATGGGATATCTCCGAAAGTACTTGGCTGATCTTTGTGACAATTAGCAGGTATGTTCATTATGGGTCACGAATAATGCCCGATGTTTTAGGTTACCGTTATATCCGTTACTAACGGCTGTAACGGCCTGTAAAGGTTTTTCTTTTTTTATGGAATATCTCAGAAAGCACATGGCCGATCTTTGTGAAAATTAGCAGGTATGCTCATTATGGGTCACGGATGATGCCCGATGTTTTAGTTTACTGTTATATCCGTTACTAACGGCTGTAACGGTCTGTAACGGTTTTTCTTCTTTATGGAATATCCCAGAAAGCACTTGGCCGATCTTTATGAAAATTAGAAGGTATGTTCACTATGGGTTACGGATGATGCCCGATGTTTAAGTTTACCGTTATAGCCGTTACAAACGGCTGTAACGGCCTGTAACGGTTTTTCTTCTGTATGGAATGTCTCAGAAAGTGCTTGGCCGATCTTTGTGAAAATTAGAAGCTATGTTCACTATGGGTTACGGATGATGCCCGATGTTTAAGTTTACCGTTATAGCCGTTACTAACGGCAATAACGGCCTGTAACGGTTTTTATTCTATATGGAATGTCTCAGAAAGCGCTTTGTCAATCTTTCTGAAAATTTGTAGGCATGTTCATTATGGGTCTCGGATGATACCCGATGTTTTAGTTTATCGTTATAGCTGTTACTAACGGCTGTAACGGTCTGTAACGGTTTTTCTTTTTTTATGGAATATCGTCGCAGAAAGTACGTGGCCAATATTTCTGAAAATGTGTAGGTATGTTCATTATGGGTCACGGATGATACCCGATGTTTAAGTTTACCGTTTTAGCCGTTACTAACGGCCCATAACGGTTTTCTTCTTTATGGAAAATCTCAGAAAGTTCTTGGCCGATTTTTCTGAAAATTTGTAAGTATGTTCATTATAGGTCACAAATGATGGCCGATATTTACCGGAATAGCCATTACTAACGGTTACACCAGCCCAAGACGGTCTTTCCTCTTTGTGGAATATCTCGCACATATCCAGGATAAACTGGGAGTACGTTTATATGCTTTGCATCTTGTTTTCTTTCTTTTCGTTTGTTACCAGATGTTTATATTTACCCCCTTATCAAATGTAGATGTTCTAATCATATATTACCAATCGAAGTAGATCGTTGATTTGCTATTCCCAAAGAAGAAAGGTTATGTAATAAATGTGACATGTCTGCAATAAGTGATGGATTCCATTTCATCATGAAATGTTCATCATACGTTACTTTGCACAACACGTATTTGTTAAAAAGATTTCTCTCCCAAAAATCTATCTATAATTTTGTTGTCAAATGATGTCTTCTACGAATCGAAAACATACGAATCGAAAACAAATGCTTCTGTGGTCAAAATATAGTAGGCCATCTCATGTTTTGTAAATTGTTAGTCTATATCAGCATTGACTAGCAACTTATGCTTTATTTTTGGCTTGTTTGTTTTCCTCTTCCTGATGTTGCTTTAAACTCACCCTTCCTCCATACCCCAAAAATGGCAAAAAGAACACATTTTGTTCTTGTTCTTATTCGTGTGTGTGTGTGTGTGTGTGTGAGTGTGTGAGTGTGTGTGTGTGTGTGTGTGTGTGTGCGTGCGTGCGTGCGTGCGTGCGTGCGTGCGTGCGCGTGCGTGCGTGCTGCTGTGCGTGGGTGTGTGTGTGTGTGTGTGTGTGTGTGTGTTTCAAATTAAGAACCAGATTCAGATTGTTATTCAGTGAAGCCACTGACCAACTTGAACATGAGCAATGACAGTCGAACATAACGCAACCTAGATATCTCTCTCTCTCTCTCTCTCTCTCTCTCTCTCTCTCTCTCTCTATATTATATATATATATATATATATATATATATACAAATCAAGCAGCTGATATTTTTCTAGCGTTATAGTGCTCCGTACAACTGAAACACAGTCGGAGCATTTGTGGTCGTTCGTAATATTCTAGCCTAATAAAATATTTGCATATGGCTTCAAAACTGGACGTCAGTATGGAAAAAAAAGAAAGAAACTCTGTTTCTCCTGTTTCCTTGCACACATCAAGTCAAGTTTCTCAGTATTGTAGCAGACATATTCTCCCTGTTTTGTGATCCATGTCAGAGCACTGTTGATTGATATAAAATAACAACAGCGAGCTGAACACGGGTGCACAGCTTTCCTTCGATGTTGCCATTTTAGCGACCGGTAATTGAGAGGCATTCAAGGTAAAACGTTCCTAAAAGTGGCAGCATCATTTTTAAGCTGTAAGGGGTTATTAAAGCACACACACACACACACACACACACACACACACACACACACACACACACACACATACACACACACATACAGAAACGCAGACAGACACAAACACAGAGAGACAGACAAGACAAGACAAGACAAGACAAGACAAATTCTTTATTATCGAGGGTAATAGATAAGCAAGTTCATACTTTTTTACATCCAGCCCTCGCCCAAGAGGGGAACAAAAACAAAACAAAAAAAAATTGCGAAATGAAAAATGAACAAACGGCAAAAAAAAAAACAAAAAAAAACAAACAAACCAACAAACAAAAGATTGAACACACAAAAAAGTCTGAAAATGCACAAAATGGAAATAACATCAAAGAAACGTAACACACTTCCACTTTAACAATCCCCACCCAGAAAACGCCCCTCCCCAAACACCCACCCAAACACTTATACACTTTCGCAAACAAACAACACACAAACAGAGAGACAGACAGACTGATACACACGCACACAGACACACACAGACACACACAGAGACACAGACACACACAGAACACACACACACACACACACACACACACACACACACACACACGCCCCCGCGCGCGCGCGCATGCACTCGCACACACGCATTCACGCACGCATGCACACATACGTATGTATGCATGTATGTGTGTATGTATGCTTAGGGGGGGGGGGCACTGTTCTTTTTTTTTTTGCTTAGGGGACACTGTTGTTTTTCATTTTGAAAATGAAAAGCGACACAACAAAGAAGGGTGCCGAAAGGACATCTTGCAACTGCACTAAAAAAAGAACAGTGCCCCCTAAGCAACAAATGTCTTCACAACAATATTGTATACCAAGCTACGGTAACATCAGAAAATGAAAAAGAAACATATATAGGGATTACTGAAAACCACTTCAAAACTAGATACGCAAACCATAAACAGTCATTCAAAAAAGAAAAAAATACAAAAAACCAGAGCTGAGTAAATACATTTGGAGACTTAAAGATAAAAAATAGACTACAGCATATCATGGCAAATCATGAAAAGAGCAACACCATACAACAATATTTAAAAAAATGCAACTTATGCTCCACAGAAAAATGGTTAATATTATGTAAACCCCACCTAGCAACTTTGAATACAAAAGTAGAAATAGTAAACAATTGCAGGCACAAATGGAAATCTTTGTTAGTGCACTCCACCTGAACAGACCCCAACAAGAACCACAGACCACACGTGCAGCGAATGCGATTGACCCACACATGCAGAAACGAAATCAGGTCCCGCACGCTATAAAAGACCGGTAACGTGCCCCAAAAGGATATCCTGATGAGAGCAAGAGGCAAGAGGCTCGAAACAAGTTTGTAGATTTTAATATTTCATTTTAATAATATTTCTTAACAGATGTTGCTCCCTAGATGGTTGAGCTTTTTTTTTAGATTTTCAAAGGACATTTTTATATTGTTCGTGATAATTGCTCCTCACGTTGAGCACTGTGGTCTGACAAAATCAAAAATGGAGAAAATCAACTTTAGGCAATCCACTAAAAACATACAGTTTTCAAACCCACAAACTTACACTAAAAAAC
>CM065735.1:46571828-46629328 GCA_033310375.1 Conus canariensis
CATACAAGATATGGCGAGGATGGACCACTACTCACCATATCAGGAATGAAGGAGTGTACTGTCAATTTACAACAACAGCAGCAGCAACAACAACAACAACAACGACAAGAAGAAGAAAAGAAGAAGAAGAAGAAGAAGAAGAAGAAGAAGAAGAAGAAAAACAATGTTGTAGTTCTAAAATACTGCATTCGGCTCATTCTAATGGATCAGGCCCAAAGCTAAAGAAACGCAAATGATTTTGCAGGAATACCTGGCACACAGTAACAAAATGTTCAAAGTCTACTTATAAAATAATGCAGGTTTGTCTTCTCTCTCAGCAGACATGAGTGTGTTGAAAACCCCTTCACCCATGTCAGAGACAAATTTAGGTCAATCGAAGGGTAAACAGACCCTCTACTAGGTTGATGCTTTGCTGTCGGACTTTGACATTTTTTTATGTATCCCATCAGGACATTGCAAAAATGTGAGCGTCAGATATTACTTTGTTACCTATTTATCACCAGGCTAAAGATGTTCCTGATTACCAGCCGCCGTGGCGAAGTGGTTAGCGTCGCGGACTCCCGGCTGGGAGGTCGTGGGTTCGAATCCCATCAGAGTCATGTGGGTTTTTCTGCCCCGACCGGCTCCTACCCAGAGTTGAGTTTGCTGCGGACTCAGTTGGGAAGACTGGGACCACACAGTCGAGTTTCATCCACTTAATGGATGCGTTTCTGAGAGTGTTGCTCAAATTTCCTGACCAACACTGCAGGTGCCTGTATCTCTCGGGCCTGGTTGACGCTGGGATATATTATGAAAGGAAGCGTAGAGTACAGCCCTGTCATGTAGTCTCAGACCGAAATGGAAATCCGTAGCATCATCTTAATCATCCTCATTCTCATCGATCAGCATAAAAAAAAAGTCTCAAATTCTGCGGCCCTTCATGCCCTGCTCTCATGGTGACCTCAATTTCGATGTCCTCTCAACGTCTGTGGTCTTGCTTTGGTTCCGTCGGGGTCACCGATATCGGCGAGGGCTGTCGTTGGACGGACGTGGTGGCGCCCTCCGGAGGGAGAGCTCACTCACGCCGGCTCCGCGACTAAGCAATTATTGTCGCCAGTAGGGGGCTTAGTAGGTGGTGTCCTGTATGTTAGATCAGAACAGGCGCCACTGAACACCATCGAAGTGACTCGGCAGCAGTGCAGTGTCTCCTCCGGTGGGTTGCCTCTTGACGACTTGACATTGACTGCTCCTGTGGATTGCCGGTGCCGGGGCTGCGGCGGGGCCGACAGGCTGTGGCTGTGAACGGGGTGTCGGAATGAGCGGCGTGGGTGCACTGCCTCTGAGGTGGCGCAGAGGTTGGGACAGCAAAAAAAAACAAAAAACAAACCCCCCCCCGAAAAAAAAAAACCTGATTGTGAATCGCACAGAAAAACGTTGGTACGTGAAGGTAAACCCATGTTTTTCTTGGATAATGGTGTTCTTTACCACTATTCACTGGGTAAATGTGACAGTGTACAGAAGCAACTGTGTGTACCAAAACCTCTTCGTACAAATGTTATGCATGTTGCTTATGATTCCATTGCTATTGGACATGGTGGTTTTGCTAAAACAAAACATCGCATTTATTTACTTTTTATTGGTCTAAGTATCACGTGGATGTCCGTCAATATGTTCGTACTTGTGATGTGTGTCAGAAGAGTAGGAAGCGTTGATCTGCTCCAATGGTTTCTCTTGGGAAAATGCCCGTCATTGATATACCTTTTCAACGCATTTGTATTGACCTGATAGGTCCATTTTCTCTATGTTCCCATACAGGTCATAGATATGTTTTGACTGTTATTGATATTGCTATCAGGTATCCAGAAGCTGTGCCTTTGAAAAACAAAGATACTGTTACAATTGGTGAGGAACTCATGAAAATTTTCAGTCGCCTCATATACTCAAAAAAGATTTTGTCTGACAATGGTACTCAGTTTGTGTCAAACCCCATGAAAGAGATTTACCGATTGTTGTCAGTCAAGTTAGTCAATAAAGTCTGTACCATGTCATGGCAAACGGAATGGTTGAACGTTTGAGTGGTACCCTTAAATCCATGTTGAAGAAAGTGGTACAACACCACCCTCAAGACTAGGACCGTTACCTCTCAGCAGTTCTGTTTGCGCACTGTTTGAACTTCTTCATGTTAGTAAACCTAGAGGTCCAATTCCAGATTCTTGGAGTCTTGAACAGACTCAGAATACTTCCCAGCCTGTGTACCAGTACGTGACAGAACTGAAAACTCTCTTGAAAGAGAGCATGGACAGTGCTTTTCAACATTCAGAAAAGGCTGCTGAAACATATACAAAAGTACAAGGATGCTAAAGCGATCAGGCGCTCATTTTCTGTTAATGATGAGGTACTTGTGTGGCTGGCCACTGACCAAAACAAATTGTTGATGCAGTGGAAAGGACATTACAAAATTATTGATTGTTTCTATCGTGATTGCATTGTATTGATCGACAACAAAAAGAAATGTTTTTCATGCAAATATGCTAGTGAAATACAATAGAAGTGCATATAACCAATCTGGCAATGTGAAACTTCCTGTGCATTCTGCATGTTGTAGTCCGTCACGTAGGAAGTGACACCCCCCCCCCCCCCCCCCCCCCCCCCCCCGTCCTTGGGATTTTTGCAGACAATGTTTTGGGGAAAGCTTTACCCCTCAGAAACTGGAATTAACTTGTCTGCATTCTCCCATCCTCTGTTTTTGGCGCTGGTGCGCTCACAAAATTACGTATTTTCGTAATTACGTATTTTCACCGCGCGATGCTCACGGGTGAGGGAGGGCTTCCCACTTGGCCACTGACACAGCTTCCCCCTTGGCCACTGACACAGCTTCCCCCTTGGCCACTGACACAGCTTCCCCCTTGGCCACTGACACAGCTTCCCCCTTGGCCACTGACACAGCTTCCACCTTGGCCACTGACACAGCTTCCCCCTTGGCCACTGACACAGCTTCCCCCTTGGCCACTGACACAGCTCCCCCCTTGGCCACTGACACAGCTTCCCCCTTGGCCACTGACACAGCTTCCCCCTTGGCCACTGACACAGCTTCCACCTTGGCCACTGACACATCAGCGTTTCAAGTGCCCGTTGACATGCCAGCGCCGGTCTCGTTCCTGCCATGAACAACACAGCGTTCACTCAGATGCAAGGAGATTGAACCATGCTTTGCAAAAAACAAATGTGAACCTAACATATCAGTTGTTGTGGAGCCGGAATAGCTCAGTTGGTAGAGCGCCTGACTCGTAATCTTAGTGATCCTGGGGTTGCGGGTTCGAATCTCCGCCGGGGCGTTTCGGTACAGGGGGATTTTTCCCTCGGAGTTAACATTAGTTCTGACTCCATTTCCCATACAGTCCTTCAAATAAGACTATAAACCGAGGTTCCGTGTGTGAACGCACGCATAATATCTTGCACACACGTAAAATCCCATCACCAACTTTCGGAAGAGTAGGCCAGTTTGGCCGTTGGTATGGATGACACGTTACACACAGCATGCACCCTGCGTAAGAAATGGAAAGAATGAAGGAAGTAAAGAAACTGAGTGAACGATATTGAACGATACTGACTGGATGACACGGGAAACGACTGAATGAAGCGCCAGCTGGCAGCTCTTCAGTCGGCACTACCCAGGTAGGCAGCCCGTTGTGTAAGCGAGTGTTGATTGTAAAGCACTTAGAGCTTGGTCTCTAGTCGAGAATAGGCGCTATATAATTATTCATTATTATTATTATTATTATTATTAAGCCCCACTCACAAGCAGGCTTGTCCAATCATCAGATATGCTATGGATTTGCTGTAGAGCTGTCGCCAAAGACAACACACAAACTGTGCCATGCTGGGCTGGCTGGGTTTCTCAGACAGCGTCGGAAACAGACGACACTAAACAAGAATCAAATGTCCAATACATGGCTCCAGTATTTGCACCAATTACGGACAATAGCACTGTGCAACATCTTTTACGACTTTCGGAGGAAGCTTCAGAGTTGGTAGGGCAGGAGTACACGCTTGTCACATTTGATCTGGCAGCTGCAAAAAAAGCATTGACCATTGTTTGGCAGAACCAAGCAGAATTAAAAAAGCATCATTGTGAGACGGTATGTTTGACCTGACATGTGCCTTCATGGGCGCACTTGGTAAAAGTCTTCGTTGCAGTGGTTTTGAGGACATCATCATTGAGGCAGGAATTTGCGCCAGTGGATCTATTTAACAAGTGATGTTAGGGAAACATTACAACAGAACACTTAGGGTGCACAAGCGGGTGCTGGAAGCAATGGAACGCCTTCTTCTTGAGGCTTTTGAAGCATCAGAGCCAGAGCTCTACGACGACGAGACAAGAGCCATGCTTCAGAGGCTTGCAAGTCACCCCTCAGACGAAATGCTGTCAAGGGTACTCCAACATGAAAAGTGCAAAGAGCTGCTCAAACGCCTTTCCGTGTTCAGAGAGATGGTGCGCAACGGTGAGATGGGGAAAACACCTCAGTTTCTGGCTGACCTACAAAGATCGAGTGAGGAACTTGCTGGAACTGCAAAGAGCAACCAAAGCCAATGGCCTCCCCCTCCATCTAGCCAGCCTGCAGAACATGATCAAGCTGTTCTTCAGTTATGATCACCACAATTATGCACGGTACACCGCCGTGTACATGCAGAGAATGCTCAATCTGCATTTGTCTCATCATGGTGCAGAAAAACTCCTGGGAGAAAAGGGTTTCAGTGTGAACAGGTCAGCAGTACCAGGATCTAGAACAGCTGTTGACATCACAATTGAACAGGCAATTAACAAACATGCAAAGAGCAAGAGTACTCGAGCGGCCTTATTGGGATTAGCCAGAACCAGCCAGCCTACCACAGGTAGGTCACAACAAGAGTTGCCATAAGTCAGTACCATGAAGCAACACTTGAACAAGCTGACATGGACAGCCAGGATTGCTCTGCCCACAAAGATCTCAGACCGTCTCAAATCATGCAAAGTGAAGTCGACACACTGAAAGTGATGCAGGCAGTGCGGATTTCAGATTGAAAACAAGGACGAGTTGTTCTGCCTGTCTTCCGGAGCACCAGCACCCAAGGACGTTGAGAATGATCTCCTCAATGCTGGCAGAGTTGGAGAGAACGCATACAGGCAGTTCGTTAAGGACAGACTGCTGGAGAGAACTGTTAGTTTCAATGACCCTGTCAAGAAACTCAACTTGAAGACTTTCGCAAAGACCGCAAAATCTGTGAAAGTGACCAGCACAACAAAGAAGACAAAGCAAGTAACAGCAGAGAGGAATGTTTTCTCGCAGCTCCTTCTGCTGGCATTGAAGCACAAGATCAGTCTGAAACGTGCACTTCAGTTTCCGCTCGGTCCTGTTCCCTGGGCCCTCGCTATGTCTGATGGGACCCCAACGAAAACGGACAAAGCTGCGCTGTTGCACCACTTAGAAACTGAATGTCACATTGCCCAGAAACCAGCCAGTGACACCAACAGCTACGTTACTGATGGCAATGCCATGTACCAGCAGCAGGTGGCACTACCTCCAAGCTTTGGGGAACTTGCTGAAAGGATCTTTGACCAGTTGCCCCATGTGTCAAGAGTAGACTTTGTCACAGACACATACCGTCAAAATTCAATCAAAGGTATTGAGAGAAACCGCAGAGGATCCTCAAAGAAGCACTTGGTCAAAGGACCAGCAACCAAGGTTCCAAGAGACTGGAAGACCTTCCTATCCAATGATGACATCAAGACCAGTTTCACCAGATTCTTGCTGGAGGAATGGAAGGACAAGTATGCACCCAAACTAAAGGGAAGGCAAGTTCTCTTTGTGAGGACAAGTGCGTCAGATGACCAGTGTCAATGGATGGACACTTTCAGAAGTTGAAGAGTTGTCCTGCAACCAAGAAGAAGCAGACACAAAGATCATTCTGCACTGTCTTCACATTGCAGCAAGCTTTCCCAGTGACTCAACTATATCTGTTAGATCACCAGACAGATGTGTTTGTGTTGCTTCTCAAGTTTTCCCAGAGCATCAGCCAAACTGTTCTGTTTGATACTGGCACTTGTGATAAAAGAAGACTTCTAGATGTGAAAGGTGTCATTGCAGACACTGGAGAGGACCTGTGTGAGGATTTCCCGGCACTACATGCATACACAGGCTGTGACTCTACCTGTGCGTTTGTGAGGAAGGGGACAGTGGTAGCTCTCAAGCTGCTGCAGAAAAATTCAGACTGTGTAGAAGTATTATTGCAGCTTGGAACGTCTGACTCCATTCCAGAGTCTCTCTTTGACAAGCTAGAGGTGGTCACGTGCCACCTGTACGGGTCACCTTCACTGAGGGACATCAACGCACTTCGCCATCAGAAGTTCCTTCAGCGCTTTGACAGCGTGAACTCATCCCTCCTCAACAGCTATGATGGCATAGACATGAGTTTTCTGCCACCATGCAGACACTCATTGAAGATGCATGTGAAGAGGGTGAATCACCAAGTAGGTGTCTGGCTTTCAGCAGACAGGCCAGTGACAAGCATTCCAGACCCAACAGGAAATGGCTGGGAGCTGGTGGAGGGCAGGCTGGAGATCAAGTGGACCAGTGGCTATTTCGTGCTACAGGAGCTTGTGGACATTCTTGTGGAGGAGGAACCAGAGCAGGAGTCAGACCAGTAGGAAGAGGAGGCTCAGGAGGAGGAGACCCAGGAAGAGGAGGCTCAGGAAGATTGCAACTTTGAAATGGACTTTGATGATGTTGAGGAATATTTCGTTGATGAAGACTGAATGACTGGTGATTGATGAAATGCCACTCTTAGTCTTGACAAGTGAATCTGTATCAATTGGTCTGTTTGTGCACCCCTTCTTCTGGTAAATATCCCCAAACCCATTGTAAGTGAGCACCTGTTGGGTGAATACATCTCCGTTACTCCCTTGCTATCTCGGTATACGTCATCGTAGTTTTGAATGCTTTTGTGAGTGCACTATTGCCAGAATGAGCTGAGTAGTGTTGAGAATAGCAGTTTTGAAATATCTAAATGGTCAGACTGTCCAATATGATAACCTGAGAGGATTGTTAAATCAAACAGTGAGAGTACCCCCTCCCTCAGCCGTGAGCACCGCGCGGTGAAAATACGCAACTTTGGGAGCGCACCAGTGCCAAAAACAGACGATGGGAGAATGCAGACAACCTAACTTGAATGCATTAGGGTCCAAGTTATCAAAAAAAAAAAACTGTCTGCAAAATCCCAAGGGGGGGGGGGGGGGGGGGGGGGGGGGGGGGGGGGGGGTTAAAAGGCCCCGTAACGGACTATTGTGTTGACTTACAATTTTACAGGAATGTGTACAATGTGTCAACTATTGACATTACTGATAAAGATTTTGCTTCGCCTGATGTTGTGGACACTCATTTTCCTGATGGTGCCACTATTGTGAAAAAGTGTGATTCCAAACGGACAGACTGTTTTTTTTTCTCATACTTTACATGGTGGTTCAAAACAGATGGACTGTTCATTGTGTACCTCATTACCTGGATTTGACTGTTTCTCCAAGATTGATGAATATGTCTTCCGAAAGGAGAGAAACCGCGAGAATTCTTGAAGAACTGGAGACCTATCTCACTTTTAAATGTAACGTACAAAATTGCTTCAGCCTGTATTGCAAACAGAATAAAAAATGTTCTGCCAAAGCTCATAAACGAGGACCAGACGGGTTTCGTTCCAGGAAGATACATAGGAGATAGTTTACGAACAATATATGATTTAATACATTATTTAGAAGTGAATCGCTTACGAGGGTTATTAATTTCTGTCGACTTCGAAAAAGCTTTCGATTCAGTTAACTGGTCATACATGAGTAAAATTCTGGCTGCATTCGGATTCGGAAAAGGTATTCAACGATGGATAGCATCTTTTTACGATAATATAAAGTCTTACGTGATAGTGAATGGGAAAGTGTCTTCAAGTTTTATACTTGGAAGAGGTTGCCGTCAAGGGGACCCTATATCTCCATATCTATTTGTTTTGTGCGTAGAAGTACTAGCGACCAAGATAAGGCAAGACCCCGATATCAAAGGCATAAAGATAGAAAATACAGAATTCAAAATAAATCAGTTTGCAGACGACACTACCTTTATGTTAGATGGAGATAAGAAATCATATGAAAAGCTATTTAGAAACCTTTATGAATTTGAGCAAATATCTGGACTCAAATTGAACTATGAAAAAACGTTTAATGTTTGGTTAGGTACAGAGAAAAATTCCACGAAAACATATTTACCCTACTATAAAATGGAATGGAACCCCTCACAGTTCAAAATTCTAGGACTGTGGTTTACGAATAGTCTATCAGATATGACGGAAATTAATATGAAATACAAATTCGCAGAAGTCCAAAACCTGTTCAAAATATGGTCAAAAAGAATAATAACACCATTAGGTAGAGTAGCTGTGCTCAAATCATTAGTACTATCAAAACTGGTGTACTTATGGATCCTCTTACCGAATCCTCCTGATTCCCAGATCGCTTCATTACAGAAAATGTGTTTCAAATTTGTTTGGAATAACAAAAATGATAAAATTAAAAGAAAATACTCAATACATAATATACAAAAAGGAGGGATAGGTATACCCGACCTGAAAATATATATCAGCTCCTTAAAAATCGCCTGGATACGGAACGTGTACATGCACGACCACAAGTGGAAAATAATATTACATTCATTATGTCCCGAAATAGGTATCATTGACGCATATGGCCCTGACAGATTTGTTGAGAGCAAAGTTATAAACAGATTTTGGAAAGGAGTCTTTCAGTCATATCAAAGATTCTGCAAACAGGTAGAATTAACTGAAAGTACAGATCTAGCCACTGAACCTATCTTTTGTAATGAAAAGTTCAAAGTAGGAGAAAAACCGTTCTTTTACAAGAAATGGATGCAGAACAATATATTTCTAGTTAAACATTTACTCGATGAGGATGGTAATTTTCTAAGCTGCCATGAACTGTCGGAGAAAATGGGCTTTCATATCAATTTTCTAACTCATATAAGTTGCGTGCGTTCGATCAAAGCTTACACAAAGAAAAAAAGATTGAAATTAGATAATAATAATAATAATTATAATACTTATATAGCGCATTTTTGTTACACAAGTCAATGCGCTTAATCCACCATTTTGCACTTATCATCAACACTGTTTACACAACGGGCTGCCTACCTGGGTAGTGCCGACTGAAGAGCTGCCAGCTGGCGCTTCATTCAGTCGTTTCCCGTGTCATCCAGTCAATATCGTTCACTCAGTTTCTTTACTTCCTTCATTGGTAATGATAAAACTTTAGCACTTCAAAAAATTTGTAGTATTAATAAAGGATCACGTGCTTATTACGATATTATGGTGGGAGACAATGAAGTTCTTAACATTAGTGCATTTATCAAGTGGGAACAACGTCTTGATATACCAATTGATTGGGTAGAGGTACTGAAAAGGATTAAGAAAATTAAAGAAACAAAACTGAAATGGTTTCAAATTAAGATATGCCACAGAATTCTGGTAACAAATAGTGTGTTGAAAAGTATGCAAATTATTGATAGCGACAAATGTAATTTCTGCATTAGAGAGAAAGACTCGATTAACCACTATCTGTGGGAATGTGAGTTTACCCGTATTTTCTGGAAAGACCTGGAAAGAGTTCTGCAAGTTAACTGTTCACACTGTGTAAGATTATCACTTAACGTGGAGATTATATTATTTGGTACGGATGAGAAAACAAAAACCGACGATATGCTAGACCTGATAATTTTAATGGGAAAATATTTCATATATAAATGTAGAATTAACAAGACAAAACCTAATCTAAACATATTTTTGAAGGAGCTGGACTATAGACATAAGATGGAGAAATATATGTCCTTAATGGAGATGAATCATGCAACGTACTTAACAAAGTGGTCACCTTATATCAAAATACTAGGGAACTAATGGTTATAGTATGTATTATATGAAGGTATGCGCAAGGGTGTGTGTGTGTGTGTGTGTGTGTGTGTGTGTGTGTGTGTGTGTGTGTGTGTGTGTGTGTGTGTATGTGAGTGTATTATGTTAAAAAGTACTGTATACTCTTTTTCTTTTCTATTTAAACTCGTCCACAACCTGGGTACACAGGATTAATGCCAGTTATTAGAATTTATTCGGCATGTGTGCCCGTGTAAAAAAAAAAAAAAAAAAAAAAAAGAAGAAAAAAAAATGCATGTATAGTTGTATGTGTTAAATATGTGCCACTATGGATTAATGTATTGATTTATGTATGTTAGTTGTCATTGTATGTTTGGACAATTTAAAAAAAAAAACAAACAAAAAAAAACAAACAAACAAACAAAAAACAAAAAAAAAAAAAAAAGATTGATGAATATGTGACAACAGCGTCTGTGATCTCCGAGGATGATGATGATTGCCTTGAATCTGAAATGAATATCCCCACTGTCCCACTTGTCCCTTCTAAAGAGACTATTCATGATAATTGCCTTGATGAACAGTTATCTGATGTGCAAAGAGAAGAGCTGAAATCTGTGTGACATAATTAGTCTACTTTGTTTACAGATAATGCTGGATGTGTCAAAGCCAGACTTTTTCATGAGGTCCCACTCACTGAGAGGAACCCCTTTAGGTTGAAACCACACCCATTTCCTTTTCCAGCAACTGAAGTTGTTGAACAGGAAGTTCAGACTATGCTGAAAGTTGGTGTCCTTGAGCCTAGTCAGTTTCCTTACAGTTCTACTATTGTGCCTGTTAAGAAACCAGATGAATCAGTCCAATTTTGCATTGATTCCCGTGTGCTTAACAAAATCACTCGTATTGAAGCGGAACACATCCCGGATGTTGAGGAATTGTTTTTCTTCAGTCTCTGCTGCAGTCTACATCACCAAGATTGATTTGTAGAAAGGATATTGGGAAGTTCTGGTTAAGCCTGAGGACAGAGAAAAGACTGCATTTCAAACCCCCTTGGGACTTTTTCAGTGGACATGAATGCCATTTGGTTTGATTTTGGCCCTTGCTACATTCGCAAGGACGTTGCATTTGCTGTGTTTTCATGAGTGATCTAGCATTTTTTTTTCTATGACATTCTGGTTGCTAGCGTTACTTGGAAAGCACATCTTCAGCACGTGACATTTCTTTTCCAGAAATTATTGGACTTTAGACTCGCTGTTCGACTGTCCAAGATGTTCGCCGGTTTTCAAGAACTAGAGTGCTTGGGTCATTTTGTTTCTCTTGGCTTTCTCAAGCCTCGAACTAGCAAGGTTGATAAGGTCCTGTCCATGTCTCAGCCTGCCACAAGGAAGCAAGTTCGCTCACTTCTCAGTCTGATAGGGTACTATCCAAAGTTTGTTCCTCATTTTGCAACTCTTGTTTCTTCCTTGACCAATCTCACAAAAGATTCCAAGGGCATACCAATTACGCGGACACCTGAGTGTCAAGAAGCTTTTCAGCTGATTCAGGGAACTCTTGCAAACAAGCCTGTTCTCAAACTTCCAGACCTTTCATGTCAATTTGTTCTGAGAACAAATGTTTCATCTATAAGTCTTGGTGGTGTCCTTTTATATGAGCATGATGGCGTTTTGCATCATGTTGTTTTCATCAGCAGGAAACCGCTTGACACAGAGAGACTCATTACTCTACTATTCAGAGGGAGTGTTTGGGTATTGTTTGGTCTATCCAGAAACTATCTCGCTGTCTCTGGGGACAAACGTTCGTTCTCCAGATAGACCACAAGCCACTCACATACCTCACTAGTTCTTCTTTCAAGAATGCCAGTCACTTAATGGTCTCTCCTGTTGCAAGCGTTCATGTTCAGCCTGTTAAGGGTATTGACAATATGCTTGCTCATGTGTTCAGTCAGAATGGCCAGTTTCTTACAATTCCATAACTGTTGTCGGTCAGAAACGTGTCGTTTCCCCTGTTTCAGTCTTTTTGCTGTGTAGATCGCCATAGTGAAGCATAGGACATTTTGTCCTGATCTACAGTATAAAGTTAATCTATTTCTTATGGACATTTCATGTTTTGATAAAGCATCTTAGAATTAAAAAAAAAGTACTTTAAAAGTCATTTGTCAAATTCTTCATTTTCACAATCGCATTGTTCTTTAAACATGGCATATCTTTGATACAATTTGTAAATTGTCCAAAATTTTCATAACAGCTTTGAGAATAAATCAGTTTGCTGTATTTTAACTTGAACACTTGTGACAAAGGTTCGATTCCCTCTTTGCTAGTTTTTCTTCTAGAAAAAGCTTCCACTTTTTTGAGAGGAGGGGGTATTGTCACACGCCCGATTACCGACAAGTCGTGAAGTGTGCCGTTTGCATAGCCAGAGAGAAGTTTTATTTTCAGTGAGTACAGTTCAGCTGTCAACTTTGACAAGTTCGGCAGCGAGCTCAATACAGATCGAGCTAATAGCGTTGGAAGCAGTCACGTCTTCTCCGTTGTCTTTCTGTCCCCGAATGTTGGTCAGGTATTGGCAAGTGTAATCACCCCAGAGGGTAAGAATGTTTTTTAAACATGTCCATTTATTGTAGGACAATCATAAGTAACTCATAGTAATTTTTAATGAACAATTTCGATCAAAATTATCACATTTTTTACTATTGTGATTGTTCTTCGAAGTTGTTCAGTTCAGAATGCTTGTCTGTGTGTTTTTGCTGGGTTGTAAGGATTTGGTCGTTTTGATTCTATTCTTACCAATCTATCAATACTTTTGGTGTTGGATAAGTGGTAGATTGCGCAACTTGGGGCGTGGGTACGACTGGCTGAGTGCACTGGAGGGAGGTGTCCGTGCTGCCCTAGGCCTCTTCTCCCTGCTGTGGGATTGCAGTCTTCTCTGAGGCCAGGATTCGCCTTTACTCCCCTAGTGCCTTCCTTTTCAACAGCCAGTAGGCCTTTCTCCCTTCAGAGTAGCCAGTGTTTTCCCTGGTGTCTTCCCTCCAGACGGCGGACAGGTACTCTTCATTATGGACCTTGCTCCCCTGTGCCCAGTCGCAGGAGTGGGACCAGTCGTTTTGGATCATGCTCTTCTGCGCCAAGTCTCAGAAGTGTTTTTCGTGTAGACTGCCATCAACACATCCGTATTTGAGGTCAGTTCATCTTGAAGTGATTGATGGTCATCACCACAAGGAGTGGTGTGTGTGTGTGTGTGTGTGTGTGTGTGTGTGTGTGTGTTCTCTAGTTTGGACAACAATACACTTGACTAGTGACTGAAATGCGATGGGATTGAATTCATATTCAGAATGACTCGCCTACTAATTTTCTTTAAAAAAATGTTGGAAATTCCTTTTAATGTGATTATTTTGTGTTATGAATAGTATAATGAATTCTTTTCCAGCCTAAGAGGGAGCATGAATGTGAACACATATGGACAGAAATGAATAAGTTATATATCGATGCTGTTCATGTGCTAACGTGTCATCTCCATCTTTTCCTTGTTTATTAAATGTACACCCATAACAACATTTCTGTTCATTCTGTTATGTCACAGGGTGGTGTGAGTGAGTGAAAGAAAGAATTGATAGCACACTCAAACAACCAACACGCCTTCTTATATCCATGAGGCAGATTTGACAGATCCATTTGCAAACTTCCCTCATCCCCCCCCCCCCCCCCCCCCCCCCCCCCCCCCCCGTGACAGCTAACCACGTCGCCAAGTCGGCTGGTGATGCTGACATTCCGCTCCTGACATTTCTCTTGGAGCTGCCGTGTAGCAAAAATCATGCCCACAGTGCCACGCCCTCTCCAGAATTGGCATTGGCTCTTAGGTAGCAAGCCTTGCTCCAAGTGATGATTGAGACAGTTGATTAGGATTGTGGCCATACATTTTCCTGCGATGCAGAGCAGTGAGATGCCATGATGGTTCTCATATATTTTCCGGTTCCCTTTCTGCTTGAAGAGGTGAACAATAAATATGTCCTTGAAGTTTTGCAGAAGTTTCTGTTGGTTCCACATGGTCAAGATAAACTCAGTGAGTTTCCTGATCAGGTGTGGGCCACCAGAGACATTTCTACTGGGATAGAGTCAGCACTAGGTGCTTTACCTTTGCACATAAGCTTCACAGCTCTTTCTGCTTCAGTTTCGGCTGGGAGGTCATCAAGGGCGGTGGTCAATTGGGACTTGAAGCAGTCTTGCGATCGCTTAGTCGTGAATTATATATGGGCTGTTGATGACTCTATTAAAGTGTTTGGACAAGCACACTAGATTCTTTTCCTTGTCAGGAATCAGTCTATTCCCATCAGCACTCAGGAGAGGAGATAATCCTGACACTGTGTGACCATAAATAGTCTTAAGCGCTCTGTACAAGTTCTGTATGTCAAAAGACTGGATCTCTCCAGCCTTCTCATTCAACCATGCATCCTGTATTTTATGCATCTCAGATTGCACTTTTTTCAATGTTGAAGGCAGCTTACTTGGAAACAGAGTAAGGATCGTTAAGGTGGGCTCTGTTGTGTCTCCGTTTCCT
This sequence comes from Conus canariensis, assembly GCA_033310375.1. Lineage (NCBI taxonomy): Eukaryota > Metazoa > Mollusca > Gastropoda > Neogastropoda > Conidae > Conus > Conus canariensis. The sequence continues at coordinate 46,586,310 of CM065735.1, forward strand.
CATCGAGCAATTATCAGATGCGAACATACTGCTCATTGAACCAGTCCTAATGTTTTCATGTGGCAGGACCCACCACTTCTGAGGCAGTAGTAGAAAGAAACTCGTGGAGAGCGTGGCAGCAGAGAGTCCTCAGAAGAGAAGCCCCCTTCAAGCAAGTGTTACGGCCCTTATCTCCTGACACTCTAGGGGGGTTGGGCCACACCCGGTTCATGACTCCGGATGTCCCTCTGCTGCCCCCTTTTTTTTTTTTTTTTTTTCCATCTTGGGACGAGCCATGGCTGGGATTCGAACCCATGACCCTCTGGACATGCTCATTTTCCACTTAATGACTCGCGCTTTAACCACTGAGCCACAGGGACACCTGATATTTGTAGGGAAATTAAGCCTTATGAAGTTCACTTTTGTTCCTCCTTGACCAGATCCAGCTTGAACACCCCTCTGCCGCTTCTGCCATTGCTTTCAGGGCTCTGGTTTTTTCCTTCCCTGCAACTGAGAGCTGTTTCATGAGGCTGTATGCAGACGTTCCTACAAACCCCCTAGCTCCAATTTCTGCAGTGAGGACTTTGACCTGATAGCCTTCTCTCCTCAGGCTGTTTGCCAGATCAGCATACTTTTCAGTCTTGTAGATTTGAGCTGCCTCCATTCTGTTCTCATATGGCACCGTGAGCTCGATCATGATCAGCTGCTTGGTTGACTTAGAGTGGACTACTATGTCTGGTCTCATGCCACTCTTGCTGATGATCTCTGGGTGACTCTTCCATTCTGGGAGGTCTGCAGTGCACTCCCAGTCATCTGCCCCGTCCAGCAGACTCTGCCTGCATGTTTCGAGTGGCACTGTTGTTCTTGGCCATGATTTGCTGCCTCCCGCCGTGAAGAATGTTGCGGGTGCTTTTGGAGTCCTGATTTTCCCTTTTATGGTGTTGGTACTAGCCCAGACTACTTGTACAATCTCTTTGAGCACTTGTTTGTGCCTCCATGTGTACCTTCCTTGAGCCAGGGCTACTTTACATGAGCTTAGGACATGCTCCACTGTTTGTTTTTCATGGCAGAGGGGGCATGCAGGATCGTCTGTTTTCCCCCACTTCACCAGGTTTGCATTTGAGGGCAGAAGGTCATATGCAGATCTGAGAATGAAGCTGATCCTGAGAGGGGCCATGTGCCAAATGTCATTCCAAGTGAGACTTCTTTGGAGTGCATTCTCCCACGTTGTCCATTGCCCTTGCTGGCTCTGCTGGACTGCTTTTTGGAGTCTTTTTTGGTCTTCTTCTTTTCTCATCTCCTGAATCATCATGTCTCTTTTGGCTTTTCCTTTGGCCTTTGACCACCATTCAGTTTTGGTCACCCCCAGTCCTTGTCTGTTGGTCTGTGTGTGTCCTGTTATTTCTCTGATCTTGAGACTTTCTTTTGCAGAATCCATCGCCTCTTGAACTTTCCATTTTCTGCCTGTCTTCAGCTGGGGCTTGGTTGCTTCTACCACCTTGTCTCCTGAGTCCTCCAGCATGCTTTGAAGTCTGATCTTCCCTGCTTTGTATTCCTCCAGGATGGATTTCAGTGGTAGTTTCAGCTTTGCTTGGCGACAGTACAGCGCTATGTCAGTCAGACAGGGTGGGACACCAAGCCATTTCCTTGTGAACTTGTTGATTTTGGCTTCCATTGCCTCCACCATGCTGGTGCAGATGTCGTATATCATCAGAGGCCATAGGAGCTTTGGTATCAGCATGAACTGCAAACACCAGACCTTGTATTTGCCAGGGAGCCCACACTGGTCAATGGTCTCCAAGCCTTCCTCCGCCATCTGCTTGGTTTCTTTTGCTCTTTGTGTGTCTTTCAGCGTATCATCATACCATCTTCCGAGGCTCTTGACTGGTTCTTCTGTGACTGTTGGAATGGCCTGGTTGGCAACACTGAAGACCACAGATCCGGCCACTTTTCCTTTCCTCAGTGAGAGACTCCGTGATTTCTTTGGCTTGAACTTCATTCTGGATGAGGCAACTATGTCGTCCAGCCTCTCCAGCACATGACGTGTCTCGTCTTCTCTGGATGAAATCACTGTAGTGTCATCCATGAAGGCCTTGAGAGGAGGCATCTTGTATCCATCGCCAAGGTCTGTTTGTCTCGCGTTGTTTGTTGCTGCTTTCAAGATGAGTTCCGTTGCCAGCACGAACAGTATTGGGGAAATTGCACAGCCCATTGCAATACCCACTTCCAAGTTGATCCAGTCTGTTGTGTACTCCTTGGTAGAGAACCGCATTGAGAAGCCATTGAAGTACTTCTTGAGCATGTCGCGGATGTTCTTTGGCACATGGTACATCTCAAGAGCCAACTGTATCATCTCATGGGGCACAGATCCATATGCGTTTGCCAGATCAAGCCACACTACGTCCAGGTCTCTCTTTTCTGTTTTTGCTTTTTGGATTGCGTCCCAGATCATTGTGGCGTGTTCTACACAGCCAGCCACACCTGGGATGCCACCTTTCTGGACTGACACATCCAAGAACTTGTTTTCCATCAGGTACTTGGTCAGCCTTGCTGCCATGACAGAGAAGAAGATTTTCCCTTCGACGTTCAGTAGTGATATTGGCCTGAACTGGCTGATGTCACTTGAGTTTTGCTCTTTGGGGATGTACACACCATCTGCCGTCATCCACTGGCCGCTGATCTTCTGGTTTCTCCAAGCCGATCGCAGCAGCCTGTGGAGCCACTCCAGCACCTTGGGACATTTCTTGTAAAGCTGGTAAGGTATTCCGTTTGGCCCTGGTGATGATTTGGCTCTGGCTTTGTCGACCACCTTCTTGATTTCCGCCAACGTTGGAGGCTTGCCATTGAACTGTTCCTCAGGGTTGGTTGGCCACACCAGACCTTGAATGTCGAGTGGTGCTTTGCTCTGTGGGTCAGAGTATGTTTTCCTCAGATGCTGCTGAAGAACTCCTTTGTCCACACTTAGGGTCCCAGATTTTGGCTGCTCAAACAGTGTTCTGGCAAACTGGAAGGGGTCTCTGAAGAAGCGCTCTTGTGTCTTCTTCTTTTTGCTCTTCCTCTTCCTCACAGATTCCGCTTTGCTGAGGGCGCTGTGTTTTTCTTTCAGGTCTTTCCACAGTTTTTCCAAGCCTTGTTTTTCAGCTGGCAATGCGGTCTTCATTTGCATCTTGAGGTTTTTCTTTTGGACCCTGATCTTGTCCATCTTTTCTTGGCGTCTGGATTTCTTTGGAGGTGTTTTCTCTTTGGGTAGTTTTGCTCCATAGGCGTCTCTACATGTGGCATACACAATGTCCCCATATGTGGCTAGTTTGTGTTCCAGGGTGCTTTTCCCTATCAGTGCATCGAGTCTTTGGACGATTTTTGCATCCAGTTTCTCCAAATCTTCAGTTTCGTTTGCTCGTGGCAGGTTGAGTTTCAGGCGCCTGGCATCGAGGGCCTGTACAAATTCCTCATCCGAACCAACAGCGTGGATGTCCTTGGCACTGTGGTTTAAATCCTGGCCTTGGTCTTCCGACGTCTTATCTGCTGATGCAGTGCGCTGCTGCTCATTCAGATGAGTCTTCACACATCCCATCTTTGTTCTGTGGATCTTCATGCCACGGGTGGTAGCGAAACGCTTTCCACAGACACATGGATATTCCATTTGGTCCATGTTCATAGTCCGTTTGGGATTTGCAGTCATGATTGGTTGAGCACCGATGGATTCATCATTCTCTCCCCCTTTCGGTGAATCCTGGGAGCATCTTTTCCTTTTATTCTTAGTAGCCACATGTTTAAGGCAAAGTGGGGAGCCAGCCCACAGAGCCCTTGGTTCTGGTCTTTCCCAGTGTCCTCCGGTCTTTCCCGGACGTCCTCCGGCCTATTCCCGGAAGTCAATGGTTTACCCATGCATCAGTAGAAAGAAACTCGTGGAGAGCGTGGCAGCAGAGAGTCCTCAGAAGAGAAGCCCCCTTCAAGCAAGTGTTTCGGCCCTTATCTCCTGACACTCTAGGGGGGTTGGGCCACACCCGGTTCATGACTCCGGATGTCCCTCTGCTGCCCCTTTTTTTTTTTTTTTTTTTTTCCATCTTGGGACGAGCCATGGCTGGGATTCGAACCCATGACCCTCTGGACATGCTCATTTTCCACTTAATGACTCGCGCTTTAACCACTGAGCCACAGGGACACCTGATATTTGTAGGGAAATTAAGCCTTATGAAGTTCACTTTTGTTCCTCCTTGACCAGATCCAGCTTGAACACCCCTCTGCCGCTTCTGCCATTGCTTTCAGGGCTCTGGTTTTTTCCTTCCCTGCAACTGAGAGCTGTTTCATGAGGCTGTATGCAGACGTTCCTACAAACCCCCTAGCTCCAATTTCTGCAGTGAGGACTTTGACCTGATAGCCTTCTCTCCTCAGGCTGTTTGCCAGATCAGCATACTTTTCAGTCTTGTAGATTTGAGCTGCCTCCATTCTGTTCTCATATGGCACCGTGAGCTCGATCATGATCAGTTGCTTGGTTGACTTAGAGTGGACTACTATGTCTGGTCTCATGCCACTCTTGCTGATGATCTCTGGGTGACTCTTCCATTCTGGGAGGTCTGCAGTGCACTCCCAGTCATCTGCCCCGTCCAGCAGACTCTGCCTGCATGTTTCGAGTGGCACTGTTGTTCTTGGCCATGATTTGCTGCCTCCTGCCGTGAAGAATGTTGCGGGTGCTTTTGGAGTCCTGATTTTCCCTTTTATGGAAAATACACTGTATCACGAAATAATTCCCAGTCTGTCTCATGGGAATTGGACGTTAAGAGTTTCAATTTTGTGTTACGTCCGTGCACTAGTTTATGTCTAGTGAGCTAGTATTTAAACCTGAAACGTTCAGACACCTTGGCACCTTGATTTCTCGCGGTCTCCTGGGTGCTGTATCTTAGTTTTAAACTCAGATAATAGCAAGCGATCGTCACTCCGCACTCTGCACCACGCATGGCTTTAGTAACTCCCTGTACCTTTGCCTGATGCCAGTGCTTGGACACACGGTGTACTCATGTTTTCTTGTTACGATTAGAAAGGCGAAAGATCAAATCGGTGATCAGGTTACGTACAGCACAGGTTTCCAGCAAAATAAAGTCATTGCCGTTGTAGTTGCCAACGCCATGTTTCCCCAAAATTCCTCCCCAAAACGTGTGGTGTGTGCCAATTATGGCTTTGAAATCACTGAGGATTATGAGTTTATCTGCTCTTGGTATGGCAGAGTTGGTCTCTCGGATTCTCATAAAATCTTTCTCTGCGCTCGTTAGGGTTTGTCATAAAAGGAGCATAGGCGCGTGGCACATCACTTTCATGGGTGTGGCACTCGGACTATCATTAGACGGTGGTTGATGCCCTTGGGTGGCAAAGCCAGCTTGTTGATCAGATTGGATTTGATGGCGAATCCAACTCCTGTCTCATGGCACTCCTCTAGTTTGCATCTGATCCAGAAGATTATACACCATGTATGTATCTCTTTCAGTTGGCCTTTTCCTGCAAGCTGAATCTCACTGAGGGCAGGAATCTGCTGTCTGCATCTTGCTAGATCTCTGGCGATGAAAACAGTCCTCCTCTCTGGTCTGTCAGCTCTGGCCCTGTCCATTGAGTGCTCACATTCTGTTGCCTAGAGTGAGCAGAGTCATCTTTGTAGATTTTCTTTCTTTCTTTTTTTACCGCTTGAGTGAGATCCTCACCAGCTGTGGCATGCTGGCCAGGGTGTAGGTGAAGAAGGCAATGTCCTCCAGGGCACGCTGGAAAGCGGCAGACGAAGGGGACGACAAGCCAAATGCTGGATGGACAACATCAAAGAATGGACCAGGATGGATGGCCCCACGCTGATGCGACAGGCAGAGGACAGGGCCGGATGGCGGCGCCTGGCTTCGAGAGTGTCTCTCATCTCTCCTCTACGCCCATCATGGGCAAGAGAATGATGATGATGATGATGATGATTTTCTATCCCCTTCCCCTGGATTATGGGGGGAGGAGGGCAGGAAGGGGGCTGGGGAGGGAGTGCATTCCTGAATAGGGCTGCTCTGTCGCTCAGATGGCCTCCGGATTCGAGTGCTGCTTCTTCACTGAAAAGCGACCCTGTCGCCTCAGCCGCCTACGTGTGCGGTTTGACTACAACTGCCAGTATATCCACACCTGTCGTTTCGCCACGTCCGCATCGTCTATCCCCAAATATCCGAAGAAATTCGATTATATATCTGACACTTTGTTGTAGCCACACGAAACCTAAACCGAGTTCGTATAATCTAACCCTCCCATTTGAAATCCAATTTACTCTTTCGCTCATGTCAAATCATATACTATACTGTGCACAAAAAAAGAAACGCACATTTTTTTCGCTGAAAATATTAAGGAAACTTTTGACAGAAACATGCCCCGTATAGCAGGGAACTCTGTCCAGTGCGAATAGTCAGACATAATGAATAGACATAACAGCAGATTGGTGTCTTATTTCTTCTGTGGTTGTAATATTTCGAATGCTGAATGACGCATGAAATGTCTGAAATAAAAATATGCGTTTCTTTCTGTGCATAGTACTTTCCTGAGCAACCTTGAAATTGCCATGCGTGTTATTTTCAAACAATAACCTATGCACTTTGTCGCATAATTCAGATCTATCGGAATATCTGTATACATCTCCATAGATCAAATCATTTGGCGCTTGCAGGCTCACTTGTAAAAAAAAAAAAAAAAAAAAAAAAAAAGGACCCAGATGTCAGCTCCATACAGTGCGATGGGCTGTACGTGAGAGTCAAATACTTTCATAAAAAGCTTCAAAGATATTTTTTCTAGTTTTGATAGCTGTTGCAAAATGCATAGTTATGCATGCTTAGCTCAACTTGTAAGATCTTTAGTGCACAAATGAAGCTAAACTGTGCTGATAAGCATACTCCCAAATATTTATATATGTTCACGACAGACATCATTACTCTGACACAACTCCACCTTTCTCCATTTTTGATATATCCACCCCTTCTCAACTCAATAACATTGTTCGACCTTACTTGAAGTGGAGTTGCGATCAAAATAAGCTATTTAGTTGAGTTTGCATGCCAATAACAGTTCCAGACTTCAAAGAACATGATCAGCACCCTAAATGTGAAATTAACTCTCGAATATTACAAATGAAATGTGGACCAGGTTTTCCATTTTCAGCAACATCTGAAGTCAAATATTAAATTATCAAACACAGATGTATTATTTGGCATCAGTATAATCGATTGTTTCGAAGACAAATTATCAATGTATCAATTTTATCATATTATTGAGTAAAATGTGTATTAGTATTTTCAAAAAGACGAACACGGGTATCCCTCTGCGACTAATTTTTGAGAAAGAGTATAATATCCGAAGGGGTGTAAAGGAAAACTTCCCTAGGTAGGCAAGAGAGTGTAAGTCTCAATACGTTTAGGGGGAGGGGGGGGGGGGGGGGGGGGAGAGAAAGGAAAAAAAAATTACAGTGTTCATCCGTTTAATATGAAAAGAGGGGGTGGGGGTGAGAGAGAGAGAGAGAGAGAGAGAGAGAGAGAGAGAGAGGAGGGGGAGGATCTCTGCAGAGAGTTGCGAGCAGGGGAGGGAGGGTCCGGTTATCTAGGGAGGGGGGACTCGATGGGGGAGGGGGGAGGGGAGTGAAGGAATACAAATATGCCTATTGTCTCCCTTCTTGGATTTTCTCTTGTCTTCCTTGCGCACCTTTCATTTTCGCTGCAAGGTTGGCTTCATCGGGGAACATCCCATTGGTGAGACGACATATAACAGACTTCTACATTTCAGCTCTACGACGCCGTTTCTGCCTACCTATCTGTCTGTTCTTTGTCTGTCTGACGGTCTGTCTGTCTGTTGCTCACTCCCCTCCTCTCTCTCTCTCTCCCCCTCTCTCTCTTTTTCCGGGGACTGCGGTGGTGGTGGTGTGTGGCGTGAGTAGCGCTCACGCGCTTCGGTAGAGAGATTGAGAGGAAGGACGGAAAATTTGGACCCACGATATCCTTTCAGGTGTGCTCACATACGGGATTGGTGGGGGGGGGGGGGGGGGATGGACGTTTGGGGAGGCGAGGGGGGGGGGGGGGATGGCAATAGGGAGAGGGAAGGAAAAGAGAAAGCATCAACAACAGCAAAACTCCCAAGTCTTTGTCATGCGTATTGGCTTCCCCTTGTCTTCCTTGTGGACCCTTTCTTTTCGCATCAAGGCTGGCCGTATCGGGGAATAGCCAATTGGTAAGACGATTTGGAACACATTTTGCATTCATTGCTACGATGCCGCCTCTGTCTGTCCGTCTGTCGGTCGGTCTCTCCCTCCCCCCCTCTCCCCTCTCTCTCTCTCCCTCTCTTTCTCTCCCTCTCTCTGCCTCTCTCTCTCTCTCTCTTTTGGAAAAAAATGAAAGAAAAGAAAATAATTAAGTCTATTGTTTAACTTGCGTTGTTTTCTTTGTGTAAGCAGCACATGATCAGAGTGAGAGTGCCGTACACCACACATCAGAACATAAACAAACCCAGACACTTTGTATCAAACGCAAAAACACTAAAATCAGCAAAAATATGTACATTTTTAAAGAACATACAGACTATGTATTGAGTGAAAGAGACTGGTTGGAGAGAGAGAAAAAAAAAAGGAAAAAAAGAAAAAGAAAAAGAAAAAAAGCTAGTAGTGGAAATTGTTTCTTGTTTTTTTTTCTTCCGATTTTTGTTTTTTTTGGCAGATGAAGAGGACAGTGTGAAGCACCAAAAAATGAAGAGGTGGATTTTGGCATTAGGGAAAAAAAAGTCATCGTAAATGAAAAGAAAGAACAAACAGAACCAAACACACCCCCCCCCCTTTTTTTTTTTTTTTTACACTAGAGGTACATTGAATGTAGTCACTCATGTAACTCCCACATTGAACTTTAGCTTTTGCACAGGAATATATCTGAGCAGATTACCATGAACACCAGCTTCAAAAAGAATAGTTCTGCTCACATAATCCAGTGCATTTCAAGGTCTATAAAAGCAACACACAATTTACGATTTAAAGAAAACTGCTTTTGCACAAAGGCCATCAATATAAATCATGTCATCAACAGTTGAATAACTGCGATTTAATCCTGCCTGATATACACCAGTAGTACTAATATCTTCAATTCATTTCTGCAGCCTGTAATGTATGTTAGAGCTGTACAGTATGCTGCTGGTGTCTGGTAGATGAATCCCTCAATAATTGATAGGATTATTCCGACGCCTGCTTGTACAGTGGTAGAACAATACCTTCAGTGCAATATTCGGAATAAACTCCCTCATCAAATGAAAAATTACGGATGGTTAAAAAGAGTTTTAAAAGTACGTCTGTTTTACTTGCATGTTTCAGCAGCTCACCATTATGCCATCTGGCCAGGCAGTTGTACGTTTTTGTTTTTTTTTAACTTTTCTCACTGCAGGTAGTATCTTTTCTTTCGAAACTGAGTAGTTTAAACAATCATGTCTCGTTCATCTTGAGATTTACTCACTGAGATTTACTATTCAGATCTACATCTTTAGGTATAAGTACCGTAAAATTTCATACCAGGTTACCATTCTGATACTAATCTCTAGTTCTCTTCTTTTTGATAAAAACCAAATGTATATTCTTCCACATTCTTTTTGATTTTCTATAGATCCAGTTAGTTCTATCAGTAAAATGTTGTTAAATTGGTTCCTTTTCATCATTTGCGAAGGTTTATACTCTACACTTGCCAAGAGAGAGAGGAGAGAGAGAGAGAGAGAGAGAGAGAGAGAGAAAAGAGAAATAAGAAGCAGTAGTAGTGGTAGTAGTAGTAGTAGTAGTAGTAGTAGTAGTAGTAGTAGCAGCAGCAGCAGCAGTATTAGTAGTAGTAGTAGTAGAGCAATAGCAGTAGTAGCAGTAACAACAGAAGTAGTAGTAGTAGTAGTAATTCGTATGTATTTGATTGACTATACTATGCCAAAACTATCAAAACCGTTCACGGGGTTTCTTCAGGGTCCATATATTTTAATTGGCTACACTACGTCATGCTTCTGGAAATTCCATGAATATTCTGCTTGTGTTAGCTTATTGCTTCATAACTAGCTGTGCATCGGCGTGTTTCTTGAACTTTCGATTTCATGAACTATGTATAGTGGGGGTTGAAGGTATTTGAGAAAGGGTGACCAATGAGAAAGGGTGACCAAACAGGGTGATCTCTAAATACTGTCATAATTGAAAGTCGTTTCTGCATTTTCGGAACAATTGTAATGGTTATATGAAGAAATTTTTGATACATCGTCTGCCAGAAGCCAAAACTTTGAACTTATTGCCAGCTTCAATATTCCCTCCGTCTGGATCGAGGAAATTAGAACACGGTCTTGAATTTGCCTTGGTCAGTGTTTAATAACTACTTAAGTGCCTTCAAAGACCAGGGATTTGATTCTTTGTCTAATATGCGTATACAAGAGAGCATAACACACACACACACACACACACACACACACACACACACACACACACACGTGTGTGTGTGTGTGTGTGTGTGTGTGTGTGTGTGTGTGTGTGTTTAACTTTGCTATTGTATTGGTATGGCAGGAACCAGAGTTTCAGGCAAATGCTCGTCACGTGTAGATATGCAGGCTGTCACCCACACATAGCGTAGTAAGACAGCTGAACAGATGACACACTCAGCTAGGAGTTGTAAGAATCACGGATACGTTATTTGACTATTGAGGTCTGCTTTCACATAGTACCAGACCATGAAAAGTGGTCTTCATTGATTTGCGTAAAATGAAATGTTTGTCCCTCCCCTCCCCCCCCCCTTTTTTTTTTTCAAAGGAAATATGCATACAATACACACAGCGGAACTGACAGTTACCAACTACGGAGGTTTGAATCTGTTAACGAAAACCTGACTGAAGTGATGTGAAATAAAACAGAAACACTTCTCCTTTTTTTTTTTAAAATCGTATGATACATCTGTGAATTTATTTTGTTTTAACAAAACAACAGAAAACAAATTCACAGCTACGCTGGTCGGGGCACGTCGTCAGAATAGACGACGGCTGCATCCCCTGACAACTGATGAACGGTGAGCTCAAGCAAAGCTCATGCAGACAGGGACGGCCCAAAATTAGATACAAAGACACCATTAAGAGCAATCTCAAATGGCGCGGCGTCCAGCCTTGCGAGCTCGAAACCCTTCCTGCTAACAGATCATCTTGGAGGTCCCTCACCTTCAAAGCAGCAGCTGCCTTCGAGAGGACAGAAGACTGCGTCCATTATTGTAAGAACAAACTCACTCCTGTCTGAAAGGGTTCAAATCATTATTTAAAATGAAGTTTTCAAAGCTACAGAACTCACTTTATAAGGAACTAGCCTCCCTAACCTGGAAGCCAGGGTTCAAATCAGAAGATGCGCAGAGAACACACCTGAATTACAATTACAGTTGGCCAATGAAACAGAAGCTGTGTAAGACAGCTGACTTGATGTTGCCTGTGGGGTTGCAAGTAGTAACACTGCAGTATTGAAATATACCATATTGAAGATAAACTAGATGATCTACCCACCGTGTATGGCTTAGTATCGCAACACTATTCTTTTTAATCAAATTGCCGCGACTTCATTGCCGATAACGTGGATCTAGATGTGAACAGTAGGTAACTGACAGCGAGTCACAAATGAAACAAGAGTGTGATTATTGATCATGAGTGTTGACAGGCGTGTGTGTGTGTGTGTGTGCGTGTGCGTGTGCGTGCGTGCGTGCGTGCGTGCGTGCGTGCGTGTGTGTGTGTGTGTGTTCGTGCGTGAGCTCGCGCATGCGTGTGGCGTGCATCTCTCTCTCTCTCTCTCTCTCTCTCTCTCTCTCTCTCTCTCTCTCTCTCGCTCTGTCTTGGTGGCTGCACACGCGTGCTATCTAACATTAGTTGGAAAGAAAAAGATATGATCTATCGTTCTGTTCGTAGCGTTTTTTTTTTTTTTTTCTTTTGTTTCTTTTGTTTTATTCAGGAGGTGGTGTTGTTAACCAAACAAGTGATTTATTTCTTTGTTAGTTGGAAAGAAAAAAAAATTATCGTTCTGTTCGTAGTATTTTTTTTTGCGTGTGTTTGTTTCTTTTGTTTTATTCAGGTGTCGTTGTTAACCAAACAAGTGATGTTTTTCTTTGTACCTGAATATGATGTAAAAGCCGGTGTTGGGAGGAAAAGAATATACACCAGGAAATTCATATACAAATGAAAACATCAGAGAGAGAGAGAGAGAGAGAGAGAAGAGAGAGAGAGAGAAGAGTAAAGACTTTTACCCCTATTTGGTTCCTACTAGTACATAAAGCTTGAGGTGTCGGAGTGTCTGAGTCGATTTAAGAGGTTACAAATGTATGCAATAGAGGGGTTGTATTATATTTACAGAGGAGTTATTGAATGGAATGTATGTCGGTTATGCCGGAGGGATAATTCACTCATGCTTGCTCAGCGACCGAGGAAATATCGCCGTCAGTTGGGGTTGAGTAGGTCGTGTTCGCGTATGTTGGACAGAACAGGTGCTACACCACCGAAGTGACTGGGCAGCAGTGCAGTGTCTTCAACGGCAGGTTGCCTCTTGACGACTTAACATTGACTGCTGGTTGTGGATTGCTGGTGCCGGCCTGCGGAGGGACGGGCCGGTCTGTGGCTGTGGACGGGGGGGTCGGAATAAGCGGTGTGGGTGCAGTGGGAGGTGGCGACACAGAAGATGGGACCAACAACAACAAAAAAAAAGTTCTATCTTTTCCCTGTGTTCTGGGAGTTTTCCTTTGTTTTGTATCGATGATGGTGACGATGGCGATGCTGTTGATGATGATGATGATGATGATGATGATGATGATGGTGATGATGATGATGACAGCTACTACTACTACTACTACTACTGTTAGTACTACTACTACTACTACTACTATTACTGCTGCTGCTGCTGCTACTACTACTACTACTACTACTACTACTACTACTACTATTAGTATTACAACTACGACGACGATGACGACTACTATTACTTTTCTTCTTCTTCTTCTTCTTCTTCTCCTCGTCTTCCTCCTCCTCCTTCTCCTCCTCCTCCTCATTATTATTACTATTATTATTATTATCATTATTAATATTGCTTTTTTTTTTTTTTTGTTCTTGTAATTACTTTTATGAGAGAGAGAGAGAGAGAGAGAGAGAGAGAGAGAGAGAGAGAGAGAGAAAATATCGGCATTAACATTTTACTATAATAAGCAATCTATGCAACGATTCAACCAATATTGCAACAAGTCTTCATGATTCAAGATGCAGTTGAAGCGCTTGTAATACAAAGATGCTGAAACACATGCGTGCGTGTGTGTGTGTGTGTGTGGGGGGGGGTGTGTGTGTGTGTGTGTGTGTTGGGGGTGGGGGGTGGGGGTGGTGGTGGTGCGAATTTACGTTTATAATATAACATTCAGAGAAAAAAAAAATGACCATTTCAAATTCAGTGTTCGCTGGTTGCATAGCCATCAACACCAACATTTACAAAGCTACGATAACAGTTTCATAGGATCTTTGCGACAAATATTATGCAACAAAAGATGGACATATCTGAAAATAGCAGATGAACGTTCTGTCAGAATGAAAGAGGATCAATCAAACATTTGTTTTGGTCATGTAAGGTGATATTACATTTCTGGAATGAAATGCGAACTGTTCTAGACAGCTTTGATAACATCAACAATTTCTGATTTACAAAGGAACCTGTGTTGTTTGGTAACGCTGTTGTAAATAAGACTGATGATATACTCGATTTCATTATAATGTGCGCAATGCTTTTTCTTTACAGACGTAAATGCGAAAATACTATTTCAGAATTTACATTTTTAGACGATAATTTACATACATAATTTAAAGATACATATGCTACTGAAGAAAACATAGCTGGGATAGATTTGTGGTTCGCAGACTTCCTGCATAAACGGTGTTTCTATAGGGCCCTGGTCGATGAATAACCCACTCTCTATTGACTTAAAGCTGTTATTTGCGACTGCAAGTGTAATCACATAACTGGAAATTTATGCAAAAGGTTCTGAGATACTCTTGTTTCTTTGTTTGGTGTACATATGCCTCTCGATGCACTGTGAATATGTGTATGTGGCGAAGTCGGGGTGGCTTGAGGCTTGGCAAGGGGAGGGAAGAGGGGGGGGGGGCACTCCACCTAGCAGATTTGTTGTGTTGAAGAAGAAAAAAAAAAAAGAAAAGAAAAAGAAACACCCGAAGGTGCTGGGGAGGACCCAGAGAAGCACTGTCTTCACCTGCCCTTAGAGCAGTCCTGTACCACCCTTGGAGGCCTGCGCTGTGTTGACGATGGGTACAGGCACGCGCAGGACACTCCATTAAGACATCAAGGGACATAACTGCTCCTGAACAGAGGTAAATCAGACTACAGGATGCAGCTCATAACAGCCTTAAAGTAGCATCCCCATGGGTGTACCAGCCCGTATTTCATGACTGCAGAGCCCACCGGCGAAAAACACCACCCTCCAGCTGCCGAGCACACCCCACAGACCCAACCACCCCTGCCCACGGACAGATGAAGACAGTGCCACTCCAGACACAGCCAAGCTTTCGCCATACGGTCTTATGTGCCCTCAAGAGAGAATCCAAAGTTGTAGTCTTTCCCACTGTCAACAGGACTTTCCCTGTGGTCAGTGGGTCTTTCCTCACCGTCACTGGACCTTTCTCCAGGGTCAGCCTAGTTAAGGCAAAGAAGAAAAAGAAACACCCGAAGGTGCTGGGGAGGACCCAGAGAAGCACTGTCTTCACCTGCCCTTAGAGCAGTCCTGTACCACCCTTGGAGGCCTGCGCTGTGTTGACGATGGGTACAGGCACGCGCAGGACACTCCATTAAGACATCAAGGGACATAACTGCTCCTGAACAGAGGTAAATCAGACTACAGGATGCAGCTCATAACAGCCTTAAAGTAGCATCCCCATGGGTGTACCAGCCCGTATTTCATGACTGCAGAGCCCACCGGCGAAAAACACCACCCTCCAGCTGCCGAGCACTGTATTGTATTGTATTGTACTGTTTCATACTGCACTGTGAAAGGTACATTAGTTAAATATGCATTTTGCTTGATTTGCATTTTCATTCTTCAGCGTCTCTTTATTTGTTTTGTTGTTGTTGTTGTTGTTTTATTTTGTGTTACAAGTGTTTATTTGTGAGCGAGACATGCAGACATGCTGCTTATTACCTTGTTTTACGCACTGTCCTCTATCTGCGCATCTGTATGCTCCAATTCGTAGATTATTAAAAAAAAAAAACAACGAAAGTTACGAGAACTGTTGAACTATGAGAACTTAACATTTTGTTGGTTGTTGTCGTTGAATGGACGTTATGTTGATCTGTATACGTATTACACACATTCGGAGTGCCATAAAGAAACCAAACGAACAAACAAACAAAAATCTAATGAGTAGTGAATCATTACAAAATGAACCTACAAAGGGTATGTTTGTGTTTAACACAGTGCTGCTTATATTGACCTTGCAAATTGTTCCTATGTAAAACCAATTAGTTTTATATCTACCACATTGTGTGTCTCTCACACAGCATTTTGTTCTGTAAATCTCAGCATTCTATATTATATTTGATTTTCAATAGCTATTTGGCTACAGTTATCCTGTTTCAAAAATGTGTGTGCTCCCTTGCGGACAGTGTTCATAATTCAAAACGCCACAGGCACATCGTGGTCATGTCTAGGATTATGTTCTGAAGCTTGATTCATATGCAAACACCCCATTTTATGGAGTCAGCTTACCGCTGGTCTGCAGTACTCTAACATTTTCAGATACGGGGCTGCGTAGTTCTACTACAACACATTCGGAATTATTTTTGATGAATAGATCATTATACCTGAGAACAAAAGTAACTCAAATGTCAAGCAGCTGAAGGTCTGTTGCGAGCGACGATGGAATCAGCAACACTGTAAGTGAGAACGCAGACCAAAGTAGAATGTGTGGAGGTGGCTGTACCGAGGGAATGCAACACCAGAGCCTGAGTCAGTTCTCCTCTACTTTGGGGCACGATGCTTCTCCTCCAGGCCTTGTCGACCACTCTCTTCAAAGATGCGAACCCCTATGGTGATAGCAACGCTCTAGGCACTACTGTCTTTGGCAAGGTTCCTCATACAGTCTGATCGATACTATAGGCTCCTGTAAATTCCTTCAGGCAATTTTTTGCAGCGTCTGAGTAGGCGTCTGGTGTCTCTTTCGCCAGAGGTCAGTCCGGGAATTTGCAAGTCGTCCACATGGACACACGTCCAACCCACTAAATTTGAGCCTTCCAAATGAATGCCTTGATACAATGGCACGTTTGCTCTGTCACTCATTTTCATGTTATTGACCCTGTCCTTCAAAGAGGTCCCCATGGTCTTAGTCAGGCAGCGGATGTAGAACTGGTCAAGCATTTATACCGTTTACTGTGCAGTGTCCATGTTTTACAGCTACTGAGCAGGACCGTAACGACTAACGCCTTGCAGGTAGCCACCTAGATGCACAGGTTCTTGTGACGTTAATTCCATTCTTGCTTCAATAATTTCCTCACAGGAACGAGCCTGCTTGATACTTCATTATCCATGCAGCAGATTGACGGTCAAGGTGGTGACCGAAACGGATCAATCTCTCTGGGCGGTTCAGCTTTGTTCCCACGATTTCAATACACAGGTCTGAAAGAATCTAAGCCTGGTGCAGGCAGGCTGAGGTCTCACTTTCGTTTATTGTAGGCTGATTGTTAGTCCGAAGAAGCTGGCTGCTGTGACAGTTAAATGAAGATGTGTCGGATATCAAAAGCACTTATTCAACATATCTATTGCAGGTTTGTACGTGTTGTTGATTTTCTGCCCCAAACAAACTGAAACAACGTGCTTTCTGGAGTTTTATAGAAAGAAGGTAGCTGGATCAGGTTCAAAGGTGCAAAGGTGTTTTGAAAGTAACAGAGGTTTTGTACAATACCTATCCTCGTGAAGATTAATAGGTTTATTTGGTAAATAATCAAATCTAGTTTCTGACTTCTGTGAACATTCCATTGTTATTAATGATTTCACTGTCATTCAAATATGCCATGACACATATTCTAAGTAGGTTAAACTGGGAAGGTGTTCATATACCTTTTTAAGTGAGGATGGTGTATAATTGTTGGTCTTTTCCTGCGACCTTTATATGGATTTCATATAAAGCTTTCAACATTTCCAGGTGTATATAATATTCATTGTCTACATAAAAATATCCACATTACGTTTGTGATTTTCATAGGAAAGATGGTTTATTATGATGTGATTGTAAATATACGCTAAAGCCATTGTAATGATCTATGACTAGACGGAGAGAGAGATGGATGAAAGGAACATAAGAAGAAAGTTCAAAGAAAAAATGAAGTAGCAGACTCAGTTCTGACAACCAGACACTCCTCCCCAAAAATTGCCAAGCATTTGCCTTGCTACGCATATGGTCGATCATGTTGCTTTTTATGTTGCTTGTTCCAAATGAAGTAAGTATGCTGCACGTCTCTGCTACAGATTTTATCAAATACGTCATATCTTAAAAGTAGATAGATAGATAGATAGATAGATAGATAGATAGATAGACAGACAGACAAATAGACAGATAGGCAGATAGACAAGCAGACACGCGGATAGGTAGGTAGGTAGTTAGATAGATAGATAGAAGATAGATAGATAGATAGATAGATAGATAGATAGATAGATCATTTCTTTGGTAGCATTGTTTTGTTTTGACTTAATACTTTTGCATTTATATTCAACCTAGACCTCAGTTGCATCGGTTATATTGTTTCTCAAATTTTCTCGAAACGGTGTGGGATAGTCAGGTTTTTGCCGATGAGCCCGGATGTCGTAATTTTACTGTTGACGACATTGGGCTGACATGGAAAACATTGGCCTTGGCATAAACCACACAGACTTTCACAATCAGGCAGTTGTAGTCCAACATTTATTGCACAGAATCAATTTTCGATTACAGCGCTCCCACCTCCCCCTTTTTTTTCTTACAGAGCAAATCACCATGCTGGCATAGGTCAGTTACATGTTGTTTAATGCACGATCATTGAAAATGGGTGCAATGATATAAGAAACGAAAACAAGAACAACAACAAAAATCCAAGAGAAACAGCGAGAGAGAGAGAGAGAGAGAGAGAGAGAGAGAGAGAGAGAGAGAGAGAGAGAGAGAGAGAGAATACGAATACGAATACGAATATTTATTCAGATTTAAGGCCATGGCCCCATACTGAAGGGGGACATTACACAATCATACAATGCAACTTGCGCCTAAGACATTACACATTATAAACCTGTCCACAGCAATAATGAAAATATACAAAGTCGAATAAAGTTAATGCACAACAGCACGCAGGCTTTTTTGTGCTTCATAAATAAACATAGCCAGATTGCAGATAATGTTTTCTTTTCTTGACGACAGCAGTAATATTACCTTGAAATGACATGGCTCAGTAAAATACTTAGGTTGAATAAGTTTGGTTCTAAGGTCATGTAATACAGGACAGCACAACAAAAAATGAACTTCATCCTCTTTAGCTAAACCACACAAACGGCATACAAATTCACCTTCGGCGTAGTTGTAGTATCTGAAACGATGACAAGCGATATCAGAAACACCAAGTCTAAACTTTGCTAATGTGCTCATAACGTATCGATTCATTTTAACATTGGCATATGGTTCTAACTCATGCGTTGTCTTAAAGAGTCTGTACTGTAAGAATCTATCACTATGGTTAACATGATCATGCCAGTTTTGCCATCTGCAATCAATTATCCTGTCTTCAAAACATGTTAAAAATCCAGATATGTTTTGAACGCCCTGATTATCCCAAACAAACCCAAATCCATAAGAATTCAAACATTGTCGCAGACTAGAAGCCCATGTCTTCTTTCCATTATTATCCAAGAACATCAACATTTTATATGCCTTAAAGGGTAACCTATCTTCATGCATTCTAGTTAACTTCAGCCAATATTTAATACATTTTACATAGGAGTTCAGGTAAATTGGATATCTTCCGAGTTCTCCATAAATCATATCTTTTGGAGTTCTCATATCAACATTTAAGAAACGCTTCAGTGCATACAAGTGAACTTTCTCTATGATCATACTTTTTTCGAAAGCCCAGATTTCAGCTCCATACTGCAGAATTGGTTGAACTTGTGAGTCAAACAGCTTCGTAAAAATACTAAATGAATTACAGTCCAGTTTGTACAAAATATGAAGAATAACTACAATTGCTCTCTTTGCTCTGTTTGCGATATCCTGACAGGCATAATTAAAGCTGAGTTTAGTTGTAAAGTATATTCCTAGATATTTATATGCATTAACCACAATGACTCTCTCGTTCCCATAGGTCCATCTCTCAACTTTTGCCAAGTATCCACCCTTACGAAACACAATAATATTGGTCTTCTTCATGTTAACTTGCAATTCAAGTCCTTTGGCTGCAGAGTATAAAGAGTTAAGTTGACGTTGGAGACCAATTACTGTCGTGGACAATAATACAATATCATCAGCAAACAGCAAAATAAACAATTCTATAAAATCAAAAGTCACTCCATGCCTACCATTTTCTATTATTTCCAGGGCTAGCTCGTTTATAAACAACGAAACCAACACGGGGCTGGAAACATCACCCTGTTTAACACCACGAGAACACATAAAAGAATCAGATAATTTTGCTCCTGATCGTATTCTTGTTTTTACTTCACTATACATACTTTTTACGCAACGAAACAGTTTACCTTTTACTCCATTTTTTTTATCAAAATAGGCCATAAAAGTTTACGAGAGATTGAATCAAAAGCCTTTTCAAAATCAACAAAGGCAACATACAACTTCTGATTATTTACAAACTGTTTTTGCACGGCAGCTAATAGCGTGAATATATGATCAATTGTTGAGTAACCTTTTTTAAACCCAGCTTGATGTTCCCCAGTGATATTATTAATGCGTACCCATTCACCCAATCTACTATTAATAACAGAACTATACAATTTACTACAAATATTACTCAAGGAGATACCCCTGTAATTGTTCACATCATTGACTTCTCCCCTTTTAAATAAAGGCAGAACTATAGATTCTTTCCAGCCATCAGGATACATTCCAGAATCAAACAGAAAATTAAATAGCTTTACTAAAAAGTTGAGACTACATTCTCCAGAATTCTTGAAAAACTAACCAATCATACCATCTGGTCCAGCAGATTTACCATTTTTCAATTTTCGTACAGCAAGTAATATTTCCTCCTTAGATATTGGTCTGTCAAGCAGACAAACTTCTTCTCTGTCCTTATCTGTTAACATTTCCTCCACCATGACACTCTCATCATCTTCTTTTTCTAGCAAACTTTTGAAATGTTGGTACCATTCACGCATAGGAATATCATTTGAAGGTTGTGATCTTTTTCTAGATATTTTATGAACATGTTCCCAAAAGGATTTCTGACACTGAATGGAATTCACGAGTTCATTTAGTAAGCTATCATATTCTTTCTTTTTCCTTTTAAATTCTTATATTCACGCCTTGCAATACAAAATTCAATTCCATCTTCTTTATCTAACGTTGTACAAAATTTTCTGAATAGTCTACGCATTTTACATTTATATAGTTTACATTCCTGGTCATACCAATTATTTTGAGTAATATTTTTGTTTACTGGTATTCTTTTCACCATACAATCAGCTTGATCTTTAACAATCTTATTGAATTGATTTATTGCCTTGTTGACATCCACATGTATCAGATCTTCAGCCACTAATATCTGGTTCTGTATATCTTCTGACCACATGGAAAAAATAAACTGCCGAGCGTAGTCTTGGTTCCAACAATATTTGACAATAACTTCATTATTTTGAACACGCATATTCATCTTGGAATACATCTTTTCACTCCGGACATTTACGTACAATACAAGAGGCAGGTGATCAGATTCAAATCTTTCTAGTACTCTCAAAGTTAACTCGTTACTTAATCATTCAAAAAGGTCTACAGATGCTAGGAAATAATCGTTTACACTGTTACCTGTGTCAGAAATGTATGTGAAACGACCCTCTGAGTCGCCATTACAGACACCGTTTAAAATACATAATCCTAATACAGAACACATGTTCAACATTTTCTTTCCGTACAAGTTGAGTACTTTATCTTGGGAAGATCTCATCATTTCGGGACTTTTGTTATTGTTGTGACAGACATGTAGATCACGCTCACTAATAATTTCCGGGGACAGGTTAGATGTCCTCGCATTGATATTACCACAGAGCAATAAATCAACATTACCTAAAGACATCACTTTGTTCACAATACAGTCTTCTAACAAGTCAATGCCATTGTCAAAATTATTTACAGAATAATAAGGTGAATTTTCAGGTGGAACGTATGTACAAACCAGTAAGGTTGTTTTTCCAAGACCAAAAAATTCTTTATCAAGCAAAAATAAAATCAAATAAGGATTCTCACAATCAATAAGACGCACATAAGGAACTAAGCTTTTATGTACCAAGCAAATTATCCCCCCTGAACATCTTCCATGTCTTGTAAGTTTAACCGCTGACTTTACGTAGAGATTATGATTTATGAAAATAGTCGATTCAAATTTTTCTGTAAACGTCTCCACTAAACAAACAACATCAAACGAGGAAACAAATTGAATAAAACATCTATCTTCTAATTTATTAGACAATCCACATATATTCCAGTGAAGAAAAGATATGTTTTTTTTACAAAACCGTACACACTCCCCACATTCAGACCAGAACAGGAACCGCTCTCAGGTTGTAAATCCATACCATCATCTTTTTCTTCTCCTGACCTTTTCGTAAAATTGGTTTTTTGTTCATTCGTCCCAAACGGCTTTAAGGAGTCATTTCCAAAGCTGTTTTTATCTTTTCTATCCACATTTACATCGTCACCATCTTTGTTATTACAATTTCTATATTCACCTCTGCTGCTTTTACTTGTATAATTATTACAGTCACTAACATTCTTACATGCAGGATGAGTGAAACGATCAGTTTTAATCTTACAGTTGCCATTCACGTCTATAACATTCACATTCTCACAATCATCACCGTTGTTTATTTCAGACACGTTCAGACATTTACCCCTGCCACCAGTTCTTTCATCATCACCCCGTCCACTCTACATTCTCTCCCACATTCTTCCCGTGCAACATTCATACACGCTTCATCCCCAACGTCATCACTGCAGGGTGGACGAACATCAACATGCGGTTGGTTGGCAGAGTGATCACTGATTTCAAACTTCCCTTCTTTCGCACACAGCACATCAACAACACTATATACACATTCATCCTGATGGTTGGAAAAATCCGTGCACAACTCGCCTACACTGACATCAGGCACGGGATTTTTATCACACGTTTCTTGCACACCAACACAGTTGACAACTTTGTTCGGCGTGACCCCTCGTGAAACAGAAACACACTTGGTAACCGGTGTCAGCTTATATTTTAAACCTGTCAAATTTTGAGACTGGGACATCGTCACGGTTTGGGGCGGGCCACACCATTATTCAAGGTGAACGAGATTATCACTTGCATCCAGCCCATATTTTTTGCCATCAATGACGAGGTGGTCATATACCATATATGCCTTTTTGTCCTTTGATCTTGCAGACTTTAAATGAGTGGAAAGCCTTTTCCGGATTTCCCTTACTCTCAGAGAAAAGTCTTCCCCAATGAAGATGCTGCTTCCCTTCAGTTTCCGTTTGGTACGCAAAATCTTGTCCTTATCCTTGAAAAAGGTACAACGGGCAACAATGGGAGAGTCTGGCTTCGAATTAAGGCGATGGACCCTATCAAACACAATATCATCGGTTAACTCAAGTTCATCAGTTATCATGTCCTTCACCACACCCTCACAGTCTTGCCAGCTCTCGTTCTTCTTCCGGGGAATACCATGAATGATTAAGTTATTTCTTTTTGACCTACCCTCCAAATCATCAACTTTCTTATCCAAAGATTTCACTTTTGCACTCAGTTTCTCATTTTCACTCTTTAATCTTGAATTTTCTTGCTTGAGGTCTGAAATTTCTTTTATCAAACTGGAAACATCTCCCTGTAAGGAACCGCACATATCTTTCATGTCTTTCATTTCACCACACATATGATCGAACTTACAGTTCAGTCCGTTCAATGAGCCCATCACCTCGTTCAGGGAAGCCATTACGTCCTTCATGGAGGGGTCCGGAAGTGCTGACGACGCAGGGGCAGATCCCTGACCACCGACACTGTCTCGTCAAGTAGATCCTCCACTGCCAAGTCGGAACTGGCGCAGGCTGTCCGTGCCAGGCCCAGGGTTCAGCTCCACGTCTCCGCAACGCCGTAACAAATTTCCGTAGACAAGTAAAGACAGTAACAGTCCAAGGGTAACACCGTCTGTCCGTGTCCTCAACTTTAACATGGACACTCTCATGGCGGCTTTGAATTTCGCTCGCTTCAACATGAAAGATGCGTATACAGCAGCGAATACTCCACACACCGGCCTAAACTTGAGGGCATCTGAAGGCATGGCGGCTAACACAATTTGCTGACAATCCACAGGTGACAGTTCTTCCTTTAATCAAAGCAAAACGACGAAGGGAGAGAGAGAGCACATGAAACACAACCTCTCCACTTCGTGTACCGCAACACTCCCCCCGAGAGAGAGAGAGAGAGAGAGAGGGGGAGAGAGAGAGAGAGAGAGAGAGAGAGAGAGAGAGAGAGAGAGAGAGAATAAATATTCCGGAGTTAATCTCACAAGACTTAAAAACTGGATAAGCAACGCCAGCATGATTTATTTCAGTTGCTGTCGATACTGTGAATATTCTATGACCATAATCCGTTTTATGGAGGATCTTGTGCTGATCTTCATGCATGAGAGCTTTGATATTTTCAGATTAAGCTATCCGCTATGTTCAGTTCCAGTCTCACTCTGACATTCGCACAAAAACATGCCAGTGTAAGCGGGTCAGTTCTGCAAGCTGAGAGTACGTGTCTTGCTGAACTATGATGTCAGCTGGCGGTCCTGTCAACACACATGGTGCCTCCAATTCCTTCCTTCACTCATCGATTGGGTGAGCTTCGAATTTGCACCACGTAAACAAATATGGAGTGGAGGTAAACACACCTGCTTTAGAACCAACCGATCACCTGCGTCTTTGCAATCTGATTTTGATCCTTTTGACAAGTGAAAAACTGCCATGACTACAATTTTCAGTAAATGGATCATATGAATGCACAGATGCAAACTGACGAAGATCTCTGCAATGAAAATGTTCTTACTGTTGACAGTGACACCGGTTTTCAAACAAAATGGTATATGCCCACCAGACAATAGAGACAAACAGATTGCAGGACAAAACACAATGCATTTTGACCTCTTAGGTCTTGTTCAGGCAAAAACAACATCTAGGAGAATGAAAACGAAGAACAAGCAACTACATATCTTCTCATATTCGGTGCAGAATGGCTGTTGGATTAAAACGAGGCCGTTAAGAATGGGATCATGGGAGTTGGAATTATAATAATGACAATAATGGCAATGGTAACAATAGCAACAATAGCGATAACAGTGGCGATGACGAAAATGTAAATACTAGGAGAGATGCCGTTTTGGGTTTTGTTGTTGTTGTTGTTGTTGTTGTTTTTGTTGTTGTTGATAATATGACGATAATAGTTGTAGTGTTACAGTGGCTAGACACTGAAGGGAAGAAAGAAAAAGGGGGATGGAGGGTGGTGGAACGGTAGGGTTTGTTTGCGTTGTAATTATTGTTTGATGTTATGATATATTGATGATGGTAGTGATCATGGTACATTGATAATAGTGCTTAGTGTAAGGAATAGAAGTAACACACACACACACACACACACACACACACACACACACACACATATATATATATCATATCATGCTGAACAATTAAGTAGTGGGGGGAAGCAAGTGCAGGCTAACAATTCTTCAGTCATTATAGTAATGACTTGGCAAAGATTTGAACTTAAAAAAATAAAATAAAAAAGAAGAAAATAGGAGGAATATATTAAAAATTATGAGAAACCCTTCCTTAGCTGTATGAGGGAACCATCATAATCTCTCTCGAAGGCAGATCTATTTGTATTGCCTGCTCCTAGGCCTTTCATCCGCTGGAACGGACTCATCAGGGAGACTCGGCTGATTGTGTCTGTGCTCTTGGTGTCATATAGAGACACACCACAGTCCATAATTCTGTGGTGTTCTTGCTACCAAACGTTCAAAAAAGAATCCAACAGCAGCCCCAAAGCAGCCAGCGAAGGGTAGTAAATGGAACAAAACGAAAGTGCAGAGAGGAAAAAGTTTCTGAAAACCTAAAAGCATTATGCAAACAGTATAAAATGTAGTGGACGATCTTTGAGCCTATGCTTGAGGATCCATTCAAGGATGCAAGGGAGATCAAAGATATGGAACAGTTTGAGTGGTTGTATATGTATGTATATGTATTATATATATAATATATATATATATAATATATATATATATATTATATAGATCAGTAGTGTTAAAATGCCTAAAACAATTCCACAAGTGCTCAACCCCTTGGGGAGCAACGTTAGATTAAACAAGTATTAAGAGGAGTGCTTAAAATCTACAAATTTGTTTCTAGCATGATGCTATCTTCAGGATGGAGTTTGGGTTGCCCACCGCCGGTGTTATATAGCGTGTGGGGCCCGGTTGTAGCTGTTTTTACGTGCGTGTTGGTTGCACGTGTTTTTTGGGGGATTTTCAGGTTGTTGTACAGGGTGTGTTCACTAACAACGATTTCCATTTATGCCTGCAGTTATTTACTATTTCTGTTTTAGTATTAAGAGTTGCTAGGTGAGGTTTACATAGTATTAGCCATTTTTCAGTTAGGCATAGGTTGCATCTTTTTGAGATATTGCTATATGGTGATGCCCTTTTTATGATTTTCCAGGATATGTTATAGTTTATTTTTGCGTCTTTAAGTTTCCAAATGTATTTGCTCAATTCAGTTTGGTTTTTGTATTTTTTTGTTGAATGACTGTTTGTGGTTTGCATATCTGGTTTTGAAGTGGTTTTCAGTTATCCCTATGTATGTTTCTTTTTCATTTTCTGATGTCACAGTAGCCTGGTATACAATATTGTTGTGAAGACATTTATTGCTTAGTGGACACTGCTCTTTTTTGGTGCAATTGCAGGATTTCCTTTCTTCACCCTTCTTTGCTGTGTTGGTTTTCATTTTGTTGGATGCATCAATTAGGTTTTTGAGGTTGGGCACACATGAGTACGATAGTTTGACAGTGTTTTTGTTAAATATTTTGGACAGTTTGTGTTCTTTTGGAAATGAAGTTGTTAGGATTTTGAAGAATTCTTTCCCTATGTTTGTTTTGAGTTTCCCGTCGTATGGGGGGTTGTACCATATGATTTTTCTTTTTCTAATTTTCTTGCTTTTATTTGTGTTGTTATCTGGGTTGTGTTGTAGTTTGTAATTGTATCCACTTCTTTGTAGTGCCTCCTGGTATTCTACTGCTGCATTGTTGAACACTTTCTCACTGCATGACAGATTTGATAGTCTTTTGTTTATGCCGTGGGGTATGGTCTTTAATACAGATGGTGGGTGGTTACTTTAGATGTGTACATAAAGAGGTGTGTCGTTGGGTTTCTTGTATGGTTTATATATGTGATTATTGAGATCCAGTGTTATGTCTAAGTAGTTCACTACCTTTTTGTTTGCTTCAATGGTAATTTTTAAGTTGTGATTTTGGAAGATTTTGCATAGTTCTTTTTTCTTATTTTCAATGGTTCTTGGGTTGTTGTTTAGTGCAGCAAGGCCATCATCTCTATATAGTCCGACTTGCTTTCCGAGCTTTTTCTTGATGTTGGATAGCATAAACAGTCCAACCAGTTCGCATGTTTCTGCACCATCATATGAACCCATGGTTACGTCAAATGTTGAGTTTCTGTTCGTTTTCTTGATCCAAGTTTCATTTTTGCTGTGCAGTAAAGTTTTCTTGGTGTGGAGAATGATTTCCATTTCTGACCCTGTTATGTCTGTGTGGTTACTGGCAAACTGCAGTGCTTTGTTGAGTAGTTCCTCATCTATAGATGGGTAAAAGTCTACTATGTCAAATGTGATGAATACTGTATTACTTTGTTTATTGAGTTTTTTGAACCATTGGATAACTTCATATATGTTCTTCCAGAGGCTGTATTCAGAGTTTGATTTTATGCTTTTTATTGTTTTTTTCCAGAATTTTCTTGCTTATTTTGCCTAATTCAGATTTGGATGGATTTATTAGTCTACATGTTGGATTGTTATGAAAGTTGGGCTTGTGGTCTTTGAGTGTTCTGGAAAAAACAATAAAAAAGCATAAAATCAAACTCTGAATACAGCCTCTGGAAGAACACATATGAAGTTATCCACGGACACACGCACGCACCCCCCCCCCCCCCTCCCCACACACACAACACGCACACGCACACGCGCGCGCACGCACACACACACCACACACACACACACACACACACACACCGCACACGCACACACACCACTCCACCTAAAACATAGACAAGCAGCGACCTAACCTAACTGAACAGTACACACCTATCCAACCAAGATAGATAAGACAGATGAGAGCGAGAGATTTGCCAGAGAGAAAGTTGTACTACTGTCTATTTATAACAAGAGAGGAGATGATGAGAGAGGATGATGAGAGTGTTGTGTGTGTGTGTGTGTGTGTGTGTGTGTGTGTGTTGTGTGTGTGTGTGTGTGTGTTGTGGTGTGTTGTGTGTGTGTGTGTGTGTGTGTGGTGTGTGTGTGTGTGTGTGTGTGGTGTTGTGTTTGTGCGGGTGTTGTGCGTTGTAATATGCTCTGCAGTGCTCTCTCTCTCTCTCTCTCTCTCTCTCTCTCTCTTTGTGTGTGTGTGTGTGTGTGTGTGTGTGTGTGTGTGTGTGTGTGTGTGTGTGTGTTTTGCATGCCTTCATCCTATGTGTAGGCTACTTGAGTTACTGTGTGAGTGGTTGTTGTTTTTACCGATGATTTATGTGATTTTTGGACGAGTTCCTGTCACCGATTCAAAAGGATCTTTCATTTTTTTATTAGTCAGACTTGAAAAGTTAAAAATGATATGTCTTGACCTAGGCATATGCATTGCAATCCTCTATTTGATGGAAATCAAATTACAAGCGAACCGTACTCTCTCTCTCTCTCTCTCTCTCTCTCTCTCCTCTCTCTCTCTCTCCCTCTCTCTCTCTCTCTCTCTCTCTCTCTCTCTCTCTCTCTCTCTCTCCCCCCTCCCCCCCCAACACACACATTCCTTATTTGACCGACGGATATATCCCAGATCTTGGTCAGAATCCATTGTCATCCCACTGTTCAAAAAAGGAGATGCAAACGACCCAAATAATTACAGAGGAATTTCGTTGTGTAATATGTGCAGTAAATGGTATAATGCGGTTATTAACATAAGATTACAGGAGTGGGTAATAGAACATAATATTACGGCAGAATACCAAGCTGGGTTGAAGAAACTATTCTACTGTTGATCATATGTTCACATTGATAGCATTTATACAGAAACAGTTTTGTTTAAATCGTAAATTATTTGTTGCATTTATTGATTTTGAGAAGGCTTTTGATTCAGTAAATAGAACTTTATTATGGTCTGTCTTGCTGAAAAACGGTATTCATGGGAAACTTTATAGATGTGTTATAAGTATGTATGAATGTGTGAAAGCAAGAGTGCGATCTGGTGCAGCTTTAACAGAGTACATTAAATGTACTTCTGGCGTGAAATAGGGCGATGTCTGCAGTCCTGTCTTGTTTTCTCTATTTATCAATGAATTGACACAGGAAATGATACGTCGTGGAAGACACGGTGCACATTTCATGAACGATGCTCTAGAGATTTTCATTCTCACTTTAGCTGATGATGTGGTCTTGTTATCAGAAACAGTAATAGGATTACAAACTCAGTTAAACACTTTACAAGGTGTCGCAGCTTTATTACAGTTAAAAGTCAACTTGTCAAAAAGCAATATAATTGTATTTAGGAATAGTGGGTATCTTGCAGCGAGGGAAAGAGGACATACAACGGATCTATAATGCCAGTTGTTAATGTATCTGGGTATCTACTTCTCCACACGTTTGAGTTTTGCCTTTGCTTGCAAAGAGTTAGCAAGTAGAGCAAAAAATCCATTATTGCGCATTATGAAAAAAATTATCATTGCCAAAGAACGATTCCCTTACTCTATTTTTGAAATTGTTTGACTGTCAGATTCAACCTATGTTACAGTATGGAGATGAAATATGGGGCCTTGATGCTGCCGCTGTGCACTGTGAAAAAAAATCCATCGTTTTGCTCTTCAGAA
Source organism: Conus canariensis (assembly GCA_033310375.1). Classification (NCBI taxonomy): domain Eukaryota; kingdom Metazoa; phylum Mollusca; class Gastropoda; order Neogastropoda; family Conidae; genus Conus; species Conus canariensis. The sequence continues at coordinate 46,615,679 of CM065735.1, forward strand.
ATTTCTTGGTGTGTCTTTGAAAACCCCGAAACGATTTAGTATATGGTGAAACAGCAAGGCATCCTATAAGTTTGAATTCTGTTGTTAAATGTATCTGATATTGGTTAAAATAGTTCAGATGCAGAAGCACAGATTACCGCTCAAAGCATATGGCATGTTGTTAGACTTAGACAATAGAGGTAAGAAAAACTGGGTGAACAAATTGAGGATGAAACTGTGTGAATATGGTTTCAGCTTTGTATGGATGAATCAAGGTGTGACTGATATGAATGTTTTTATTCGGGTATTTCGAGAAAGACTTATTGATTGTAGTTGGCGAAATTGGAATTATGTGCAAAACAGCGATAGATTTGAATCATATAGAGCGTTCAGTCATTTACGCTGTTTACCTGTATATATTTGGTGTGATGGCTTATTGTTTTTGAATGTGCAGATTCCTGATGAAGGCTGAAAAGCCGAAAATTTGAAAAAGCAAAAAATGAAATAAAGTGGAAGAAACAGGCACGGGCATGTGGATTTCTTTACGTGTTATATATTATAATATAATATATATATATATATATATATATATATATATATATATATATATATATCGATGAAGATAGTCAAACAACTAAAGGGTATCATGACTAGATTCAGATTCGGTGTGTCTGATATTGCTGCTCATCATTTTCGTTATAAACAATTATGTGACAGAAATCTAATTTGTCCATTATGCCAAAATTCGAAAGAAGATGAGGTTCATTTTGTATTGACGTGTCCAAGAATAAGAGACCTTAGAGAGCTAGTCATACCACAGAAATATTTCAAGAATCCTTGTCTTTTCAAATTGGTCTTGTTAGTGTCATCATCTAATGAACATACTATTAAACAATTTGCTATTTACCTGTATAAATCATTCCAGATGCGAAGTGTTTATGTAACATGATGAAGACTAGTGTCAATATGCGACATGAATCACAATGTATATTCCCATTCTAAGGGGCTTTGGCCTTTATGAATAAATCATTTGAGTCTTGAGTCTCTCTCCTTCCTTCCCTCCCTCCCTCCCTCCCTCCCTCCCTCTCTCTCTGTCTCTCTCTCTGAAACACCGACTGCCTGGATAAATAAAACCATAGTATCAGCTGACTGATGGAATGAAAACAAACAAACAAACAAATAAAGAAACAAACAAACATTAATCATATTCATAACTAAAAGTTACTTTATATTTCACCAGAACTTGGGAAAAATACCTATAGCGAAATCTGCAAAGTTCAATACATTATCACAATAGAACATTCTCTTTTTCGGAATCATGTTCTACACATTGGGAGGGGGGTGGGGTGGGGGTGGGGGGTGGGGGGAGGAGGATTTCCACATAGACCTTTTCGAAATCATGTTTTACACATGGGGAGGGGGAGGGGGTGGATTTCCACATAGATCTTTTCGAAATCGTGCTTTACACATTGGGGGGAAAGGATTTCCTTTCGTCTCTTTCATCAAGATAAGTATGTTTTCATCATTTCATGTGTCTTCCATCAAGACAAGAACGTTTTGTATCATTTCACATGATCACTACATCTCAGAGAATGATTTCCGTTCATAAAATTATTTATTAGTAACAGTAACAGCCCTTAAATACGTATCAAGAAATAATTTCCACACACTCTTGTTTATCAACATATAGATATTCATTATTCCTATCAAAGGATGGTTTAAATACATATCGAAATGATTTCCTGTTCATCAACAGATGAATACACATCCAAAGGGTTACTTTTTAGCTCACCCACATCAAAATTCAGAATAAATCTTCCAACCATTAAAGCATAGTTTCCATCGCTCACTTCCGGAGTTTACTATCTTTTGTATCATTATCATACCTTAACGAAATAAACAAAACCGTTTTGCATCATAACGCCATGAACTAGCTAAGCCACCTCCTTTCCCGATCACTCATCACAACATATTTTATTTTCTTCTTTCTATTCATATTTTCTAAAAACAATTTCCTCCTATCACCCCATCAAATCACAAGATACACACACACACACACACACACACACACACACACACACACACACACACACACACACACGCACATACACACACACATGTTGTTGTTTTTTTCCTTTCTAAAAACCTTTACCAGGCGCTGAAAACTTTACAGTTGCCTATACGAGGGGAGAACGATTTCGGTTTGCGATTTCAGATTGCTAATAATGAAATACCTGACTGCCACAGCAACTAGTCTGGAGTCCGTCCTCGGCCACTGGGAAGATGCACTGCCAGAACTGCTGTAGAGACTGCCTGATCGTTTCAGCTCACCTGGCTTATACAGAGCGCAATTGAGCAGCAGTCAGGTAAACTAACCAACCAGTTTTCTGGTGAACATGTTCCGGCCAACGCGGTTGTAAAAAAATTGTGACCGGACAAAAAACGGTCCGTCACACAGACAGACAGACAGAGGAGATGTGATTACAGTTGTTTAAATTATAACTGTGACACTATTGCATTAATTTAGCTATTCTTCTTATTTACCATTACCGATCTACTGAACCAGCTCTAAATACTACAACTCCATTAAAACCATGAGACAGCTTTGTACGGTAGTACACATACAAAACAAAACTCAAGATTAGCACTGAATATCACAGCTATTGATATAGTTTCGTTGTTTGTTGCATTTTCGTTTGTGTTTCCGTGTTTCTTCTTACTGCTTTGATTTAAACCGGTGAAGCAGAAATGTTCTCAACAGTAATATGGATTCAACAGTAAAATAATTAGCTTTGGTTTCTTTGCTCTTAGGCAACTCACAGTCGATCCCATCACCACTCCCTGCATGAAGAGAGCGTCCCAACAGATGGCTGAATTCCCAAGATGACGACAGTCTTTCGCAGTGGAGATCAAGAGCCACGACTGGTCGACAGTGGGCACGGCTGGACAGACCTCTGGCCGGTGAAAATGTTGATCTATGTTATTCTCTGTCCGCCTCCACCCCCCCCCCCCCCCTACGCCCCACAGGTCTAGAAACAGGTCTGTTAGGCCTGGTGTCGTTCAGAGGATGCTGAAGATTACAGCAACCTTCTATCAATAATACTCCTGTCACCATCTTCGATATGATAGTTTGAAGATCCAGGAGTTGGCAATATAACTTCCCTTGAAAAAAAAAATGCTGACATAACAGCAGGATGGCGTTTTATCTAAGCCAGTCTCTGGGAACTCACTATTCTTAGGTCTTCGCTAGTGAGAATGTTAAGTGTTGTCGTCTGAGGGATTTTTGTTCTCAGGGAATCTCTGATTTGATTTTTTGTTGTTGTTGTTGTTATCAGTCGGACAAGTTCAGGTCAGTGCTGGTCACTGGAAAATTCACCCACTCTCTGACCAATGTTGATGGTACTGGACTGGAATGTTTGAGTACCTGGCTCTTGTTGAATTAATCCAACCACATTCCCCTTTGTTTCCTAACAAAAATCTTTTTTTCTTTTAAGTCGATTTACTTCCTCATATAACTTCCTGCATTTGCTCTCTAGTGTTAGGACTTTTTCATCAAAGAACATAGTTTCTTTTCGCAGTTCCAACCATTCTGAAAGTATTCTATTAAGCTGATCAGGAACCTTTTTGTTCTGCTTCCTTCCTTCTTCCAAACATTTTCCTACCCTTTCCAAACTGGCCATGACTGAATTGTACTGACAAATATTTTGGCTGTTGGAGATTTCCGAAAAGTCCCCCGGTTTATACTGTTGATCATCACAGTCCTGTGAGTAGAAGACCTTATTTTTGTCATTCAGAGGTCGTTTTTTTCCCCTCCGTTAATTAAATATCGTTCTCTGACTGTATTCTTTACAGTTTCAACCCCTCCTCTTGAGGGCTGGACATTATTGTTCGGACTATCCTTAGCTATTGTTTGGTCTCTTGTTCCTGTTATTTATGGAGGGGTCTTCTTCAGGCCCGTACGCTGTTTTTCTTCTTATAACAAAAACGTGTTTTAAATGGTACTTTTAGCAGACAACAATCGGACCAATCTTTTACTTCAACACAATGTTGCCGTCACTGTCGTCGTCATTATCGTCTTCGTCGTCTTCTTCGTCGTCGTTATTATGGTTTAACAGAAAGGGATATTCTAGAGGACAAAGAATATGTTTCACATCTTTCGCTGCTTCAGATTATGATGTTGCAAATTGTGTTGGGTACAATAACCCAGCCTTTGTCGGAACTTAGAAATAAACATTTGAACGTTGCATAGGGTCCTTGACTAATCCAAACATGACCGAATTACTGCTAAAAAATCATAACGTTAAATTGGTAGTCCAAGTCTTTTTGTCAATGGCGCAACAATGTTTAAGTGTCACATATGCTTTGTGCTGCGATCTTCTTCTCGTTCACGCAGACAGGAACCCTAGAGGCATTGACGAAGGCTGGTGCCGCAATCTGATCTTTTCCATGTTACTGAGGTTCAACGTATACTTTATACATCGAAGAACAGAGATGACTATAATTGGATGTCTCTTGGTTTTACCAAAGGCAAGATCATTTAGCGTATGTCTGTTAAAAAAAAAAAAAACTGTACCGAAGCAGACTAATTTACCCTTTCACATTATCCATCAGCCCTTTCACAACCCGGTATTTCCGCATCATAGCCAAAATAAGCTGCCTTGTTCACATTCCAAGGAATTGTTGTTAGGTACATGCAGTGCTGCATGACACCTAACAAAACATTCATTCCACGACTTACTATGTCTCTCCCTCAGCCATGAAACTCAGCTCTGCTGAACAAAATGTGCGTCACAATGTCTATAGAGATTTACAAGAGGCTTATAACACCATAATAAGTATTTCCATTGTTGTCTACCAGTTGATCTTTTTCCTGAAGAAAATGATATTATTTTTAGTCAAGTTAACATGTAGATCCATCCTCAAAGCGACAATTTCCAAACTGTTCAACTGGATCTGTAACCCAGTAACAGTTTCAGATATATTTATGACATCAACTTCACCAGTAAGCTAAATCATTCTAAAGCATCTGGTAGCAAATTGGCAGCAAGCCCAGCATTTCTATAACTTCCACGGCTAGTTCATTAACTAATAAAGAAAACAATACAGGGATGCACATATGTCACTGCTTAACCCGAACCATGCAATGTATTACATTAAACGATCTGTTCCCATTTCTTTTTATTTTTTCGGTCACATCACTGTACATGAACTTATTGCATTTAGCAGGTTTCCTTTGCTCCATTCTTCAATAAACTGTACTAAAACACATGGAACTTTACTGAAATGAATGCTTTTGGGGAATCAATCAATGCAGTAAACAGCTTCTGGTTGGCGGCACATTCTTTCTGTGCAGAATTCATCAGCGTGAACATGTGGCTAATCATGAAGTGACTTTTGGTAATAGTCATGACCGCACATGCTCAGTTATGTCATGTTCTGTTATTTACGCTTATATTTTAGTATTGGTGACTGTGCCAAATGGTTAACTGTTGACATTCCATAAGGCAACGCCTCTGTAAATACTAGGGTCATTTGTTTCATCTGTTCTGTATAAGTGTATAATAATAGGCTCAATCCGATAATATGTCAAGCAGCTTTATCAAATAAAGTGTCACTTGTTTTTTTTCTTCTGGGAAAATGAGCAATGCCACAGCTTGCACATCTGTGGAATACACCAATTATTTCATCTGTTCTTGTAGATTTTCCAAGTTTCAATTTATTAAATACAAAAAGAACATCCTGTGCACAGGTAGGCAGTGCTTCATAAACATCGATACAAATTAAATCAAAGGGGCATTTAACAAACATTTGCACCATCTGAATTTATGGAATGTGAACATAAATACTGCGTTACTTTCCCCTTCAGAAAAACAAATGTCAAAAATGGGACTAACTTCTCTTTATTGGAAACAGACATATTTTGGTAAAAAGTAAGTACATCCTAAAGACCAAGGTGATTCGAGTCGGGTATCTTCAAAACATACATGTGATTAACTTCAAATAGAATTGAAAATGAATCGCGTGACATCGTAAAATAAACAGCAGCCCATTGCCAGTATCACAAATGTACGTGCAATAATCACCATGTTGTCATCGCACATAACATCCAGTATGTATGAACAATATTCGAATACTTTTACTGTAAACATATTAGAGCCTTATCGTGTGACCGTCATCCAGAATTTACAGAAGTACTCTTGCAATGCATGCAGTCTCGTTGGGATTGAAAATCAATTAAGAAAATCTTTTGCTATTTAGATCTCCCACAGAAGAAATGGATCACTTAAAGTAACGATGCAGTCACTCTCAAAAAATCTTCCAAACTTACGATTTCATCGTAAACATCAATATACGTATAAAGTGGCGAACACTCTGGCTACACATCAGGACTAGCGTATAGTATATCTTTATTCAGATAGAACAATCATTTATCTATTTAAACAAAAGGTATCCAGATGATTTGCATCAACTGTTGTCACACCCCTGTCGTTTTTAAGTTAAATAGAGAACACCATCAAAACGACTTCATTGTCTCAACAGCTTAATAACTGCACCATTACAGAACACCGTAAAGCAAGGAAATTTACCAGAAATAATATATTCATCGAATGTTTTGACAAGAAATTAAAAAAATCCATAAGAGCATTTGACAGAAAGACATTTTACATTGTGCTGCATAGACGTCTATGAACGTTCTAACTTTTGCACTAGATACTAAAGGCTAGCCGTCTACGCTGCATGATGTAAAAATGTCTTGCTGTTAAATGCTCTTATGGATTTATTTTTTCAGTTTCTTGTCGATGCATTACCCACTGTCTATTGACTTAAAGCTGTTATTTGCGACTGCAAGTGTAATCACATAACTGTAAATTTAGACAAAAGGTTCTGAGATACTCTTGTTTCTTTGTTTGGTGTACATATGCCTCTCGATGCACTGTGAATATGTGTATGTGGCGAAGTCAGGGTGGCTTGAGGCTTGGCAAGGGGAGGGAGGGGGGCACTCCTACTAGCAGATTTGTTGTGTTATATTGCACTTGTATTGTATTGTATTGTATTGTATTGTACTGTTTCATATTGCACTGTGAAAGGTACATTAGTTAAAGATGCATTTTGCTTGATTTGCATTTTCATGCTTCACTTTATTCCTTTTTTTGTTTTATATTATGTGTTACAAGTGTTTATTTGTGAGCGAGACATGCAGACATGCTGTTCATGTACCTGATTTTATGCAATGTCCTCTTTCTGTGCATCTGTATGCTCCAATTGTTCGATTATTTAAAAAAAAAAAAATCATGAGAACTGTTGACCTATGAGAAACATAACGACTACCAGATTTAAACATGTCACTCAGCTAGGAATAGCACTTACTTGGAGCTTTTGACAGACCTCCGTCTGTCTTCTTCAGCGTTGGTGTGGCTACTGTGTGAACTGGCGTCCAGTGCACACGACCACGGGTCGAACCCTGGTCATGTGACTGAACAATGAGGGTGTTGTACATCGATGGCAAGGTGTGTCTGTCCCGGTCCTGGTTGAGTGTGGGGTTGTTGGAGACAATATGTATAGCGTCCTTCACCCCACGCTGAAACCATCTATTGTCATGGTCGAGAACGCTGATGTTTTCATAATCGAACTGATGTTGCTGGGCGTGTAGGTGGGCGCCTACTGGTGTTGATTCCCTTTTGTGTTCTGTCAAGCGTTTTCAAAGGTTTAAAATTATAAAAATGGAACCAAACAGACTTCCCAAACAAGCATATGAAAGAGAAAAGACCGAAATAAACAAAACTCAAAATTGGGCATTAGAATTAAAACACTGTTTAGACATATATGGCTTTTCAGAAGTATGGCTAAATGAAGGAGTAGGAGACAAGAACAGATTATTTCAGTATTAAAACAAAGAATGATAGATTGTCATAAGCAGAACTGGCATGATAAAATAGAAAATAGCGAACGTTTTAATACTACCGCTCTTTCAAATCCGTACACCATACTGAAAAATATTTTTACGACATCACGATAGCGAAATTTAGAAAAGCACTAACCAGACTACGTTTAGGGGTAAACGAATTGCGCATAAACAAAAAGTTCACAGACAAGGATGCAATTACAACATGTCCTTTTTGTCCAACAGAAGAAACTGGATTACACTTTTTTCAAGATATGCCCATGTTATAGACAATTAAGGGAGAAATATATTTATAAGCATTATAGAAATAAGGATACAATTACACTAAGAAACCTATTACAAAATGAAAATATGGAAATGACACGTGACCTAGCAATGTATGCTTTTTATGCATTAAAATACAGAGAAACACAAATTTAAGTCAAAGAAAAGAGACTTGGTTTTGCTTCTGTGGATTTATAGTTGAATTAAAACTGTTTGTGTATGTGATGTATGCTTATGTATGTTTATGTTACGTATGTTTATGTATAAAACATATGAACATGTGAATCTATCTGCACAACATATGAACATGGATGTATGGTGATAACATAATATAGAGAAGGTTGAATCATGGATTTAACTCTGAAGGTGTTACTCAGTATGGAAAGTAATATAAATACCTGAATGAGTATGAAATTGTGATTGGTGTGTCGATATGAACAGATTTATGAAAGAGATGTCACATTCATGAACACAAATAAGATTATGCAATTATATACTCAGATGTGAAGCAAGACAAGGACTGTGTACATATGCATGATGAAAAGATGACTATATAAAAGTGAATACAATGTTGTAATGTGAGGGAATGTGAATGTAATATAATATGAAGGAATGGAATTATGGAATTGAATATATGTCTTGAGGAAAATATGTGTAAGGAATGAATATGAATATGAATGGAAATGTAAATCATGAATGGAGATGAGGGAGAAGGAGGCTATTATAAATGGATGATGGAGTAGGAATACTTATAAGAACATGAACAAAATTGTAAAATGTGCAGGTGTGCATGTATGTGTGTATAGGTGTGTGTATGTAGTATGTATGATGTATATTATATATATATATATATATATTATATATATGTGTGTGTGTGTGTGTGTGTGTGTGTGTGTGTGTGTGTGTGTGTATACATATGTATATATGTGTGTGTATATGTGTATGCATATATATGCATATGTATATATATATATATATATATATATATATATATGATGTGGGTGTGTAGGTATGTGTATATATGTATGTATGTATGTATGCATGTATGTATGTATGTATTGTATGTATGTATGTATGTATGTATGTATGTATGTATATAAATGAAAAAACAAAAGAAATGTAAAGGAAAAGAAATATGAAAAGTATGAGGATGTGATTGATTGAGATGGACTGAGCCTGATTGGATCAAGAAGTGTAGTAGAATTGATATGTATAAATAATAATATGTAATTATGCAAAGTATAGGCAATCAAGGTAACTAAGAGGGAATATGTGTAATTATAATATGAATGGATATATATTAAAAATTACATGACCAAGCAAATGAGCATGGGGGGGGGCGGGGGGTCATGGAGGAAGCAATCGCAGAGACTGGTTAACACAATATGGGAACAAACATGGCCACTGTGGAAGGGGGGGGGGGGGGTGTAGTCTAGGTGTATGAATGGTTTAAGTTAATGAGTATGGAGATGTGCATATAATAGATAATCAAGCGTATAAGGAAACATGTACAGAAGAGGAAGGTTAAATAAGTAACGAAATCTAATATACATACACATGTAAAACTACGAAATGAACACAAGGAAACATAGTTCAGCTAACAGCAAGGCACGAATAAGGAATTGTTTTGATGTAGGTCAACACGCAAGTCAGCACGAGCCGCGAGATTGACTCCGACACGCGCACACAGCGCCAGTCTCCCTCTGTCCGTCTCTCGCCCGTTCTTTCCCTCTCGCTCTCTGCTTAGAGAGGGGGAGGGGGAGGGGGGGGGAGTGGAGCGTGAGGCGGTTGGGGCGAAGGTGGGAGGCAATGGGAGTGAGGGTGGGAGAGAGAGTAGATGTAGAAATGAGAATTGCCTGTTGAATCTTGGCTGGATCGTCTGCTATGAAATGGCTGCCCATAGATCATATTATAACATATAAGAGTATGGTTTTTGAACTCGAATAATGATAGCTATTATATGCATTTTGATTATTTTCCGAGGTTATTTTGAATGGTTAAAGTTTGAATTCCAGGGATCCGACCATCAAGAGACTCCTCTGGTAACAGGCAATCTAGACACACGTGTACGAGCCAAGTGTCAACAACTCACGGCGCAGGATACGACAGAGTCACAGTCTGAAAAGAAATTGGGAAAACCACAATTAAAGAGAAAATAACTGAAGGAATGTACTAACCTGATACATGGAAAGTGACAAGGTTATAGTAATTTATCCATGGGGCTGCTAAATCAAATGAATATAAACAATACAAGTCTAACACCACACGAACTCGACCACAGAAGAACACACACTGTGTCAAAGGTTAGCATGGCAGCTTTTGTTATTTGGGGTTTACCTTTGCAAGGCGATAGGCTTATTTTGCGAATGCATAAATGATGTAAACAAAAGATGCTTAAAATAGTACGGCTTTCCGGAGAATTACGATGCGGGGATGAAAGGTCTCCCCTGTGTATGTGGACGAGAATGTGATGAGGGGATTGAGATAGGAGGCATGTGTTTTGTGTGCTAGTGTCGACAGCATTAGTGTTATGAGTTTTGAGAATGATGGTGTATATACTTACATTGCATTCATGGGGAAGAATGTATCAAGAAGTATCGATGTATAATTAAGATAGAATTCTGCATGTACATACTGTCATGGAAGAATGCTTGGTTGCAGTCATGGTAAATTTTGTTCTAATTATATAAAATTGATTTACCTCTTGTTGTGTACTCATGTGAATAGGCTGATGGCCTTACATTAGAGTCACGAGTCACGAGTCACGAGTCTCTCTCTCACTGTCTCATGCACAACTCCTGATTACGCATTCCCACGTATAATGGATCATTTTACCTGAGAACAAAAGTAATTCAAATGTCAAGCAGTTGAAGGTCTGTTGCGAGCGACGATGGAATCAGCAACACTGTAAGTGAGAACCCAGACCAAAGTAGAATGTGTGGAGGTGGCTGTACCGAGGGAATGCAACACCAGAGCCTGAGTCAGTTCTTCTCTACTTTGGGGCTCGATGCTTCTCCTCCAGGCCTTGTCGACCACTCTCTTCAAAGATGCGAACCCCTATGGTGATAGCAACGCTCTAGGCACTACTGTCTTTGGCAAGGTTCCTCATACAGTCTGATCGATACAATAGGCTCCTGTAAATTCCTTCAGGCAATTTTTTGCAGCGTCTGAGTAGGCGTCTGGTGTCTCTTTCGCCGAGGTCAGTCCGGGAATTTGCAAGTCGTCCACATGGACACACGTCCAACCCACTAAATTTGAGCCTTCAAAATGAATGCCTTGATACCATGGCACGTTTCCTCTGTCACTCATTTTCATGTTATTGACCCTATCCTTCAAAGAGATCCCCATGGTCTTAGTCAGGCAGCGGATGTAGAACTGGTCAAGCATTTCTACCGTTTACTGTGCAGTGTCCATGTTTTACAGCTATTGAGCAGGGCCGTAACGACGAACACCTTGCAGGTAGCCACCTAGATGCACAGGTTCTTGCGACGTTAATTCCATTCTTGCTTCAATAATTTCCTCACAGGAATGAGCCTGCTTGATACTTCATTATCCATGCAGCATATTGACAGTCAAGGTGGTGACTGAAACGGATCAATCTCTCTGTGTCGTTCAGCTTTGTTCCCACGATTTCAATACACAGGTCTGAAAGAATCTAAGCCTGGTGCAGGCAGGCTGAGGTTTCACTTTCGTTTATTGTAGGCTGATTGTTAGTCCGAAGAAGTTGGCTGCTGTGACAGTTAATGAAGATGTGTCGGATACCAAAAGCACCTATTCATCATTTCTATTGCAGGTTTGTACGTGTTGTGATTTTCTGCCCCAAACAAACTGAAACAACCTGCTTTCTGGAACAGGTTCAAAAGTGCAAAGGTGTTTTGAAAGTAACAGCGGTTTTGTACAATACCTATCCTCGTGAAGATTAATAGGTTTATTTGGTAAATAATTAAACCTAGTTTCTGACTTCTGTGAACATTCCATTGTTACTGATGATTTAACTGTCATTCAACTATGACGTGACAGATATACTTTGTAGGTTAAACTGGGAAGGTGTTCATATACCTTTTTAATTGAGGATGGTGTATAATTGTTGGTTTTTTTCTGTGACCTTTATATGGATTTCATTTAAAGCTTTCAACATTTCCAGGTGTATTTTATATTCATTGTCTACATAAAAATCTCCACATTACGTTTGTGATTTTCATAGGAAAGATGGTTTATTATGATGTGATTGTAAATATACGCTAAAGCCATTGTAATGATCTATGACTAGACGGAGAGAGAGATGGAGGAAAGGAACATAAGAAGAAAGTTCAGAGAAAAAAATGAAATAGCAGACTCAGTTCTGACAACCAGACACTCCCCCAAAAATTGCCAACATTTGCCTTGCTACGCATATGGTCGATCATGTTGCTTTTTATGTTGCTTGTTCCAAATGAAGTACGTATGCTGCACGTCTTGCTACAGATTTGATCAGATACGTCATGTCTTGAAATGGATAGATAGATAGATAGATAGATAGATAGATAGATAGATAGTAAATTTGATAGATAGACAGATAGATAGATAGGTAGATAGATAGGCAGATAGACAATCAGACGCGTGGATAAGTAGGTAGGCGTAGGTAGGTAGGTGGGTATTTAGATAGATAGATAGATAGATATAGATAGATAGATAGATAATAGATAGATAATAGGTAGATAGGTAGATCATTTCTTTGGTAGCATTGTTTTGTTTTGACGCAATACTTTGGCATGTATGTTCAACCTAGACCTCAGTTGCATCGGTTATATTGTTCACAAATTTTCGCGATCCAGTGTGTGGATAGTCAGCTTTTTGCCAATTATAATGACATGAACAAACAAACAAACAAACATTAAAACAAAAAGAAAAACTGTGGGCCCATGGTGAGCTCGAATGTCGTAATTTTACTGTTGACGACACTGGGCTGACATGGAAAACACAGACACAACAAATCAGTGAAACAAGATTGGCATAAATCACAAGACTTTCACAATCAGGCAGTTGTAGTCCAACATTTATTGCACAGAATCAATTGTACGATTACAGCGATCCAATCTCCCCCTTTTTTTCTTACAGAGCAAATCACCATGCTGGTATAGGTCAGTTACGTGTTGTTGAATGCACGATCACTGAAAATGGGTGCAATGAATATAAGAAAGGAAAACAAGAACAACAACAAAAATCCAATGGAAAGAGAGAGAGAGAGAGAGAGAGAGAGAGAGAGAGAGAGAGAGAGAGAGAGAGAGAGAGAGAGAGAATTCCGGAGTTAATCTCACAAGACTTAAAAAGTGGATAAGCAACGCCAGCATGATTTGTTTCAGTCGCTGTCGATACTGTGAATATTCTATGACCATAATCCGTTCTATGGAGGATCTTGTGCTGATCTTCATGTATGAGAGCTTTGATATTTTCAGACTGAGCTCTCTGCTATGTTCAGTTCCAGTCTCCCTCTCTGACATTCGCACAAAAAGCTTGCCAGTATC
>CM065735.1:46634328-46656828 GCA_033310375.1 Conus canariensis
TGTGTGTGTCCTGTTATTTCTCTGATCTTGAGACTTTCTTTTGCAGAATCCATCGCCTCTTGAACTTTCCATTTTCTGCCTGTCTTCAGCTGGGGCTTAATTGCTTCTATCACCTTGTCTCCTGAGTCCTCCAGCATGCTTTGAAGTCTGATCTTCCCTGCTTTGTATTCCTCCAGGATGGATTTCAGGGGTAGTTTCAGCTTTGCTTGGCGACAGTACAGCGCTATGTCAGTCAGACAGGGTGGGACACCAAGCCATTTCCTTGTGAACTTGTTGATTTTGGCTTCCATTGCCTCCACTATGCTGGTGCAGATGTCGTATATCATCAGAGGCCATAGCAGCTTTGGTATCAGCATGAACTGCAGACACCAGACCTTGTATTTGCCAGGGAGCCCACACTGGTCAATGGTCTCCAAGCCTTCCTCCGCCATCTGCTTGGTTTCTTTTGCTCTTTGTGTGTCTTTCAGCGTATCATCATACCATCTTCCAAGGCTCTTGACTGGTTCTTCTGTGACTGTTGGAATGGCCTGGTTGGCAACACTGAAGACCACAGATCCGGCCACTTTTCCTTTCCTCAGTGAGAGACTCCGTGATTTCTTTGGCTTGAACTTCATTCTGGATGAGGCAACTATGTCGTCCAGCCTCTCCAGCACATGACGTGTCTCGTCTTCTCTGGATGAAATCACTGTAGTGTCATCCATGAAGGCCTTGAGAGGAGGCATCTTGTATCCATCGCCAAGGTCTGTTTGTCTCGCGTTGTTTGTTGCTGCTTTCAAGATGAGTTCCATTGCCAGCACGAACAGTATTGGGGAAATTGCACAGCCCATTGCAATACCCACTTCCAAGTTGATCCAGTCTGTTGTGTACTCCTTGGTAGAGAACCGCATTGAGAAGCCATTGAAGTACTTCTTGAGCATGTCGCGGATGTTCTTTGGCACATGGTACATCTCAAGAGCCAACTGTATCATCTCATGGGGCACAGATCCATATGCGTTTGCCAGATCAAGCCACACTACGTCCAGGTCTCTCTTTTCTGTTTTTGCTTTTTGGATTGCGTCCCAGATCATTGTGGCGTGTTCTACACAGCCCGCCACGCCTGGGATGCCACCTTTCTGGACTGACACATCCAAGTACTTGTTTTCCATCAGGTACTTGGTCAGCCTTGCTGCCATGACAGAGAAGAAGATTTTCCCTTCGACGTTCAGTAGTGATATTGGCCTGAACTGGCTAATGTCACTTGAGTTTTGCTCTTTGGGGATGTACACACCATCTGCCGTCATCCACTGGCCGCTGATCTTCTGGTTTCTCCAAGCCGATCGCAGCAGCCTGTGGAGCCACTCCAGCACCTTGGGACATTTCTTGTAAAGCTGGTAAGGTATTCCGTTTGGCCCTGGTGATGATTTGGCTCTGGCTTTGTCGACCACCTTCTTGATTTCCGCCAACGTTGGAGGCTTGCCATTGAACTGTTCCTCAGGGTTGGTTGGCCACACCAGACCTTGAATGTCGAGTGGTGCTTTGCTCTGTGGGTCAGAGTATGTTTTCCTCAGATGCTGCTCAAGAACTCCTTTGTCCACACTTAGGGTCCCAGATTTTGGCTGCTCAAACAGTGTTCTGGCAAACTGGAAGGGGTCTCTGAAGAAGCGCTCTTGTGTCTTCTTCTTTTTGCTCTTCCTCTTCCTCACAGATTCCGCTTTGCTGAGGGCACTGTGTTTTTCTTTCAGGTCTTTCCAGAGCTTTTCCAAGCCTTGTTTTTCAGCTGGCAGTGCGGTCTTCATTTGCATCTTGAGGTTTTTCTTTTGGACCCTGATCTTGTCCATCTTTTCTTGGCGTCTGGATTTCTTTGGAGGTGTTTTCTCTTTGGGTAGTTTTGCTCCATAGGCGTCTCTACATGTGGCATACACGATGTCCCCATATGTGGCTAGTTTGTGTTCCAGGGTGCTTTTCCCTATCAGTGCATCGAGTCTTTGGACGATTTTTGCATCCAGTTTCTCCCAATCTTCAGTTTCGTTTGCTCGTGGCAGGTTGAGTTTCAGGCACCTGGCATCGAGGGCCTGTGCAAATTCCTCATCTGAACCAACAGCGTGGATGTCCTTGGCACTGTGGTTTAAATCCTGGCCTTGGTCTTCCGACGTCTTATCTGCTGATGCAGTGCGCTGCTGCTCATTCAGATGAGTCTTCACACATCCCATCTTTGTTCTGTGGATCTTCATGCCACGGGTGGTAGCGAAACGCTTTCCACAGACACATATATATATATATAGCTGAACAATTAAGTAGTGGGGAAAAACAAGTGCAGGCTAACAATTCTTCAGTCATTATAGTAATGACTTAGCAAAGATTTGAACTTTTAGAAAAAAAAAAAGAAGAATATGGGAGGCATACATTAAAATATGAGAAACCCTTCTCTAGCTGCCTGAGGGAACCATCGTAATCTGTCTCGAAGGCAGATCTATTTGTATTGCCTGCTCCTAGGCCTTTCGTCCGCTGGAACGGACTCATCAGGGAGACACGGCTGATTGTGTCTGTGCTCTTGGTGTCAAATAGAGACACACCACAGTCCATAATTCTGTGGTGTTCTTGCTACCAAGGGTTCAAAAAAGAATTGAACAGCAGCCCCAAAGCAGCCAGCGAAGAGTAGTAAATGGACCAAAACGAATGTGCAGAGAGGAAAAAAGTTGCTGAAAAACTAAAAGCATTATGCATACAGTATAAAATGTAGGGGACAATCTTTGAGCCTATGCTTGAGGATCCATTCAAGGATGCAAGGGAGATAAAAAGATATGGAATAGTTTGAGTGTGTGTGTAGATATATATATATATATATATATATATATATATATATATATATATATATACACACACACATATATACAGAGAGAGAGAGATGTACATATATATATATATATATATATATATATATGTATATATTGTTAAAAATAAGGTTTAAAAGGCAATCTACAAATTTGTTTCTAGCTTGCGCTGTCGTCAGGATGATTTTGGTTTGCCCACCGCCGGTGTTATATAGCGTGTGGAGAGACTGTTAATATGCGGGCTCTAACTCACCATCTCATTTTGCCCAAAACCCCCCTTTTTCACAAACAAATCTCGTCCATCTCATGCTACTTTTTGCCAAAAGTAGCACCTTTCTTACAATCAAAATTAACATGCAAACCCCTCCAAAATTGACGTAATTGTTATTTTAAAATGGGGTCTTCGTGCAAAAACAAAGATGAGCAATTTAGAGGCCCGCATATTAACAGTCTCTCCATAGCATAAAAATCATTATTAAAAAGTACAAAACTCTTCGCATCTGGCCACATTACCGATCACCTCTAGGTCTCACTTGAGACCCTATGGCGCCCTAGGGCCCCAAGCCAGACCCAGAGGGTCACGCATAATGTGGCCAAGATGTGAAGGGTTTTGGGAATATGCCTCTAATAGTGGTATTTTCTTATACTTGGTTGTCTACTTTCAATTTGCCTAATTTGGGGCAATTCTCTCACCCCCTTTGTAGTGACTTTTCCTAGGATACACATTGTGGTTTACGGGCGTTTATAGCCTCGCCAGTGACCACATTTGGGTTTACGGGCGTTTATAGCCTCGCCAGTGACCCAGACAGACAAACACAAACGAAAATTGGAAGAGTCACTAGAGGGCAGAGAATAGGGCCAAATTTGGACTTTCAAAATGCCATGACAAACAAGTACAAAACCACCGCAGGCATATTCCCAACTTTACACTTTTAGGATTAATATATATACTGTACACACTGAAAGCTCTCATAGTTTTATGGTGTTTATGCATAAGTGTGACTGTTGTTAAAATTATTTTTTATTCAAGCAGAATATTTTTTAAAGGTTAACAACAACTGTACGTTAAAGTACTTTTTAGTTACTACTTTGTACAATATTCATATTAAAAGCTTTAGCAAATTAAACACAAAAACACAACTTTTAATAATCAAATCCCTCTCATTAATCTATAAATAGATAATTAATTCAGGGGAAGACAATTACTTTTATGCATAATTAAAGGGAGACAAATCACTTTCATTATTATTATTATTTTTTCTTATTATGTTTTATTGCTTTTAAAAATGGATTGCGATGAGCTATTAAAGTGTGAGGAGGCAGCAGACCTCTGTCATAAAGAAAGATTATACTCACTGGCTGCGTGCGGGAAAACCAGGCAGTATTTAGGCGTTGAACTAAGTATCGAACAGATTCAGCAATTGTCTACATCAGACGTTGAGAAGTATTACGCTAGGTACGAGGCACAGCTAGGATCAAAAATGGTTAGATCGGTGGGACAGACAATGATTAGTTTATATGCTAAGTTAGTAGGCAAGATAGCGCCGATTGATTCAGAAGAAGATTTAAAATATGACTTAACACAAGATCCGGTTTTAACCAAGTCTCTAGAATCTCTTGCATGTGACATGTATTATAGATTTGGGACGTTGCTATGTCCATTCATCATGGGATTAATTACTTTTAATCATATTAATTTTAATCATATTAATTTTAATCAGACTAAAAAAAAATGAGCGAGCAGGAGAAGACTCCACAGGTGAGTGCCCCACAAGTGAATTTACAGGCGAGTGCCCCACAAGTGAATTTACAGGTGAGTGCCCCACAAGTGAATCCACAACTGAGTGTCCCACAAGTGAGTAGTGTTACTAAGTCTAAAAATCCTGGGCGTGTTGAGGCCGGTCGTAAACTAGCTGAATTTAACAGACTGCAAAAAGCAAACCAAGCAGCAAAACAAAAATTATTAGATAGTAATACAACATCAGCACCAGCACCAGCACTGCCGCCACCACCAACAACAACACAATCAAACTATAAGATGTATTATTATGTGCTGGGGAGTATTGTTGTTGGTGGGGGCTTTTAGCATACAAGCGCCTAAAGCCATACTTAGCAACAAAGTCACAATTCCCCACAAAAACAGTAAAAGAACCAGCTTCTGCAAAAAAAGTACAACCTCCTGCTGTAGACCCATTTTTAATAAATTAGTTTTTTAATGTGTTGATAAGTACTGGTTAAGTACAAGCTAAGTACTGGTTAAGTACAAGCTAAGTACTGGTTAAGTACAAGCTAAGTACTGGTTAAGTCAGTTATAACAAGTTAAGTGTAAGTTAAGTGTAAGTAAAGCGCAAGTTAAGTGCAAGTTAAGTGCAAGTCATGTTAAGTACTAGTTAAGATCTTAAGTTAAGTACTAGTTAAGATCTTAAGTTAAGTACTAGTTAAGTACTAGTTAAGATCTTAAGTTAAGTACTAGTTAAGATCTTAATTTAAGTCAGCCAAGTTGGCTCTCCGGTGGTCTATAGCGTATGTAAACTCGGGATTAACGTAAGTTCGCTTGCTATTGTTAGTCTAGTGATTTCTTATTAACAGCAGTTGTGTTTACTTGATGAAGAGTAGAGCGCAGATTAACGTTTGTGTGATAAAATACTTTACCTTCAAAGAGAGCCTGCTTGTAGTTGTCGTGACTTATATATTTTTTTACAACTTCTTTACTTACACCCTTAGCTTTCTTCATTACAGAAGTCTGGGTGGCAACGCTATACATCTTTGCCCGTAAGCCAACATATTCTTGTATAATCGTCCCATTAAGTTCATCCTTCATTTTTCCAATCACTTTCTTGTTTACAGTTGAATGTAAAGGCGAATCTTTAGGATAGTCGCATGTGTCGTACCACCCACCAGCTCCTTTGGCTACCTCCGCCTCTAAATCCTTATAGAAGTCTTCAGTTGGGATGTCCAGAATAAAACTATCGGTGTCTGTGTAAACAACATTTGATTCTGGGTACAGCGGCTTAAAGTAGTCGTATAGAAATTCTAGCATTAATAACTTTGACAGCTCTAGCACAGTAAACCCGATAAACACCGGCTTGTCCAACTTCACATTCTGTTTCTTCATCATAACGCCAACCAGGCTGTCGCTAAATCTTCTAAAGTCTTGGTAGTTAGGTTTAGAGACCAGCTTAATTGCTTGTTTTTCTTTTGTAACTAATCTTACGTCTTTACGATTGTGCACGTTCTCCATCGTCTTACCAAAACAACTGTTGTTCATCAACTTAAAGAAGTCTTTTTCTGAGGCATCAGTGGCCTTAGTTCTAAGATCGGTATTCTTCATGATGTATGGCCTCATGAAAGGCACTTGGTCACAGGTAATTATTCTGTGAACGGCGGTAAGTTTTAACCCGTGTCTTAAGTAAAACTGTAACAGCCTGTAATGACAGACATATTTAGTCTTGTGTCGAAGATTAGGCACGAGTTTGGGCGGCTCGGTGGGGCTCATCTTTAATCTTTCTGCCGCTAGAGGATAATCATTATGAAGGTCATGCAACTCTGCGGGATATTCTAAGTCTACTTCTAAGATTAATCCTATTGGATTATCGGGTGTAAGATCTGACAATAGTCCTACTACCCGATCAACGTCATGAGGCCCGTTTATCATTTTAAAGTTTCTTAATGGCAGTGCCTGGCTCATGGCCCACCCATACAGATTGTTGGCATCTAAGTACATTAGATAGTTGGATGGTTTGGTGGGGTCATAATCGTCTAAATACTTGTTGTTGGCTCTGCGGTAAGGATGACAGGCCATGCTAATGCCTCCTCTCAGCCCATCCTCAATCATCTGAAGTGTATCCAGATCCGATATTAAGTCAATCTCGACGTTTGTTGACTTCAAGAATGCATCCCAAGAAAGGCCCGGGGCAGAGATGTACTGTGACGAATCTAGGCCGTAATGTTTCATGCAAGTGGATCTGTAATTTTCAAACACATCGGCCAATAAACACACGTCGGCCATCAAGTATTGATCGTGATAGTCGCCCATCGTTTTGCAGTGCAATTCTGTCCAGGCTTTTGCGCGTATTCATAGTCGGCGTCAGATATGTCCTTTCTTCTAAGACTAGAAAAGAAAGCGCCTTTAGGAGGAAGTGAGTCTTCATCAAACCTCTCCCACGAGTCCATGTATTCATAAGGATAGACACCTTTACGTACTAAAGATGGGTCGAAATATTGTTTGGTTATTGGACAGTCTTGTAGAGATCCTGATAATTTATCCAAACTTGCCATCAGATGCTGGGCAGAATCATAGAAGGATAAACAGTCTACAGTAAAGGTCATGTACTTTTCTGATGACTGTGCAATACAGCTAACCCTCTTATAATCAGAAGTTATTGCTTGCATGATAAAGTGAGAATCGTAGCCTCGTAGGTTATGAAAGAAGATAGGCAGTTTCCATTTTTCGGGGTCAACCTTGAGTTGAAGATTACAGCCGTTGTGTGCTGCCCCTCTGAATTTTCCAGTAATGTGATCGTGGTCTCTTACAGTGTCGCCTAATAACTTGCATTTGCATATCCAGCAGTGGGTAGCTGATTTATAACGTTCTTCATCTTCGGGGGTCATCTTAATGTCTGAAAGGTTAAGCTGATTGGAGAATTGATTGCGAAGGTGTTTCATCTGCTCCAAAAATCGACCAGCTGCGTCGGGACCTCTGTAAATCTCTGGTTCTGTGTGTCCGCCATCTGACCTAACAGCAACGAATGCATAAGAACAGATCTGATGACGGGACAATAAGGTTGTTTTTTGTTGTGTCCGTTCTTGAGGGCCGTAGTACTGCGGCAAGATTGCTTCAAAGTCAGCATAGACTACGTATGGGCTCATTTGCATTTTGCGTACATTCTTAAAACTAACTTTAGACCCTGGTTTGGGCGTAAGAAGTTCGGTTTTACAGTCTACAAAACTTTTACAATGTTTCTTATGGCTGGCAGCTGCTTCTATAGATGGGATCCTGACCAAACACCTTCTACAAATCTCTTGTTTAGATTTATGCTTTGATGTATATTCTAACAGTCTGTTAATTGTTCTAATTAATACATAATGGCTCTTGGAACCGTCTGCAAACAGAATCAAGTCTACATGATTCTCAAGTGGATCGCCAAAAGTGGGAGCGTTGGGAGAGATCCTTAGAGGGACTAGATTGTCTACTGGATCCCAGGTGTATACGCTTATGGTTATTGGTTTGTTTTGCTCTTCAAACTGGTCGATACTTTCTACGCTCACTGGAAAGTCTATGTTATTAAAGTTCAGCTCATGAAGATAAGGTTTATAATTAGAAACTCTCTCTGCATTAATTTTAACAGGATGTAATGCGCCAAAACACACCACATGAAACACAAGTTGTCTGAATTATGTATGTTTATGACTGCCCGTTTAAAAACTAACTCTCTCGGGAGAGGGATGTAAGAATTGCCGACTATAGGAGAGTATTTGGTTTGTCTTAATTTGATTTCAATGACTGTTCCTTCAGACCAGCCAGAGCAGCGCAATTTCGCTTCTTCACTTGCATGGTTAAACTGTGTAAGCATGTAATCAGCCCAGCCAGGTGTAAAGTCGTGATAGCTGATTACTTCTTTCTGTCTAGTTGAAACCCAGACTTGCATACTACTATCATCGGGGGTTATATATTCAATCAGAATGGCCAACAACACTTTTGCTGGCGGGTTAATTTGAAGAGATCCTGGGATTTTAGAAATAGCATGTGTTACACTTTCCTGAACGTTTGTGGGACTAATAATGTCCATGTCTAATTCAATGAACATATTGCTTAATGATTTGTTACTACTCAACAACGTACTGTTGGAAGGTAGTATTTCAAACTCGGACTCACTTGTGTGGCTCATTTTTTAACTCACAATATTTACGTAAATTAAAAAAAATAAATGTAAGTAAAAGTAAGTAAACGCGCTTTTATTCTTCGCCCAAGCGTTGCAATACTTCAAGACACCCTAATCTTACAAGAACGCCTGCCAATACTTTAGCTTTTTCTGAATCACTACAGTCAATGTTTAACTCTTTGATTGCTTTGTCAAATAGTTCACTATGATTTTTGATTAAATTGTTTACATCATTCTCAAACCCAGATTTACTAAAATCAATGTTTAACACTTTCATCGTTTCGTCAAATAGTTCATTACAATTTTCTATTAAAATCATTAGATCAGATTCGCTGTGTTTGGCCGCCATTTTTAAATCTAAAATTAAATAAATAAAAAATAAAACCATGAGTTTAACGCTGGTTAATTATGCAGTGCCCATTGTTGGTGTTATAGTTTATTCAACCCTAGCAAAATGTTTGTTAAGAATAAAACCGCCCAACATGGGAAAGATAGAAGATTCGCCGAAACTAGTTACAACCTTATTTTTAGCTCTAGCAACAAAAGATTATCTGATTAAAAAGCACATAGACAGTCTTTCATATTATGATTATTTTAATTATTTTTTTAGTTAATAAAAAACATGAGCGAAAAAAAGATTATTAATACGATTTACCACTCTGCTGTAATCAGCGGCCTTAGTATAGGATATAGCACGTTAGCAAAAAACATGTTTAAAATGAGGCCGGCTGATCTAGGAAGGTTAGACATTGAGGATGTTGTTAAGGTTATAGCTGTAATAACTGCAGGGATTGCCTCAAAAGACTTTCTTGTTGCACAGGGGATTATCCCAGAAAACATCAATGCATAGAAAGATTAATGCATTTAGACAGATTGATTTATAAAAAAAGATTAATGCATAGAAAGATTGATTTATAAAAAAGATTCATTCATTTATAAAAAAGATGTCTGGAATAGTTCTGATGGTGGGAGGAGCTATTGTTAATGCATTGGCTTTCTCTGGCAGCAATTATATGTTTAGTAAATTGCGTTCTAATGAAGAGAGAGAACGCCATAACAAGGCAATGGAAGATTTAGCTAAGGCAAGAGATGCTTACGAGAAAAGGAGAATTGCTCACTTAGACTTTATTAATAAAAAGTTAAGAGAGCAGGGACATGCAGAGCACACATTTACAGACGTTGATGAAGCAATGAATGAATATTACTTAGTGACAGGAAAGAAGTTTCTAACATCGCCACCGCCAGAACTGTCTGACTTTTATGAACCATCTGAGGATCATAAAATGGTAGAAATAGGCTTTATTATAGGTGCTATGGGAGCAATCTTTCTTCTTGCATATTCAATCTAAAAACAATAGTTAAAAATGTAATAAAAACAGTCTCTTATGGACGATACAAAGTACAAAATATATTATTCTCCTGGAGGGTATTGGAAAGGAAAGGCCGCTATTGATAAACTGAGTAAAGCTGCTAGGGTGTCTGAATCAGAAGCGAAAGACTGGCTTTCAAAACAAGCGATCTGGCAAATATATCTGCCTGCCCCAAAAAGAATAATAAGGCCTCGATTTGTTAACTCAGTTCCTAATGACACCCACCAGATGGACTTGTTGTATCTTCCACATGACAAAGTTAGAAGAAAAAAGTTTAAGTATGCTCTTACAGTTGTTGATATGGCTTCAAGGTATAAAGACACTGAGCCTTTAACAGATAAAAGCTCAACTGCTGTGGCTGTGGCTTTACAACAAATATACATGCGAGGTCCATTAAAGTATCCTAGGTTGATCCAGGTTGATGATGGGAAAGAGTTTAAAGGAGCTGTAAACCAACTGTTTTTAAGACATTGGGTTACAGTTAAGAGAGGGATCCCAGGCAACCATCGCTCCCAGGCCCTAGTAGAAAACTTTAATAAGAATCTAGCTGAGCGTCTGTTTACCTATCAATACCACAGAGACCTTATGGACAAAACACGCAACACAGAATGGGTCAGAAGGTTGCCAGCAGTCTTACGCGCTATGAACAATGAAGAATTTAAAGCAACAGGTCTTAAACCGGTGAACGCAATCAAATTAAAAAAAAATTAGCATTACTGAAGACATCCAAGGTAATCATAAACTCTTGCCTTTTGGACTAAAAGTAAGATACTTGTATGCGCCTGGAGAAGCAGAGGGAGATGTTAGAATTAGAGCCACAGACCCTATATGGAGCGTAGATGTATATGAAGTTGAAAGAATTATGAAAACAGCCCCTCCCGTGTATTATTTAAGAGAGACTCTTTCTTCTAGCGGTGCTACTACGTCTAAAAAACCCGCCCCTAAAAGATCGTTTGTTCGCAAAGAGTTGCAAGTTGTCCCGCCGAACACAGTACCGATTAGTTAAAAAAAATAGTATTTATTTTTTGTTAAACTTATGATTTTTTTTTTTTTTTGTTAAACTTATAATTTTATTTAGTTCACATCTTATTTTTTTTAGTCTATTTTGGGTTTAACTGATTGTTTGCTTGCTTTTCAATGTTCTGCTTGATTGTCTCAGTGTCTACTTGTTGCAAAGTAAAAGTCTTTCTCCACTCCTTTTGAAGTTCAGTTTTTTGTCGTCTGTAATCCTCACCATCAGCCATAAGGCGCTCAAATTCTTCAGCTGTAATGTTTTCGTCCTGCAATGCTTTGCTTATTCTCAGTCTTAATGAACAAAGTTTTGCTGATGCTAGGGCTACAATGGCAGTGTGCTTTTGTAGTTTAGGCGTTAATTTTTTAAAAACAGCACTCACAATCATAGACATAGCACCTAAACCCAAACCAAGGCTCCCTAATGCTAAAGAGGCTGGCGCTCCGGCCCCAGTAGCTAAAAGAGCAACGCTAGACCCAGCACTTACGCTCGCTACAGCTGATGAGCCGGTGATTATATAAGAAAGAGTATTTAAAACTTTAGCATATTTCTTTCTAGTAACCCTATACTTATCCAAGTCACTTTCTATTTCTTCTTGAAGTTCAGTTATTTGCTCTAACCTAAACTTTTGAGCTTGATCATCCATTTTTAATTAAGATTAATTTTTTAATTAAGATTAATCTTGTACATATCTTCTTATTAACCCTTCTGGCAGCACTTCATCAACAGAGTAAAACGCAATAAAATCAACATACTTAATGAAAATAAAATCAAGCACTGTTAGTTTAGCATTGTCAACCATCACAGTAACTTTGTCAGAAGATACAGAAGTGTTTATTTCATCCCCGTTTTTAGTAATAACAATAACAAGCCTAAGAGGCCCATCCAAGTTTTCAGACTTTATTTGTACGCCTCTGATTAACGTATGTTCTGGCAAACTAGGATCAGACTCCCTTGGAGTAATAAATAAGCGAAAAAGCATCGTCATTTTTCTAGGCAGTGATTCTAGTTTTGGGTTAAACTCTAAGCCGACGGTGTCACCCCCCACTTCAGCTAAGGACTTCTTTCTCCGCAGCATATATTCAGAGCCCTGCTTAGTTATTTCAATCTGCTTTTTCTGTTTTCATCCTGGGACTAGGCTAGCAAGAAGGCGTCCTTCATTCAAAGCTTTTCTAAAATTGTATTTCTTATCAAAGTATACATAGGGGCTTCGTAGTTCAAACTTTAAATTCCAGTTAATGTCAGGAAGCAACGCCCAGGCATTCTCTCGTTTATGAAGTTTGTATTCGTGTTTGCCAAAATCGTTTGCCCTTAGATTTCTTATCTCTTCCAGGGTAGGATATTGCTGTCGTTTTTTATCTTCAATTTCTATTCGTTTGTAAACGCCATCGTCGGTGTACTCAAATCCATAAACATTCCCTGTCACTCCTATTAGATCAAAGTCAGTTGTGTCTGCTAGATCTTTTATCTCTACTGCAGCGCATTTAGGAGCTAACTCTGCTTTTGATTCTGGCCCCCGAGACATTCTTTTTAATATAAACAATTTATTATAAACAATCTATAGTAAACAATCTGTAATAAATAATCTATAATAAACAATCTATAGTAAACAATCTATAATAAGCAAACGTATTGAACTGGCGGGTCAGTCCGTAAGCATAGTTTAGCGTGCTTAGATTTTTCTAGCTGCTCTTTTATTTTTTTTTTAGTTCATCCTTGTCCCTGATTATATAGTTTTCACTTAAACACTCTTCAAAACTATCCCTGTCCTTAGTATAGAATAAGATGACTGATTTTAACTGCGATCTAAAGTCTTTTAAGACAGCATTGTATTTTTGAGTTAAGAGCCAAACAGAAACTAATGCGTGTCTTCCGCTAAAGGCTAGCTTAGACAGAGTCCTTCTTTTTTTAACAATGTCTTGTTCGGCTGAACAGTCATCAATAATAAACAGCGTTTCAGTTCCCTCAAATAGCCTATAGTAGTGTTCTAAACAGTCGCTTAGCTTGTCAGTAGGATCAACTAAAAATATATTCTCGTCTGTCCAAACAAACTGCCTTTCTTTGTAAGACTTGTTGTGCTTAATGGTTGTGCAGAATATAACAATGTACTCGTAATGGAACCTGTAGACTGTTTGTAACAAATCAAGCACGAAGACAGTTTTCCCACACCCAGTAATCCCACAAATAAGCGAACAGTGCGGGTCTTTGGGCAAAAAGTTCAAACTATCCATCTGTTTTAATAGGCTATTTCTTTCAGTCTATTTTCTTCAATGTTCAGCTGGGCGTCATAAACCACAAAAACGTGCATTTGTATCTGGCCATTCTCCTCCTCTTCCTTATTAATCTGTATGAGTATGCCATCTGATCCTACCCTTCTTCCACTCCCGTGCAGTCTGTTGTCATACGTGGACCTAAAATCCAGCCATAGTCCATATTTGTCTGTTAGATAATCTTCGAGTCTTACATCGTGAAGGTGAAGTTTTTTACACACATGATCGGCTGTGGGGCTTGTCTGTCTGCCTCCGGCGAATAACTTTCTTATTTCATCAAAGTGTTGGTCGGGTAAAAGTCCAGCTGAATACAACTGAAAAGGCTTGCCATCTACTGTGCAAGACAACTGCTCAATTTTTGGGTTGTAAAACACCTCAGATTCTCTCTGAAAAGGGGCTGAGGGTTTAGTAAATAGCAAGAGAACCCCCTTTAGGGACCTTAAAGAATTGCTTATAGCTATTTCCCAGACGGTGTCTTGCTTGTTTTTAATCGCTAGACTGTGGTGTAAAACTCTTTCAAAGTAAACAACCGCCCTACTTTTATACTGATTTAAGATTATTCTAGCCAGTTCAGGGTTAGTAACAACGTCAAAATTAAGAGAGATGTTACTGATAGTATATCTAGCTGTTGGGTCATCTGAAAGAATAACAGATCCGCTGTCATTGAATGTCAGTTCGTAAGTAATTTTGTCTCTTAGTGCGCCTTGGTAATATGGCTGATGGGTTTTTAACAGTTCAAAATCTAGAGGGATGCAAAATCTGTTCTTAAATGCTCGCGCTATTGCCTGGTCTCCCTCGTCTTCCTTTGCATCTGCCGCATTAAGCCTGTGCTTAAGACCGTTTGGGCTCTGGATTCCCTGAAAGATTTTGTCTTTTCTTTCTGTTTTAGGCAGCCACAGATCAGAATAGAGATTAAAAATGTCTGCGCTACTCAGTGAGAAAACTTCTCTACCTTCCAGTTTAATTACCATATTTTTAATGATGGCTCTGCCCAGGTTAGCAACGACAGTGGCATTAGGATCCGCCGACTCAATATCTATTTTGAATGACAGCCTGGCAGTGCCTGGCATTATAACATCGTCAGCCCCGAGGTCACTAAATCTTACTGTTAACATTTCATTGGGCTCAATTGTTGATGGATTATTTACAGCGCGCACAGTCTGTCTTATGCCTTTTATGCCATGGGGTTCCTTCGCTTTTCTGAATGGATCAAGGTCGCAGCTGTATGGGTTCATTTTTTATAAAACAAAAAATAATAAATATATAAATATGTCTGGTGAGGGCGATTATGACGCGCTTAGTCCTATTAAAGGAGATGAAGATGAAATAGAACCAGGTCGTTCAATACAAGATGAACTTGAGGGAGCAGAAGCACGTCCTTTACTCCCTAGACAGCCTCAAGATGTAGGTTCTTCACTCCTTAGAGCTCGTCAAGATCTTTTAGGAGTAGGCTCTCCACTCCCTAGACAGCGTCACGAACTATTGCAACGACGAATTGAATCATTCTATAAAAATATAGAACGGGAGCTGCCAGAAATACTTGATCTTGACGATTTTGAAGAAGATGGCGGCCATTTGTATATTAGGACTAGTGAAGGAGGCCGCGTAAGAGTTACTACAAAGCCAAACGCGAGCAAGTTTTTAAGTCTAAGTACAATTAGACGAGACCTCCCTGCTGCTGATGCAGAACGATTAAACATTACAAATCTAAGGTCTGATGCTGTTAGACTTTTACATAAAATGGGGCGGTTGTTGCCAACACGATCTGAAATAGAAATCGCCTCTATTCCAGAGGTAGGTCAAAAGACAGATAAAGCAATAACAAAATTTGAGGCGAGTCTTATTGAGGAGACGAGTTTTATTGAGGGGTCAATTGGCGGTTCGCCTAGGCAAAGAGAAGGCGAGCTGAGTCCTGAAGAAGAAACAGCTTTAAAATCAATTGATGATCCTCCATTGTCTACGAGTGAACTCAGGGATATTAGAACTGCTCTGCGTGAACTCTTGAATATTAAGTCTGCTTTAACAACTATGAACGAAGAACTAAAAAACAACTTGGCAAAATTTAATGAGCTAGAGGGAGAGATAAAAGAAGAAAAAAATAAACTGGCCGATGCAGATGATAACAATTTAGGACAAGAAGAAAAGGCTAGAATACAGGCAAAAATACAGGATTTAATGAAAGAAAAGGCAAACGTGTTAGCAGCGTTGTATATTAACAGAGAAAAAATAGCAACCCAAATAAGCAGAATCAGAGAAACTATAAACAAAATGATTTATGAAAATACTACGCTAGCAGAAAGAATAAGGACTCTGTTCAGAGAGCAGGGGATTACAATAGTTAGTATATTAACGGCCGTTGGGTTTGCTATCTCTACACTGGTTTATGCATTAACTGGCAGTGCGCCAACAGGGCCAGTAGCTCCTCCAACACCTCAGCCCGGTAAAAGTTGGATTAGAAAACAATTGCACCATCTGGCAAACCTATTAAAGAAGTTAGCTGTCAAAGCGCTTGATGCACTGCCTGGCATAATAGGCGGTGTTGTTAGTTGGGTTTTGTCTACAATAGGCAAAGTGGTTGGTTATATGGCTAACAATCTGTGGACTTTGGGGGTGCTGGCTGCCGGTTTAATTTTTAGTAAAATAAAGTATGACCAGTCCAGTAAAAGTTAAAAACACAACAAGGGCCGTCTTTTCGCTAGTGTGTCTGTCGGGGTGAGGTACATCAACGGGAGGGGGGTCGCTTTCTGGGCTGCTTATAACTGGCGGGGGGTCGCTTTCTGCAGGTTCTGGGCTAGATACTTTTTTAAAAATGGCTGGCGCTGGCCTTGTGTTTAAGCCTTGAT
Organism: Conus canariensis; assembly: GCA_033310375.1. Classification (NCBI taxonomy): domain Eukaryota; kingdom Metazoa; phylum Mollusca; class Gastropoda; order Neogastropoda; family Conidae; genus Conus; species Conus canariensis. The sequence goes on from CM065735.1 coordinate 46,650,516, forward strand.
TGTGTCCTAAGTTTTGATCGTCTCCGGCTATGAGGATTTCATTATTATAATTCTGTATCATGCCAATCTGTAGTCTAAGGTCAGAAGGCAGCATGTATAATCCATGGCCCACAACAAAGTCAACCTTTGACCTCGCATGTGAAAGAACGTTTTGGTACCTTTGTATGCTGGAAGGCAAATCAACAGCAGAGTTAATAGCATCTTCTAAATTGGCTAGAAATTGTTTTCTGGCGTCAAAGCCTGTAGATTGATCCACTATGCTAGACTTGGTCTGTGCTTGCGCTCCTAAAAGGCACCAAACGTACGTGCGTATGGAGTCATTAAGTCTTTGCACTCCGGGCATTGTTAGGCCTTTACTTTCATCTAAGATAAATGTTGCCCAAGCATTGGGGTGTTTTTGTTCTATGGCCCCCAATCTAACTTGGGAGTTTGACTTAAAAGAGGTGTGACCGGGCCAGTAGTCAAAATTATACTCTCTACGCTGACCCCACAAATACAATGTGCCCAACCCGTGATTGCGGTCTAACTTTTGTCTAAAGTTATTTGAAGGGTTAATGTTAAATTCGTTGCAGGTTCTTTCATATGCATTATTGTCCATTGGGCTGAGAAATGGATTAAACGCGTTGTCGTTGGGGAGGCGTACTTGTAGTTCAGTTAGTATGCGTCTATACTGATAATAAACATGAAAGTTATATACTGACCTTACTAAGAGGTTGGGGTGGTTTAAATGGTTTGTATATGAAACACCGCAGCCAGTGGTTGAGCAGTAAACTGCAAAATTTAACTGATTCTGGTAAAAGGCCATAGGATGAGTTGACCATGCTGATGGCACTCTATCACTCTTTATTGGAGGATTTAAATATCTAGTTAGTGGGTTTACAAGCCTGACTAGAAAGCCATATGATTCATCCACTGCGATGGTTAGGTTACTAAAGTCCAAAGATTTGGGCTCATAAACCCCTCCTACATCGTAAGTGGCACTTTCATTATATTTAAAAGGTTCCATTTTTAAATAGATTTTAAAAAAAAGTTTAAAAAGGATGTTCCTTTATATAACCAAGCAAAACCAGCGCGTGTTCTTAAAGTATCCAATTGACAATAGGCGTGGTGATAATAGGGTTGCTCTTAGAGAAATTGGTTTTAAAGTTAGGTGGATTAATATATCTGAAAAAGCTAAAAATAACTGGGTGAATGTTAAGGGCGGGCAAGGTAATTTATTAAAGCAGTTAAAAATACCTGATGGTTACTACAACTTTTGTTCTTTAAAAGAAGTATTTAGCAATTTCGGCATTAAGTTAAAAATTAATGAGGCAAATCTTATAATTACTATGCACTTTCCAGAAGAAAGAAGAGAATACACTTTCCCTAAAGGGCTTGCGCGAATCTTGGGCTTTTATGATAGCGGTGAAACGTATAGTGTTAACACCCATAAGTACTTAGAAAGCGGCCTTTATGAGTATGCAGGTAGTAGAGCATCCGATTTTCTAATTAACCCAAGGCTGTATGTTCATTTAAGCGAATTAAAAACAAACACTAATTTGTATAATGGTCAGCCATCTACGATTCTAAGAGCACTCCCATCAACTAAGGTGGGGTTTTGCGATTATCAGTCATATGCATTTGGCGAAAACAGTCAATTTAAAGAATTAGTTGGTGAGGATATAAATTCGGTGTGTGTAAAAATAACTAACCAAGATGGAAGGCCGGTTGTTTGTTCTGATTTGTTGGTGGTGCTTGAGATAGAAGATTAATCAGAAGAGGAGAGAGACTGTTAATATGCGGGCCTCTAAATTGCTCATCTTTGTTTTTGCACGAAGACCCCATTTTAAAATAACGATTACGCCAATTTTGGGGGGTTTTGCATGTTAATTTTGATTGTAAAAAGGTGCTACTTTTGGTAAAAAGTAGCATGAGATGGACGAGATTTGTTTGTGAAAAAGGGGGGTTTCGGGCAAAATGAGATGGTGAGTTAGAGCCCGCATATTAACAGTCTCTTGTGGGCTCCCGTTATATATATATATATATATATATATATATATATATATATATAAAGAACAAATGGGTGGTGATTACTATGGTTGTAGTTATATGAGGGGATGTGGGTAATGATAATAATGATTGGAAAGGAATGGAAGTGATCAATGATTGAAGGGCTATATTTGTTGCTGGAGAGAAAAAAAAAGGCAAGGATGGAGGGAAAGCTCGTATCTCTCTTCCTAACCACAGGTATGCACAGAGAGGGAGGATAGGAAACCCATGCACACAATGTCATTGGAAAAGCCAACATTCCTGTTGGATAGTGCTCATTGTTGTCGGTGAAATAATGCGTTGGCTGTAACATAATAACATCGGTTGGGAAGAAGTGGAAATGATCAATGAGAAAAGCGGTAACATGTCTTAAAACACACACACACACACACACACACACACACACACACACACACACACACACACACACACACACACAAGGGAGGGGGGCGCATGTAAACAGTATTATTGTTGGATGGTGATCATAATGAGACAGATTGTGGGAAGGGAGATAGTGTTGGTATTAGGAATATAATAATACTGGTTGGAAAGAAAATAAAAGGAAATGGAAATGATCAATGAGAAAAGGGTTGACATGCCAACAACAACAACAACAACAACAACAACAACAACAATAACAATTTATCTGTGCACAGTTAGCCTGGCATCAGAATTAATGATGTGAAAAACTATAAACAAACTCTGTGGGCCCGTGATCAGCTCGATGTCGTCATTTTACTGCAGTCGGTATGGGGCTGACATGAATCACACAGACATGGCAAATCAGTCAAACAGGACTTGTATAGCTTACACAGACAGACAGAATCAGTCAGTTATACTCCAACATTTAGTGCACAGACAGGAATAATTTTTTTCGGATGGCAGGGATCCCATGAACACAAATTGGACATATTTGTTTTAAATCAGCCAGTTGGCATGTTGGATTTGTGTGGCCTACATGTTGTACAATACATGATCTTTGAAAACGAATATAATATTAAATCCAGGCACCGATAAGTTTACTTTGAAATGAAGACGTAGTTTACTCAGAAAAAAATGCCGATATAAACACGTTTCACCAGAGAGAGAGAGAGAGAGAGAGAGAGAGAGAGAGAGAGAGAGAGAGAGAGAGAGAGAGAGAGCGAGAGAGAGAGAGAGAGAGAGAGTCACAAGTATGGATTTTCGGTAGACAAGATCACAATCTTTACAAGCTGGATGGATAGGTCCTGCATGAATGGTGCCAATCTGTGTCAGTACTGTGAATATACCATGACCGGTCTGCAGTCCTGTGGTGCCTCTTCTGCTGAGTATCATGTTCTCACTGTTGAATTTTCAGAGTAAACTGTCACCAGCTTGAGTTCCAGTCTCTTTCCAACACGTGCAGAAAGGACTTCGTTATAAGCAAGTCAGCTTTGCAGGCAGTGTATGTGCTTTTGATGCACTATGACCAATGTGGACTTGTAGACCTATGAACAGACTCTGCGTACCTGATGTATCTGTTCACTCCTCGACTGCGTGAACTTGGAATCTGCAACACCTAAACGAATATGATGTCGGGTAGACACGACTGCGTCAAGATCAGGCCAACAGTTAGTCTTTTGCAATGTGATTATAGTCCCCCTGACAAGTGGAGAACCGGTGTGGCTTCAAATTACAGTGAGTGTATCTTATGGGTAAGCAGATGAGGACAGATGAATGTAGTGATAATTAAAACTTTCGTACTAGACAGCGACACTGATCTGTTCTGCATCACTGAATCCTGGATCCATTTAGGAGGTGACGAAATAAAGTGCACCTGATTGTCATCAACCAGTCGAAGCATTTCCCATCTCAAACTGTGACGATGTGGTTATTATCATGAAGCAAAGAAAACAATGCTTACCCACTGGTGTAACTATTCGATCGTATTTTACGTTTTCTCATGCATCTGTTGAACTGGTTCAGCTCATTACAACCATCAACCATTTGATTTATTTTGTCCTGCTCCAAACTAGGAGAACGACTATACTGAATAATGGTTTCACAACCGATTTCTAAGATTGTTTGAACATGGAAATCATCTGAACAGAAAACTGCTGATCACAGGTGACACGATATAACCAGCTGTCTCTGCTGTCAACGCCCAAGTTATTTAAACTATTGATAATTTTTTTTGGCATGCCTCAGCAGGTACATTTCTGCTCACAATACAATTGCTGTGAGCAAGAAGCACTCCTACAGCAAAGCACTGTGGACAATAGTTTGCAATTCACCCACTACTGTGTCATCTCACAGCTGTCCTTTCACAAGCCTGTCGTGTAACCCTGGTAATCCAAGGCTGGAACTTCATGGAGCACCAGCACACTCACCTTACTTCAGAGTCGATTTCTAAAGAGAGATGATTTTCAGATGCACAACATTAGCCTTGGATCAGCCATCAAGTGGCATTAACTATTTGGCTGCCCTGTAAGTTCCTTTGATTTTTTGCCAACCGTAAAATGACTGTTAAAACAATATCTGACAATTGTTCACTACACCGTGCAAGGAGATATTCATGTAAGCCGATATGAGTGTATTTAATGGAGTCAGCACACATTTCGACCCCCTGTTACGATTTCCATTCCGGTCCGAGACTGCATGAAAGAGCTAAGCTCTACACTCACTTTTATAAAATATCCCGGTGTCAACCAGGCCCGAGAGATACAGACACCTGCAGTGTTGGTTAGGAAAATTGAGCAACAGTTTCAGAGACGCATCAATTGAGATGATGAAACACGACTATGTTATCCAAGTCTTCCCAACCAATTCACCACGGCGGCTAGTTCTTTATATTACTTAACTATTGGCTGATGATGTGGCGGTTCTGGCTAAAACAGTCGTTGGTCTACAAAAGAGATAGATTGTGTCATGCTTACATTTAAAGTGTGAACATGGATAAAAGTAACGTTGTTGTAGTTAGAAAAAGGGCAATTTCACATCAAGCGAAAAATAGTCTTACAAGGGTATAACTATGCCGGTTGTTAGTGAATACAATTGCTTTGGAATCTACTTTTCTACACGACTCAGTTTTGTAGCGATTTGCCGTAACCTTTCTAGTAGAGTGCTTTGCTATGCATTTTGCAAACATTGTTAATGTTAAAAATGAAATAAATATCTGCATCCCTTTCTGTAACTCTTTGACTTTCAGTTTCAGTTAAGCGTAGTGCCGAGTTATGTAGCATTACCATGCGAAAAGGACCAGGTATTTGGGCTCAAAATAGTTTCATGCATTTATATGAGAAACAAATATTGTCATGTTTCCCGGAGTCATGCCACACACGCAAGCACCACCGCCAAAACAAACTCCGCAAATGCGCGCAATCACTCCTTTCACCCAAGGCACTTCAAATAAATACACAACACCGAAAAGTGTTTTTTCCTTCCCCTCCTCCTACGGGAGAACAAATATAATTAATACATCCAATGCTCAAATCAACTTATCCACACCTCCTCTCCAATTTGGGAGGCAACACAAAACAAACACAAACACACCTCCTCTCCACAAAGGAGGTAACACCAAATAAATACAAACACACTTCCTCTCCACCAAGGAGGTAACACCCGGTACTGTTTCCCCTTCAATTGATACGTTCATACAACATGGGGTCTGTGTCACTGTCCATCATCACCGTATCTTTATCATATACCATTAGCTTATAACCTCAACACAGGAAAACAATCAAATCCAATTCACAACAGTGGAGGTCGTAAAGTAGAGTTATTACACTATGGGGGAATGCACCAGAATCATTCTTCATCCACATGGGGAAATACGCCAGAGTCTTTCTTCATCAACACAGGAGAATGCGCCAGACATTCTTCATCCACATCATTCCTCCTCCTTGAGGAAAGGTACTGCAGGCGAGGTCCGCCACCCGTCCCAGGCTGGGGTTAGGTCCGGCACCTCTGCCACCTTCAATCACTCCCACCCATGGCCCGGCGTGAGACAGGCAACCTCAACGATGCATCAGCCTTGCATCGGTCTTAATCGCCTTAAATAAACAGACCATGCGACTGCCCCGGCTGGCGTAGAGCAAGTGATTATAAAATTTTCTAGCTAAGTTAAATAATGCGCGCAGCGCTCCCAAGCAGTACTCACCCGGGCCACTATCCAACAAAAAGACGCCATACAATCACATGAACCTTTTCCCTCTCAATACCCCAATACCGCTGACGTTCAATCTTAAGACTGTTGATATACACAAACAACATGTGCACACGGCATCTTTACACATCCTGTGCACATGACAAATATGTTCCCTTCTTA
>CM065735.1:46669328-46729328 GCA_033310375.1 Conus canariensis
TGCCAACCAGGCCATTCCAACAGTCACAGAAGAACCAGTCAAGAGCCTTGGAAGATGGTATGATGATACGCTGAAAGACACACAAAGAGCAAAAGAAACCAAGCAGATGGCGGAGGAAGGCTTGGAGACCATTGACCAGTGTGGGCTCCCTGGCAAATACAAGGTCTGGTGTCTGCAGTTTATGCTGATACCAAAGCTCCTATGGCCTCTGATGATATACGACATCTGCACCAGCATAGTGGAGGCAATGGAAGCCAAAATCAACAAGTTCACAAGGAAATGGCTTGGTGTCCCACCCTGTCTGACTGACATAGCGCTGTACTGTCGCCAAGCAAAGCTGAAACTACCACTGAAATCCATCCTGGAGGAATACAAAGCAGGGAAGATCAGACTTCAAAGCATGCTGGAGGACTCAGGAGACAAGGTGGTAGAAGCAATCAAGCCCCAGCTGAAGACAGGCAGAAAATGGAAAGTTCAAGAGGCGATGGATTCTGCAAAAGAAAGTCTCAAGATCAGAGAAATAACAGGACACACACAGACCAACAGACAAGGACTGGGGGTGACCAAAACTGAATGGTGGTCAAAGGCCAAAGGAAAAGCCAAAAGAGACATGATGATTCAGGAGATGAGAAAAGAAGAAGACCAAAAAAGACTCCAAAAAGCAGTCCAGCAGAGCCAGCAAGGGCAATGGACAACGTGGGAGAATGCACTCCAAAGAAGTCTCACTTGGAATGACATTTGGCACATGGCCCCTCTCAGGATCAGCTTCATTCTCAGATCTGCATATGACCTTCTGCCCTCAAATGCAAACCTGGTGAAGTGGGGGAAAACAGACGATCCTGCATGCCCCCTCTGCCATGAAAAACAAACAGTGGAGCATGTCCTAAGCTCATGTAAAGTAGCCCTGGCTCAAGGAAGGTACACATGGAGGCACAACCAAGTGCTCAAAGAGATTGTACAAGTAGTCTGGGCTAGTACCAACACCACAAAAGGGAAAATCAGGACTCCAAAAGCACCCGCAACATTCTTCATGGCAGGAGGCAGCAAATCATGGCCAAGAACAACAATGCCACTCGAAACATGCAGGCAGAGTCTGCTGGACGGGGCAGATGACTGGGAGTGCACTGCAGACCTCCCAGAATGGAAGAGTCACCCAGAGATCATCAGCAAGAGTGGCATGAGACCAGACATAGTAGTCCACTCTAAGTCAACCAAGCAGCTGATCATGATCGAGCTCACGGTGCCATATGAGAACAGAATGGAGGCAGCTCAAATCTACAAGACTGAAAAGTATGCTGATCTGGCAAACAGCCTGAGGAGAGAAGGCTATCAGGTCAAAGTCCTCACTGCAGAAATTGGAGCTAGGGGGTTTGTAGGAACGTCTGCATACGGCCTCATGAAACAGCTCTCAGTTGCAGGGAAGGAAAAAACCAGAGCCCTGAAAGCAATGGCAGAAGCGGCAGAGAGGTGTTCAAGCTGGATCTGGTCAAGGAGGAACAAAAGTGAACTTCATAAGGCTTAATTTCCCTACAAATATCAGGTGTCCCTGTGGCTCAGTGGTTAAAGCGCGAGTCATTAAGTGGAAAATGAGCATGTCCAGAGGGTCATGGGTTCGAATCCCAGCCATGGCTCGTCCCAAGATGGGAAAAAAAAGGGGCAGCAGAGGGACATCCAGAGTCATGAACCGGGTGTGGCCCAACCCCCCTAGAGTGTCAGGAGATAAGGGCCGAAACACTTGCTTGAAGGGGGCTTCTCTTCTGAGGACTCTCTGCTGCCACGCTCTCCACGAGTTTCTTTCTACTAGCTCACCCACATCAAAATTCAGAATAAATCTTCCAACCATTAAAGCATAGTTTCCATCGCTCACTTCCGGAGCTTACTATCTTTTGTATCATTATCATACATTAACGAAATAAACAAAACCGTTTTGCATCTTAACGCCATGAACTAGCTAAGCCACCTCCTTTCCCGATCACTCATCACAACATATTTTATTTTCTTTTTTCTATTCATATTTTCTAAAAAAATTTCCTCCTATCACCCTATCAAGTCACAAGATACACTCACACACACACACACACACACACACACACACACACACACACACACACACACACACACATGTTTTTTATTTCCTTTCTAAAAACCTTTACTAGGCGCTGAAAAATTTACAGTCGCCTATACGAGGGGAGAACGATTTCGGTTTGCGATTTCAGATTGCTAATAATGAAATACCTGACTGCCACATCAACTGGTCTGGAGTACGTCCTCGGCCACTGGGAAGATGCACTGTCAGAACTGGTGTAGAGACTGCCTGATCGTTTCAGGTCACCTAGCTAATACAGAGCGCAGTTGAGCAGCAGTCAGGTAAACTAACCAACCAGTTTTCTGGTGAACATGTTCCGGCCAACGCGATTGTAAAAAAAAATTGTGACCAGACAAAAAACGGTCTGTCACACAGACAGACAGAGGAGATGTGATTACAGTTGTTTAAATTACAACTGTGACACCATTGCATTAATTTAGCTATTCTTCTTATTTACCATTACCGATCTACTGAACCAGCTCTAAATACTACAACTCCATTAAAACCATGAGACAGCTTTGTACGGTAGTACACATACAAAACAAAACTGAAGATTATGCACTGAATATCACAGCTATTGATATAGTTTTGTTGTTTGTTGCATTTTTGTTGTTTTTTTTTTGTCTCCGTGTTTCTTCTTACCGCTTTGATTTAAACCAGTGAAGCAGAAAATTAATGTTCTCGACAGTAATATGGATTCAACAGTAAAATAATTAGCTTTGGTTTCTTTGCTCTTAGGCAACTCACAGTCGATCCCATCACCACTCCCTGCATGAAGAGAGCGTCCCAACAGATGGCTGAATTTCCAAGGTGACGACAGTCTTTCGCAGTGGAGATCAAGAGCCACGACTGGTCGACAGTGGGCACGGCTGGACAGACCTCTGGCTGGTGAAAATGTTGATCTATGTTATTCTCTGTCCGCCTCCACCCCCCCCCCCCCCACGCCCCCACAGGTCTAAAAACAGGTCTGTTAGGCTTGGGGTCGTTCAGAGGATGCTGAAGATTACAGCAACCTTCTTTCAATAATACTCCTGTCACCATCTTCGATATGTATAGTTTGAAGATCCAGGAGTTGGCAATATAACTTCCCTTGAAAAAACAATATGCTGACATAACAGCAGGATGGCGTTTTATCTAAGCCAGTCTCTGGGAACTCACTATTCTTAGGTCTTCGCTAGTGAGAATGTTAAGTGTTGTCGTCTGAGGGATTTTTGTTCTCAGGGAATCTCTGATTTGATTTTTTGTTGTTGTTGTTATCAGTCGGACAAGTTCAGGTCAGTGCTGGTCACTGGAAAATTCACCCACTCTCTGACCAATGTTGATGGTACTGGACTGGAATGTTTGAGTACCTGGCTCTTGTTGAATTAATCCAACCACATTCCCCTTTGTTTCCTAACAAAAATCTTTTTTTCTTTTAAGTCGATTTACTTCCTCATATAACTTCCTGCATTTGCTCTCTAGTGTTAGGACTTTTTCATCAAAGAACATAGTTTCTTTTCGCAGTTCCAACCATTCTGAAAGTATTCTATTAAGCTGATCAGGAACCTTTTTGTTCTGCTTCCTTCCTTCTTCCAGACATTTTCCTACCCTTTCCAAACTGGCCATGACTGAATTGTACTGACAAATATTTTGGCTGTTGGAGATTTCCGAAAAGTCCCCCGGTTTATACTGTTGATCAGCACAGTCCTGTGAGTAGAAGACCTTATTTTTGTCATTCAGTGGTCGTTTTTTTCCCCCTCCGTTAATTAAATATCGTTCTCTGACTATATTCTTTACAGTTTCAACCCCTCCTCTTGAGGGCTGGACATTATTGTTCGGACTATCCTTAGCTATTGTTTGGTCTCTTGTTCCTGTTATTTATGGAGGGGTCTTCTTCAGGCCCGTACGCTGTCTTTCTTCTTATAACAAAAACGTGTTTTAAATGATACTTTTAGCAGACAACAATCGGACCAATCTTTTACTTCGACACAATGTTGCCGTCACTGCCGTCGTCATTATCGTCTTCGTCGTCTTCTTCGTCGTCGTTATCACAGTTTAACAGAAAGGGATGTTCTAGAGGACAAAGAATATGTTTCACAACTTTCGCTGCTTCAGATTATGATGTTGCAAATTGTGTTGGGTACAATAACCCAGCCTTTGTCGGAACTTAGAAATAAACATTTGAACGTTGCATAGGGTCCTTGACTAATCCAAACATGACTGAATTACTGCTCAAAGAATCATAACTTTAAATTGGTAGTCCAAGTCTTTTTGTCAATGGCGCAACAATGTTAAAGTGTCACATATGCTTTGTGCTGCGATCTAATTCTTCGTTTATGCAGACAGGAACCCTAGAGGCATTGACGAAGGCTGGTGCCGCAATCTGATATTTTCCATGTTACTGAAGTTCAACATATATAATTTATACACCGAAGAACAGAGTTGACGATAATTGGATGTCTCTTGGTTTTACCAAAGGCAAGATCATTTAGCGTATGTCTATTAAAAAAAAAAAAAAAAAACGTACTGGAGCAGACTAATTTACCCTTTCACATTATCCATCAGCCTTTTCACAACCCCGTATTTCCGCATCACAGCCAAAATAAGCTGCCTTGTTTACATTCCAAGGAATTGTTGTTAGGTACATGCAGTGCTGCATGACACCTAACAAAACATTCATTCCACGACTTACTATGTCTCTCCCACAGCCATGAAACTTAGCTCTACTGAACAAAATGTGCGTCACAATGTCTATAGATATTTACAAGAGGCTTACAACACCATAATAAGTATTTCCATTGTTGTCTACCAGTTGATCTTTTCCCTGAAGAAAATGATATTATTTTTAGTCAAGTTAACATGTAGGTCCATCCTGAAAGCGACAATTTCCAAACTGTTCAACTGGATCTGTAACCCAGTAACAGTTTCAGATATATTTATGACATCAACTGTCACCAGTAAAATCAGAAATGAAATGAGGCAGGGAACAGTAAACGATAAACAGTAAACAAGTTGGGTATTTTTTGCTCCCATAAGAAAACCTAACACAGAGTAACTTGTATTCAAGACCGGCACAGCCTTTTAAACTTGAAAAAAGTCAGACAAATACATAGACAAACAATCTAATAGTGGGGGAAAAAACAAGCGCAGGCCAACAACTGAACTATCTTCATAGTAATGACTTGGCAAAGATTTGGACTTAAGGAGGGGGGGGGGGGGGGGGGGGGCGGAATTTGAAGATAGAGAAACTGGGAACATGAAATTAAGAAAATATGTTACAGATATGAAAACTCTTCACTAGCTGCATAAGGGAACCATCGCAATCCCTTTTGAAGGCAGATATATTTGTATTGCCTGCTCCGAGGCCTTTCGTCCGCTGGGTCGGACTCATCAGGGAGACACGGCTGGCTGTGTCTGCGCTCCTGGCGTCAAATAGAGACACACCACAGTCCATAATACTGTGGTGTTCTCACCACCAAGGGTGCAAAAAAGAATCCAATAGCACCCCCAAAGCAGCCAGCGAAGAGTAGTAAATGAAATAAAACGAAAGTGTGGGGAGGAAAAAAGTTGCTGAAAAACTAGAGACATTATGCAAATAGTATAAAATGTAAGGGACAATTTTTGAGCCTACGCCTGAGGATCCACCCAAAGATGCAAGGGAGATCAAAAGACAAACACACAGACGGACAGAAACAAATACAAATAACCTCAATTTAATCAAAACAAAATCAGAAATGAAATGAGGCAGGGAACAGTAAACGATAAACAGTAAACAAGTTGGGTATTTTTTGCTCCCATAAGAAAACCTAACACAGAGTAACTTGTATTCAAGACCGGCACAGCCTTTTAAACTTGAAAAAAGTCAGACAAATACATAGACAAACAATCTAATAGTGGGGGAAAAAACAAGCGCAGGCCAACAACTGAACTATCTTCATAGTAATGACTTGGCAAAGATTTGGACTTAAGGAGGGGGGGGGGGGGGGGGGGCGGAATTTGAAGATGGAGAAACTGGGAACATGAAATTAAGAAAATATGTTACAGATATGAAAACTCTTCACTAGCTGCATAAGGGAACCATCGCAATCCCTTTTGAAGGCAGATATATTTGTATTGCCTGCTCCGAGGCCTTTCGTCCGCTGGGTCGGACTCATCAGGGAGACACGGCTGGCTGTGTCTGCGCTCCTGGCGTCAAATAGAGACACACCACAGTCCATAATACTGTGGTGTTCTCACCACCAAGGGTGCAAAAAAGAATCCAATAGCACCCCCAAAGCAGCCAGCGAAGAGTAGTAAATGAAACTAAACGAAAGTGTGGGGAGGAAAAAAGTTGCTGAAAAACTAGAGACATTATGCAAATAGTATAAAATGTAAGGGACAATTTTTGAGCCTACGCCTGAGGATCCACCCAAAGATGAGTCCGACCCAGCGGACGAAAGGCCTCGGAGCAGGCAATACAAATATATCTGCCTTCAAAAGGGATTGCGATGGTTCCCTTATGCAGCTAGTGAAGAGTTTTCATATCTGTATATTTTCTTAATTTCATGTTCCCAGTTTCTCCATCTTCAAATTCCGCCCCCCCCCCTCCCCTCCTTAAGTCCAAATCTTTGCCAAGTCATTACTATGAAGATAGTTCAGTTGTTGGCCTGCGCTTGTTTTTTCCCCCACTATTAGATTGTTTGTCTATGTATTTGTCTGACTTTTTTCAAGTTTAAAAGGCTGTGCCGGTCTTGAATACAAGTTACTCTGTGTTAGGTTTTCTTATGGGAGCAAAAAATACCCAACTTGTTTACTGTTTATCGTTTACTGTTCCCTGCCTCATTTCATTTCTGATTTTGTTTTGATTAAATTGAGGTTATTTGTATTTGTTTCTGTCCGTCTGTGTGTTTGTCTTTTGATCTCCCTTGCATCTTTGGGTGGATCCTCAGGCGTAGGCTCAAAAATTGTCCCTTACATTTTATACTATTTGCATAATGTCTCTAGTTTTTCAGCAACTTTTTTCCTCCCCACACTTTCGTTTAGTTTCATTTACTACTCTTCGCTGGCTGCTTTGGGGGTGCTATTGGATTCTTTTTTGCACCCTTGGTGGTGAGAACACCACAGTATTATGGACTGTGGTGTGTCTCTATTTGACGCCAGGAGCGCAGACACAGCCAGCCGTGTCTCCCTGATGAGTCCGACCCAGCGGACGAAAGGCCTCGGAGCAGGCAATACAAATATATCTGCCTTCAAAAGGGATTGCGATGGTTCCCTTATGCAGCTAGTGAAGAGTTTTCATATCTGTAACATATTTTCTTAATTTCATGTTCCCAGTTTCTCCATCTTCAAATTCCGCCCCCCCCCCCCTCCTTAAGTCCAAATCTTTGCCAAGTCATTACTATGAAGATAGTTCAGTTGTTGGCCTGCGCTTGTTATTCCCCCACTATTAGATTGTTTGTCTATGTATTTGTCTGACTTTTTTCAAGTTTAAAAGGCTGTGCCGGTCTTGAATACAAGTTACTCTGTGTTAGGTTTTCTTATGGGAGCAAAAAATACCCAACTTGTTTACTGTTTGTCACCAGTAAGCTAAGTCATTCTAAAGCATCTAGTAGCAAATTGGCAGCAAGCCCAGCATTTCTATAACTTCCACGGCTAGTTCATTAACTAATAAAGAAAACAATACAGGGATGTGCATGTGTCATTGCTTAACCCGGGCCGTGCAATGTATTACATTAAACGATCTGTTCCCATTTCTGTTTTTTTCGTTCACATCACTGTACATGAACTTATTGCATTTAGCAGTTTTCCTTTGACTCCATTCTTCAGGAAACTTTACTAAAACACATGGAACTTTACTGAGTTGAATGCTTTGGGGGAATCAATCAGTGCAGTAAACAGCTTCTGGTTGGTGGCACATTCTTTCTGTGTGGAATCCATCAGCGTGAACATGCGGCTAATCATGAAGTGACTTTTGATAATAGTCCTGACCGCACATGCTCAGTTATGTCATGTTCTGTTATTTACGCTTGTATCTTAATATTGGTGACTGTGCCAAATGGTTAACTGTTGACATTCCATAAGGCAACGCCTCTATAAATACTAGGGTTATTTGTTTCATCTGTTCTGCATAAGTGTAGAATAATAGGCTCAATCCGATAATATGTCAAGCAGCTTTATCAAATAAAGTGTCACATTTTTTTTCTGGGAAAATGAGCAATGCCACAGCTTGCACATCTGTGGAATACACCAATTATTTCATTTGTTCTTGCAGATTTTCCAAGTTTCAATTTATTAAATACAAAAAGAACATCCTGTGCACAGGTAGGCAGTGCTTCATAAACATCGATACTAAATAAATCAAAGGGGCATTCAACAAACATTTGCACCGTCTGAATTTATGGAATGTGAACATAAATCCTGCATTACTTTCCCCTTCAGAAAAACAAATGTCAAAAATGGGACTAACTTCTCTTTATTGGAAACAGACATATTTTGGTAAAAAGTAAGTATATCCTAACCACCAAGGAGATTCGAGTCGGGTATCTTCAAAACATACATGTGACTAACTTCGCATAGAATTGAAAATGAATCGCGTGACATCGTGAAATAAACAGCAGCGCCATTGCCAGTATCACAAATGTACGTGAATAATCACCATGTTGTCATCGCACATAATATTCAGTATGTATGAACAATATTTGAATACTTTTACTGTGAACAGATTAGAGCCTTATCGTGTGACCATCATCCAGAATTTACAGAAGTACGCTTGCAATGCATGCAATCTCGTTGGGATTGAAAATCAGTAATAAAAAATCTTTTGCTATTTAGATCTCGCACAGAAGAAATGGATCACTTAAAGTAACGATGCAGTCACTCTGAAAATCTTCCAAACTTACGATTTCATCGTAAACATCAATATACGTATAAAGTGGCGAACTCTCTGGCTACACATCAGGACTAGCGTATAGTATATCTTTATGCAGATAGAAAAATCATTTATCTATTTAAACAAAAGGTATCCAGATGATTTGCATCAACTGTTGTCACACCCCTGTCGTTTTTTATGTTAAATAGAGAACACCATCAAAACGACTTCATTGTCTCAACAGCTTAATAACTGTACCATTACAGAACACCGTAAAGCAAGGAAATTTACCAGAAATAATATATTCATCGAATGTTTTGACAAGAAATTAAAAAAATCCATAAGAGCATTTGACAGAAAGACATTTTACATCGTGCTGCATAGACGTCTATGAACGTTCTAACTTTTGCACTAGAGTACTAAAGGCTAGCCGTCTACGCTGCATGATGTAAAATGTCTTGCTGTTAAATGCTCTTATGGATTTTTTTTTTTCAGTTTCTTGTCGATGCATTACCCACTGTCTATTGACTTAAAGCTGTTATTTGCGACTGCAAGTGTAATCACATAACTGTAAATTTAGACAAAAGGTTCTGAGATACTCTTGTTTCTGTGTTTGGTGTACATATGCCTCTCGATGCATTGTGAATATGTGTATGTGGCGAAGTCGGGGTGGCTTGAGGCTTGGCAAGGGGAGGGAGGGGGCACTCCTCCTAGCAGATTTGTTGTGTTATATTGCACTGTATTGTATTGTATTGTATTGTACTGTTTCATATTGCACTGTGAAAGGTACATTAGTTAAAGATGCATTTTGCTTGATTTGCATTTTCATGCTTCACTTTATTCCTTTTTTGTTTTATATTATGTGTTACAAGTGTTTATTTGTGAGCGAGACATGCAGACATGCTGTTCATGTACCTGATTTTATGCAGTGTTCTCTTTCTGTGCATCTGTATGCTCCAATTGTTCGATTATTTTTTTTTTTTAAATTATGAGAATTGTTGACCTATGAGAAACATAATGACTACCGGATTTAAACATGTCACTCAGCTAGGAATAGCACTTACTTGGAGCTTTTGACAGACCTCCGTCTGTCTTCTTCAGCGGTGGTGTGGCTACTGGTTGAACTGGCGTCCAGTGCACACGACCACGGGTCGAACCCTGGTCATGTGACTGAACAATGAGGGTGTTGTACATCGATGGCAAGGTGTGTCTGCCCCGGTCCTGGTTGAGTGTGGGGTTGTTGGAGACAATATGTATAGCGTCCTTCACCCCACGCTGAAACCATCTATTGTCATGGTCGAGAACGCTGATGTTTTCATAATCGAACTGATGTTGCTGGGCGTGTAGGTGGGCGCCTACTGGTGTTGATTCCCTTTTGTGTTCTGTCAAGCGTTTTCGAAGGTTTGTCTCAGTTTCCTCAACAAAGTTCTCTCACAGTCACGACAGTCTATTTGGTAGATCACTCCAGACTTGTCCAGTTTGTCAGTTTTGTCCTTGGGGGCGACCAGCTGGCTGTGGATGGTGTTGATAGGTTTGGGATGTATGGAGACGCCAGTTTTCCTGATCTTCCTGCTCAAGGCTTCAGTCACATCGCGGACATAGGGGATGGTGACATGTCCTTTACGCCTGGTTTGGTCTTGTTTGGTGGTAGGATGCGGTGTGATCTTCTTGCTAGCCAGGATGTTCCATGCCCACTTCTCATAGCCTGATATGGTGAGAACCAGTTTGAGGTGTTCCATTTCCTGGTCTTTGGCATCCTGAGTAGAGCAGATGGTGTTGGCCCGATGGGTGAGGGTGTGTATCACTTCGAGTTTGTGTTCCAGTGGCTGGTGGCTTTCGAACTGTAGGTACTGGTTGGTGTGGGTAGGTTTGCGGTACACACTGAAGGAGAGGCTGTCCTCTGTCCATGTAAAGAGTGTGTCTAGCATGGCAATCGAGTTGTTCTCCTCCACCTCATGAGTGAATTTGATAGCAGGGTGTTGACTGTTCAAATGGTTAGTGAAGTCTTCCACCAGCTCCCTCTTGAGGATTGTCATTGTTCAGTCACATGACCAGGGTTCGACCCGTGGTCGTGTGCACTGAACGCCAGTTCACCCAGTAGCCACACCACTGCTGAAGAAGAGAGACGGAGGTCTGTCAAAAGCTCCAAGTAAGTGCTATTCCTAGCTGAGTGACCTGTTTAAATCCGGTAGTCGTTATGTCTAACTCTCGGCAGCTAAAACTTCCACAATGACCTATGAGAACTTAAACATTTTGTTAGTTGTTGTCGTTGAACGAACATTATGTTGATCTGTATACGTATTAAATGCATTCAGAGTGCCGTAAAAGAAAGCGAACAAACAAACAAAAATCTAATGAGGATAGTGAATGATTACAAATTGAACCAACAAAGGGCATGTTTGTGTTTAACACAATGTTGCTTATATTGATCTTGCAAATTGTTCCTATGTAAAACCAATTAGTTTTATATCTACCACATTGTGTGTCTCTCGCACAACATTTTGTTCTGTAAAACTCAGTATTCTATATTACATTTAATTTTCAATAGCTATGTGGCTACAGTTATCCTGTTTCAAAAATGTGCGTGCTCCCTTGTGGACAGTGTTCATAATTCAAAACGCCACAGGCACATCGTGGCCATGTCTAGGATTATGTTCTGAAGCTTGATTCATATGCAAACACCCCATTTTATGGAGTCAGCTTACCGCTGGTCTGCAGTACTCTAACGTTTTCAGATACGGGGCTGTGTAGTTCTACTTCAACACATTGCCAATTATTTTTGATGAATAGATCATTATACTTAAAATCATTACACAAAACATCGTCTTTTTTAGCGCCAGCTTTCGAGCCCCTGCTATTCCTCAGGCTGCATGACAACACGTGACGCAATGGAAAAAAATGACGTCCATTGGTGACATTATCTGTGACGTCATCTCTCTCTCTCTCTCTCTCTCCTCTCGAGAGAGAGAGGTACAGCGAAAGGCAAAATTATGGAAATAATGAAAACTATGTGTAGTTTAGGACATATTAATATGGCTATTTACTTTAAACTGTTTGACACTCAAGTTAAACCCTTACTCTGATACGCAGCAGAAGCATGAGGCCTAACTAGATATAAAGCAATAGAAAATATACACTTGTTCGCCTGTAAAAAAATATATGGGTGTGGGCAAGAAAACCCCAAATAATCTAATATATGGAGAGTTGGGTAAATACCCTATATGCATAGACAGCACAATAAGGGCGATTAGGTATTGGTTTAAAATTATAAAAATGGAACCAAACAGACTTCCCAAACAAGCATATGAAAGAGAAAAGACCGAAAGAAACAAAACTCAAAATTGAGCATTAGAATTAAAACACTGTTTAGACATATATGGCTTTTCAAAAGTATGGCTAAATGAAGGAGTAGGAGATGAGAACAGTGAAGAGAAAACAAAGGTAAAAAAACTTTTTCACCTCAGGGTAAAATTCGTCGATTAAGAAGACAAAGATGCTAAAACAGTACGTTTCAGGTCATAGACCCTTTCTCAACTGCACAGGGAAGGGGGCAAGAAGTAAGAATAAAAGGCTGACTGCTACTCACAGAAAAAGAAAGCAATCAGTGGTGGGAGTGAGTAGAGTTAAACAGTGAAAGGAAAACTTAAAGTGGGAGGGGGGTGGGGGGGTAAGGAAAAAGGAGGAAAGTGTATGTGTGTGTGTATGAGCGCCCACGGAAGCATGTGCACATGTCCGCCCGTATGTGCGTGAGTGTGTGCGCGCGTGGGGTCGCGTGCATGCGTGGCGCCTGTCTGTCTGTGTGCTCGCATGGTTGTAAGATGGTGGAGGGAAAGTGTGGAAGGGAGGAGGGAAGTCGGAAGGGGGATGGGAAAAAAAAAAAAGGGGGGGGGGGGAAGTGGGGTTAAACAATAAAGGGAAAGGGGGAGAATGGAGAACGGGAGGAGGGAGATGAAGAGAATGTGTGTGTGTGTGTGTGTGTGTGTGTGTGTGTGTGTGTGTGTGTGTGTGTGTGTGTGTGTGAGCGTATGCGCACGCATATGCGTGTGCCTGCGTGTGAGTGCTAGTGTAAGTGGTAAACAGTACGCTCACACACACACACACACACACACACACACACACACACACACACACACACACACACACACACACATTCTCTTCATCTCCCTCCTCCCCTTCTCCACTCTCCCCCTTTCCCTTTATTGTTTAACCCCCCTTCCCCCCCCCTTTTTTTTTTTCCCATCCCCCTTCCAACTTCCCTCCTCCCTTCCACACTTTCCCTCCACCATCTTACAACCATGCGAGCACACAGACAGACAGGCGCACGCATGCACGCGACCCCACACGCGCACACACTCACGCACATACGGGCGGACATGTGCACATGCTTCCGTGGGCGCTCATACACACACACATACACTTTCCCCCTTTTTCCTTACCCCCCCACCCCCTCCCACTTTAAGTTTTCCTTTCACTGTTTAACTCTACTCACTCCCACCACTGATTGCTTTCTTTTTCTGTGAGTAGCAGTCAGCCTTTTATTCTTACTTCTTGCCCCCTTCCCTGTGCAGTTGAGAAAGGGTCTATGACCTGAAACGTACTGTTTTAGCATCTTTGTCTTCTTAATCGACGAATTTTACCCTGAGGTGAAAAAGTTTTTTTTACCTTTGTTTTCTCTTCACTTTTACGTCGATCCTGCGGTCTTCATCTTTTTTTTTTTTATTGTGCACCCAGATGAGAACAGATTATTTCAGTATTAAAACAAAGAATGATAGATTGTCATAAGCAGAACTGGCATGATAAAATAGAAAATAGCGAACGTTTTAATACCTACCGCTCTTTCAAATCCGTACATCATACTGAAAAATATTTTTACATCACGATAGCGAAATTTAGAAAAGCACTAACCAGACTACGTTTAGGGGTAAACGAATTGCACATAAACAAAAAGTTCACAGACAAGGATGCAATTACAACATGTCCTTTTTGTCCAACAGAAGAAACTGAATTACACTTTCTCAAGATATGCCCATGTTATAGACAATTAAGGGAGAAATATATTTATAAGCATTATAGAAATAAGGATACAATTGCACTAAGAAACCTATTACAAAATGAAAATATGGAAATGACACGTGACCTAGCAATGTATGCTTTTTATGCATTAAAATACAGAGAAACACAAATTTAAGTCAAAGAAAAGAGACTTGGTTTTGCTTCTGTGGATTTATAGTTGAATTAAAACTGTTTGTGTATGTGATGTATGATTATGTGAATGTTTATGTATAAAATATATGAACATGTGAATCTATCTGCACAACATATGAATATGGATGTTTGGTGACAATATAATATAGAGAAGGTTGAATTATGGATTTAACTCTGAAGGTGTTTCTCAGTATGGAAAGTAATATGAATACCTGAATGAGTATGACATTGTGATTGGTGTGTCGATATGAACAGATTTATGAAAGAGATGTCACTTTCATGAACACAAATAAGATTATGAAATTATATACTCAGATGTGAAGCAAGACAAGGACTGTGTACATATGCATGATGAAAAGATAACTATATAAAAGTGAATACAATGTTGTAATGTGAGGGAATGTGAATGTAATATAATATGAAGGAATGGAATTATGGAATTGAATATATGTCTTGAGGAAAATATGTGTAAGGAATGAATATGAATATGAATGGAAATGTATAATTGTGAATGGAGATGAGGGAGAATGAGGCTATTATAAATGGATGATGGAGTAGGAATACTTATAAGAACATGAACAAGATTGTAAAATGTGCAGGTGTGCATGTATGTGTGTATAGGTGTGTGTATGTGTGTGTTTATATATATGTAGGGGGGTCATGGAGAAAGCAATCGCAGAGACTGGTTAACACAATATGGGAACAAACGTGGCCACTGTGGAAGGGGGGGGGGGGGGGGAGGGTAGTCTAGGTGTATGAATGGTTTAAGTTAATGAGTATGGAAATGTGCATATAATTGATAATCAAGGGTATAAGGAAACATGTACAGAAGAGGAAGGTTAAAATAAGTAACCGAAATCTAATATCATACACATGTAAAACTACGAAATGAACACAAGGAAAATAGTCAGCTAACAGCAAGGCACGAATAAGGAATTGTTTTGATGTAGGTCAACACGCAAGTCACACGAGTCGCGATATTGACTCGGACCGCCACACAGCGCCAGTCTCCTCTGTCCGTCTCTCTCGCCCGTTCTTTCCCTCTCGCTCTCTGCTTAGAGAGGGGGAGGGGGAGGGGGGGGGAGTGGAGCGTGAGGCGGTTGGGGCGAAGGTGGGAAGCAATGGGAGTGAGGGTGGGAGAGAGAGTAGATGTAGAAATGAGAATTGCCTGTTGAATCTTGGCTGGATCGTCTGCTATGAAATGACTGCCCATAGATCATATTATAACATATAAGAGTATGGTTTTTGAACTCGAATAATGATGGCTATTATATGCATTTTGATTATTTTCCGAGGTTATTTTGAATGGTTAAAGTTTGAATTCTAGGGATCCGACCATCAAGAGACTCCTCTGGTCAACAGGCAATCTAGACACACGTGTACGAGCCAAGTGGCAACAATTCACGGGACAGGAAACGACAGAGTCACAGGCTGAAAAGAAATTGGGAAAACCACAGTTAAAGAGAAATTAACTGAAGGAATGTTCTAACCTGATACATGGAAAGCGACAAGGTTACAGTAATTTATCCATGGGGTTGCTAAATCCAATGAATATAAACAATACAAGTCTAGCACCACACGAACTCGACCACAGAAGAACACATACTGTGTCAAGGTTAGCATGGCAGCTTTTGTTATTCGGGGTTTACCTTTGCAAGGCGATAGGCTTATTTTGCGCATGCGTAAATGATGTAAACAAAAGATGCTTAAAATAGTACGGCTTTCCGGAGAATTGTACAACGCAGGGTTGAAAGGTCTCTGCTGTGTATGTGGGCGAGAATGCGATGAGGGGATTGAGATAGCAGGCATGTGTCTTGTGTGCTAGTGTCGACAGCATTAGTGTTATGAGTTTTGAGAATGATGGTGTATATACTTACATCGCGTTCGTGGGGAAGAATGTATCAAGAAGTTTTGATGTATAATTAAGATAGAATTCTGCATGTTCATACTGTCATGGAAGAATGCTTGGTTGCAGTCATGGTAAATTTTGTTCTAATTATATAAAATTGATTTACCTCTTGTTGTGTACTCATGTGAATAGGCTGATGGCCTCACATTAAAGTCACGAGTCACGAGTCTCTCTCTCTCTCTCTCTCTCTCTCTCTCTCTCTCTCTCTCTCTCTCTCTCTCTCCCCTTCCTTCTTTCTTTCTTTGTTTCTGTTTTCATTCATTCTTTCTTTCTGTCTTGCTTTCCTTTTCTTAAAGCAGATCTAAAGACAATAGCATTCGGCCCCAGGTGAGACGAACAAAACAAAACTGGAATGCTGGTTTCTTAGAGCTGTGTGTAAGGAAACAATTATATGAGTGCCTGTTTGTCACACCTGCTGAGAGGCCAGTGCCCGCTGTGTATTCCCAGAGTGTTTCACTTGTTTACTGCCATTCGATTACCTTCACTCTGTTGATGATCATATTTCTCCAAAATCTGCAATATGTGAAGGGCAATATATTTAATAGTTTAAATGAGGAAGGGGGTGTTATTGTGCCACAACAATATTTGGAAGTAAATAAAAAGGTGTGCATGCTTTATTTGTCTCCCTCTGTCTATGTCTCTGTCTCTGTCTGTCTGACTGACTGTCTGTCTGCCTGTCTGTCTGTCTCTCTGTCTCTGTCTCTGTCTCTCTCTCTCTGTCTCTCTCTCTCTCTCTCTCTCTCTCTCTCTCTCTGTTTTGTTGTTATTCTCGTTGTTGTTGTAGTTGTTGTTGCTGTTGTTATTGTTGTTGTTGTTGCGGCACTTTTTGTTCTCTTCGTTCTTGTTATTATTGTTGTTGTTGCTATTGCTGCTGTTGCTGTTGTTGTTATTGTTTGTTGTTATGTTGTTGTTGCTGCTGCTGCTGTTGTTGTTGTTGTTGTTGTTTTTGTTGTTGTTTTTTAATTGTCGAATAGAAGATGAAATCATCATTCAAATCTATGAGCCCGTGATCAGCTCGTTATCGTCATTTTACAGAAGTCGGCACCGGGCTGAACTGGATCACAGAGACAGACAGAATCAGTCCACACTAAGCTGACATGGATCACACAGAGAGGCAGAATCAGTCCACACTGGACTGACATGGATCACACAGACAGACAGAATCAGTCCACACTGGGCTGACATGGATCACACAGACAGAATCAGTCCACACTGGGCTGACATGGATCACACAGACAGACAGAATCAGTCCACACTGGGCTGACATGGATCACACAGACAGACAGAATCAGTCCACACTGGGCTGACATGGATCACACAGACAGAATCAGTCCACACTGGGCTGACATG
Organism: Conus canariensis; assembly: GCA_033310375.1. Classification (NCBI taxonomy): domain Eukaryota; kingdom Metazoa; phylum Mollusca; class Gastropoda; order Neogastropoda; family Conidae; genus Conus; species Conus canariensis. The sequence goes on from CM065735.1 coordinate 46,686,705, forward strand.
GATCACACAGACAGACAGAATCAGTCCACACTGGGCTGACATGGATCACACAGACAGACAGAATCAGTCCACACTGGGCTGACATGGATCACACAGACAGACAGAATCAGTCCACACTGGGCTGACATGGATCACACAGACAGACAGAATCAGTCCACACTGGGCTGACATGGATCACACAGACAGACAGAATCAGTCCACACTGGGATGACACAGATTACACAGACAGGCAGAAGTAGTCCGCACTGGGTTGACATGGATCACACAGCCAGAAGTAGTCCACACTGGGCTGCTACGGGTCAGAGAGGCAGGTAATATCATTGTACATGGGGCTGAAATAGATCACACGGGCAGAATCAGGCCACACTTGGCTGACATAGATCAATGCAGAGCCCATAAACAGGCAGAACAATTCCAAATTGGGTCAATAAAGATCACACAGATAGGCAGAATTAATCCCGAAGAGGATCATACACAAGGGTACGGTGTATGTAGCTACTGGGATAATGAATTATTTGTTAAACAGCAAACTGTAGTTACGTTTTGGATAATGTAAGACTATGGTTAAAGACAGCTAGATAAAATAGTGGCATGAGTTAAGTTCATGACAGCAGATATGTAATTCAACCAAACATGTAAAACTCAGGTGTGGTAAACAATAGGCTGGTATACAGTATATAAAGCAGATACAGTAATGCTATCTGGATCTATTGTACAAAATGCTGAAATATAGGCTGTGATATCAGCTAAGTGCGTGGAATATTTTATGCGTTACGCCGGGCATTGTTTGTGGCATGTGAAACGTAACATTACAGCATTGTCAGCTACACCCATAACACAATATCTGCAAAAAAAAAGTACTTATGCTATTTCTAGGCAAGAGCAAGACACTGTATAAGACAGGTGAATAATTGTAATAATAAATCAGCCAAGCACTCCGGGCTTCTTTTTTTTCTTTTTAACGACAACAGAGTATGCTCAAACACAAATTGTGACTGTATGAATTTTTAAGCAATTGATTTGCACTGGGACGGGTAGGTACCTGGAGAAAAAAAGGAAGTTGTTGATGAATGTTCATTAAAATGTCAATGTTAGACTACGTGTGTGGGCTGTGACAAGTAATACATAGGCTTTGCTCCTTGCACATTATATTGACTGGCACTCAAAAGCAAATTGGTAGTCATTACAACTGGGAGTCTGAGTAACATTTCATTTAAAGAAAAAAAAAGGCATGGGAATGCTCTCCAAGTACTTCACGAATGTACCGGTAGTAAATTGCAATCAATATAGATAAAGAAATAGATAAACAGATAATTGTGTGTGTGTGTGTGTGTGTGTGTGTGTGTGTGTGTGTGTGTGTGTGGAGGCATCTTGATATACTGGGCTTCTTGTACAAAATAAGCAAAAAAGGAAGATAAAGGTACCATTTTGCAATTTAAGAGCTACAAATAGGACATGAGGAAAAAAACAACAACAAACAAACAAAAAAACAAGATGCAAAGCATATAAACGTACTCCCAGCTTATCCTGAATACACGTGAGATATTCCATAAAGAGGAAAAACCGTCTTGGGCTGGTGTAACCGTTAGTAATGGCTATTCTGGTAAACATCGGCCACCATCTGTGACTTATAATGAACATACTTACAAATTTTCAGATAGATCGGCCAAGAACTTTTTGAGATTTTCCATAAAGACAAAAGCCATTATGGGCCATTAGTAACAGCTGTAACAGTGAACTTAAACATCGGGCATCATCCGTGACCCATAATGAACATGCCTACAAATTTTCAGAAAGATCGGCTACGTTCTTTCTGAGATATTCCAAACTCGTGTTGTAAGGCTTATCACACATGTGCAACTGGTTTGGGTCAGTAATTTGGCCTCCAATGGATTTTGTTCCATTTTCTCTTCTGCTCTCTGTCGTGTTGGTGGTTAGCAATGGCATTACTGTATGGAAACTTGTCAGGTCTGTCGAAAAAGGCTGGCGTCTTCCCGTGCAACAAGCCACTGAAGATTACAGACTACAGCAAGTGTCTTTATTGACCTTGACCCTTATAACTGTCAGTGTTTGTTTTATTCGCCTGTCAGCACCCTATACAGTAATAAGAATCATACCATCTGTTGATGATGACGACCCAGTTCAGTATGAAAAATACACGGACTTGACAGTCGTCAGTAAAATGCTGTTCTGCAGCAACAGCTCTGTTAACTTTTAATTGTATTGTCTAATGAATAGGAAGTTCAGAACAGAGTTTACAAATATCATACTTCAGTGTTGTATACCTAGAGGAAAAAAAAAGTCAGTCAACTGACCTTTAAAGATTATGTTTGCTAGTGCCTTTTTATATGTGGACACAATAGCTGGAAAGTTTGGCAAAAGACATGTAACAGTATATTATTTTTAGCATAGTGTTTACAGCTGAATGATTACCACATACCTTAGAATAAAACATTCCAATGAGTTTTTCTTCAAGGACTTGAAACTCTTGACTGTCCAATGTTTGTTTTTACTGAGCGACTATGCAACCAACACTGTGTGATGTTGTCAACGCAAGACATTTGCAATCCTCCTTTCTTCAAGATACTGTTCTTTTCTTTTTATTTTGTTCGCCTGATCTTATTTTCCCTTTTGAATACCTGCCAGTTTCCTTTCTCTCATCTGCACACATGCACTTCTGTTTACTCAACCATGATGATGTCTTCGACCCACTTACCACTCTATCATTTAGCAGGATCCTTTCAGGTGAAAACGCTATGAGTAGTACAACAGTTACAGCAGAAATCAACTGACTGCATTGGCTCCACCTATACAGATGAATTTAGATCCTTAACGAGTTTTTGAATCTCCAACTGACAACTCTCAAAAGAAATGTTCAAGCTAAGTATCATGAGAGAGAGAGAGAGAGAGAGAGAGAGAGAGAGAGAGAGAGAGAGAGTATCACTCACCTTAAAACCCTCCACATGTTGCAATCAGCCCCATCCTTGCTTGTACCGTGGTCGCACAAGCAAAACGCATGCCAGTAACGTTACTTTTCCCCCTTGGACTCACCTCTGTTCCTCATCCACCTCCATCCATATCTGATAACACCTACCTAATGAATGACAGGCTTATGTGTTCACGTTCTCATAACCTTTGTGTTATTGACAATGGTTGTGCAAAGAAGAACGTCCGGGGTGCGGCGTCTTTTTGTTTAGGCATTTTAAATGCCCAGGGCCATGCACTGGAAAGGAAAAGCATTCAGATCGTGGATACTTTACTCATGATAAGGACATTGGGACTTTCACAGTCGTCGGAATTTGGTTTCGTCCTCTTGGTAATCAAGCCAAGTGCCGTGACATCGACCCCCCCCCCCTCCCCTCACCCCTGTCCCCTCCCCTTCTGTCCTTCACGCCATCTCTTTCCCTCATCAGACCCATGCTGGTAGCATTGCATTTCCCATCTGACCATGTCTGCTTTTTTTTTTCTCATCAAAACACATAACATCATAAGAACAAACAAAAGAGAAATTATTTATCCTGTAAGACAGTAAACTATTCACTGTTAGACAGTAAACTATTCACATTCCAGTGAAGAAAAGAAAAGGATTCAGAATTCTTATTCTCAAGAAAGCAATTTGGGTTATCACTGTCAGCAAACGTGGGAAAGCGTTGCAGGTGACGTCATGAAAACGCGTCATACATGCCCACTGACACAGATTCAACCTGCACACGCTCGGTGTTTACATACACATGTTCAGTTCGGTCAGTGGCTGAATCGCTAGCACAGCAAACCTGATCTACCGTTTTCCGATTAGCACGTGCAAGATTTGTGTCATACTCGTTACACTGTGACAGCAAAACCAGTGCACTCTTCTGGTTTGTTCTCTCTGTTAAGAGATCACAAAGAGTGTCTTTGGGCTAGCCAACGTGTATCTCATCTCTACAAGCTTGTCACTGGAATTGACAAAATACTTGTTACAGTCTCTCAGGAGGAGGATGAAATACCATTGTTTCTCGTTTACGTTCACGACAAGCTTTTTTAGGTGTGGGGTCAATCTTTTCCTGATTTCTCTAACATGACTAGCAAAGTCTTCACCAGTGAAAAAAGCAACTCCCCCAGAACTTGCCCTTTGCCTTTAGCACTTCTATCTACTGTTTATGGGGGAAAGAAAAAAAGGCTTCTGGCAATCACTGGGGAATCAGGTTTAGAACTTAACCAGTGAACCCTGTCAAATTCCACATCACATGACAGGCCGAACTTGTCAGTGAGAAGGTCCTTTACAATACTTTCACACTCGGCAGGTGTCTTGTTGTCCTTCCTTGGTAAGCCATAGAAAATGAGATTATTATGAACACTTTGGAAAGAGCTTCTTCTGCATTGCAGTGTGTGTGTGTGTGTGTGTGTGTGTGTGTGTGTGTGTGTGTGTGTGTGTGTGTGTCCTGAAGGCTGGCCTTTTTATGTCAGCTTAGATATTGCAAATGGCATTGGTTTACTTGAAGAGGAGATTAATGACTGCATGCTTGAATATGGTAGTGTGCATGTGATCCATTTACTGTGATTTGAACGCATAAGCAGCACATTTTCCCCACTGATATTTTAGATGATAATGAATCTGGCACTAATATCGAAAGTCGCTCTAAATATTCCAACAGAAATTCAGCTGACCAAGAACTGAATCACTACAGAAGTTTCTTAAACATGTGAACTTATCTTGGTTTGTATATGCTGAATAGTGCATGTGAAAGAGACTTTGATGGACATTGCACGTCTGTGTCTCAGGCTGGAAGGAGTGTTAATGATTATTTCTAGCTATCAACGGAATTACTCTTCTTTGTTTCTTCATCTTGTTAGATAGAAGTTTCAGAGGACACAAATGGGAAATACTAGAATCCAATCAACAACCACTTGAATTTTTATTGAATGTGAAGAGCTGGACATCTGAATAAGTATTTTGAAAAGTCTGTGTGGAATAGTGATGTAACACATTCTTATTGAGAATCAGCGCGTTCGTTTGAAGTGCCAAGCTTACTTGATCATGCATTTTGATCTGATCGATCATGAATAGAATGAAGCTCTGAATGTTTTCTTCATTAAGAAATTGTCAATTGTATTGAGTTTGCATGAAGAAACGAATTAATATTGGCAATTTAAGTAAAAACAGAGACTAGTATGATAAAGAATGTAAACCGAGTAAGGCAAAAGCAAAAAAAAAAAAAAAAAAAAAAAAAAAAAAAGAAGAAAGAAAGAAAAAAATGTATATACTACTTAATTGTTCAGCATTATATATATATATATATATATATATATATATATATATAAATATATATATATATATATAAATATATATATATATATATATATATATATATATATATATATATATATATATAACGAGTCTTTTAGCAAACAAAAGATGCAGCCAACAGTGATGATTATGGAAGAAGAGAATATAAGATTCTTCTACAGCGAAAAGAAAATGAGCATCGTCATTTATTACATCGTACATTAACTGGGTTTACAAATAATCGTTAACAATGCTGGGAAAATATGCACATAATTTCTGTTGAAAGAAAGCACATGAATATCATTGCAACGCTTGACTGGTTTGAACATTTTTAAGGTCTGCTTTAAAGTCTGCATAATTCTAACATACAAGATAAATGAATATGACAATAGTGTGCCACGTTATGTGCATCTTCCTACTATCTTAAACCAAGTGTACTATGAACAAGGACGTGTGATTTAGGTGTGTTGTTGTTGTTGTTGTTGTTGTTGTTGTGTTTTAGAATGTTTCTACCCATTTGCACAAACACTGTTGAAAACCAAATGCTCTCATTACTTTATACAATAAATCCCAGCTAACTGAGTCGAACACTTTCTCAGTTAGGTTGTTCTGGTATTCCTCGCTAGATGTGCTCATTCACGGTATCTCACAATGTTATTCCTATCAGTTCCCACAAGGCCTCCAGCAATCTTTCCTGTCTTATTAAGTGTGCCTCAGGATTGGTCATCCCATACTTGATTGGACTGCTGTTTGTTCTCCATGACACAGTCCCCATGTGCTAAGAAGCTTTGATACACCTGCGGAGCTGTTACTAGGAATATCTTCATGTTTGCCAAGGAAACGTCTCCCCACCCCATCCCATATGATGGAAGTGGTCAAATGCACCAAACAAAAGGATCTCTGCAAAAGACGAGAGAAGACTTGCCCACCTCCATCACAAGAGCACAAATAACCTACAGGGTCGAACTTTAATTAAGGACCACCCCGAAAAAAGGCCCTTTCTTTTTAAATTTTGGCCAAAAATACAAGCAATGCATTTTTTCGAAGAATTCGACTGGGAAAGGTTTAAGGGGTTAACAGAGTATTCCGCAAAGCTTGCGAAAGCTGTCTTATTGTCACGTGCGGCATGCAGAGGGGGGGGGGGGGGGGGGTTGAAAGTTGCAGATTGTTGTCAAAATTGCTTGTTTTTTAAGCAAGAGTGAACACTGCTTCAAACGGTTTTGCACTGAAATTCCAAATGCACGTGCAAAAACCAATGCATTGCCGAGCATTTTACTGACTGGAATGCCCCTAAAAGCAGCCCAACGTGCATAATTCTTCATAACACAAAAATGCCTCCAAGACGCAAGCTGTCTGATTTTGACCGGACCTGGGCGATTGCATGGCTGCAGGATCGAGTTGGCGTTCGAGAAGTGGCCAGAAGACTACAAGTGTCCCACTCCGTCATCATTCGGCTGAGAGAACGTTTTCAAGCCACTGGAACTGTCAAAGAGAGACCCCGTCCAGGCCAGCCAAAGAAGACCACTGCAAGAGATGACAGGTTCATCCGCAGACATGCTCTTCGGACCAGGACCACCACCTCCAACACCATCAGGTGTCGGCTCCAAGCTGCCACAAACACAGCAGTGTGTGAGATGACCATACGGTGGCGCCTCAATGCTGCCAACCTTCGAGCAAGGCGCCCAGTCAGGAAACCAAAACTGACTGCGGCCCACCGGGCACGTCGCCTGGCCTGGTGCACAGCTCATCGAACATGGACTCGGGCTCAGTGGCGGATGGTGCTTTTCACCGATGAGTCCAAGTTCCAGTTGAAGCCACGTGATGGACGCATTCGGGTGTGGCGGCGTCCTAGGGAGCAGCTGGCAAATGACGTCATCCAGGAGGTCGTCGCTTTTGGTGGTGGCTCCGTCATGGTATGGGGGGGCATCAGCAGTCACCACAAGACTCCCCTGTACCATGTGGATGGCAACCTGAACGGCCAACGCTACCTGCAGGAGATTTTACGGCCTTTGGTTGTCCCAGCACTCCAGCAGATTGGGGCTCAGGCTGTGTTCATGGACGATAATGCCACCCCACATCGTTGTCGAGCCGTGAACACTTTTGTGGTGCAAGCTGGCATCACCAGGATGCCATGGCCGGCAAACAGCCCGGACATGAACCCTATTGAGAACATCTGGGGCGAGCTTGGGAGGAGAGTTCAAGAAAATCACCCTGTTCCGGCAAATCAACAGGAGCTGCTGCACTACCTGCAGCAGGAGTGGGCAAACCTCCCCCAGGCACTCATTACAAGAACAGTCAACACCATGAGGCAGCGCTGTGTGGATTGTGTGGCAGCACGAGGGGGGCACACTCGGTTTTGATCAGACTGTAAAGAAACACTCTTTTTGTGAATGTCATTTTGGGGGTAGTCTCATTCAGGCTCCCCTGTCTAATCAGAAAGAATGATTTTTTCGATGAAAGTGACAAAATGTTGTTTACTGATAATGAAATTAAACATTTATAAAGTTTCTGTCGTTTGTCGGTTTTTCTTTCTATGTTTTGTGAGACTGTGTATAAGTGGTCCTTAATTAAAGTTCGACCCTGTACAAGAAAATAGAGGCACGTTTCCATTCTGTGAACAGTATGCCTCCAACTCCTCAAACAGAATTTCAACGTCTTCATTTGCGGGATGATTTAATTTGTTGATCATCATCGTTTGAGAAATAATCTCCAACACTTCCTTCTTTTTATTACTTTTTTATGTTGCCATCGATCATCGTTCCATTGTCCTCTGCAAATTTTCTTGAAACATGTCAACAGAACTGACCAAAACACTTTCAGTGTGAGTTTGTGCGTGAGGACCACACTGATCCATTATTTTCCTTTCATTATATTTCTTGTTGTCTCCTTTCTTCTTACCCCCAAACATGATTGTGAAAATGTACAGCTATGAACGTTATCCAGTTGCAATATTGTTGCTCTGCAGTAAAGCTGCTTGTTTGATGTTAGTATGGTGACCTCATGTAGATGCAATCAGGATTAGTATTGGACCAACTTTTATCAGTGAAGGGTCTACAGAGGACGCCTTCTCATTGAAGTCACTCCACCCTGGTGCACATTTGTTGTTAGGGTCACGTTGACTGGCCAGGGTCCATGCCAAACCCAGTGTGATTTCTCCTTAATTCTCTGAGCGTTAGGCCGATGCCATCTCTCCTGTGCTGCTTGCACAAACACAGGTGTCTGGCTTGGAATTGTTCATAGAAGCCTCTTGAAACCCTATAAAGTCAGGGGGTTCAGAAACACATTTGGAGCTTGCAGACCTACTCTGAATGTCCATTGAACGTTCTCGTCTGGAATTACAAACAGGCTGCCATGGAACATGCCTCTCCCATTCACGGTCTCCACAGTATCTATGCTGTCACTTAAGCAGTGAGCATAACCATGATCTGTTCCACGAAGATAGTGTTTAGAATCCGGATATATGTATAGTATAAATATTTGCCAGTCATTACTATAATTACAGAAAAAATTGTTAGCCTGCACTTGTTTTCCCCACTACTTAATTGCTCAGCAGTATTATTATGTTTGGTCAATCAGTGGGAGATTGCATCTCTTAGAAGATCTAAGTAAAGGCTGTTCTGTACAATTCTTTGCCGCTGACAATGCTTGGGTTATTACTTAACAGCAGAGCTGACCACTCTGACTGTTCTGTATCTTTTGATCTCCCTTGCATCATTGAATGGATCCTCAAGCATTGTAGGCTCCAAGATTGTCCCATACACATTATACTGTTTGCATAATGTTTTTGGTTTTTCAGCAACTTTTTTCCCCTCCGCACTTTCGTTTTGTTTCATTTACTACCCTTCGCTGGCTGCTATGGTGGTCATGTTGGATTCTTTTTTTAAAGCCTTAATTGCTAGAACACCACTGAGTTATGGACTGCAGTGCATCTCTATTTGACGCTTAAAGCACACACACGATCAGCCGTGTCTCGCTGATGAGTCCGATCCAGCGGACGAAAGGCCTAGGAGCAGGCAATACCAATACATCTGCCTTTGGGAGGGATTGCGATGGTTTCCTCATGCAGCTAGTGAAGGGTTTTCATGTTTGTAATACATTTTCTTAATTTTATGTTCCCATTTTTTTCATCTTCAACCCTGTTATTTTATTATATTCTTTTAAAGTTCAAATCTTGGCCAAGTCATCAATATAATGACGGAAGATCTGTTAGCCTGCACTTGTTTCCCCCCACTACTTAATTGCTCGGCAGTAGAATCAGGACATTGCCAGTTTCATGATGTCGTTGGATAATGTCGTGGGCTATAGCAAAGTCTGCACATAGCACAGTGTCGTTGGAGACAACATGTGCAGCTGCAGGCAAAAATGGCACTTGCTCCTTGGAGCCTACCATCGCATGATTAGTGATACCAAGTTCAAGGTGCTTTGGTGTCATCTTGCAGCCTAGCGCTAACGAAAACTTTAATGATAAGCATCAGAGCTTTGGAATCATTACGCCTTTTGTTTTTATTAACAATGCTCAAAAGCCTCACGTTTTTTTCATCGCCTTAAATAACATAGTGATATTTTGTTTCAGTTGGAATTTGAATTAAAATACACTCTCAAGACTGTTATCTTTTTCAAACCTCAACACACGAAATGTATGTTTTCATCGAGTGTGTGTGTGTGTGTGTGTGTGTGTGTGTGTGTGTGTTGCGTGCATTCGCGCGCGCGCGGTGTGTGTGTGGTGTGTGGTATGTGGGGGAGGGGTTGTGGTGGTGTGGTGGTGGTGGTGATGGTGGTGGTGGTGGTGTGTGTGTGTGTGTGTGTGTGTGTGTGTTGTAGGCAGTGGACAAGAATTCACCAGTCCTTTAAACCCCTTGACTCCTGAACTTTACTGATTGTGGACCGATATGTACCGATTTAAAGATAATATGTTTTCATGTGATATACTATACAAGTGTTGATGTTACAACTATATGGAGAGACCGTCTCCCTTTTGAAACAAGAAACGACAGACAGTGGTACACGGTGACCCAATCTGTCCGTCCCATCTCATCGCCAGGATGCTACTGTCTCACTGACCAACATACGCATCGACAGCAGTCTAGGAGTTAAGGACTGGGTGAAACACCAACATTGTATGGCATAGGGATGAACTAGGATGCGTTCAACTGTTCACTCACCCTGCTGTCATTATTAGCATTACCAGATCACTGCAATACACTAATGAAACAACAAGTCACACCACTATAACAATACAAGAGAATGGAAATTACCTCTCTGGAAAGAAAGCAGCAGACCACTTCATAGACGTCTATGAAAACATCAGCAATCTGGAAGTCCCTCCTGAACATAGAGCTGCAGTGCACAGGGCCCAAGGTGAACTTCATGAGGAAGAGCCCCAAGAGGAAGTCATGACCACAGCTTTCACAGAGAAAGAGCTGGAGGAAGCGTTGCAGAGCCTCAACCTGAAGAAGTCACCTGGACCAGACGGAATCACAAATGAAATGATTCTGCATCTTGGGATGAAGAGCAAGGCAGTCCTTCTAAAAATCTTTAACTCCAGCTGGAAGACAGGATCAGTACCACAGTGTTGGAGGGAAGCAGACATGATCCCCATTCACAAAAAGGGAAAGGACAAGTCGAAGGCTGACAGCTACAGACCCATCAGCCTTACAAGCTGCTTAGGGAAGCTGATGGAGAGACTTGTCAACACAAGGCTTGTCTTGCACCTTGAGGAGCATCAGCTGCTGAGCCCTGAACAGGCAGGCTTCCGCCAACACAGATCAACAGAAGACCAGATCACATTCATTATGCAAAGCATTGAGGACGCTTTCCAAGAAAAGAAGAACACGCTTGCTGTCTGGATTGACATGGAGAAGGCGTTCGACAAAGTCTGGAAGGACGGACTTAGGCTCAAACTACGGCGATGTGGTGTGTCTGGGAGGATGTACACCTGGATCAGCCAGTACCTACACAATCGCCAAGCCCGAGTCAAGGTTCAGGGCCAGAAAAGCAAGAAGAAGGTGCTGAGACAGGGAGTACCACAAGGAGGAGTCCTTTCGCCAACGCTGTTCCTCATCTTCATAGATGACATCGTCAGAGAACTGCCAAAAGGGGTCAGAGGAGCGATCTACGCAGATGACCTGGTGCTTTGGTGCTCTGAAGAGTACACCACCACAGCACAGGTACGCCTCCAGACTGCGCTCAACAAGATCAGCGACTGGACCAAGGAATGGCTTGTCTCTGTCAACTCAAGCAAAACAACTTACACAGTCTTCAGCCTATCCAGCAAGAAGCAAGAGGCGAAGCTGACACTGAACAACCAAAGGCTTGCAGAGGAACCCACACCTACCTACCTGGGAGTGACCTTTGACCGCAGGCTCACTTGGAAACAGCAGATCACCAGATGCTGTAGCAAGGCCAAGTTGAGACTGGCGATCATGAGGAAACTTGCGGGGACGGACTGGGGGGCTGACGAACGTATCCTGAAGAGACTCTATACAGGGAGAGTCCGACCTGTAGTTGAGTATGGGACGTCAGCATGGGCATCAGCTGCAAAGTCTAACCTCAACCACCTCAATAAGATACAGAACCAAGCTCAGCGTGTCATAATTGGCGCCATGAGATCCACCCCAATCCTGAAGATGGAAGAGACCACTGGGCTACAGTCATTGGAGGACAGAAGGGACACAAAGATCCTCATCCAAGCAGCAAAATTCAAACGCCTTGAAAACCATCCAATGAACAACAGAATGAGCAGACCCACCAAGAGCTGGTTGAAAAGAGGCAGCTTCATCCGCCAGTCAAGACGCCTTGAAAGACAAACCCCAGTCTTGATGGAACATGAAGCAAAGCCTATCCTGGCAAATGTCACCCACCCATCTTGGAAGAGGCAGGTGTTCCCAACAGTCGTCACCAGCATTCCCAGAGTGGAGAAGAGAGGAATACAGTCAGACACCCAAAGGAAGGCCCTGGCCATGGAGTACATCTGCAACCAGTATCCCCAGGAAGACTGGACCCATGTCTTCACAGATGGCTCCGCCACAGAGGCAACGAGGGATGGTGGAGCTGGAATCTTCCTCCGATACAAAGACGGAGATGAAGAAATTGCAATTCCAACAGGAAAATACTCCACCAACTTCCGAGCTGAGCGAGAAGCCCTCTGTGAGGCAGCCACAACAGTCTTGCAGAACTCCAAAAGAACAACAGGGCAGGTGGTGGTCTTCTCTGACGCTCTCTCCGTGCTCCAAGCCCTCAAGAACTCCCGCTGCAAAGAACAGAACCATATCACTTCAGCCCTTGTTGCCCTGAGTGCCTGAGTGGAGAAAGTGGTGATACAATGGGTACCAGCACACTGTGGCATCAGAGGCAACGAAAAAGCGGACATTCTGGCAAAAGATGGTGCACAGAAGGAGCAGGCCAACAACCTGGTGTCATACGATGAAATTAAGACAATCATCAAGGCACAACAAGGAATAAAATGGCGCCTCCTGCATCCCAAATACAACCCAGAAGACACATACCATTTGCTGGGACGACGGGAACAGGTCAAGATCTTCCGCCTGAGGACTGGACACAATCGCCTGCTCCACCACATGCACACAAAATTTGGCATTGGACAGAGTGGAGAGTGCCCTTGTGGTGAGGGACCAATGACAACTGACCACATCCTTCAAGTCTGTACGACGTATGCAGCATCCAGGAGAAAGTACTGGCCAACACCGACAGCAGTGGAAGCCAAGCTGTACGGCACCCTGGAGGAGCTGCGACGGACGGCAGCCTTCATCGAGGACACCGGGCTGCTCATCTAACGGGATGACGAACGAGGAAGAAGAAGACTGCAATACACAAATTAGATATTACCTTAAAAAGCTATAATACCAAGTAAATTGATCGTAATTCTAATAAACATGTGTACAAAACAATTCAATGGCATAGAAGAGTATTAAACATTTCTAGACGCCAATCACGACAAGAAAATTACGTTGTTAGGGACATGTAACAGGATCCAGCTGCTTTGTGAAAATAGTCCTCTAGAAATTTTGTCAGGGTGGAGGGAGGGGGCGGGGTTGAAGAGAAACGCAAAGGGAAAAATAACAATAGGCACAATAAATGAGCACGTGGATAAACAAACTAATTAATCAATTAATTGATTAATTAACCAATTGACTAATTAAGTAATAACTATTACAGTAATATATATATATATATATATTTTTTTTTTTTTTTTCTTTTCCAGATCTTGACCAATCCTCCCCTTCTAACTTCAGAAGGCAAGGGACAGTGCATAGTTTGTGTTCAGTCTTAATGGTCTGTTCTCAAGATTTGCAATGATTCGTTGAAAGCTGTCCTGCGTGTTGTGTAACTACAGTTTGAGGTTCAATTCATGACAAACTGTGCCATATAAACTCAGTGGATAAATAACGGCGTTTTTGTTTTTTTGGGTTTTTTTTTGCAGATGAAGAGGACAGTGTGAAGCATCAAAAGATGAAGAGGTGGATTTTGGCCTTAGGGAAAAAAAAGGAAAAGTACCCCCCCCCCCCCCCCCCCCCCAAAAAAAAAAAAAAAAAAAAAAAAAAAAAATCACCACCTTAGGTTCTCCATTGATCCGAGAACTGATCACACACACACACACACACACACACACACACACACACACACACACACACACACACACGCCACGCGCGCGCGCGCACACACAAAACACACACACACACACACACACACACACACACACACACACACACACACACACACACACACACACATCCGCCTTGTTACGCTGTTATGTGTCGTGCTGTCTCTTCGTGTTATTGGAATCCCTGCTGTCATCGATGTGTCTCGTGGAAAAAAGGAGATAAGTGCATTCCACTTCTATGGAGGTGAGAATCATAATCGTCAGGATTCGAACGTACGGCATTGTTTTCTCACCAGTTTCCACTGAACAGCAAGTTGTGGACTGTGACGTAAAGGTGTTGAATAATAAGGTCCACTGTGTTACTCTAAGGAGGAACATTTCTATCAGGCACCGAATGAAACGAAAATCAACTTCTGGACTTTTGATCAGCGCTCCCTTGGAAAAAGTGTTAGTAAAGGTTTAGTTGTTAATTACATGAAAATTTTCACCTGAAACTGAAAGTTTTGATCGCGTTCATTTTCTAAAACACTGCATACCATTGACATTCTATAAGCATCCAAGCTGGTTTCGATTCGCTTTATTTTTAGCATCTGAAAAGGAAACATTGTGAAAACAAAACGTCTACATTTACAGGTAACGTTTGTTCCTTCTTTACTTCATCACCTGGATCATTGTTACATCGGTTTGCTATATTCTCCTAAATGTCATGGCATTGTGTATTCTTTGTGTTCACATGTCATCATCCAGTTTTCTCCTTTTCCTTCTCTCTCTCTCTCTCTCTCTCTCTCTCTCTCTCTCTCTCTCTCTCACCACACACACACACACACACACACCACACACACACACACACACACACACACACACCACACACACCACACCACTCGCGCGCACACGCACGCAGGGACGCACGCACGCAGGGACGCACGCACGCACGCACACACACACACACACACACACACACACACACACACACACACACACACACACACACACACACACACACACACACACACACATTCTGTCTGCTCTTTTGTTCTACTTTAGACCACAATATGATGGTACACGACAGAGACATGCTCTTTCATCATGAGACATCATACCATATGTTAAATACTCCATTTTTTATAGACTATATATCTATCTATGTACCTATCTATGTATCTATGTACCTATCTAAATATGTGTCTATCTATCTGTCTGTCTATGTCGCTATCTGTAAATCTATCTATCTATCTGTCATCTATCTATCTATCTATCTATCTATCTATCTATCTATCTATCTATCTATCTATCTATCATAACCTGTCAATCTATCTATCTATCTATCTATCTATCTATCTATCTATCTATCTTCCTTTCATGTCACACCCATATAATGTCCGTTTCTTCGGTGTGATTTTGCCACACTGTCTCTTTTGTGAGTGCCCTGAATAATGTCTCTCTTCACTATAACTGATGGCACGCTGCTGTGAATGTCAGACTCGCCGAAAGTCGCTTGTTGCACTGTAACAATGTCACGCTCAGAGTATGTCCTTTTTCCCACTATAACAACAATGGTATAATCACAGAATGTCCTTTCTCTCCACTATGACAACAATGCCACACTCCCTGAATATATATACATATAAATATATATATATATATATATATATATATATATATATGTACCTATCGACGAAAGGCCTAGGAGCAGGCAATACAAATAGATCTGTCTTTGAGAGGGATTACGATGGTTCCGTCAGGCAGCTAGTGAAGGGTTTCTCATATTTATAATACATTCCCCATTTTCTTCATCTTCAACTTTCTTCTTTTTTTTTTTCTAAACGTTTAAATCTTTGCCAAGTCATTACTATAATGACTGCAGAATTGTTAGCCTGCACTTGCTTTTCCCCACTACTTAACTGTTCAGCATTTATATATATATTATATATATATATATATATATATATATTCCCTCCACCATAACAATGCCATACT
Organism: Conus canariensis; assembly: GCA_033310375.1. Taxonomy (NCBI): domain Eukaryota; kingdom Metazoa; phylum Mollusca; class Gastropoda; order Neogastropoda; family Conidae; genus Conus; species Conus canariensis. The sequence continues at coordinate 46,702,568 of CM065735.1, forward strand.
CACAAAAGGTTCTTTTTTGTCACTGTAAAAATGCCACACTGACAGAATGTCCTTTTCTCCACTATAAAAGTGTTATACTTACACAATGTCAATTTCTCCTCTATACACATGTGGCACCCACAGAATATCCCTTTGTCCACTATATAAACTATGTCATACTCACAGAATGTCTTTTTGTTCTCCACTGTAACAACAATGTCATACTCACAAAATGTCCTTTTCCCCACTATAACAATGTCATTCTCACATAATGCCCCTTTCTCTATAGTCATGCCACACTGACAGAATGGTCTTTGGCCCACTTTGATAACAATATTACACTCACAAAATGTCCCTTTCTCTACTATAGAAAGTCACACTCACAGAATGTCCTTTTTTACCCACCATAACAATTTCATACTCACAGAATGTTCTTTTCTCCACTACTAAAGTGTCATACTTACAGAATGTCAATCTCCCCTCTACAACAATGTGACACCCACAGAATATCCCTCTGTCCACTATCCCAACCATGTTATACTCACAGGATGTCTTTTTCTCCACTATAACAGCAGTCTCATACTCACAGAATGTCCCTTTCCCAAGTATAACAATGTCACACTCACAGAATGTCCTTTTTCGCCATTATAAAAGTATCATACTTACAGAATGTCCAATTGTCCTCTATAACAATGTGACACCAACAGAATATCCCTTTGTCTACAATAACACCCATGTCATACTCACAGAACGCCTTTTTTTCTCCACTATAACAACAATGTCATACTCACAGAATGTCCTTTTCCCCACTATAACAAAGTAACACTCACACAATGTCCCTTTCTCTACTAAAGTAATGCCACGCTGACTGAATGTCCTTTTTCCCACTATAATAACAATGTCACACTCACAGAATGTATGTCCCTTTCTCTACTACAATAATGTCACACACATAGAATGTCCTTTTTTTCCACTAATATACAATGTCACATTCACAAAATGTCCCTTTCTCCACAATAATACTGTCACAGTTACGGAATGTCCCTTTCTCCACTATAACAGTGTCACATTCACAAAATGGTCCTTTATCTACTGTAGCAATGTTACATTTACAGAATGTCCCTTTCTCTACTACAATAATGTCACACTCACAAAATGTCCTTTTCTGCATTAAAATAGCAATGTCACATTCACAAAATGTCCCTTTCACTACTGTAGCAATGTTACATTCACAAAATGTCCCTTTCTCTACTGTAGCAATGTTACATTCACAAAATGTCCCTTTCTCTACTGTAGCAATGTTACATTCACAAAATGTCCCTTTCACTACTGTTGCTACATCACAAAATGTCCCTTTCTCTACTGTAGCAATGTTACATTCACAAAATGTTCCTTTCTCTACTGTAGCAATGTTACATTCACAAAATGTCCCTTTCACTACTGTTGCTACATCACAAAATGTCCCTTTCTCTACTGTAGCAATGTTACATTCACAAAATGTTCCTTTCTCTACTGTAGCAATGTTACATTCACAAAATGTCCCTTTCTCTACTGTAGCAATGTTACATTCACAAAATGTTCCTTTCTCTATTACAATAATGTCACTCTCACAGAATGTTCTTGTCTACACTAAAAGAACACAAAATGTCCCTTTCTCCACTATAGTATTTTCACATTCACAGAATGTTCCTTTTTCGACTGTAATAATGTCACACTCACAGAATGTTCTTTTCTACACTTAAATAGCAATGTCATATACACAAAATGTCCCTTTCTCTTCTATACTAATGCCACACGTGGGGAATGTTCTTTTCTACACCAGAATAACAGTGTCACATACACAACAAGTCCCTTTCTCCACTATAGCATCGTCACATTCCCAGAATGTTCCATTTTCTACTGTAACAACGTCACACTCACAGAGTGTCCTTGTCTCTATTATAATAGCAATGTCATTTACAAAATGTCCCTTTCTCCACTACATCACTGTTATATTTACAGCATATCACTTTCTCCACTTTAGCAATGTGACACACATAGGATGTCTGTTTCTTCTCCATGTCATAAGGAATATCGCTTTTTTCTACTGCAACGATGACCGTGTGTTGTCTTTATTGTGGAGAAACGGACATTCAGTAACGGTGGCATTTTAACAGTGGAGAAAAGGACATTCTGTGAGTATGACATTGTTATAGTGGAGAAAAGGACATTCTGTAAGTATGACATTGTTATAGTGGAGAAAGGGACATTCTGTAAGTATGACATTGTTATAGTGGAGAAAGGGACATTCTGTAAGTATGACATTGTTATAGTGGAGAAAGGGACATTCTGTGAGTATGACATTGTTATAGTGGAGAAAAGGACATTCTGTGAGTATGACATTGTTATAGTGGAAAAAGGGACATTCTGTGAGTATTACATTGTTATCGTGGAGAAAGGGACATTCTGTGAGTACGGCATTGTTATAGTAGAGAAAGGGACATTCTGTGAGTATGACATTGTTATCGTAGAGAAAGGGACATTCTGTGAGTATGACATTGTTATCGTAGAGAAAGGGACATTCTGTAAGTATGACATTGTTATAGTGGAGAAAGGGACATTCTGTAAGTATGACATTGTTATAGTGGAGAAAGGGACATTTTGTAAGTATGACATTGTTATAGTGGAGAAAGGGACATTCTGTGAGTATGGCATTGTTATAGTGGAGAAAGGGACATTCTGTGAGTATGACATTGTTATCGTAGAGAAAGGGACATTCTGTGAGTATGACATTGTTATCGTGGAGAAAGGGACCTTCTGCGAGTATGACATTGCTGTAGTGGAGAAAGGGACATTCTGTGAGTATGGCATTGTTATAGTAGAGAAAGGGACATTCTGTGAGTATGGCATTGTTATAGTAGAGAAAGGGATATTCTGTGAGTATGGCATTGTTATAGTAGAGAAAGGGACATTCTGTGAGTATGGCATTGTTATAGTGGAGAAAGGGACCTTCTGCGAGTATGGCATTGTTATAGTAGAGAAAGGGACATTCTGCGAGTATGGCATTGTTATAGTAGAGAAAGGGACATTCTGTGAGTATGACATTGCTTAGTGGAGAAAGGGACATTCTGTGAGTATGACATTGCTATAGTGGAATAAGGGACATTCTGTGAGTATGACATTGCTATAGTGGAATAAGGGACATTCTGTGAGTATGGCGTTGTTATCGTAGAGAAAGGGACATTCTGTGAGTATGACATTGCTATAGTGGAATAAGGGACATTCTGTGAGTATGGCATTGTTATCGTAGAGAAAGGGACATTCTGTGAGTATGACATTGCTATAGTGGAACAAGGGACATTCTGTGAGTATGGCATTGTTATCGTGGAGAAAGGGACATTCTATGAGTATGACATTGTTATCGTAGAGAAAGGGACATTCTGTGAGTATGACATTGTTATAGTGGAGAAAGGGACCTTCTGTGAGTATGACATTGTTATCGTGGAGAAAGGGACATTCTATGAGTATGACATTGTTATCGTAGAGAAAGGGACATTCTGTGAGTATGACATTGTTATCGTGGAGAAAGGGACATTCTGTGAGTATGACATTGTTATCGTAGAGAAAGGGACATTCTGTGAGTATGACATTGTTATCGTAGAGAAAGGGACATTCTGTGAGTATGACATTGTTATCGTGGAGAAAGGGACATTCTGTGAGTATGACATTGTTATCGTGGAGAAAGGGACATTCTGTTAGTGTGAGATTTTATAGTTTAGAAAGGGACATTCTGTGAATATGACATTATTATAGTATAGAAAGGGCATCCTGTTAGCGTGACATTGTTATAGTATAGAAAGGGTTATCCAGTGAATATGACATTGTTGAAGTGGAGAAAGGGACATTCAGTGAATATGACATTGTTATAGTGGAGAAAGGAAAATCCTGTAGCGTGACATTGTCATAGTGGAGAAAGGGACATACTGTTAGTGTGGCACTCATGACAGTGTTATAGTGGAGAAAGGGACATCCTGTTAGCGTGACAGTGTTATAGTGGAGAAAGGGACATTCTGTTAGCGTGACAGTGTTATAGTGGAGAAAGGGACATTCTGTTAGCGTGACAGTGTTATAGTGGAGAAAGGGACATCCTGTTAGCGTGACAGTGTTATAGTGGAGAAAGGGACATTCTGTTAGCGTGACAGTGTTATAGTGGAGAAAGGGACATCCTGTTAGCGTGACAGTGTTATAGTGGAGAAAGGGACATTCTGTTCGTGTGGCACTCATGACAGTGTGACGTCCTTACAGAGGAGAAAGGGATATTCTGCAAATGTCACGCTCACAGAATGTTTCTTTGTCCACTATGAGGATGTCACAGTCACAGAGTTTTCCTTTCTCCACTATAACAATGCCGCACTGCCATGGATGTCACATTGGCATTATGTCCTTTTCTCCACTACAACAAAGTCACACTCACAGATTGTCCTTTGCCCCTCTGTAAAATGTCGCACTGCCATGAATACGACACATACAGAATGTTCCTTTCTCCACTGTTTACGCACGTGGGTTTTTGTTGCTTCGTGTTGAGTTTGCCCTTTGTGTGTGTGTGTGTGTGTGTGTGTGTGTGTGTGTGTGTGTGTGTGTCTGTGTCTGTGTCTGTGTGTCTGTGTGTCTGTGGGGGTGGGTGCTCCCTTCTGCATGTTTTTATATTGTATCCCGTGCAGTGTTCACGAAATTGGAAGCGGGTGGGTGGGTGGGTGTGGGGGTGGGGATGGTGGTTGGTTCTTTTCTTCTATTCCCAAATTCTTGTCGAGCGTCGTTCATATAATGTCATGGTGTGTGGTGTGTGTGGGGTGGCGGTGTTGGGGGGGGGGGGGGAGGTGGGGGAGGATAGAGTGGGGGGCGGGGGTGTGTGGCTTGTGCACCTGTTTTAGTGCTTGCTTTGTGACCTATTGTTTTGATGCCTTTTTTTTTTCAATATTGTGCAATGTTTATGGAAACTTTTATTTTTCCTGTATTGTGAAGCGCTCTGAGGATGAGTCTTCTTCTCTCATCGAAGAGCGCTATATAAGCTCGATTTATTATTATTATTATTATTATTATTATTATTACTGTAGCAATGCCACACTGCCATGAATGTTACACTCTCAGTTCTGTTGTTGAACGTCATCATATCTATCAGTAAAAGGTAGTCATTCTTGAAAACTGCCGTCACCAAGACGTTGTAGTGCCATTGACACAATAGATGGGAGCAGTGGTCATAGAGCGGTCACTGACAGGATGTGAAGAATGATGCTCTTTGCTGACTGAACAATGCACCCTGCCACCACTGCTCACCCCATACCCTGATGGTTTTATACATTAAACCTGTGAATGCTCGGCAAGTACCCTCCAGTGCCAGTGTTTACAAGAATTTGAAACGTAGGTCCCCCCCCCCCCCCCTCACACACACACACACACACACACACACACACACATACACGCACACACACACACACACACACACACACACACACACACACCACACGCACGCACGCACGCACACACACACACACACACACACACACACACACACACACACACACACACACACACACACTCTCCTAACACTGTTACCCTCACCACCGAGCGTTTTTTTTATGAAAACTGAAGATTTCGAAGAATAGAGTTCTCCCCCGCCTCTTTGTCCCATCCACTCACCTACCCACTTGTACTGTTGCATTTTGATGAGCGATGTTCTGGTCAGAATGCAGGAAAATTGAGGCTGCTCCCCTAGTGCAGAATATCTTCTGACGCTATTGATTCATACAAGGGGAAGAGCGTATTCAATGGTTCTGTATGCTTGGTTTCCGAAGAGATCTCCGGTTAACTTTCCCTTCCACGTCCATGTCTGTGGTAAATTTGACGACTTCAGTGTGGACAGTTTGATGAACATTGTTGCCACAGAGAGACGATTGTGTTACTCTTCAACAGGAAGACGCTTTGTAGTCACATACCACCAATACTGTCACCCACCATGGTCACTGTAAATTTGGTATCTGGCAGAAAACAAGTCACAGCAGACATCACTGAACAACGACTATTGCATTAAGAGCGTTGCAAACTGTGCCCTGCATATGACACCCAGAACAGATGTGACTGATACCTACAGTTGTCAGAGCGTGGCGTCGTTGATGGTGTCTTACATATGACACCCAGAGCAGATGTGACTGACACCTATAGTTGTCAGAGCGTGGCGTCGTTGATAGTGTCATACATATGACACCCAGAGCAGATATGACTGACACCTATAGTTGTCAGAGCGTGGCGTCGTTGATGGTGTCATACATATGATAGGCCAGAGCTGGAATCGTTGATCATCAACCACATGACACAGTTACCCTACAATGTGTTCTCGGGTAGGTGACCTGATGCCTTCCTGACGCTGATAAATTGTTGTGAACCGCTTTGTGCCGGAACTGTAAACAGCTAGACTGGACGTTGGTGTGTATGAAGGAACTGGAATGACCGACATCGGAAAGGCGCCATTGAACATATGGGAAAAAAAAAGAAAGAAAAGCCGTTTGTCCATTGAAATAATGCCAAGTGTAAACATAGACAGAATGGTATAAGTGCTAATATTAAGGAACTATTCATCTTGCTTTTTGTTAATGATATAATTTCACTGCCTAGAGCTGTAGCTGACCCTAAAAGATGATTTATGAACGTGTAGTTATCTGCAGTAATGATAACGATGAAAAGAACTTTAGGTAAGATCAGTGTCGTTGTCATTAGCAAAAGTGGGCATTTGGCACAAAGTGAGACATGGATCTGGGAATATCATATTGTATTTGAAGCTTAGCCTATTTGTTATGGTATATATATATATATATATATATATATATATATATATATATATATAAAGTTTTATTTCACAACCATACTGAGTTTCACATTTAAGATATATCAAACAGAGCTAGAGGAGGAGTGACAGTTAAACATTAGCTTTTATGTAAACTGAATGTGATGTGTGCTGCTTGTTTTCTCAAGGTTGTTTGGGCTTGGATTTAAGGTGCAGCTGCTCTTAGAGTAAGGAAAATTGAGAGAGAGAGAGAGAGAGAGAGAGAGAGAGAGAGAGAGAGAGAGAGAGAGAGAGAGAGAGAAGACAAGACAAGACAAGACAAGACAAAATTCTTTATTTACGAGGATAATAGATAAGCACTGACATGCTTTTTTACATCCAGTCCTCGCCCTGAATAGGGACTACAACATGCAGTGAAATCAATTAATGTAAGAAAGCAATGAAGCAAGCAAAGCGGTCATGTAATCATGTAATCATAGAGGAACATCAAATGAAAATAGAAGAGAAATGAAAACAAAACAACAAATAAGAATAATAATAAACAAAACAAAACAAAACAAAAATAATAATAATAAAATAAATAAAAATAAAAATGCGCATAACAATAATGAGTGAGGTGGGCTGGGGGAACATATGTAAATGTACTACAACGTACAAGATTGGCATGTATGAAAAAAGACAGTGAAGTGAATATGACAAAGTACGTACATATTTTTGAACACACACATATACGTAGGCTCGCACGCATAGAGAGAGAGAGAGAGAGAGAGAGAGAGAGAGAGAGAGAGAGAGAGAGAGAGAGAGAGAGAGAGCAAGGCACAACATGTATTCATTGTTCGTAAGGCATGAAAATACGTAGAAGGTATTAAACAAAGTGAGATGAAATTGAGGGGGGGAAAAAAAAAAGAGAGAGAGAGAGAGAGAGAGAGAGAGAGAGAGAGAGAGAGAGAGAGAGAGAGAGAGGATGGAAGGGAGAGGGGGAACAACCAGAAATGTAATAATTTGAAATGGAAATGTACTAAAACATACAATAATTAGCATGTATAAAATCAGACTGTAAAATGAATATGACAAAGTATGTACGGAATTCGGAACATACACACGCACGCACGCACAGACAGAGAGAGAAAGAGAAAGAGAGAGAGAGAGAGAGAGAGAGAGAGAGAGAGAGACAGACAGACAGACAGACAGACAGACAGACAGTGAGAGAGAGAGACAGACAGACAGACAGTGAGAGAGAGAGAGAGAGAGAGAGAGAGAGAGAAGAGCACAACATATAATCATTTTTCATAAGATTATATCCATACAACACACACACACACACACACACACACACACACACACACACACACAGAGATATATATATATATATATATATTATATATATATATATATATATATATATATATTATGAACAATATAAAAGTGTCCTTAAAAATCTGAAGGTGCTCAACCCCTGGGGAGCAACATCTGTTAAAAATATTTTTTAAAATGAAGTATTAAAATCTACACGTTTTCTCTTGCTTATTTTGCCCGGTTCGGATTTAGATGGGTTTATTAGTCTACATGTTGGGTTGTTTTGGAAGTTAGGCTTGTGGTCTTTAAGTGTTATGAAGGCTTCATATAAACAAGAGACTATCCAACCTGTCATGCAATGAAAACGCAGTTCATGATGCAGCAACAGAATACCAAGAAGCATTACAAAAAAGTGGTTACAATTACAAACTACAATACAGTCCAGACAACAACACGAACAGAAATAAGAAAAATAGGAAAAGAAAGATCATATGGTACAACCCACCATACGATGGACCAGTAAAAACAAATGTAGGAAAATAATTCTTTAAAATCTTGGCAACATCATTCCCAAAAGAACACAAACTGTCCAAAATATTCAACAAAAACACCATTAAACTATCATATTCATGTATGCCTAACCTCAAAAACATAATTGATTCATCTAACAAAATGAAAAGCAACACAAAAGAAAAGGTGCTGAAAGGACATCTTGCAACTGTACTAAAAAAGAACAGTGCCTTCTAAGCAATAAATGTCTTCACAGCAACATTGTATACCAAGCTACGGTAACATCAGAAAATGAAAAAGAAACATATATAGGGATTACTGAAAACACTTTCAAAACCAGATACGCAAACCACACAGTCATTCAAAAATGAAAAATACAAAAATCAAACAGAGCTGAGTAAATACATTTGGAGACTCAAAGATAAAAAATAGACTACAACACATCATGGAAATCATAAAAAGAGCAACACCATACAACAATATTTCAAAAAGATGCAATATATGCTCCACAGAAAAATGGTTAATATTATGCAAACCACACTTAGCAACTCTGAACACAAAAGTAGAAATTGTAAACAATTGCAGGCACAAGTGGAAATCTTTGCTAGCACATTCCATCTGAACAGGCCCCAATAAGAACCACAGGCCGCACGTGCAGCAAATGAGATCCGCCTGCACACACAGAGTTGAAATCAAGTGCCCGCACGCCATAAAAGATAGTTGGCGTGCCCCAAAAGACATCCTGAAGATAGCAAGGCTTGAAACAAGCTTGTAATTAATACTTCATTTTAGAAATATTTAACATATTTTAATAATATTATATATATATATATATATATATATATATATATATATCCACACACACACACACACACACACACACACACCACACACACACACACACATATATATATAATATATTATATATATATATATATAGATCTGCCTTCGAAGGGGGTACAATGGTTCCCTCAGGCAGCTAGTGAAGGGTTTCTCATATTAATAATAGATTCCCCCATTTTCTTCATCTTCAATTTTTTTTTAAATTCAAATCTTTGCCAAGTCGTTACTATAATGACTGAAGAATTGTTAGCCTGCACTTGTTTTCTCCCACTACTTAATTGTTCAGCATTATAATGTTTGGTCAATCAGTGGGAGATTGCATCTCTTAGGAGATCCGAGTAAAGGTTGTTCTGTACAATTCTTAGCCACTCACAATGCTTGGGTTATTGAACAGCAGAGCTGACCACTCAGACTGTTCCATATCTTTTGATCTCCCTTGTATCCTTGAATGGATCCTCAAGCATAGGCTCAAAGATTGTCCCCTACATTTTATACTGTTTGCATAATGCTTCTAGTTTTTCAGCAACTTTTTTTTTCTCTCCACACTTTCGTATTGTTCCATTTACTACCCTTCACTGGCTGCTTTGGGGGTGCTGCTGAATTCTTTTTTGAACCCTTGGTGGTGAGAACACCACAGAATTATGGACTGTGGTGTGTCTCTATTTGACACCAAGAGCACAGACACACTCAGCCGTGTCTCCCTGATGAGTCCGATCCAGGGGACGAAAGGCCTAGGAGCAGGCAATACAAATAGATCTGCCTTCGAAGGGGGGTACGATTGTTCCCTCAGGCAGCTAGTGAAGGGTTTCTCATATAATAATATATTCCCCTCATTTTCTTCATCTTCAGTTTTTTTTTAAAATTCAAATCTTTGCCAAGTCGTTACTATAATGACTGAAGAATCGTTAGCCTGCACTTGTTTTCTCCCACTACTTAATTGTTCAGCATTATAATGTTTGGTCAATCAGTGGGAGATTGCATCTCTTAGGAGATCCGAGTAAAGGTTGTTCTGTACAATTCTTAGCCACTCACAATGCTTGGGTTATTGAACAGCAGAGCTGACCACTCAGACTGTTCCATATCTTTTGATCTCCCTTGTATCCTTGAATGGATCCTCAAGCATAGGCTCAAAGATTGTCCCCTACATTTTATACTGTTTGCATAATGCTTCTAGTTTTTCAGCAACTTTTTTTTCTCTCCACACTTTCGTATTGTTCTATTTACTACCCTTCACTGGCTGCTTTGGGGTGCTGTTGAATTCTTTTTTGAACCCTTTGGTGGTGAGAACACCACAGAATTATGGACTGTGGTGTGTCTCTATTAGCCTGCACTTATTTTCTCCCACTGCTTAATTGTTCAGCATTATATATATATATATATATATATATATATATGTTGTGTGTGTGTGTGTGTGTGTGTGTGTGTGTACATGCGCATACATATACACACATACACATACATACATACATAGAAACATACTACATACATACACACACACATGTCAAATTACTTGATACATGAAAAAAAGAAGGAGAAAAAAAATAGAAAAAAAACAAATTGGTTAAGTATATGAAAATGTGATGATTTATGCTTTTGAGAATACTTGTTGGTATTACTTATGGGTTTTTTTTTTTACCGCAGAAGATGGGTAAGGTAAGTGTTTTTGAAAGTTGTGGTACAATGGATTTGTTTGATAGATTCTGGAAGGGAGTTCCACAAAGAGGTTTCCGAGTACGTTAGACTTGATTTAAATAGGTCAATTCTGGGGATTGGGATATGGAGTTTGCGGGAGTTTCTCGACGCGACTTTTGAGAATCGTCTCATTAAAGTTGTTGGAGCATTCCCGGTCAGAATCTTGTGCATCATTAGTCCTCTGTTGTATTTGAGTCTCTGGCTGAATGGAAGAATGTGAAGATGTTTATTATCAGAGCTTTCGAGGCTAGTTTTCTTCAGAAGGATTAATTTGAGCGCTCGTTTATGTAGGCTGAACAATGGTTTTAGTGTGTTTGCACTTGCAGAATCCCATATAGTCGATGCATAATCAACATAAGACTGAATATAAGCATGGAAAAAGAGTTTTCGTGAATGAAGGTCAAGAAAGTGTTGATTTTGGTGAGCTGATAGACTTTCTGGGAAAGCCTTTTGCATAGTAAAGTTATGTGGGGATTCCAGCTGAGACTATTGTCAATTATTAGTCTTAATACTTTATGATGAGTGACTTGTTCCACAAGTACATTATTGAGGTGTATAGGAGGGAAATCATTGGTGAGCTTTTGTCTTTTTTGCCTAGTTGTAATGTACATCAGTTTTGTTTTTTGAGGGTGAAGTGACATGTGATTTAGTTCGGTCCATTTTATAAGGTCGTTGGTACTCTCTTGCAAATGTTTTGAAAGACTGGAAGGATCATTATGGCTGGTGTGAATTGTGGTGTCATCTGCAAAGAGGTTGCATGTAGATCTCACATGTAGGGCCTAGGGGTAGGTCATTAATGTAGATTGAGAAGAGTAGCGGGCCTAAAATGGAGCCTTGTGGAACGCCATACTTCAGAGTTGTTATAGAAGAGACAGTCGTCCCTGATAGGACGCATTGTTGTCGTTTTGTGATGTATGATTTTAGAAGGATAAGGGCGGATTTTGAAAGACCGTATACCTCCAGTTTTCGAATAAGGAGATTGTGGTCAATGACATCGAATGCTTTTTTTTAAATCAACGAATAAGACACCACAGTATCTGTTGTTATTAATATTATTAAGCCACACATCTACAAGATTGATTAATGCAGAATGGCAGGAATGTTTCTGTCTGAAACCAGACTGTCCGGGATGGGGCAAATCGTACTTGAAGTGATGAATGATGTGTTTATTTAAATGCTTTTCTAGAGGTTTTGAAAGGATAGATAAGATTGATATTGGTCTGTAGTTTGAAGGATCAGTATTATTACCCGATTTATGAATGGGTATAACTTTTGCTTTTTTGAACGCATTAGGAATATAGCTTTTATCTATGCACAAATTAAAGATATACGTTAACGGGTCAGTTATAACTGGAGCCGAGAGTTTCAGAATTTTGCCATCTATGCCATCTAGTCCACGTATTCCTGACTGTTTGAGATGAAGTAGGTACTGATACACTTCGTGCACAGTTATGAGTGGAACGTGTAGTTCAGACGTGATTTTTTTGTCGTGACAAAATTGATGGAGTTCTTTAAGTTCATTAGAGCTTGAATGATCAGTAGTAACAACTGTATCTGGAATGGTAGAGAAGTGAGTGTTAAGTTGTTCAGCAGAAATACCTTTGATAACAGTTGATTTTGAAGAAGAACTGTTATTGTTAAGCTGGTTTATTGCTTGCCAAACCAGTTTTGGATTTTGTTTGGAAGTTAATAACTCGCGATAGTATTTTGTTTTTTCCCTGCGCTCCTGAGAGTTTATTGCATTTCTTAGTGATCTTGATTCTTCTTCATAGCCATGTTCTTTCAAAAGGTCTCTAAGGTAGCATGCCTCCTGTAATTCTTTCGTGTACCACGGTGGTTTGGGAATATGCTTTACTCTGATTGTTTTAACGGAGCATGTCTGTTATAGACCTGTAAAAATTTCGATCCAAAAGTCAATCGCTGAATCTGGATCAGCAATATTGTATACTATATTAAGTTCTGAGTTCATTAAATCAAGCAAAAAATTTTGTTCGTTAAATTTTGAGAAGCAACGATAGGTTATGGTTTTGTGGCCTGGTTTTGGGATTTTCACTCCATGTTTAGACCATGTAACACACACTGGGTAATGATCACTAGGAGAGAAGACTGGTACACAAGTTTCTAGTATGTTATTTTCATTTGAGACATAGATATGGTCAATGATTGTCTTTGAAGTTGGCGTGACTCTGGTGGGTGTTTTGATAATCTGATGTAAATTCAACACACTTATCGTTTGGCTCCATTGGCTGTTTGATTTCAAAAGATCTACATTGAAGTCACCGAGTAAAACAATCTCTTTACATTCTAAGGAAACTGCGTCCATCATAGTAACAAATCTATCAGTCCAGCTGACTCTTTCTGCTGGGTTCCGATAGCAAAACCCGATTCAAATGGATCGTGATTTGTTCAGTGTGATTTGCACCCACACTGCTTCTACGTCATGCTGTTCTAGGTGGGAAAGTCTCTTGAAATTGAGAGATTCACTGACATACACTAGAAGACCTGTCTGTTTGTCTTTAGTAGGGTCTTATCGAACGATATTATAACCTGGGACTGATACATCTTTATCACTAATGTAGGTATTTAGTCTTGATTCGGAGAGACCCAGAACATGGAATGGCTTTTGGTGGTTCGATATCAGGGTCGAGATATCAGAGATCTTACTGACTGCACTATTGATATTTAAAGGGCAAATTCTCAGTCCATCTCTCGATGGCCATGAGTTCTGGTTTGTGGTCATTTTATGTCCTGAGTGCACAAGTAAAAGGAAAAACAAAAAGAAAGAGGAAGAAAGGACACGTACAAAAAAAAGTAAAATAAATGATGAAAACAACAACAAAAAAAAAAAAAAAAAAAAAAAAAAAAAAAACAACAAGAAACAAACAAGAAAAACCAATCAAACAAACTGGTAGATTAGATACCACAACAGTGGTTCGGAAATAGTGACTGAGAATGCACTTACAATTTAATGTCTTCTTTATATCCCTCCCTCTATCTGTCTCTCTGTCTCTGTCTCTGTCTCTCTCTCTCTCTCTCTCTCGTCTCTGCCTCTGTCTCTGTCTCTCTCTCTCTCTCTCTCTCTCTCTCTCTCTCTCTCTCATATCTAAATATTAATCATGTTATAAATAAGATTACTGAAATATCATCCATATTATCAAATTTGGGCAAACATTTTCACATATTTGGTTTTTCAGAATCCCATTTATCTCCTTTCATATCTAATAGTGACCTTCAATTCCAGGCTATAATATAATTCGTAAAGACCCCATTCAAAAAAAAAGAAACTGGCATATAAATATACTGAAGTATAACAAACCCATACCTCTATGTTTTCTATACAGGAATCCAGCCGAACATGTCGACTGGATCGACTGCTTCATTTCAATGTTGGAAAATGCTAATGATAATTACAAAGATGTCATAATATTAGGTGATTTTAATATTGATTTATTCAAAACTGATAATCACTGGACTCAAACTTTTGAATCATTTGGTTTGACACAATTAATAAAACCAGCTACCCGTGTAACCAATTCTTCTGAAACATTAACAGATCATGTTATGTTACCAATTCAGAAACAATAGTAGAATCAGTTGCTCCTGCTTATGGCTGCAGTGACCATTTTCCGATTTGTTTTACGTGGACCAAAAAGGGTGTCAAAATACCCAAGTTAAATCATAAAACGATTACATTCAGGAACTTTTCTAAATTTGATCGTGACAAATTTCTCTCAGATCTTTTAAATTCCCCTTTAAATGACGTGTATCAGTATACTGACCCCAATCAAGCTCTGCAAGTATGGTATTACATCTTCCATGACGTATACAATAAGCATGCCCCTCTTCAAACTAAAAGAGTAAAACATCGGATAAAACCACCTTGGCTTACAAAAGAAATACAGGACACTATATACCAAAGGGATTATCTGTTAAAAAATGACTCTCGCGAAGAATTCAAATAGTACAGAAATAAGGTAACCTCCATAATACGATCAGAGAAAAGGAAATATTTCTTGGACCTTATTAATAGAAAAAAAGACAGTAAATCTATTTGGAAAGCTATACATGGCTTAACCATGAAAAATTCTGACCCTGTATTAAACTTAACAAAAGACAAATCTGCAAGTGAACTGAACGCCCATTTTGCAAGTATAGCAAATCAAATCATACGAAACGATGAATCAAAACGTAACGATCTACAAGAATTACTGAAATACTGCCACCAGAAGAACATCCATTCAGCTTTGGATATTAGTGCCATGGATGTCCACGAAGTTTTCTCTTCTCTTAGACGGTTAAACAGACAGCAACGCATGGAATTGATGGAATTGACGGGAAAATTCTTAAGCTATCAGCATCTGTTATAGCAGAAACTCTCACATATATTTATAATCTCTGCACTGATAAGCATTTCTTTCCTGATGCTTTTAAACAAGCTAAAGTCATACCATTGTACAAATCAGGAAATATGGCTGATTCTTCTAACTATCGACCTATCTCTATTCTATCAGTTCTTTCAAAACCATTAGAACAACACATAAAAAGTGTCTTCTTTCTCATGTAAAAAATTTCGATCTACTACACCCTAATCAATCCGGATTTAGAGAGAATCATTCTTGTCAAACAGCTCTTACCAAGATAGTTGATCGATGGCTTTCAAACATAAACAACAAACACTTTTCCGGAGTACTCTTCGTGGATTTTGCTAAAGCTTTCGATATCATTAATCATGAACTTTTGCTCAGAAAGTTAACTATTTATCGACTAACTTCCGACACTCTAAAACTCATTTCATCCTTCCTTTCCAACAGGCAACAATTAGTATTATTAAATGATTGTTATTCTACTTTGATTCCCAATAACTTTGGTGTACCACAAGGCTCGGTGCTTGGTCCACTGCTCTTCTTATTCTATATTAATGATTTACCATTAACCTTGACTTCTCACTGTGAAATGTTTGCCGATGATACCACTATTGACACTAAGAACTCTAATGCTCAGCAAGTCTACCTTGATATTCAGAAAAAAATATCAACTTTCTCGTTAAATGGACACAACTCAATCACATGTCTCTGCATCCTCAAAAAACGAAATTCATGTTGATTACAACAAGGCAAAAACGTCAAAATGTAACCGAAAACTTGCCAATCCTTTATATTGGTAACGAAAAAATCAAAGAGGTTTCTAATCACAGAGTCTTAGGAATAGCAATCGACAACAACCTATCTTGGTCGAAACATTTAGAACTTCTTTCCAAAAATCTTGCTGTAAAACTGTATCAGCTCAGGAAAATAAAAAAAAACTTTTAGATTATCACATCAGAAACATTATTTTTTTCAATCTTATATTCAGCCAAATATTGACTATGCCTCGACACTCTGGGATTTAGCTAGCAATAAGTTGCTTAAACCATTGACTAGTATATACAAGAGAGCTGTCAAAATAACAATTGATGAACCCTCGCTAGGGCACCCTGAGTATGAACGAGCAGGTATCCTTCCATTCAAGACCAAACTATTGTACTATAAAGCACTCTTTATGCATAAAATACTACACGGCAGTGCTCCTTCCTATTTAATGAATATATTTACTTCTAATGATCATCGTCATTCGCATAAAAATAAATCTCCCTTTCCCATCAATTAATTTATGCAAATCAAGCCTTGCTTATTCTGGTGGGTGGCTGTGGAACAATATCCCAGAAAAACTGAAAAACGAACCAAACACTAGTAAGTTTAAATCCAATCTTTTTACGTACTTGATGTATCTGTCTGATCTTACACCACTTTGCCCAAAGATGTACCAATAACTGTTCTGTGAAAATGTTTCATTTTCCTTATCAGTTCTTTCTTCCACCCTCCTCCTCCATTATCCCCCATCCCACCCCATCCCACTCCCACCCCCACCGTCTCCCACACCTTCTGTCGGTGTTCCCTCTGTACATAGATTTTGTATCCTTTTGTGTTTTCGGATTTCATATTTAAGAATGATTTTTCATTATTTTATATTAATCAATATTTTTTTTTTCTTTTCCTTTCTTAAATTTCTTTTGGCCCCGGAGGGCTGGATGTAAAAAAGCAGTGATGCTTATTCCATTACCCTCTGAAAATAAAAATTCGTTCGTTCGTTCGTTCGTTCGTTTTCTTCAGTGTCGACACTGAAGACACTGAAGAGAGAGAGAGAGAGAGAGAGGAGAGAGAGAGAGAGAGAGACAGAGACAGAGACAGAGACAGAGACAGAGAGACAGAGAGAGGGAGGGATATAAATTAGATAATGGGAAGCGTGTGCGAGGGGAGGGGGGTGGGGTGGGGGTTATGTTTTGAGACCTTGTCATTCATGTAATCCAGCATTTTCAATGGAATGCCTTCACACCAATCCAATTATCTGGTAAGCATACAGCTGTAAGCATCATTCTACAAGTCGCAAACGGTGGCAGGTCTCAATTAGTTATTTCTATTTATTGCATCCATGGCTAAATGGACACCCATTGACGATAAGGTAACTGACTTATTTTCCTTCATGCGATATATTGAAAAACTGAAGAAGTAAGTTTTTAAACGTTGATCTAAACTTACTGCCTGTTAGACAATACAGGTAAAAGTTGATAGCGCTGTTGCTAAACAACAAAATAAAACCGAGGCCACTAAAGACTTTGTATAGTCCATACTGAATGGGGTCATGACGACCAACAGGTGGCACTAACCTTTTTATTGTTACAGGGGCAGTCAGGAGAATAAAAAACACGCTGACAATCATAAGAGTCACAGTCAACGACGACACCTGTTTTTGTCTGGAATCCTCTGTTGCTTCTTGTTCATGAAGACGCCTGCTTTTCCTCCTAGATGCAAACAGTTTCCATACAAGAATGCTATTGCTGACCATCAGCAGCACGGAAGGGAGAAGACAAGATTGAAGTGCGTCCACCCAAGGCCAGATCTCATCTAGAAACAACCTGTACCCCTCTGATTCAAATTGACGACACGTGTCAGCATCAGATCCAAAGAAAAAGTGACCATTGATCAGAAAGATGACGACGATCAGTATAGCAGCAAGCGCTCGCGAAGTTCTCTTTGTCCACACAGCATTGATTCGATGAGGCCACAGCACAGAGGCTGCTCTTTGCATGGACAGGGTGACAAGCATTGATGCTGACAAAGATGGCGTCATGTACTTTATCACTTTCTCCACCTTACATGGCCAGGCACCCAGGGTTTTGATTCTTGGTACATCAAATTCTCTGTACAGCCAGCTTTCTAGTGCTCCTACTATCAACATCAACAGGTCAGAGCACGCCAGGACTTGGAAAAATACACCAGCGTTTGATGCCGGGAGACGATGCATGATCAGAAGTATCATAAGATTTCCGAAGGTACCGAACACAAGCACAGCAGGGATGCCGATTCTGTAAATTATGTCATATGCTCGTCTATATGGAAGGTTCAGCTCATACCACCAACTATAGTCACCCCTGTCCATGTTTGAATCGTCTGTCACATATGTTATGCTGCTCGCATAGGATAAAGGTTAATGAAAGATAGTTCACTCAACGTGCGCGCGTGCGTACGTGCGTGCGTGCGTGCATGCGTGTGTGTGCGTGTGTACGTGTGTGTGTGTGTGTGTGTGTGTGTGTGTGGTGTGTGGTTGTGTGTGTGTGTGTGTGTGTGTGTGTGATATCTCATATGACTTCCGATAATGAAAAGCAGATCTCAACCTGCAACACATAGATCAGCATGATTAATACACGTTATACACAGCAAGACTCTAATTAAATATGATGAGTTCGATCACGGTGTATGATTTCGAGAAACCAGGGCCTGCTATCTCAATGTCCATGATGGAAACTAAATACTTCTCTCTCTCCTCTCTCTCTCTCTCTCTCTCTCTTCTCTCTCTCTCTCTCCTCTCTCTCTCTCTCTCTCTTTCTCTCTCTCTCCCTCCCCTCTCCCTCTCTCTCTCTCTCTCTCTCTCTCTCTCTCTCCTCTCTCCGTCCCTCCCTTGCTCATCGTCTCTCTCTATTCCTCTCTCCTCTTTCCTCTCCTCCCTTTCTCTCTCTTCTCTCTCTCCCTCCCCTTCCCCTTCCTCTCTCTCCTTCCTCTCTCTCTCTCTCTTCTTGAGAAGCAACCCTCAAGCCTTTCTTACACTTGCATCACGCTTAGAACAAGGCGATCGCCCTACCTTAAGACTACCATTGAAATTGCCTATGTCCAGTAATAGGCTGAAGTGGCGCGCGTCTCGTGTGGGTGTGACCTCTATGAATATCACTCTGTGATGATTGCTCCCACTTCCCCTAAAATGCCCCCAAGTTTGCACTAATCTGCACAATTCTTAGTTGCAGACAATGCTTGGGTTATTGAACAGCAGAACTGACCACTCAGACTGTTACATATCTTTTGATCTCCCTTGCATCCTTGAATGGATCCTCAAGCGTAGGCTCAAAGATTGTCCCCTATATTTTATAGTGTTTGCATACTGTTTTTAGTTTTTCAGCAACGTTTTTTTCCTATCCACACTTTGGTTTTGTTTTATTCTACTACCCTTCGCTGGCGGCTTTTGGGGTGCTGTTGGATTCTTTTTTGAACCTTTGGTGGTGAGAACACCACGGAATCATATGGACTGTGGTGTGTCTCTGACGCCAGCAGCACAGACACAATCAGCCGCGTCTCCCTGATCAGTCCAATCCAGCGGACGAAAGGCCTAGGAGCAGGCAATACAAGTAGATTTGCCTTCGAGAGGGACTGTGATGGTTCTCTCATGCAGCTACTGAAGGGTTTTCATGTTCATAATGTATTTTCTTAATCTTATGCTCCCACGTCTTCATCTTCACCCCCCACCCCCACCCCACCCCACCCCCACTATATTTTTTTTGTAAGTTCAGATCTTTGCAAAGTCATTACTATAATGATGGAAGAATTGTTAGCCTGCACTTGTTTTCCCCCACTACTTAATTGTTCAAGAAATGAAGATGAGAAGGAAATGGATGGAGTATTTCTAAAATAAGGTTGTGACTCCATAGTTCAGTACAGGAATGGCATACGATAGAGATATTTGGGGATAGGGAATGTTACACACCTTAGCTCATGCAGGAAACTATTTCAAAGTTAAACAGAGACTACATTCACATAGTTGTAGCCAGCACTACACTTTGTCACATGCACATGAGTCAATTTTCTCTGGGAAGATAAGCAGTAATATGTTACTGCGTTTCGTTTGTCACATAGAAGCAGGAACAATGCCACATATAGAAAAAATAGTGTCGTAGTGCAGCACTTTCGTCACAGTTCGGTCGAGATTTCGTTGCAGACTAGCTTAAGTTTCTAGAACAGTTCACTCGCCATTTATCGCAACTTATGTGCAGCGCTGAGACGAATGCTTGAATTTTGAGGATCTCAAGCTTATAGTCACTTTGTGAGCAGACAGTCGATCGAACATTGTGGTACGGAAGTGTTGTTTTGTTTGTCCGTCGAGACGACGAAGACCGTCTAGTCATTCTGGGATTAGGAGTGAGTGCGTAGAAGGCTGGTCAGGCCGATCTGCGCCCGGAAAGACCTATCACAATATGGACAGGGGATGGTGGCGGCAGTTGGAGATCTGTTGACACTGGTCTTCCTGATCATCCTGCGCTGCTCAGCTGCAGCAATTCTGTTACTTTCACAGGTGTCTGCACCTCTGCGGATAACTGATCACCACCTGTCTCTGTACTGGGCAGTCTGCTCCCATGTTGTGTGGCTGATGTTGAAGGCCTTCAGGGAAGATTTGAGGTTGTCTTTGAAACGTTTCTTCTGGTCTCTATGAGAGCGTTTTCCTTGCTGTTGTTCGCCAAACAATAGTTTCTTTGGCAGCCGATGGTCTGGCATGTGAACTACATGACTTGCCCAGCGAAGCTGTGACTGCATCAGGATGGTGAAGATGCTAGACAGGCCAGCACAAGTGAGGACTTAAGTATCCGGTATCTTATCTTGCCACTTAACGCCCATGACTCTTCTGAGGCAGATGGTGTGGAAATGGTTCAGTTTCCTGGCGTGACGCTGCTAAACCCTCCATGTTTCACAACCATAGAGCAGTGTGGTGAGAACTATGGCCCTATACACCTTGATCTTGGTCGCTAGGGTAATGCCTCTCCTGTTCCATACATTCTTGAGGAGTCTGCCAAAAGTGGCACTAGCTTTGGCGAGCCGGGCATTCACCTTATCGTCGATGACGACGTTTCTGGACAGAGTGCTGCCTAGGTAGGTGAACTTATCCACCGCGTTCAGTTGCTGTCCAGTGATGGTGATGACTGGCTCAACGTATGGCTTTCCTGGGGCTGGCTGGTGCATCACTTCAGTCTTTTTCGTGTTGATTGTCAAGCCGAGGTTGTTGCAAGCAGCAGAGAACTTGTCAACACTGTATTGTCAACTTGTCAACACGGAAGTAAGTCGTGGATAAAAGAAAGAGCGGCGTGATGCTGTCACCATACGCCGTCTTCATGATGAAGTGACGGCCTGCCCATTGGTGAAAGTCAGATGGCGAATACTGCCACACTACGGACGATGGCTTGGAGTCAGTCGTGGAGGGATTGCACACAGCGGGGAGGGTGATCATTTTGCAGAAAGTCTGGCGTAATGTTTGCCGGTACTCAACACGCGAGGCATACAGGTGTCTTCCAACTGCCTTGGTCGGTAACGGTGATCACGTACCCACAGCTGGGCAATATGGCGTGGACAACGGATATTGTGACATAGTAGATATGTTCATTAGCTGATACATGTGCATCGCATTGTCTTGTGGGAATGGTGGGTGGGGGACAAACAGAATGAAGAGATAGAGGGAACTATGAAATGCAATTGAATGCCATTT
Organism: Conus canariensis; assembly: GCA_033310375.1. Classification (NCBI taxonomy): domain Eukaryota; kingdom Metazoa; phylum Mollusca; class Gastropoda; order Neogastropoda; family Conidae; genus Conus; species Conus canariensis. Next base: position 46,724,541 of record CM065735.1, read on the forward strand.
GTGTTCAGTAATATGTAACCAACGTACATTCACAATAACATCAGCTACAAAATAAAGTCAAAATCGCAGTTATTCAGCGCATGGACATACGAATTCCAATATATAGCTCACTCGACATTGCAAAATATATAGGCAACGCAAACCGTAAGAACATTGATAAATATAGAACACGTTATACTACATTAAAACAAGACGAAGAACTGGTGATAAGTAAGCCATAAAATAGACAGAAAAAGACATGGAACTGGGACACAATAGAGAGGCCTGCATCAACGGTGAAGCGACTTTTTTCTTTAAATCATTCACGACAAAGGCAAAATAGTGTGACACACTTGAGACACAACATAATGCAGTGAAAGAGGACGAAGAATAATACATGGTAGGCAAATAATATATGTGAACAGCCAAAGCCAAAAAAAAATCCACGAACCTAACCAGGAAAAGAGACAAACCAAAGACAAAAAGCTCTCAATTCAAAAGAAATGAAAAGGGAAACTCGGAACACTTCCACGAATTGCAAGACGTGTGGTTTCTGAAACTGGATGAAATTCCACTGGAGCCTGATAACAGATAAGATTATGAAAAGGTCACAAAAGAGATGCAACTCAATGGCACTGAGGGAAAGGTGTTATGAACGTATTATCAAAGAAAATTGCATGCAAGGTTAGAAGTAATTCATGACACTTCAACATGACTAAACGAGCACAGATATATCATTAAGCATCTTCAAGAACCGCAGATACACAATGTGTGAAAACAGGAGATATAAAGTGATGTACTTTAAGTGTCGTTTCTAATGGAACTAGCAGGGGACTCTTTGGCTTGCAAACCCATACATATCTCAACCATATACTGCCAACAAGTTAAAACAATGGTAGTTCATGGCTCCATGGTAACTGACATTGACTTTATTACAACAAGAACACAATCTTTTTTTTATGATAGAGCAGGTAATGCACTGCAGAGCATACATGATATCTAAGGTGATGTCTTTTATTATACTGTGATATTTTGTTTGTTAATATATTAATTGCAGTGTTTGGTTCTTTCGAATGTCGTCCTTGGGTTCTTGAATCTTATTTCTCTGTGATGTTCTTTTAATGTCATTGTTGAGTTGTTGAATTGTATTTCTCTGTAATGTTCTTTTAATGTCATTGTTGAGTTGTTGAATTTCATTTCTCTGTAATTTCACCACAGAACGAAAATACACTTAAAATACATTTGATCAGTCTACCGTTAAAATGGAGTATACAAAGAAAACCGCGGAGTATACAAAGAAAACCGCGAAAAAAAAAATAATGATAAAAATCAGGGGAGTAAGGAGTGGGGGTGATGGGGAAGGTTGTAACTGTAAATCAAATTACGTTGTTATATGAGGAACATGTTTACCAAAATCAAACTCAAAGTGGCCTTTGAAAGAATCATAGACTGCGTATGATAAAAATTATCTTTGAATAGATATTCCATTCGCTACTGAGACAAAGTGTTCACGTGTGTTCTACATACAGCAGCAACATTGATGAATTGGAACACAGTTTACAGCCAGTCAGGACAAAACAGTAAATTGCTAACAAAAGACTACAGTGAATATGTTAGACAACACCTGCAGTGACGAATGAAGATGAAACAATGATAAGCATGAAGATAATGATCATGACCATGAATGGCAAATGGATGACACACAAACATGCAGATACGTCTTTACGTCAACAAAACGTAGGTATCTTTAACACGATACAAACAGGATGAATGGGCATATACACAAGAATGCTCACTTGCGCTGTGTACACAGGATAAGATCTGATGTGTTTCATGACGCTGATAAACAATGATGCATCGCTAAAGAGACTAAAAGCAGCTCCAACAATATTCGAATGAGTGTGTTGTGCAGAACCTTTTTGTATGAGTGTGCGCCCTCGTTAAACAGATTCTCTTGAATATAAGAAGTGACTTCATACCGAGATCGAGAAATTACGTGACCATAAAGACGAACGCGCAGTCGCTGCAAAACAAGACACGTACTGCAGAAGTGAACATGCTATTCAACATGATACGACAGATGAAAAAGAAATGTCCATTGATTCAGTAGCAGTTCCTGAAACACCCAGAAGACATGTTGTTATCCAAGCATAAACGAAACACTGAATGAAACAAAAAGACTTCACAAATATTATGATTGATGGTCTTTCTTGACAATGAAGGGGGAGGGGAGGGGATGAGGAGAGTGAATGGCAGTGATTGGCACAAAAGGAAACCATCTGAACACTGACAATGGGCCTGACGTGTTACTAGCAGGGAAATCGCTTTTGCATAACTCTCATATGCAATGCTGAGTAATGAAATTATAGTGGGTAGTCTCGTTAAATTCACAATCGACCGGCATGGAGTAGATATATTGCTGTGAAATAAGATGAAGCAATGCATTACCAGTTAGAGAGCTGCCAGCGCAAGACTCTCAAACATAAGCTGTGTAATGGGACAACATGTACAGAAGCAAATAATATTCAGGACTGTAACACTTGATCCAGCTGCATTTGCGCTGTAATGGTAGAAGTATTAGTAGCAGTAGCCATGGCAGTAGTATTGTGGAGTCAACAAGGCGTAATGTGTCGTAAGGAGTAATAGCAGTGGGTGGACAAGCAGGCTTATGTTCTGTGTGTGTCAGCTTCCAGTTGCAGTGTATCGTATTAGACCGATTGTGGATCGAGAAAAAGGGAGGTGGACCATGACTAAACAACAATAAACGAACAGAGACAACACCATCCTTACAGGAATATTAGTTACTGACGCACGTGAGCGTTTGAATCGTATCTTAGTAGCATAGTTACCAGCTGAAGTAGAGTAATCAAAACAAGACGCAACAAGACAAACTGGCATTTCAGTGACACAGGAAAAATGTGAGGGGGGATGGGTCAGTCAGGCAGTGAACTTTGACACAGTCGACACCCATTCTCAGTCTATACAATAGTTACAATAGTCTTATGCCAGTAAAACCAGAACTGAATGGGGCTTGGGAAGGGTGTGGGTGGTGACTCGGGGAAGCAGCATTAGCGCTGTTCAACCAGGAGAAAAGATACTGTTTCTGATCGGTAGCCTGATGCTAGACTTACAACGAGGTGACAAAGAGGGAAAAAGAAACAATAATCACGCCAGCACGACCATGGCCTCATTGAATTGATAATCATCCATCCATCCTCCAGTCCTCTCTCTCTCTCTCCTCTCTCTCTCTCTCTCTCTCTGCCCTGATCATTTTGTTTCTTGTTGTTGTTGTTGGTAGTGGTGGTGGTGGTGTTTATTGGTTTCTTTTTCTTCTTCTTTTTGTCAAAGTTTCTCATGCAAGCAATTGTTGCATTTTTTTTTTCATGTGTGTTGATTTGCTTTTTACTATATATCGATTTTTTTTCTTGCCCAGAGGGCTGGATGTAAAAAAGCATTCATGCTTAGTCCATTACCCTCTTAAAATAAAATTCGTTCGTTCGTTCGTTCGTTCTCTCTCTCTCTCTCCTCTCTCTCTCTCTCTCTCTCTCTCTCTCCTCTCTCTCTCTCTCTCTCTCTCTCTCTCCCAAAACGTGCTTGTGAGTCTAAGCGAACATACGTGGTCAAAGACATGCATGTTCGAGTGTGAGCATATGTGTTTTTCGTTCACGTTCGTCGGGGGCCGAAATAGCTCAGTTGGTAGAGTGACGGATTCGTGATCCTGAGGTTTCGGGTTCGAATTTTGTTAGAGGGGGATTAATCCCTCGGAGTTAACATTGGTTCTGACTCCATTCCACATACAGTCCTTCGAATGAGACTATAAACTGAGGTTCCGTGTGTGGAACGCACGCACAACATCTTGCACACACGTAAAATCCCATCACCAACTTTCGGAAGAAAAGGACAGTTTGGCCGTAGGTATGGATGACACGTTACACACAGCATGCACCTTCTCCAAAGATGGAGTATGACTGCCTTAATGGTGGGGTAAAAAACAAAACAAAACAACAACAACAACAAGAACAACAAAACGGTCATACACACAAAACTCCACTGCCTGTCTTATACAGGCAGTGTCCGCAGGACTATCAGCGTGCGTACTCAAAAAGAAAGAAAGAAAGAAAAGATCGCGTTCGCCCAAAGGGATCCACAAGCATAATTCATCAAGACAATTTGGCTTTACCTTTGGGACTTTCTGATCACCGAAAGTTGTCCTGTGGTTGTAGATGACTGCCTTATTTGCACATTTACAATCCTGGTATTTCCTATTTAACATACCCCCCCCCCCCTACCCCGTACTTATTCATAATTTCGATCTGTGCTGTATTTATGAATACCTTAACACATTTTACATTTCAGAATAAAGCTGTTAACCATGTACATTTTGAGTTAAAAGTGAAGCATTGACGACTCCCTAAACTCAAAAACTTTGCATGCATGTGCCTTTAAAAGTAAGGCAAGTCAGTGAAAGGTACATACCGCAGTTATCATATGAACAATCTTGCACAAAATTTGGAAAGACATGTATCAAACAGTCAGAAAACAAAATGGCAAGAATTCTGAAATCATTTTATAGCATTGATCATACATGTAAGCAAAGGTGAATATGTACATGTATCTGAGCAACCAAGTAATTATGTGTGTGCGTGCGTGCGTGCGTGCGTGCGTGCGTGCGGCGTGCTGTGCGTTGTGTGTGTGTGTGTGTGTGTGTGTGTGTGGTGTGAGAGAGAGAGAGAGAGAGAGAGAGAGAGAGGTGTGTGATGTGTGTGTGTGTGGTGTGTGTGTGTGTGTGTGTGTGTGTGTGTGTGTCCC
>CM065735.1:46734328-46751828 GCA_033310375.1 Conus canariensis
AGGGCTCATACTGATCATGATTTAGTATGTCCACTGTGCAGGAAATCAAAGGAAGACGAAGTACATTTTGTTTTGGTATGTCCAGCTATTCAGAATATTAGAGAAAAGTATATTCCAGAAAAAAAAAAAATATATATATATATATATATATATAAATATATATATATGACGCGCTGCCATGAAGGGTACACTAAGTCGCTGTGAGCGATTTGGCCTACGGGCTTGAAAAGGTGGTTTGATCTATTTTTATCGATTTTGGGTTTTTCGCATTTTTGCAACTTTAAACCCTTAAAATTCATATTGTGAAGTCTTATAGCTCAATTCGACCTATAAAGTTACTTATTTTACCTGTTTGTAAGGTGTGTCGACGAAAAATCAACACAAAAACATCGACAATTTGGTCGACTTCGTGGCTTTGTTACTACACAACCATACAGGCAACCCATGCATATGACCTATCGTTCGACTCAGCAAAGTCCCGCGCAAACGGCTAGCTCATTCGCTACAGTGGATATTTTAAGATGCGTGCGTAATTTGCTTCCAAAACAAACGCTAGCAGTTTAGCCAATGAGGACGAGGGACTCATGAACCCCCTGTAGCAACAACCCTCCGATTGGTCAATTTCATCTCAAGGGCAATAACTGTGCAAGTTGTTTACACCGGTCGGCATGGGCGAATGTCGAACGACGATCATGGAGAAGCGAAAAGAGAAACGCCTTGCCGATCTTCTAAATCAAAGTTTGGCAGCTGGCATGCCGGAAATGCAAGAAATCACAGATCTGATTAATGATTATTTTCTTGATGACGCCGAAACTACGATCGACAGTGACGACAACAGCGACAATGTTGCAAGTGAAGATGAGCAAGATGTGAACGAACTGGCACATGTGGAACCTTTGCTGCCGCAAGACAACGCACCAGCTGACGAAGAATCCGACTTGGAAACTGAAGTGGATCTGTCAGAGTGCGATGACAAAGAAGATGCACCACTTGTCCACGTTGATGACACTTTTGGCCATGGAGAAATGGAAGATTGTGCGGACAATAGAATGCATCTGGCACACGACCGGGCAGCACATTTTGCTTGCAGGTGCACCCAGATCAAAGTCGCCAGTGGACAAAATCATCCCCCACATCAGAACAGAGGGTGCATAGCACAGTTTACAACAGAAGAAGTTGTTAGCAACACAACTGAACATGCAGGATATGACAAGAGGTAAGTTCAGAAACATTCTCTCTCTCTCTCTCCTCTCTCTCTCTCTCTCTCTCTCTCTCTCTCTCTCTCTCTCTCTCTCTTAAAATGCCAGTAAACTGTGATCAAGCCAACTCTTATCCACCTCATATACCTGAGCATTATCACTTTCTATTGAAAAAAAAAATCACACACACACACATGTCATACACACACACACCACACACACACACACACACACACACACACACACACACATATAGTTGTGTGTGTGTGTGTGTGGTGTGTGTGTGTGTGTGTGTGTGTGTGACATTTTTGAAGTTGTATTGCCAAGCATGTAATTGCATACCTACACAGAAAAAGTATACCAAGCTAGTTTTTTTTTCCCCATCAGGCAAATGACTGACATCAGAAATGTGTGTGTGTGTGTGTGTGTTGTGTGTGTGTGGTGTGTGTGTTGTGTGTGTGTGTGTGTGTGTGTGTGTGTGTGTGTGTGTGTGTGTGTGTGTACGTACACTAAAATGTAATACTAATAGTAATACAGGAACTATCCAAAAACTGAAATGCTTATTAAACTTATAATTATTACAATTAAATTCACATACATATTTAAGTGTAATTATTGCAATCCAATAGAACTGTTTTTTTTGATAGTGACTAAGAGCATAAGTGCTACCATCACCAAGAAAAATGTTTAGTAGGTCAGAGCTTTATGCTTCTTTTTCAGATGAGTTGGATATGTTCATCATGGGCATGTTCAATTCAAACATGCATCAAGACTCGACAATTGTCAGCAGCCGTAAGAAGGGACAGACAGTGAGTGCGGACAAGGACCGACTACATCGTGATGAACAGACGTGTCTGCAAAAAGACTTTTTTCTTCCTTACTGGGTAAGTGCAAGCAAAAAGTGGAAAAGTTACAGCAAATTATAATAGTCTGAAGAGACATATTTTAGAAAAGTATAAAAGATCAGAATGACCCTCTCTAAAAATAATCTGATTTTCTGCATGAACACCTTATGGCTGATTACTGTTATTGACATGTCATACAGTGTAGTATGTAAATCTCATTTTCTACATGGGTATCTTATGACTAATTTTTTTCACTGTGACTTGTCACACAGTGTACTTTACATAAAAGTACTTTGATTTTCTGCATGAACACTGTTGACTTTTTACCCACTATGACATGCCATGGAGTGTTGTTTATTTCTTTGTAGATGATGAAAGCACCAGTGCAGTTTACATCCCTGCAGTAGTATGTATACACAGGTGTTGAATTATTCATTGAGTGAAGGTGGAATGGCATTTCAGATCTGAAATTTTGCATGAGTGGTTTTGACTCACAAGACAGTGATATGTATTGAATGTCTCCATGTCTCTTCCTGCCCACAATGACTCTGTCTGTACTGTGTGTGTGTGTGTGTGTGTGTGTGTGTGTGTGTGTGTGTGTGGAGAGAGAGAGAGAGAGAGAGAGAGAGAGAGAGAGAGAAAGACTGTAACAGAGATTAAGTTGGAATAGTTGCAAAACAGTGAAAAATTCAGTATTCATTAGTGACAAGTTATTGTTCATTGTGTCCACTGTAGCAGTATATCTCACTGCATTCCATTTCCCATGCAGAATAGAAGTGGCATTGGTGGAGGTTTTCTCTTATATTTAATTATTAAGACACTAATTCCTTCTATAATACTTTTGTTGTTGCAGAATTGGTGACAAAAGACTGAGGAATGTCATGGCCCACTACAAGAAGGAAGGTCCATGTCAGCAGCAGAGCAAGCGAGGGGGCAGAAAGAACAACACCAGAGCTCTGACGCTGGCTAAGACCAACAATGTGTATAGATTCATCCTCAACTATGCAGAGGATAATGCTGTCAGCCTCCCAGGAAGAGTGCCAGGCTTCCACCGAGATGACATCCTCTTGCTGCCATCAAGCACGCCGAAGAGTCGAGTTCACAGACACTTCCTTGACAGTGCTGCGCTGCTGGTAAAATGCATTTTTGTCATAGATCAGTGGAGTCCTCTGACATGAGCATGCTTGACCAAAACACCAGAACAAAATTCAAAAAGTTCAATTTCTACAAGCCAAATTATCAGACCCCCCTGGAAACTATATCCCAGACCACTCTATTTTTTTTTTTACACTAGACTATGTTTAACATAGGCACATTTTTTCAAATTCCTGGAAGTGTGTGTCAGATGAACTCCACTTTCATACTTCTTAAGGCATGCAATAAGATTATAGATTCAACATCCATATCAAAATGTAGTATACCATTATTATTATTCAGGAATGCAAATGTTTCTGCCAATTTTGCCATTTTTTTTCTTTCTGCGTCTGCCAAAAAAATCATGGTTTCTGTTGACAACTGAATCCTTCCTCCTCCATCGTAGGCTTTTTGGTGTCAAACTAAGGCTGTCTCTGGAGTAAGCCTACCACTGCAGTACACTTCTTCCCTTGTTTTTTCACTGGGTATTGTCATGTATCCATAAACCACCAATACAATTGTCTTTATTTTGACATGCAGGATTCTGCTTTATAGTCGGCAGCAGTTCAGTTTTCTGATCTTTTGCCTGTTCCCTTATAATGGGCAAGTTCACTTGCCAGTTCCCTTCTTCTAATGATAATGTGGCGATAGTTTTGAGATGGCCCGAAGGGTTGGTGGGGCTTAAAACAACATGATTTGATTTATTTGTTCACTTCTAATATTCCTGAATTTTTTTTTTTTTTGTCAGAGATTCTTCAGTGTATGTGTGTCTTTGTTTCAGGATTCAGACCTGTTGCTGCCTCAACCTTCCGCAAGATCTGGGCAGCCCTTCTTCCATTTGTTGTGGTTGCACTTCCCATGACAGATCTGTGCTGGATCTGTCAGAGGAATATGCACTATATTTACAGGAGTGCCAACCTCAGCGATGAGGGGAAGGGTGAGCTGCTCATGGCACAGCAGTCTCATCTCAGTCGTGTGGAGGAAGAGCGGCGCCTCTACAAGACAATGACAGCAGCGAGCAAAGCAGTGGTGCAGGAATTGGGAATCCGGGAACTTGGTTCAAGCCCCCACAACAGCAGAAACTGTTCCATGCACTATTCTTTTGATTTTGCACAACACGTTCATCTGCCGCACAGCCCGTACCAGCCTGGACCACTGTACTTTTTAACCCCGAGAAAAGTGGGTGTCAGATCTGAGCCTTCCTGTCCTACTGTCGTCGTTACCATGGTCACGCTGTCACGAGCTATGCGCAATCTGTTCGCGCTCTGTCAGCAGCAGTCTGTCGGTATTAGTGACAGTTTTGGGGGAGTTGTACTGCGATCTGGGGTTAGGTTGCTAGAAGTTGTTATTTTCAAGCGGGCAGAGAGTGTGGGGGATTAGATAAACTAGTTCGTGTTTGGGCCTACTCAACGCCTTTAGTCTATTTTTAGGCCAGGAGAACCGGGTCAGCCAGTTTTTCTGACACTGGTCGTGTTTGTGCATGCCGCAGTGGTGTGTGGGCTTGTGCAGGGTCTGTATGATTGTGAGTGAGGGTTGCGTGTGTGTGGTGTTTGTGTCTGGTGCGTGGGTGTGCGTGTGTGGGTTCCGTTGACAAGGGGGGTCACTCAGGTTCTCTCAACAGATGGCAGGGTTGGAGCACGTCTGAGTACGAATCAGCGTCGCCTTTGAGTTCTCTTTTGATTTGGCTGGCGAGACTGCAGGAGGTGTGGTTCTGAGCCAGATAGTTTTCTTACGGGTGATTTGTTCACCGAGAATGGTAGACTAGTGTCTTGAGGTGTAATGCCTAGCTACTCTGAGTAGTCCGTGTGTCCACGTTCCGCTGTGTTAGGCGGGAAGAGGGGCCTGCAATACCAGTGGCTGTACTGTTTAGCGTCAGAATGGAAGCGAGTCGTGTGTAGCTGTTACGTGAACTTCACTGGGGCCTCAGCTGCGTGAGTGGCTGACAATACCTTGTTGCAGTGCGTCTTCGTCCTGTTCGCTGCAAAGTGTTGCTGTTGGCAGCGTGTGGCGTAGCTTCTGGCTTGTTGCTGTTTTGAGTGGTAGGTGTGGTTTCATTTTCTGTTCATCCGGTGCGTGTAGTATGGATGTTTCGTGCGTGTGGTATGAATGGTTCGTATGTGTGGTATGGATGTGTCGTCCAAGTGTTCGTTTGGATGTGGGGCTGTTCTCGTGGGTGTAGTGTGATTTGGGTTAGGATTATGAAGTGTTCGCATCTAGTTCAGGACAGGCTGTTGAATCAATTATGCAGGAATGTGTAGGGCATTAAGGTTTTGAACCAGGAATGATCATTATCGTATGTTTGCGCTGTGATGGCTGCATTATCGTTGACATTGTGTGTCAGACGGATTGTTGTTGACACTGTGAGTGGGCAGTGGGTGATGTTGCTAGACTGTCTGAGAGTGTGTCGATGTTGGGCGTCTGCAGGTGTTAATTTAACAATCCCTTGCTGAAGTTACTGCCACTGGTGGCGGTTTGACAGGAAGGGTGTCGGAAGGAAATCTTCCTCTAGTGGGGTTATAGCAGGCGTAGACTAGGGGTGTGTATAGGGCTGTCTACTGTGGTATTGGCGGTAAGCTGGATGTTTGGGGCTCTTCCTGAATGCCTTGCGCTGTTTTAGTCACCGCGGGGTTTGGTTAGGCTCGCAGTGTTCGGGATTCGGAGAGGTTAGTTAATGTTGTGATTATTGTGTAAAAAATATTAACTTGGGATCTATGCGGATGCTGTGTTGTCTGCATTCAAAATCGGTTTGGACATGTAGTTATCTTCCGTTTCAGGCGTCGATCACTGATGGAGTGTGAACTTCTTGGTGAAATGCTTGGTAAAACTTAATGCATTGATGTTTGTTGATTCTGGTCACGCGCTCGAGAGCATTGAGAGATTTATTATGTAATGGGGATGAGGTTTGCAACCTGTTGGTGGTAGTTTCTACTATTTTCTATGGGTTTGGATTGAGTATATTTTGTTGTGTTGATGGTATGGGATGTATCTAGGTTCCACTGCTCAGGTGGGGGTTATTGCTCATTGTGGGCGCTGATCTTGGTACACGTGAACCCATAGTGTGAATGGTGATTGCGTGGATTGAGCCCCGTTTGCTATGAGCGATCTATGTTTGTGTGGGGTGGACTCATGCACTGATCTGACTATTGACTAAGTGTTCAGTCAAGTTGTAGTGAATATTGGATCTAGACTCTAAGGATTTGTGCTTTTTCTCTGATTGACCTGTAAAGATCCCCCTGTTGTACGGACGGTATCCTACGTTGGGCTGCTTGACATCTCAGCGAGACTCCTGTCGACTCCATCGAGGAACCTGCTGTGTCACCTGTCGTCCCATGGTCAACAGATTACCAGGGTCATCCGTCAAGGGTAGACTCTTCCTGCATCCTTTCCGACCCTGTTCCCGCCCCCATTCTGATGCCCTTGACCCTATCAAGGATTACCCCTGTGTGTCCTCAATCCCCTCCAGACCGAGTGTCCAACTGACCCATTAACCCTCCTTGTCCCTGTCCTCCGCCCTACGTCACTGCAGCTTGGGCGTGAGGAGGGAGTGTCTGCTGGCCACAGTGGGTGGCTGGGCGGGCGACTACTCGCCTGCATCTTGTGGCACAGCAACTGGGAGAGCACGTGACTTGACCCTTGGGGACTTCATTGGGGGAAAACTACGGGAGGGGCGTCGAGGACGCCGTGGGGTGTGACCAGTGGTCTGGTTGGCACAGAGCATCTCACAGCTGATCGTGGGGGTCCAGAGTCTGGTGGGTCTGTTCGGATGGACGTGCGTGTGCAAGTGCGTCGTGCACACTGAACAATAGAGAACAACAGCACAAGTGGGACATACTTGTGATAATGTTTGGGGATCGTGGATGGCGGTACGGGAGTCATGGGAAAAACCTGTGTGCTGTTTAATGTGTTTCTGATGAACAATAATTAGTAGTTTGGTCAGCATGGTTGTTGGCCTGGGGTAGTTTTTAGTTGTTGGAGTCCGTTGAAGTCTCTTTCGGGGTTGACTTTGGCACTGTGTTGTGTGCATTGTATTGATAATGTGTCATGTGCCCTATGACCCATGTGGTGTCTCTAGGTACTGCCGGCTGCAGGGGACAGAGCTGAGGGTGGAGGTGTGAATGCAGTGAGATTGAGCGTATATGAGCGAGGGTGTTAGTTGTGGCGTGCATTTTTGGCGTGGAAGGGATTGATCAGAGTTGAAAGGTTGTCGTTCTGGTTATTGTCGGTGGAAATGTTCATGTATTCGTGGTCAATAAATGTTGTGTGAATGTTAATCTGTGTTCAGCAGTCCTAGGTCTGTTTGGGAAGCAACTAGATAGGCTGTAAACTCTGTTGCAATCTATAGCATTAGTTCAGGTCTTGGCAAACCTGACAGTGGGCATCTTCGGGGTATTTGTGAGGGAGTTCCTCAACAAATAAATTATTTAATTGATGAGGGTGCAACCTCCAGCAAGGGCTCAAATGCAGTGCTGTCATATCTGCATCATTTTTTTTAATAACTATGGACTTGGAGAGCAGAACTGTGATCTCCACTGCGACAACTGTGCGGGGCAGAACAAGAACAGATTTGTGCTATGGTACTGCACCTGGCGGGTGATGACAGGAAAACACACATCAATTGCTCTCCACTTCATGCCTCCAGGACACATCAAATTTGCCCCGGACTGGTGCTTCGGTCTCCTGAAATGAGCTTTCAGGAGATCTGAAGTTCATTGTCTTCAGGACCAGAGTGATGTTGTCAGGAACAGTACTCCTGTAAAATGCATCAACAGGGCTCAGGTTGTGAAGGGGGAGGCACAATATGCCAGACCACAGGTGGAGATGTTTGACTGGCAGGGTTTTCTTTGGCAACCATTTCCACACAATGCCCAGAATAAAAAAGATAGGTCATTTTCGCTTCCCCGCAGACAGGCCTGGATGCATGATGTACAGGGAAACCTGGCAGATGAGGAAACGGCTTTCTGTCTTATTGATGAGAACAGAGTGGCCACTGTTCTGAGGGAACTTCCCAATGAGCCACCCATCAAGCCACCTCCAGGCTTGTCTCTCGAGAGGCAAAATTACCTATTCAAAAATATCAGGAGTTTTGTGTGGGTTGATGCCAGGGACACTCTGACACCGGAGCCAAGAATGTGAACTTCTCCAGACCTGTGCTGTGTGTATCATGTGTGGGCGAATGGATGGATCATCTGTTGTGTATACTACAGTTGTGTGTTTACCTGATTCGGAAAGTTTATGTGAGTAGACCTCTTCAAGTTTTCAGGTATGTGATTTTTTAACAAATTATTATCTGCATGCATCTTGTGACTAATGGAGGTGGTCCTTTTTTTCTTTTCTTTTTTTTCTTTTTTTTTTGAGGGATGGGGGGGGGGGGGGGGGGGGGGGATATAAGGTGGAAAGAGGTAATTTACTCTTTTTTTAATATGTTGTTCTTCCAGCTTTATGTTTAAAAGAGCTGCCATTCACCAGATGCCAAGTAACCCATTGAAAAGAAAAAGAAAGAAAAATGCGCCGCTCTCAGAAGATCAGAAAAATTTTGGCTGTTAAGAATTAATGAGATTTTGAAAATAGTTATGCAATTGTTGCAGTTTGGGAATAAAACTTTAAAAGATGTGGTCTCAATTCTTCACAAGATGATGGGGCATCCACAAAATCAGCAGAACTGTTTGTGAATGAAATCCAAATGAGCGAGACACTTTCTGTGATCTGCAGTTTCATGCTCATTTTTTTTTTCTAAAAGGAAATCGATTGAAAAAAGAAAAAAGAGGAAGAATTAGTGACAAATGTTTCGCTGATTGATGCAGGAAGGTGTAAAGATTGTTTGCTCCAAGTTTCATTGATTTCTGTTAAAAAAAAAATAACCCTGTTGCTGAGGGTTTTTCATCAAGATTGCTCTGTCAACTTTAACAGGCATTTTCTCAAAATGACCGCCTTGCTACTAGCTGGATATAAACTACTATAACTTTGGTTTTAATAAACCTACAAAAAAACAAGCATATCATTGTGAAGCTTAATTTCTCTAGTTTCTGACTGTGCCAAAATCTCAAAATCTTCAAAATGACACTTAATGTACCTTTTGTGGGAGCGCATCACACCACACACACACACACACACACACACACACACATATATATATTTGTAAAAAATATTAAAAATAAGATTACTGAAAACACTTGTCGTCATTCAATGAAAAATACAAAAATCAAACGAGTGAGCAAATACTCTGGCTCAAATAAAAAATAGTACACTATCATGGAAAAATAAAAAAGCACACCTCAACAATATTTCAAAGAGCATCTTCTCCAAGATGGTTGCAGCAACTCGAACACATGTAAACATTGCAGCACATACGCTAGCATTCCACCTGAAGGTCCCTAACCCCAGGCCGCACAGCACAAACGGACACAATTGAACATCCGCACGCCTAAAATTGCGTCTCCAAAAGACATCCTAGAACAAGCTAGAAACACGTAGATTTCATTCATTTTAAAATATAATAATCCCCAAGGGTTGCACCTTAGATTTTAAGGATAATGTCATATATATATATATTCAGTGATAAACAAAGCTTGCTCTTATTCTTAGATTGAAGAAATACGGGAGATAAGCATTCATATCTGCAGTGGTAGATAATTCTGCCTAACTAACAGTATGTGCTTGAGTGGGTGAATGGGGAAAAAATGAAATAAATGCTTCTCAAAATGAGCCTTCAGCAAGCTTATAGTCTCCAAGGAGGAGACATTCTCCAATGGGGAGGAAACTCACTAGCATGTAACTCCTGGTCAGATACCGATATTTCGAAACCTGATTGTTTCTCCTCAGTGACCGCGGAAAGTCGTAATTTGACTCCTCTGCCTTTTCGGTTTTAACAAGAATGCTATCCTAGAAAAGTCTGGTGTGCAATACCGTAGTATGTTTGTTGAGTTTTCAAAAAAAAAAACAACCAAAGGTGCCACCTAAGAAGCAAAAGAAAATCATGAAAGAGCAAAACAAGCTACATTTTCTGATGAAAAGTAGAAAATATAAAAAGATAACCTCTTAAGACACAAGTGCTGAGGGCCAGTTCTTGGAATGAATCCGCAAGGGACTAAATTACAATAAACTAATAAATTCCATAAGAGCAAGCTTTGTTTATAACTGAATATTTCTTGCAGTCATTGCAACACCAAGCTGCTCTGTAAGTTGCTGGAATGGTGCGGTATTTATCCTTGGAATTCCAATCCATCCCTGTAAGTCTGAGCATTCTCATCATTCTATACAATCTTCCCTTCTCCAATCTCGTTCATTTTCCTGTCTTTCTCTTCCGTCATTCCATTCTTCCATCTCAATTCAACCGGTAGGTGCCAAGAGTGCAGATTATCACTAACACATCAATCAAAATCAAGTCGCAGTTCTTCAGACACAATGAAATAATCAATTACACTACTGCCGTGTGGTGATACATATGTAAAATCGCCGCGTGGATCACCCTCACAAAATCCATTCAATATGACTATTTCAAACTGATGTGCATGCCATGCAGATGCATGACCTAATGTTCAACATTGAAAGGAAAAACGTCAGTGATACTTAGTTATGGCAATAAACATACACAACTTTTGAACGTAGTTAGAGAGAGAGAGAGAATGGGAGAGACAGAGAGAGACACAGTGAGACAGACAGATACATAGAGAACGAAGGATATATATACACACAAAATAATAGTCCAAAAATCGCTGGCACTGCACACATCTGGAGTCTTCAGAGAAGAAGGAATAACAAAGAACAACAAAGAAAACGCGACCACTTTAAGGAAGCTATAGATCAATAATATTACTGTAAATAATTTGGTTTCTTCTGCGAAGCCTTCTTTTTACAGTAATACTATTGATCTATAGCTTCCTTAAAGTGGTCGAGTTTTTTTTTGTTGTTCTTTATTATATAATATTATATATATATATATATATATATATTAAATCTATCATACTATATATCTATCTGTCTACTTTTTTATATGTTTGTCTGTGATATCTTTCTGTGTGTGTTGTGTGTGTGTGCAAAGAGAGAGAGAGAGAGAGAGAGAGAGAGACAATGACAATGACAAAGTTTTATTCCGTTTAGGCCAAGGCCCCTCACTGAAGGGTATATATATATATATATATATATATATATATATATATATATATAATATATATATCCAAAAGAAAAAGGCACAAGAACAACAAGCTGTCGTGGTTCTAACTGAAATTTTCGGCTTTATTTGCCTTCGTCAGCACATGACATCCTCCCTGAGTGCCAGCAGGTAAGGTAGTGTGTGTGTGTGTGTGTGTGCAAAGAGAGAGAGAGAGAGAGAGAGAGAGAGAGACAATGACAATGTCATTGTCTCTCTCTCTCTCTCTCTCTCTCTCTCTCTCTATATATATATATATATATATATATATATATAAAACAAATAAATAAAACAATATATTACATCTTACAATCGATAGTGTTTACATACAAAAGCATGATATACATGCGCATTATTAACGCACGTACACATCCACTCACATTCCTGGACATTCGTTCACCTCATTCCAGCTAGCCCTTTCTCCCCCCTTACACATCCCCCCCCCCCCCCCCCCCCCCCCCCCCATTTCCTATTCCTTCCCGCAATCCTCCCATTCAATAATATGCACGTTATATATAACAATATATAACAAAAATTCAGGATCATTTTGTTCTGCAAATTAATTATCATATCTCATTAGTAGCGTTCATCTTTGTTTGTCTAATTTGCGTCAAAAGAGCGATTTATCTAGCGAATTCTTGTAACCTATTGGGATTATCACTTGAAAGAATATCCGCGGCAATAATTTCATTTGGAACTCCAGAAAAGGATACTAAACAGGAACAGTTCTTTCGAATGTGTTTATAAGCTTCACAGTAAAATAAAAAAATGCACCTGGTCTTCACACTCATTGTCGCAACATGGACAACTGGTATCTTCCTGATTAATTGAAGCATTTAGGAACCATCTTTTACAATTTTTAGACCATTTACTCCTAACCAAAATCTTGTCAAATTAATTTTGTTCCAAAAGTTCCTAACACATGTCAAGTATTTCTCTGTTTGAAATATATCCTTAAAGGAATGGTACCATCTATATCTATCATCATTTTCTAACTCAGAGTGCCAATTTTGTTTACTACATGCGATGATCCTGTCTTTAAATAAAGAAATAAAACTGTTTTCATGACCCACCCCTAGGTTTAACCATACTATTCCGAATCCATTTATAGTCAAATTTTGTGAATATTTGATACCCAGTTGAAATGTCCCGATTCATGCAATGACAAAAGCATTTCATAGGCCTGTCTGCATATTCTTGTCATAGGTAAATTAATCAGTCTTATCCAATATTTCATACATTTCACAGAAGTTCTTATGTGGAGTGGATCTAGACCTGTTTCTCTGTATGCTTTTTTTAAAATTTGAGGCAGTTAGGGGGATATTAAGGAATCTTTTAATAGCAAATGTATGTACTGCTTCGATTCGTTTCCCTTCTTCCTCTAATTCCCATACTTCAGCAGCATATGTTAGGATTGGTTCAATCTGAGAATCGAACAGTTTCCAGAACAGACCTGGCTCTATGGCGCCTAGTTTCTTCAATGTTTTGATTATTTCTACAGTACCTCTTCTTCCTTTCCTACAAACATCAGACAAGGCAGCATGTAACTCAGTTTAGTTGTGAAGGACATTTCTAAGTATTCATATGAATTAGTTACAGCAATTTGATCATTTCCATAGAACGATCTTTCTCTTGTAGCTATGTAGCCCCCCCCCCCCCCCTCCCCTCCCCCCTCTCTTCTAAACACTATTATATTTGTTTTTTCAAGGTTAACTGTCAAGTGTAATCTGTCAGCTTCTCTTTTAAGGCCATTTAACTGGTTCTGGAGTCCAACACTAGACTCTGACAATAAGATAACATCATCAGCAAACAATGAAAGACATAATTCTACTGCACCAGGGACGAGTTGGATACCGTGTTTGCCTGTTTTGGACACTTCAATAGCTAATTCGTTGATAAAAAATGAAAACAATAATGGACTTACGAGACATCCTTGTTTTACGCCTCTCGGGCACTTAAAATGATCTGTGTAACTACTCTGATTGCGCATACAAGGTAATACTTCATTATACATACTTTTCAGTGCCCTATACAGTTTACCTTTCACGCCATTTTTTTTCTTAAAATCGACCACAATATATTTCTATCAACAGAATCAAAAGCCTTTTTAAAATCGATGAATGCAACATAAAGTTTTGCTTTCCTAAAATTTACTAACTATTGCATATAGAGTAAAAATATGGTCAACAGTACTATATCCTTGTCTGAAGCCTGCTTGCTCTTCTATTATTTTCTGTTCTTGTTCTGCCCATTTAGTTAATCTTTTATTCAAGATGTTTGTATAAACTTTGCTCAACACACTGGTTAATGCAATACCTCTGTAATTATTTGGCTGATCAGCATCACCTTTCTTATGTATCAGTATGATAATGACAGATTTTGACCATTCCAAGGAAAACTCTGAGATCAAATATCTTATTGCAATACATTACAAGGAAATCAATCACGGAAACATCTGCATTTTTTAACAATTCGCCTATGATCTTATCTGGCCCTGAACTCTTTCCAGCTTTGAAGTTACCAATACTGGCATAAACCTCATGTCTAGAAATAAGGGCGTTATGAGAAACATCAAAACTTCCCTCAACTGAGTCTCCAGTAAAGTTAGTCTCTTCTGCAGGTAGTTCTTTGTTTGGTTCATTAAATAAGTTAAATAAGTGTTCATGCCATTGTTCTGTTGTGATGCTGTTATAGATTACAGATTTTCCGTTAATGGATCGAACTGTTTGCCAGAACAATTTTGAATCATTCATTGATTGTTTGAGTTTATCTAGCTTAATATCGTCGAAATCTTTTTTCTTTTTTTTTTTTTTTTTTTATAGCATGAGTTAATAATCTTTTCTTTCTGCGACGTAATCATCTTTTTTCTCTTTCACCCCCTTCTTATCACGTTTACATTTTCTTAAAAGCTGTCTATTTTTTTCTCTTTTTTCGAGCACGCTCTTCGTCAAACCACTCATTTTTCTTTCTGTGGCCACTTCCGACAGTTCTAATCATGCATGCAGCTGAACTACATAGTGCTTTAGCAAATATATCAATAGACATATTGATGTCAGAACTACGTTCTGTCTGAGCATTTAACATGCACTGTGTAAACCCCTTAAGTTAGATTGTTGTTGTTCTTTATATTCATTTATACATTCATCAAACCAAACAATTCGAACTTCAGGTAAAGGTTCGATCACAGGATGGGCAATGCTACTATTTCGATCTCTATTATTCAACCTAAATTCCACAGGTAAGTGCCATGAATCTATCTTGTCACCAATATCTAAATCACAATTTAGTTTTAGAAATAAATTTTCAGACAATATCACATAATCAATAACACTACAGCCATAAGGGGAAATATAAGTAAAGTCCCCACTGGTATACTCGGAACAACAACCATTAGCAATAATACAATTAAGTAGAAAACATAAATCTAACAATGACTTACCAAAGTTATTTATAGTCACCTTTCGATTTGCGTTGTAAACAGTATGCATTTGAACAGTCATCATCAATATATTCATACATATCCCAAAAAGGAGAATAGTTTATCATTTGTTCTTCTTTTGGTTGTTCATTTCCAGTTCTAGCATTCAGATCACCCATTAACATAACACAAAAATCTTGTTTTCGAACAATGTCCAAAACACTTTATTGTAACCATATGATTCCATCTTTAATTTGCAACTGATCGTACAAAGGACCATTTTCGGGCACAATATAGCTAGCAATTATTAAGATATCTTTATCACATTGGAGGTCAGATTTGTGTAGTTTCACAACAACCGTATTTGCACAATTTATATTAATGACTGACACATAACTTGCCAATGATTTTCTCACAAGCAGCAAAACGCCACCAGAATTTCTCCCTTGATGGGACAATTTTTTTTTTTTTTTTGCTGGAGCAGCCAATTTAATATGATCTGTAAAAATTCCATTGTAATCAAATGCGTTATCCACAAAAGTCTCAGTTAAGCATGCAAAATCAAACATAGATACATAGTTCAGAAAAGGTAAGTCACCAAGTTTAGAATAAAAATTTTCAACATTATAAACAAAAAAATTCAAATGAGCAAAATGACCCTGCCTGTCCTATCGAGTCTGTGTGGATCTTCTGTGAGGGGGGGGGGGGGGGGGGGGGGGGAGTTATTACTGGGACTCTTGTTGACAGGAGGGGAGGGCTGACCAGTTCTGGGGTGGTTCACACAGACACTGACCTGTCCTTGTCCACTGAGAGAGAACCACCACGTCCACGCACACCGCTACTACTCCTAGTAACACTGGACTTTAAACCACCACGTTTTTGTTCACTGCCAGTACTCCTCTCACCACTAGGGTATCCATGCACACTGACACCATTCATGTTATCACAAGAGATAGCAGGAACATGTTCAGGTCCCCTGTCCTCATGCTGGTATCCACGTGGAACACGATCAGTAAAACCCTCCCCACCCTCACCCCTCTTTTCCCTACGGAAACGTTGGCTGGTTAATCTCTGCCCACTGTCCCTGCCCTGATCACTGGAGTGAACACAGCTCTGTTTGCCAACACCACCCCCACCACTGCCACTGCATTCTCCACGTGTTGCACGTGGGCTGGTCAGCTCACTTCCTCTGCGGGATGAAGTAGGGATTTCCCGTTGCTTCCGCGTCTTTCATCCGCTTCATGACCTTGACCCAGGCGCTAAGTGGACTTAATTCCAGCTGACAGTTGTGATGTAGGCGTTGTTCCTTGGGCGGCAGTATGTTGTCTTTCTGCTGCTGCTGCTGCTGCTGCTACTGCCGCGTAGGTCCTTGGCTCCGTTCCCCATTCCTCAGTAACAAGTCTGCCTCATTTGAAGAAGGCAAACTTGCCTTGCTTCCTCGCCTCTGCCACTAAACTGGCTTGCTTCCTCGTTAGGTCGTTTGCTATCTTGATTCCAGCTTCACCTAACCTTGCCCTGTAATCTTTGTAATGACAGCCATCTTATCTTTCAAACGATAGAATTTGATGATCATAGGCTTAGGTTGGTCTTTTCTTTCCTGTTCTACTCTGTGTGCCCGAGCAATGTCATCAGTGGTCCACGTCTTTGGACCGACTAGAACATTGAGAGAGAGAGAGAGAGAGAGAGAGAGAGAGAGAGAGAGAGAGAGAGAGAGTTGCAGCTATCTTTATCGAGCGTACCTCAGAGATCACTTCGAACCGCCTTTTTTTTTAATATAAGTTTTGCTGTTGTTTGTTTTTGGTTTGTTGTAATGAATTTAATTTGGCTGGCATCCCTATTGATCAATACCGGCCCCAGTTTTCAACTAGATATTGTACATAAAAATGTACACACAATCTGAAAGATCACTACATTCACATTTAGTTCTCTCTCTCTCTCTCTCTCTCTCTCTCTCTCTCTCTCTCTCTCTCTCTCTCTCTCTCTCTCTCAGTGTTCTAGTCGGTACTTTTCTGTCAATTTCTTGTAAAAGTATAGTTTTGAGGTGTCTTTGTTGCTGTTCACAGAAGTCTATGTATTTATTTTCTAATTTTGTTTTGATTGCATGTTTTATTCTTCCCATACGTGAAGCAGACATTTCTTTTTTTCAAGATAAGATTATTCCAAACATGTTTAAAACGGTTCAGATACATCTTGGCAATGGAGTGTCGTCTATATTCTACAGTTTGAACCGTGCTGCTATATGACCTCAGGTAGAACACTCTGTCTGCTTTTGTTATGCGTGACCAGAAGCTTAGTTTATGACATACTGTGTGTAGGATGATTGGGCAACCACCATGCTATGCTAGTGTTGGGAGATTCATTGCCTTTTTGTGTAGGCCAACGAAACAACGTGGAGATGGTTCATGTTGTGACATAAATTACCTTCCTGCCCAAGTTATACAGCACAGATAATTGATCAACTTAGGTTGACCACATGGAACACAAAGTTCTCTCCTGATCTTAGGTGTGTATGTGAGGGGGAAAATTCCGTCTATCGTAGACTACTAGACTGCTCAATTTTAACAGGCGATGCAAATTAAAAGGTATTAATATTGCACGTTTTGAAAGCATTGACCATATTTTGTATGACACATATATTACAGACATCGCACACGTTATTGCCCAGTCAGAGTAGGGAAGACTGTTATGATGTTTTTTGTTTTTTTAAAAGTATATTTAGAAGGATTCTTAGAGGCGTGTCTAGATTCTAACACGTGAA
>CM065735.1:46756828-46761828 GCA_033310375.1 Conus canariensis
GCGCTACCCTTCATAATTGCGTAACATTGTTATTTTCAAGGACTGGCAGCGATGCAACTCTTTTTCTATCTTTGCGTGGACTCCCTTTGCTAACTCAGATTTTAAGGGCAAAATTATGTGCGTCTCGTGATCTTTGCTGATTCCAATACAGTAATAGTGATTTCACACACACACACACACACACACACACACACACACACACACACACACACACACACACACACACCTCCTACAAAGCTTGTTCGTGGGCAGCCGTCGTCGAATAAATAAGCTCTGAATGGCTGCACAGATCAAAACAAACAAGAGGGACAAGGAGTTGAGTGCAATCGACAATGAAAGGAAGACAAAGAAATGATCAGCCTAAATAACAATGATTCACCACATTTAAAGTCATGACAAGAAAATACCTCATTGAGTACAAGATTTCCTTAAACGCTGGACCGAGTATTGCTTAGAACTGAGCGATTATAAAACCGTCAGGAATCCGCTGTGCTAAATTGTCCTTAGCCAGATAACGAGGGTACCTGAATCCTTTTTTTTTAAATGAGAAGAAGCAGTGAAGCCTCTCCTAAGATGGAAGTCAGCAGTGATAGTCAATATATTTACTAGGATAATACAAGCTGGTTTTTTTTTTTTTTTTTTTTTTTTTTTTTTGGGGGGGGGGGGGGGGGGTATCAAGGTCGTGAAAGTTATCCCTATTAACAACCTGCAGAAATGAGTGTGGCTGGCACCACATATCCTCTCTGGTCATTAAAGACTATGGAAGGTAACTTTCAGATGTGTCAGAATTACATCATGTGCAATTCCAGTAACGTTATGCTCAAGATTCTACTCAACCTTCTTAAACACCTAAGCATACAAAAAAAAAATTCACTGAAGAACTGGCAGGTTTCCAAGCTGGAAGAAGTACCAATATATACATTGTCAATCTCCAGATGTTTTGTGAAAAAACATCTACAACACCAACAAAAATCCACGTGCTATTTTCATCGTATGAAAGAATGGATACGTCAGTATCTCACATGCAGACCTTATGGACAGCCATGAGGAAGTACAGCACCGTTAGGACCTTCTCAGCGTAATAAAGTAACTTCAAGAAAGGGTTGCCAGTGCCGTCTTGTATAATGACAGCTTAGTTGATTAGTTCTGCACAACTTTTGTTAGCCAAACAAGGGCTGTCTATTTTCTAAACCGTCTTCTTCATCTATTTCTGGTATGATTCATGACATTTGTAATAGTAAGCCATCTTGAAACAGTAAGCATTGGACACAGAACCGTCATCAACCGGTGCTTTGCCAGTTGCATCAGTGATTTGGACGTACATCTAGTGAAACACCGGAATGAATACAATCGCGACATACGGCATGCGTTTCAATGCACGAAAGACCAACGGATAGCGAACAACATCAAAAGCATTAAAAGAGATAAGGAATCAAATGGTTACAATCTTCAGACAGTAACGGCCTCAAGTACCCAGGAGCAGTTTTGGTATAGGGAGAGTTCAAACCAGAAGTCCTCTCTAGAATGGCCAATCATCATCAGCACTCTCGAATTTCAAAACCATTTAGAATAACAACGTATACACCCCATTCAGTTCCGAAGTGAATATAATGCTCACTAGTGCGACATCATCCCCCCCCCCCCCATCCCTACTTTTTCATCATAAGCGCTGATAACTGACTTCCGAAGAAGAATTTAGGACTTCGAAATGAGATGCTACCTCAAAATCTTAGCATTTCCTTCAAACAGCATGTGACCAAAAACCCAGATAAAATCAAGGAGCTGTTGGCCTCTTCATAGACAGTTTCAAGTAAACGTTATTCCACCCCTACAACAATCATAGATATAAATGCTGTTTGTTATTGACACCATAGACTATGTCGATTTTCATTTATGGATAAAGAGATATCCACTATTTATCAAGACACCTGGTTCCAATGTAATGTTCTAACATCTAGTCACATAACCTCTCTGAAGTTAAGGCAATTTATTATGCTGCTGTTTTCAAATTGATACAAATCATAGGTTTGTCAATGTGTGCGAGTTCATCCAGCTCTGCTGGGCTCCAAAAATAAGAATTATGTGTATCATGCACTGTTGATTCTTGGTTATTTCTCTTCAGTATGCTGGTCAGTGAGAATTAGCTGCTTCCTTGTGAGCAGATGGGGCAGACAGATCGAGTTACCTAGCAATTCTGTCTGTCTTGTTTTCTTTCACACGTGACACTACATTTCATCAAGATGAAGAACTCACACTTGTGATTAAAGTCTACTCAATGTGCAATTTCTCCATTCAGATTCATACATATTAACCTTTATTCAATATTCAACAAAAAAGGTGTTAGAATCTGACAAAAATAATGTCTCGTTAATTCAGTTGAAGATTTATGGACAGTATCTAGGAAATGTACACAAGAAGTTAGTTTACGGTTATTGTTATATTCCTAGACTAATGAACAAGTTTTTCCAGCACTTACTTATTGCAAAAGGCTTATCACGATAGAAACAGACATCTCTTAGCTTCTCTGAGCACACAAGGCAAGTCGACTGACCCTTATTTTAATGTATCTGGATGTGTTTATGCATTTGCAAATGCAATGGATCTAGTAACATTTAAGCTTTTGAATCGTCATTAGTCTCCCCACCACACCCAATCATCTTCTTCAAGAAAATAAGTAATATCTATCTATCTATCTATCTATCTATCTATCTATCTATCTATCTATCTATCTATCTGTCTGTCTGTCTGTCTGTCTGTCTGTCTGTCTGTCTGTCTGTCTATCTATCTATCTATCTATCTACCTACCTACCTTACTTACCTACCTATCTATCTATCTACTTATATATATATATATATATATATATATATATTTTCTGTCTATCTATCTCTATCTATCTATCTATCTATCTATCTATCTATCTATCTATCTATCTATCTGATTGACTGTCTGTCTGTCTCTCTGTCTGTCGGTCTATTGATCTATCGATCGGTGTGTGTGTCTGTCTTGCTGTCCATCTATCTAATGATCATCGTGGTAGAAGAGTAGTAAGCAGCAGCAGCAGCAGCAGCAGCAGCAGTAGTAGTACTAGTAGTAGTAGCAGCAGTAATAATAGTAGTAATAGTTGTAGAAGCAGTAGTCGTCGTCGTCGCGTCGTCGTACTCGTCGACGTCGTCGTCGTCGTCGTCGTCGTCGTCGTTCGTCGTCGTCGTCGTAGTAGTAGTAGTAGTAGTAGTAGTAGTAGTAGTAGTAGTA
Source organism: Conus canariensis (assembly GCA_033310375.1). Lineage (NCBI taxonomy): Eukaryota > Metazoa > Mollusca > Gastropoda > Neogastropoda > Conidae > Conus > Conus canariensis. The sequence goes on from CM065735.1 coordinate 46,760,082, forward strand.
GTAGTCGTTGTTTTAGTTGTCGCAGTCGTCGTCGTCCTCGTCCTCGAAGTAGTATAGTAGTAGTAGTAGTAGTAGTAGTAGTAGTAGTAGCAGTAGCAGTAGCGAGATAATTAAGTGTTTCAACACAGCAGACACTCATCTTGAAACCTTTCATGCAACCATCTTTCATGGCGTACCAGGTATCCCCAATTATGGAAAACGTGAAATTCAGATTCAGACTCAGATTCAGTTTCTTCTTCTTCTTCTTCTTCTTCTTCTTCTTCTTTCTTCTTCTTCTTCTTCTTCTTCTTCTTCTTAGGTCATAGCCCCAGAGAATGGAGTTGCAATGATAGAAATAACATGCTAATATTAATGTGACCGAGGACAGACAAACAAAACAAACAAACAAGCAAAAGAACACACACGCACACACACACACACACACACACACACACACACACACACGCACGCACGCACGCACGCACGCACGCACGCACGCACGCACGCACGCACGCGCGCACGCACGCACGCACGCAAGCACGCACGCACGCACACACACACATACACACACACACACACACACACACACAGATCTTGTTATTACGTCTTTCAAGCTTGCCACATTGTAAATAATTATGCTGCATACCTAAATAATTATGCGGCATGCCGTTTCACACATGACTTGTCATGTGCAAATACTTTTACACGGAAACAAACCTAAGGATACACCGATGAAAAGAAAAAAATCTATGCTGTAACAAATTTCCACATCTTAATTGCTTTGCATAATTATAATAAGAACTGCTTTAAAAGTTTTTCATTCCTAGATGTCATTAGCATAATCAGCATAAAGAAACATTGTTGTCTATTGTATTTCTCTGGAATAAACTCTTGCCTAGCATAACCTTGGAACTGGGAGTAGAGGACGAAATGAACTTCATTACCAAATGCCTCGAGACAAAACGTGCGAATGAGACTTTCTCATTGAGTTTTCCATAACACTAAAATGACTATATGATGCTGTGATACCAAAACGGAGCATTTATCTCAAATGTTTATTGAAATCGATAGAAAAGTAAACGGGCACACTATGGACTGTGTTCAACACACAATAGATATCAAATCTCTCACTTTTCCGAACATGGCAATACCCGCTTTGTCATCCGCAATCTCTTAATCTCTGACAAAATTCACAAATAAAACTATTCATGTCACTGGCACCTGACTTATCCATACAAACCCAAACCAGCATTCATACAGTTTAACCTTACCCACGAAGCTCGATTTATCTTGCCTCTAGAATCAAAGTCAACTAACTGTATTGTATAAGCTATGGGACATACACTTGTTAGCTTTAACCAATAACGAATAGAACTGACAACAGACGTTAACTATATAGGATACCCGTTTGTCTCCACATATACTAAACCATTAGGTGTATACATAGGTACCCCCACAGACTTCTTTAATGTATGCAAATGAATGTTTTCCTCCTAGAAGCAGCACTACTGATGCCCCACAGTTCGGCACTATATTGTCATTTCTTTCAAGCAGCCCTTTAACGCGTCCGAACCAGGTCTCAAAAGAAGCATTGTTGAAAGGTTGTTTTCACCACTCTTGAGATTGTGTACTGTGTCTCAGTGTTCTGAGAGTTTATAGATGTTATAACGTTTCCAACAATGCTCAGTTAAAAGCCATTTATTTCGTTTTCAAAACTTGTTTGTTTTCACGCCTACACTTACAATACAAAACTCGATCAGTTTAAAGT
>CM065735.1:46766828-46796828 GCA_033310375.1 Conus canariensis
CACACTCTCTCTCTCTCTCTCTCTCTCTCTCTCACACACACACACACACACAACACACACACACACACACACACACACACACAGAGCTGTTGGACACTACTATTTGGTACCCTAATAGTCTGCAGCTGATATGTACTATTTCTTCCGTCTTTTAAAATGGACAAGAAGTCGTGGATCTGATGGAATTGATAGCATGATATTTGGGAGTGGTAGCACGGGTGGTGGTAACAGTGGAAATAGTAATTATACTGTAGTCATGTTGTCAATAGATTTGGTTTGTCGAGCATTCGATTTGATTTCTTTATTTAGATCACATAATATTGACCCCCCCCCCCCAAAAAAAAAAAAAAAAAAAAAAAAAAAGTAGCTGAATGATGAAGTTATATTTACTTTTTTTCCCCAAAAGTCATGAAACAAATGAAACAAACTCACGCAACAAAAGAAGAAAACAACAACAACAACAACAACAACAGCAACAACAACAACAACAACAAGGGGGGGGGGGGGGATGAAATGTAAGTGATAAGCACAAGTTATATGTGAAAACAAAACCAACCAGAAAGTAAAACTTGAGTGTTTATTCTCAAAAGAAACTCAAACTCATCATCATCATCATCATCATCATCACCATATAATCATCATCATGATCGTTGTCGCTGCTTTTCTTTCCTTAATCATTTGGCATTGCACATATGGAATGAGGGCGTTTTCTGTGATTTCTATGCTGATAACACTCATATTGAGCAAAGATTTTTTTTTTATTTTTTATTTTTTTATTTTTTTTATTTTTTTTTTTTTTCCAAAGAGAGGCAGCAAACATTCATTTTAGGTGCATGTATTGACAATGAATCAAAACGATAATTTAAAGATGATTTAGGCTCACAACCCCATACACACACACACACACACACACACACACACACACACACACACACACACACACACACACACACAAAAACCACCGTGGGCGGTGTTGACAACTTATTGTTCATCACTATATATATATATATATATATATATATATATATATATATATATATATATATATATATATATATAGAATGGTACTGAGGATCAGCGCAATCTTAAAAACAGTGCTCAACCACAGTGGGAGCGACATTTGTTATATTAAAAGCAAGTTAAAATCAAGCTTCTAAAAACATCTACAAATTTGTTTCACGCTGTGCGGTCGTCAGGATGTGATGAGCTTGTGTTGCCAGTGCCACGTATATATATAGCTAGCTGGTTTGCTGTTGTTTTTTTCCCGTGCTACATGTGTTTCTCAGGTGTTGGTTTTTTTCGCTGATAGGAACTTCCATCTGTGTCTGCAATTGTTAACCATTTCTGTTCTAACATTTAGAGTTGCCGACTGTGGTTTACATAGTATAATGTATTTCTCTGTTAGGCATAGATTGCATTTTTTTGAAATGTTGTTGTATGGTGCTGCTCTTTTTAAAATTTTCCAAGATATGTTGTAGTCTATGTTTTTTTCTTTAAGTTTCCAAATGTATTTACTCAATTCTGTTTGGTTTTTGTATCTTTCTTTGTTGAATGATTGTTTATGGTTTGCATATCTAGTTTTGAATTGGTTTTCCGTGATACCTACATATGTTTCTTTTGCGTTCTCTGATGTTACAGTGGCTTGGTACACAATGTTGTTATAAAGGCATTTGTTGCTTAGGGGGCACTGTTCTTTTTTGGTACAGTTACAAGATTTCCTTTCGTTACCCTCCTTTTTTTCTGTGCTGCTTTTCATTTTGTTTGCTGAATCGATGGCATTTTTAAGGTTCGGCATACATGAATACGATAATTTGATGTTGTTTTTGTTGAATATCTTAATTTATGGTCTTTTGGGAAAGATGATGTCAAGATTTTAAAGAATTCTTTCCCTACATTTGTTTTAACTCTTGCATCATATGGGGGATTGTACCATATGATATTCCTTTTCCTGTTCTTTCTGCATCTTTTTGTATCATTGTCTGGATCGTATCTTAGTTTGTAATTGTAGCCACTTGTATGCAACGCCTCTTGGTATTCAGCTGTAGCGTTGTTGAATACTGTTTCGTTACATGACAAATTGGATAGTCTTTTATTTATGCTTTTGGGTATTGTTTTCAGTATGGAGGGTGGGTGATTGCTTTTGATGTTTACATAAACAGGCGTGTCATTTGGTTTCTTGTATGGTTTATATGTGTGTTGGTTGAGGTCTAACGTTATGTCTAAATAGTTCACTATCTTTTTGTTTGCTTCTATTGTGATTTTTAAGTTTTGGTTGTGGAAAATTTTACACAATTCTTTTTCTTATTTTCAATATTTCTAGGGTTGTCATTCAGAGCGGCAAGGCCATCATCCCTGTACAGTCCAGTTTGTTTTCCAAGTTTTTTTTGAATATTGGATAACATGAATAGTCCGACAAGTTCGCAAGTTTCGGCACCATCGTATGATCCCATTGTGACATCGAAAGTTGAATTCCTGCTTGTGTTCTTAATCCAGGTTTCATTTTTATTGTGCAGTAAAGTTTTCTTTGTGTGGAAAATGATTTCCATTTCTGACCCTGATATTTCTGTGTACTTGTTGGCAAATTTTATAGCTTTAGTTAGTAGCTTTTCATCTATAGATGGGTAGAAATCTACTATGTCAAATGTTATAAAAACTGTATTTTCTTGTTTATTGAGGTTTTTGAACCATTGTATTACTTCATATGTGTTTTTCCAGAGATTGAGTTCAGTGTTTTCTTTTATGTTTTTTATGGTTTTCTCCAAGATTTTTTTACTAATTTTACCTAGTTCAGATTTGGAAGGGTTTATCAGTCTACATGTTGGGTTGTTCAAGAAATTGGGTTTGTGGTCTTTAAGTGTAATAAAGGCTTCTCTAGCTGCTGTGGTCTCTACTCTGTCACTTAGGTCCATTTGGTGCACAAGTTCCTTTTCTTTCTTTCTGATGTGATCATATGTAGCCTTGTCAGCCTTTCTGTAATTTTTCTGGATATTTTTATCAAGGAGTTTTGAGTACTCTTCAGGTTCTATTTTGTAAAAGTTATTGGTTTTATCCGCCTTCACAAATATTTTGGTGTCATTTTGAATTTGTTTAATTTCCTTTTCTAACGCTGATTGAAATTTGTTATTAGATTTTTTGAAATCTATGTTGGCTAACATTCTTCTCATTTTTTCTTCAAATGTTTTCATTTCTTCAATGGCTGGTGGTACTCGCCATGACTAGATATGCAAACCATAAACAATCATTCAACAAAGAAAGATACAAAAACCAAACAGAATTGAGTAAATACATTTGGAAACTTAAAGAAAAAAACATAGACTACAACATATCTTGGAAAATTTTAAAAAGAGCAGCATCATACAACAACATTTCAAAAAAATGCAATCTATGCCTAACAGAGAAATACATTATACTATGTAAACCACAGTTGGCAACTCTAAATGTTAGAACAGAAATGGTTAACAATTGCAGACACAGATGGAAGTTCCTATCAGCGAAAAAAACCAACACCTGAGAAACACATGTAGCACGGGAAAAAAACAACAGCAAACCAGCTAGCTATATATATACGTGGCACTGGCAACACAAGCTCATCACATCCTGACGACCGCACAGCGTGAAACAAATTTGTAGATGTTTTTAGAAGCTTGATTTTAACTTGCTTTTAATATAACAAATGTCGCTCCCACTGTGGTTGAGCACTGTTTTTAAGATTGCGCTGATCCTCAGTACCATTCTCTTAACTGCTCCATACGTTGAGCACTTTGAATCAGCAAATTTTAAAATGGAAAAAATCAACTTTAAACAATCCATCAAAAACATTCCGTTAGCTAAACCCCAGTGCTACATGAAGAAAATGATAGGACAAACGGAAAAATTCATCAAAAATATGAGATGGAAAGCATTTTTCTTTTTAAACCCCAACGCTAAAAAAGAGGATAAAAATACATACGACTTCAAGTCATGGCGAGTACCACCAGCCATTGAAGAAATGAAAACATTTGAAGAAAAAATGAGAAGAATGTTAGCCAACATAGATTTCAAAAAATCTAATAACAAATTTCAATCAGCGTTAGAAAAGGAAATTAAACAAATTCAAAATGACACCAAAATATTTGTGAAGGCGGATAAAACCAATAACTTTTACAAAATAGAACCTGAAGAGTACTCAAAACTCCTTGATAAAAATATCCAGAAAAATTACAGAAAGGCTGACAAGGCTACATATGATCACATCAGAAAGAAAGAAAAGGAACTTGTGCACCAAATGGACCTAAGTGACAGAGTAGAGACCACAGCAGCTAGAGAAGCCTTTATTACACTTAAAGACCACAAACCCAATTTCTTGAACAACCCAACATGTAGACTGATAAACCCTTCCAAATCTGAACTAGGTAAAATTAGTAAAAAAATCTTAGAGAAAACCATAAAAAACATAAAAGAAAACACTGAACTCAATCTCTGGAAAAACACATATGAAGTAATACAATGGTTCAAAAACCTCAATAAACAAGAAAATACAGTTTTTATAACATTTGACATAGTAGATTTCTACCCATCTATAGATGAAAAGCTACTAACTAAAGCTATAAAATTTGCCAACAAGTACACAGAAATATCAGGGTCAGAAATGGAAATCATTTTCCACACAAAGAAAACTTTACTGCACAATAAAAATGAAACCTGGATTAAGAACACAAGCAGGAATTCAACTTTCGATGTCACAATGGGATCATACGATGGTGCCGAAACTTGCGAACTTGTCGGACTATTCATGTTATCCAATATTAAAAAAAACTTGGAAAACAAACTGGACTGTACAGGGATGATGGCCTTGCCGCTCTGAATGACAACCCTAGAAATATTGAAAATAAGAAAAAAGAATTGTGTAAAATTTTCCACAACCAAAACTTAAAAATCACAATAGAAGCAAACAAAAAGATAGTGAACTATTTAGACATAACGTTAGACCTCAACCAACACACATATAAACCATACAAGAAACCAAATGACACGCCTGTTTATGTAAACATCAAAAGCAATCACCCACCCTCCATACTGAAAACAATACCCAAAAGCATAAATAAAAGACTATCCAATTTGTCATGTAACGAAACAGTATTCAACAACGCTACAGCTGAATACCAAGAGGCGTTGCATACAAGTGGCTACAATTACAAACTAAGATACGATCCAGACAATGATACAAAAAGATGCAGAAAGAACAGGAAAAGGAATATCATATGGTACAATCCCCCATATGATGCAAGAGTTAAAACAAATGTAGGGAAAGAATTCTTTAAAATCTTGACATCATCTTTCCCAAAAGACCATAAATTATTTAAGATATTCAACAAAAACAACATCAAATTATCATATTCATGTATGCCGAACCTTAAAAATGTCCATCGATTCAGCAAACAAAATGAAAAGCAGCACAGAAAAAAAGGAGGGTAACGAAAGGAAATCTTGTAACTGTACCAAAAAAGAACAGTGCCCCCTAAGCAACAAATGCCTTTATAACAACATTGTGTACCAAGCCACTGTAACATCAGAGAACGCAAAAGAAACATATGTAGGTATCACGGAAAACCAATTCAAAACTAGATATGCAAACCATAAACAATCATTCAACAAAGAAAGATACAAAAACCAAACAGAATTGAGTAAATACATTTGGAAACTTAAAGAAAAAAACATAGACTACAACATATCTTGGAAAATTTTAAAAAGAGCAGCATCATACAACAACATTTCAAAAAAATGCAATCTATGCCTAACAGAGAAATACATTATACTATGTAAACCACAGTTGGCAACTCTAAATGTTAGAACAGAAATGGTTAACAATTGCAGACACAGATGGAAGTTCCTATCAGCGAAAAAAACCAACACCTGAGAAACACATGTAGCACGGGAAAAAAACAACAGCAAACCAGCTAGCTATATATATACGTGGCACTGGCAACACAAGCTCATCACATCCTGACGACCGCACAGCGTGAAACAAATTTGTAGATGTTTTTAGAAGCTTGATTTTAACTTGCTTTTAATATAACAAATATATATATATATATATATATATATAATATATATATATATATATTATATATATATATACACGTCTCTTCCCTCACTACCTTACCTGCTGGCACTCAGGGAGGATGTCATATGCCGACGAAGGCAAATAAAGCCGAAAATTTCATTTAGAACCACGACAGCTTTGTTCTTGTGCCTTTTTTCTTTTGGATATATATATATATATATATATATATATATATATATATATATATGAACAATATAAAAAAGTTCTTTAAAAATCTGAAGGTGCTCAACCCCTTGGGGAGCAACATCTGTTAAAAAATATTTTTAAAATGAAGTGGTAAAATCTACAAGCTTGTTTCTAGCGTTGCTATCTTCAGGATGTCTTTTGGGGCACGCCAACGATCTTTTATGGCGTGCGGGACTTGATTTCAACTCTGTGTGTGCAGGCGGATCTCATTTGCTGCACGTGCGGCCTGTGGTTCTTATTGGGGCCTGTTCAGGTGGAATGTGCTAGCAAAGATTTCCACTTGTGCCTGCAATTGTTTACAATTTCTACTTTTGTGTTCAGAGTTGCTAAGTGTGGTTTGCATAATATTAACCATTTTTCTGTGGAGCATAGATTGCATCTTTTTGAAATATTGTTGTATGGTGTTGCTCTTTTTATGATTTTCCATGATATGTTGTAGTCTATTTTTTTATCTTTGAGTCTCCAGATGTATTTGCTCAGCTCTGTTTGATTTTTGTATTTTTCATTTTTGAATGACTGTTTGTGGTTTGCGTATCTGGTTTTGAAAGTGTTTTCAGTAATCCCTACATATGTTTCTTCTTCATTTTCTGATGTTACCGTAGCTTGGTATACAATGTTGCTGTGAAGACATTTATTGCTCAGGGGGCACTGTTCTTTTTTAGTGCAGTTGCAAGATGTCCTTTCGGCACCCTTCTCTTTTATGTTGCTTTTCATTTTGTTAGATGAATCAATCATGTTTTTGAGGTTGGGCATACATGAGTATGACAGTTTAATGGTGTTTTTGTTGAATATTTTGGACAGTTTGTGTTCTTTTGGGAATGATGTTGCCAAGATTTTAAAGAATTCTTTTCCTACATTTGTTTTTACTTGTCCATCGTATGGTGGGTTGTACCATATGATCTTTCTTTTCCTATTTTTCTTAATTCTGTTCGTGTTGTTGTCTGGACTGTATTGTAGTTTGTAATTGTAACCACTTTTTTGTAATGCTTCTTGATATTCTGTTGCTGCATCATTGAATGCGTTTTCGTTGCATGACAGGTTGGATATCTCTTGTTTATACCATTGGGTATTGTTTTTAGTATAGATGGTGGGTGGTTGCTTTTGATGTTTACGTAGACTGGTATGTCATTGGGTTTTTTGTATGGTTTGTACACATGGTCATTGAGGTCTAATGTTATGTCTAGGTAATTCACTACTTTTTTGTTTGCTTCTATTGTGATTTTTAAGTTGTGGTTTTTAAAGATTTTACATAATTCTTTTTTCTTGTTTTCAATGGTTCTTGGATTGTTGTTTAATGCAGCGAGGCCGTCATCTCTGTATAAACCGGCCTGTTTTCCAAGTTGTTTTTGGATGTTGGATAGCATGAATAGTCCGACTAGTTCACATGTTTCGGCACCATCATACGATCCCATGGTTACATCAAATGTGGAGTTTTTGCTCGTTTTTTTAATCCAAGTTTCATTTCTGCTATGGAGTAAGGTTTTTTTGGTGTGGAAAATAATCTCCATTTCTGACTCTGTTATATTTGTGTATTTGTTGGCAAATTTCAAAGCTTTGTTGAGTAGTTCTTCATCTATGGATGGATAGAAGTCTACTATGTCAAATGTAATGAACATTGTATTTCTCTGTTTGTTGAGTTTCTTAAACCATTGTATGACTTCATAGCTGTTTTTCCAAAGGTTGTATTCGGTGTTTGATTTTATATCTTCTATAGCCTTTTCCAAAATTCTCTTGCTTATTTTGCCCAGTTCGGATTTAGATGGGTTTATTAGTCTACATGTTGGGTTGTTTTGGAAGTTAGGCTTGTGGTCTTTAAGTGTTATGAAGGCCTCCTTTGTTGCTGTTGTCTCTACCCTATCACTTAACTCCATGCGATGTGCAAGCTCTTTTTCTTTTTTGCGGATGTTGCTATGTGTAGTTTTATCAGCTTTCTTGTAGTTTTTCTGGATGTTTTTGTTTAAGAGTTGAGAGTATTCGTTTGGTTCCATTTTGTAAAAATTGCTCGTTTTGTCAGCCTTTACGAATATCTTTTTATCATTTTGGATTTGTTTTATATCATTTGCTAGTGATGTTTGAAAGTTGTTATTTGATTTTTTGAATTTAATATTGGCTATCAGTCCCTTCATTTTGTCTTCAAAAGGTTTCATTTCATCTATTGTCGGAGGTGATCGCCATGATTTGAATCCATATGTATTTTTGTCTTCATTCTTTGCATTTGGGTTTAGGAAGAAGAACGCCTTCCATCTCATGTTGCGCACAAATTTCTCGGTTTGTTCTATCAGTTTTTTAGTGTAAGTTTGTGGGTTTGAAAATGGTATGTTTTTAGTAGATTGCCTAAAGTTGATTTTCTCCATTTCAGATTTTGTCAGACCACAGTGCTCAACTTGAGGAGCGATTATTATGAACAATATAAAAAAGTTCTTTAAAAATCTGAAGGTGCTCAACCCCTTGGGGAGCAACATCTGTTAAAAAATATTTTTAAAATGAAGTGGTAAAATCTACAAGCTTGTTTCTAGCGTTGCTATCTTCAGGATGTCTTTTGGGGCACGCCAACGATCTTTTATGGCGTGCGGGACTTGATTTCAACTCTGTGTGTGCAGGCGGATCTCATTTGCTGCACGTGCGGCCTGTGGTTCTTATTGGGGCCTGTTCAGGTGGAATGTGCTAGCAAAGATTTCCACTTGTGCCTGCAATTGTTTACAATTTCTACTTTTGTGTTCAGAGTTGCTAAGTGTGGTTTGCATAATATTAACCATTTTTCTGTGGAGCATAGATTGCATCTTTTTGAAATATTGTTGTATGGTGTTGCTCTTTTTATGATTTTCCATGATATGTTGTAGTCTATTTTTTTATCTTTGAGTCTCCAGATGTATTTGCTCAGCTCTGTTTGATTTTTGTATTTTTCATTTTTGAATGACTGTTTGTGGTTTGCGTATCTGGTTTTGAAAGTGTTTTCAGTAATCCCTACATATGTTTCTTCTTCATTTTCTGATGTTACCGTAGCTTGGTATACAATGTTGCTGTGAAGACATTTATTGCTCAGGGGGCACTGTTCTTTTTTAGTGCAGTTGCAAGATGTCCTTTCGGCACCCTTCTCTTTTATGTTGCTTTTCATTTTGTTAGATGAATCAATCATGTTTTTGAGGTTGGGCATACATGAGTATGACAGTTTAATGGTGTTTTTGTTGAATATTTTGGACAGTTTGTGTTCTTTTGGGAATGATGTTGCCAAGATTTTAAAGAATTCTTTTCCTACATTTGTTTTTACTTGTCCATCGTATGGTGGGTTGTACCATATGATCTTTCTTTTCCTATTTTTCTTAATTCTGTTCGTGTTGTTGTCTGGACTGTATTGTAGTTTGTAATTGTAACCACTTTTTTGTAATGCTTCTTGATATTCTGTTGCTGCATCATTGAATGCGTTTTCGTTGCATGACAGGTTGGATATCTCTTGTTTATACCATTGGGTATTGTTTTTAGTATAGATGGTGGGTGGTTGCTTTTGATGTTTACGTAGACTGGTATGTCATTGGGTTTTTTGTATGGTTTGTACACATGGTCATTGAGGTCTAATGTTATGTCTAGGTAATTCACTACTTTTTTGTTTGCTTCTATTGTGATTTTTAAGTTGTGGTTTTTAAAGATTTTACATAATTCTTTTTTCTTGTTTTCAATGGTTCTTGGATTGTTGTTTAATGCAAGGGGTTGAGCACCTTCAGATTTTTAAAGAACTTTTTTATATTGTTCATAATAATCGCTCCTCAAGTTGAGCACTGTGGTCTGACAAAATCTGAAATGGAGAAAATCAACTTTAGGCAATCTACTAAAAACATACCATTTTCAAACCCACAAACTTACACTAAAAAACTGATAGAACAAACCGAGAAATTTGTGCGCAACATGAGATGGAAGGCGTTCTTCTTCCTAAACCCAAATGCAAAGAATGAAGACAAAAATACATATGGATTCAAATCATGGCGATCACCTCCGACAATAGATGAAATGAAACCTTTTGAAGACAAAATGAAGGGACTGATAGCCAATATTAAATTCAAAAAATCAAATAACAACTTTCAAACATCACTAGCAAATGATATAAAACAAATCCAAAATGATAAAAAGATATTCGTAAAGGCTGACAAAACGAGCAATTTTTACAAAATGGAACCAAACGAATACTCTCAACTCTTAAACAAAAACATCCAGAAAAACTACAAGAAAGCTGATAAAACTACACATAGCAACATCCGCAAAAAAGAAAAAGAGCTTGCACATCGCATGGAGTTAAGTGATAGGGTAGAGACAACAGCAACAAAGGAGGCCTTCATAACACTTAAAGACCACAAGCCTAACTTCCAAAACAACCCAACATGTAGACTAATAAACCCATCTAAATCCGAACTGGGCAAAATAAGCAAGAGAATTTTGGAAAAGGCTATAGAAGATATAAAATCAAACACCGAATACAACCTTTGGAAAAACAGCTATGAAGTCATACAATGGTTTAAGAAACTCAACAAACAGAGAAATACAATGTTCATTACATTTGACATAGTAGACTTCTATCCATCCATAGATGAAGAACTACTCAACAAAGCTTTGAAATTTGCCAACAAATACACAAATATAACAGAGTCAGAAATGGAGATTATTTTCCACACCAAAAAAACCTTACTCCATAGCAGAAATGAAACTTGGATTAAAAAAAACGAGCAAAAACTCCACATTTGATGTAACCATGGGATCGTATGATGGTGCCGAAGCATGTGAACTAGTCGGACTATTCATGCTATCCAACATCCAAAAACAACTTGGAAAACAGGCCGGTTTATACAGAGATGACGGCCTCGCTGCATTAAACAACAATCCAAGAACCATTGAAAACAAGAAAAAAGAATTATGTAAAATCTTTAAAAACCACAACTTAAAAATCACAATAGAAGCAAACAAAAAAGTAGTGAATTACCTAGACATAACATTAGACCTCAATGACCATGTGTACAAACCATACAAAAAACCCAATGACATACCAGTCTACGTAAACATCAAAAGCAACCACCCACCATCTATACTAAAAACAATACCCAATGGTATAAACAAGAGACTATCCAACCTGTCATGCAACGAAAACGCATTCAATGATGCAGCAACAGAATATCAAGAAGCATTACAAAAAAGTGGTTACAATTACAAACTACAATACAGTCCAGACAACAACACGAACAGAATTAAGAAAAATAGGAAAAGAAAGATCATATGGTACAACCCACCATACGATGGACAAGTAAAAACAAATGTAGGAAAAGAATTCTTTAAAATCTTGGCAACATCATTCCCAAAAGAACACAAACTGTCCAAAATATTCAACAAAAACACCATTAAACTGTCATACTCATGTATGCCCAACCTCAAAAACATGATTGATTCATCTAACAAAATGAAAAGCAACATAAAAGAGAAGGGTGCCGAAAGGACATCTTGCAACTGCACTAAAAAAGAACAGTGCCCCCTGAGCAATAAATGTCTTCACAGCAACATTGTATACCAAGCTACGGTAACATCAGAAAATGAAGAAGAAACATATGTAGGGATTACTGAAAACACTTTCAAAACCAGATACGCAAACCACAAACAGTCATTCAAAAATGAAAAATACAAAAATCAAACAGAACTGAGCAAATACATCTGGAGACTCAAAGATAAAAAAATAGACTACAACATATCATGGAAAATCATAAAAAGAGCAACACCATACAACAATATTTCAAAAAGATGCAATCTATGCTCCACAGAAAAATGGTTAATATTATGCAAACCACACTTAGCAACTCTGAACACAAAAGTAGAAATTGTAAACAATTGCAGGCACAAGTGGAAATCTTTGCTAGCACATTCCACCTGAACAGGCCCCAATAAGAACCACAGGCCGCACGTGCAGCAAATGAGATCCGCCTGCACACACAGAGTTGAAATCAAGTCCCGCACGCCATAAAAGATCGTTGGCGTGCCCCAAAAGACATCCTGAAGATAGCAACGCTAGAAACAAGCTTGTAGATTTTACCACTTCATTTTAAAAATATTTTTTAACAAATATATATATATATATATATATATATATCGAGCACCATTCCAGCAACTTTCAGAGCAGCTTGGTGTTGCATTGAGTGCAAGAAATATAAAATCATAAACAAACCTTGCTCTTATGTCTTAGATTGAAGAAATAAGGGGAGATAAGCTTTTTTGAAAACTCAACAAACATACTTTGGTATTGCACACCAGCTTTTTTCTGGGATAGCATTCCGCTTAAAACCGAACAGGCAGAGAAGTCAAGTTACCACTTTCCGCGGTCACTGAGGAGAAACAGTCATGTTTCGAAACACCGGTATCTATATGTTAGTGAATGTCCTCAATATATGTTAGTGAATTTCCTCCCCTTTGGAGATTGTCTCCCTCTTGGAGACAATAAGCTTGCTGAAGGCTCATTGTGAGAAGCATTTGTTATTCCCCATTCATCCACTCAAGCACATACTGTTAGTTAGAGCAGAATCTACCACTGCAGATATGAATGCTTATCTCCCCTTATTTCTTCAATCTAAGACATAAGAGCGAGCTTTGTTTATATATATATATATATATATTATATATATATATATTTATATCAGAACAGACAGACGCACGCACGTACGCGCGCACACACACACACACACACACACACACACACACACACACACACACACGCGCGCACGCGCACGCACGCACGCACGCACGCGCACACACATACACACACACGCACTGGATCATAATGTTGCATATATAAACACACTATATGACCGGTGAACAGCTCATTTGTACACGAGCAAAGTGTGCAAGTGACATGTAGTAATTTAGAAATAATTCAGGTGGTATTCTGCAACTGGCGTTTGAAGAAATACGTCTTAAGTGCAGACTTGAAAGTCGGGAAGGAGGGGGCATGACGTAGATGGAAAGGTAGAATTCCAGAGTATTGCCACAGAAAATGAGAATGGTCTAGAACAGTGCTACTTTCGGTTATATGAGGGAATTCGAAAAAATCGGTCATCAGAGGAAGAACGGAGGGGACGTGTAAGAAAATAGCGATCGAAGAGATAGGTAGGCCCTTCATCTGTGATAACCTTATAACATAGACAGACCGACTTATACTGAATTTTGTGCTCTATTTTGAGCCAGTGTAACCTCTTCAAGAGATCCGAAGTATGAAGCTGTTTTGGCACCTTGAAGACAAGGCGAGCGGCTGAATTTTGAACAGGCTATAGTGGCTGGAGTAAGGCTGCGCGTACACCAAGGAGAAGAGCGTTACAACGATCTAGTCTTGACAGAATGCAGGAAGACGCGAATGTCTTCGTGGCCTGTTCTGTAAGGAAAGGTCTGATAGAGCTGATGCGACGGAGTTCGAGAAAGGATGCTTGGCAGATTTTGGCTATGTGGTGTTTCAGGGTGAGATCAGAGTCGAGACAGAAGCCAAGGTCATGAACAAAAGGCGTAAATGAGATGTCAGTGGAGGCTAGGACTATTGACGGATGAACACAGGGGTCTTGAGCTTGTGCGTGTTTTGTAAACCGGATAGCCTCTGTTTTATCATCATTTAATTTCAGATTGTTAGTAGACTTCCACTGTTTGATATCATTGATGAAGAATTTTGACAAGATTGTCAGAGTTGTCTAGCGTGTCAAGAATGTTCACGTTGAGTGTCATCGGCGAACATTTCATGATGAACAGAATGGCTGTTGATGATCTTAGTCAGGGGCGTCGTATACATTATGAAAAGGACTGGACCCAGCACAGACCCCTGGGGAACGCCAAAGTTTGATGACATTTTAGAAGACCGTTTCTCGTTAATAAGGACGAACTGCTGTCTGTTTGACAGATACGATCTAAACCAATTTAATGCAATGTCACAAATGCCAAAGTTTGAGCTCAGACGTGAAAGGAGTATTTCGTGATCAATGGTGTCGAAAGCAGCAGACAGGTCGAGAAGAAGACGAACAGATACTTTGTCGTCATCAAGAGATGTGAGAATATCATTCAAGATTCGGATGTGAGCAGTTTATGTGCTATGCCCAGCACGGTAGGCTGACTGGTGGAAATTGAGAAGATTATTCAGAAGAAGATGTTGGGATAATTGATAGAGGAAAGGGAGACTGGAGATTGGTCGGAAGTTTTTCAATTCATTTGGATCGAACGACGATTTTTTTCAAAAGAGGATTCACAATGGCAGTTTTGAAGTCATCAGGGACTGAACCACTCAGGAAAGACTTGTTGAAAATATCTGCCATGACCGGTAGCAGGAAATCGAGATTTCCATAAAGGAGAGAAGTCGGGATAGGATCAAGTTCACATTACTTTTTTTTTTTTTTTTCAGTTTTCTGGAGAATCTCTTTCACAAATTGAGTGGTGACTGGTTCAAACTTGGACAAAGTTAGGCCGGAATAAGTGAATGTTACTCGTGAAGGACTAGAAGAGACAAATGTATTACGGATAGTAACTATTTTGTCTCGGAAGAAATTAAAAAAGACACCAGGTAGTTTTAAGTGATCTACATTGGTGGGAAATACAGCAGTCTTCGTTTTGCCCAGAATTTGCTTCGTGTTGCGGTAGAGTTCCTTACACGTCTTGCTGGCAGAGATCTGAGTCGAGAAGAAACTAGTCTTAGAATTTTGAACCAAGTCTGCAATATCCCGTTTTATAAAGTTGTACATCTGTTTAAGGACAGTGAGACCAGTGGAACGCCAACGCCTTTCTGCCTGGCGACGTTTACGTTTTAACCCGGATAGTTGTGGGGCGACTGTATTGTACCAAGGCGTGGCTCTGTCTTCCCAGACTGTAAGCTGATGGAGGGGAGAGTGTCTGTCGAGCAGGTTGCTCAGGGAATAGTTCAGATCGGATGGAGACATATCAGATGTTATTAGGCAGTCTAATTCAGATTTTCATTTTGCGTTGTCAGTCTAATGGATGGAGCGGATGAGTTCGGTGGTGTGGTGCTTAATAAGTTTTTCAACATTAAGTTCACAGAGGTCAGACGCATGATCAGACGTGAGGTCAAGGCAAACATTAGTTGACAGTGCAATATCATCGTGGCTAAAACATAATACGAGGTCAAGAATATCACCACGTACATGCATGGGTTCAGTCACACATCGTACCAGATCAAACATGTCAATAATGTTTCTAAATCTACATCGTACATTCACTGGGTTAACTGGGTTTACAAATAATCAAAAACAATGCCGGGAAAATCTATAGAGAATTTGTGTTGAAAGAAAGCAAATTAATATCATTGCAACGCTTAACTGGTTTGAACATTTTTCAAGTCTGCTTTGAAAGTCTGCATAATCTTAACATACAAGATAAATGAATATGACAATAGTGTGCCACCTTATGTGCATCTTCTGACTATCTTAAAACAAATATACTATGAACAAGGACGTATGACAGAGTTTTTTGATTTTGTTTGTTTGTTTATTTGTTTGTGTTATCTTTTATAATGTTTCCACCCCTTTGCTTAAACCCTATTAAAGAACCAAATGCTCTCATTACTTTAAACATTAAATCCCAGCTAATTGAATCGAACGCTTTCTCTACGTCAGTGTTTACTGAACCCCTACTAACTTGTGTTCATTTAAGAAAGCAGTTATGCTATAAATGAGCCTAATGTTAACTGCTACACACTTATTGTTTATGAAAACCTGTTTGCTCCTCATTGATGAGACCAGCTAACACATTTTAAACAGTTCAATATACGCACTGGAGGACTATGCCAATTTTGTTTTTGTTCAAGGTATGCGCAATCTATGGGGAACTGTTGCTAGGAAAAAGGCACTGAAAAAGGTCTCGCTTTAACACTGTATCAATATTAATGTCTCTTCCTTCTGCCATTGCTGTTATAACATGGCTGAAGAGTTCTCGCATGGAAACCAGTGGTTCTCTTCACAAGCCTGTTTTGAACAAAACCAGGGACGACCTGGTTTTCAATTTCCTCTGCTATTATCAGATCACTTATTACAAAAGAGCCAGCAACATCACCTATTGTGAGCGCTCTCAGTTCTACCCTCGTGCAAGTGAAAACAGTTAAAGTCTGGAAAAAAAAGTGTGTTTTGTTTTATTTTACCCCCAGCTTCTGGATATCTTGGTCTCTTTTGAGCACCTTCCATCAAAAATCCCTGATTCATGTTCTTCCTCATTACCAGCAGTTAGGTTGTTCTGGTATTACTCGCTAGATGTGCTCATTCTCTGTATCTCACAATGTCATTCCTATCAGTTCCCACAATGCCCCCAGCAACCTTTCCTGTCTTATTAAGTGCGCTTCAGGATTGGTCGTCCCATACTCGATTGAACTGCTGCTTGTTCTCCTTCGTGACACAGTCCCCATGTGCTAAGAAGCTATGATACACCTGCGAAAATGTCACTGGAAATATCTTCATGTTTGCCAAGGAAACGTCCCCCCATCTCGTATGATGGAAGTGGTCGAATGCACCAAACAAAAGCATTTCTGCAAAAGACGAGAGAAGACTTGCCCACCTTCATCAGAAGAGCACAAATAACCTACAAGAAAATAGAGGCACGTTTCCATTCTGTGAACAGTATGCCACCAATTCCTCAAACATAATGTCAACGTCTTCATTCGCTGGATGATTTAATTTCTTGATCATCATCGTTTGAGAAACCACCTCCAACACTTCCTTCTTATTTATTACATTTTTTAGGTTGCCATAGATCATCGTTCCATTCTCCTCTGCAAATTTTCTTGAAACATGTCAACAGAACTGACCAAAACACTTTCAGTGTGAGTTTGTGTTTGAGGACCACACTGTTCCATTATTTTCCTTTCATGATATTTCTTGTTGTCTCCTTTTGTCTTATCCCCCAAACATGATTGTGAAACTTTGCAGCTATGAACGTTGTGCAATGGCAACATTGTTGCTCTGCAGTAAAGCTGCTTGTTTGATGTTAGTATGGTGACCTCATGTAGCTGCAATCAGGATTAGTATTGGACCATCTTTTATCAGTGAAGGGTCTACAGACGACGCCTTCTGATTAAAGCCACTCCAAACTGGTGCAGATTTGTTGTTAGGGTCACGTTGACCGGCCAAGGTCCATGCCAAACCCAGTGTGATGTTATCCTAATTTATCTGATCGTTAGGTCAATGCCAGCTCTCCTGTGCTGCTTGCACAAACACAGGTGTCCGGCATGGAATTGTTCATAGAAGCCTCTTGAAACCCTATAAAGTCAGGGGGTTGCAGACTTACTCTGAATGTCCATTGAACGTTCTCGTCTGGAATTACAAACTGGCTGCCGTGGAGCATGCCTCTCCCATTCAAGGTCTCCACAATGATATCTATGCTGTCACTTAAGTAATGGGCATAACCATGATTTGTTCCACAAAGATAGTGATTAGGATCAGAATATTGCCAGTTTCATGATATCGTTGGATAATGTCGTGGGCAATAGCAATGTCTGCACGTAGCACAGTGTCGTTGGAGACAAAATGTACAGCTGCGGGCAAAAATGGCACTTGCTCCTTGGAGCCTACCATCCCGTGATTAGTGATACCAAGTTCAGGGTGCTTTGGTGTCATCTTGCAACATAGTTCTAACGAAAACTTTAATGATAAGCATCAGAGCTTTGGAATCATTACCCCTTTTGTTTTTATTCACATTGCTTAAAAGCCTCACGTTTTAATATAGTCAAATTTTGTTTCAGTTGGAGTTTGAATTAAAGCAAACCCCAAAGACTGTTACCTTTTTTCAAAACTCAATACACGAAATGTATGTTTTCATCGAGTGTGTGTGTGTGTGTGTGTGTGTGTGTGTGTGTGTGTGTGTGTGTGTGTGTGTGTGTGTGTTGCGTGCATGCGCGTGTGTGGGGGGTGGGGCTAGTGGTGGTGGTGGTGGTGGGTGAGTCAGTGTGAGTGTTTAATGCAGTGGACAAATATTCCCCAGTCCTTTAAACCCCTTGACTCCTGAACTTTACTGATTGTGGACCGATATGTACGGATTTAAACAGAGTATGTTTTCATGTTATATACTGCACAAGCGTTGATGTTACAACAATATGGACAGACCATCTCCCTTGTGAAACAAGACAAGACAGACAGTGGTACACGGTGACCCAATCTGTCCGTCCCATCTCATCGCCAGGATGCTACTGTCTCACTGACCAACATACCCATCAACAGCAGTCTATGAGTTAAAGACTGGGTGAAACACCAACACTGTATGGCATGGGGGTGAACTAGGATGCGTTCAACTGGTCATCACCCTGCTGTCATCATTAGCATTATCAGATCCCTGCAATGCACATATTAGATATTACCTTAAAAACCTATAATGTTAGGTAAATTGATCGTAATTCTAATAAACAAGTGTACAAAACAATGCAATGGCATAGGAGACTATTAAACATTTCAAGACGCCAATCACGACAAGAAACTAACGTTGTTAAGGCCATGTGACAGGATTCGTGCCGCTTTGTGACAATAGCCCTCCAGACAATTGTCAGGGTGGATGGAGGGGTGGGGGGGGGGGGGAGGGATGTTGAAGAGAAATACAAAGGGAAAATAATAACAGGCACAATCAACGAGAACGTGGAGAAACAAACTAGTTAATCAATTAATAGATTAATTAACCAATTGACTTAGTAAGTAATAATTAGAACAGTTTATTTTTTTCCCAGATATTGACCAATCCTCCCCTTCTAACTTCAGAAGGCAAGGAACGTTGCATAGTTTGTGGACAGAGTCTTAATGGTCTGCTCTCAAGATTGACAATGATTCACTGAAAGCTGTCCTGCGTTTCGTGTAACTACAGTTTAAGGTTCAATTTATGACACACTGTGCCATATAAACTCAGTGGATAAATAACCGCGTATGCCACCCTGTTCAATCTTATCACCATGGAGTGAAAATTGTGACGTCTTGTGTGGGTTTGCCTGCACTCTTCCGATGGTCATAAACGTAATTAATGTGTCACTGAAAATAAGCACACGGTCGTTGTCCAATGTGTCACAAGGGTTGTTCCAGTCACAGGCCCGCTAGAAACTAAATTCAGATCTACATATGTATAATTCATCTATTATGATCAAAGGATCACTAGTGGAATCTTTAATTTATTTGTTTCATGCACTTCATGTCAAACGATGATTATCCATATAAATTATAGAAGTCATTTCGGAGTGCCTACTAATGGGCACCCACATATGCACAATCGATCAGAGAAGAGAGAGAGAGAGAGAGAGAGAGAGAGAGAGAGAGAGAGAGGGAGAGAGAGAGAGAGGGGGGGTACTGTACTGTGGTGTGCTACTTTATATTAGATATCATCGATCTGATTTCAGTTCTTTTGCTTTGTGTTCGTTTGCGTTCCTTTGTTAAATGTTCCGCCTTGTTACGTTGTTTTATGTCGTGCTCTCTCTTCGTGTTATTGGAATCCCTGCTGTCATCTATGTGTCTCGTGGAAATAGGAGATAAGCGTATTACACTTCAATGGAGGTGAGAATCATAATCGTCGGGATTGGAACGTACGACATTGTTTTCCCACCAGTTTCCACTGAAGAGCAAGTTGTGGATTCTGACTTAAAGGTGTTGAATACTAAGGTCCACTGTGTTATTCTAAGGAGGAACATTTCTATCAGGCACCGAATGAAACGAAAATCAGCTTCTGGACTTTTGATCGGCGCTCCCTTGCAAGAAGTGTTAGTAAAGGTTGAGTTGTTGATTACATGAAAATTATCACCGGCAACTGAAAGTTTTGATCGCGTTTATTTCTTAAACACTACATACCATTGACATTCTGTAAGCATCCGAGCTAGTTTCGATTCGCTTTATTGTTAGCATCTGGAAAGAAAACACTGTGAAAACAAAATGTCTATATTCTTATCTACACCATAGTTGTGTGTATGCGTGTCAGTGCATGTGTTAGTGAAAGTGCATGTGTGTGTGTGTGTGTGTGTGTGTGTGTGTGTGTGTGTGTGTGTGTGTGTGTTTTGTGTTGTGTGTGTGTGTGTGTGGTGTGTGTGTGTGTGTGTGTGTGTGTGTGTGTGTGTGTGTGTGTGTGTGTGTGTGTGTGTGTGTGTGTGTGTGTGTGATGTCGGCCAGGCGTCGTCAAAGAAAGCTGTGAGCCAGTGATCAGCTCGTTGTGTCATTTTGCAGAAGTCGACACTGAGCTGATGCGGATCACAGAGAGATAAAGGTTCAGCGACGCAACACAGTTTCAATTAATGAACTTCGTTGGTCTCCTTGCAGTAATATGGAAAAAAAAAAGAAATTTGAAGGATAACGCATAGAGTGGAAAAGAAGGAATGTAGATGACCAATTTCTCAGTGACTATGAATATGACTTTAGCAGAACGCATTGGGGTGAGCGGGTGAAGGGGGAAGAGAAATGAAATGAAAAGGGGGACAAGAAGAGCGACATCAAAATAGGAACATCATATCCTTCACGCCGACAGCAAAGGGAATCGTTGAATTAGGTATTTTGAACAAAACTATTTCGTGATGCCCAGCCAGAGCTGACTTTCTGTGAATATGACATGGTTATATGTTTAGAAAGAGGACTATTCTGTGAATATGACATTTTTGATATAGTTTAGAAAGAGATATTATGTGGAAAGAACTTAGTGATGTTATAGTTAGAAAGAGACATTCTGTGACATATGACATTGTTGTAACGAATGAAAGGGACATTCTGTTAGCGTGACATTGTTATAGTGGAGAAAGGGACATACTGTTAGCGTGACATTGTTATAGTGGAAAAGGGACATTCTGTTACGTGAATGTTATAGGAAAAGAATTTAGAGAAACTTAGTGAGTTTAATGAGAAGGACATTCGTGAATGTATCGTAGAAGGGATTCTGTTGCGTGACAGTGTTATAGTGGAGAAAGTGAGGAAATTCTGTTATGTGACAACTCATTACAATGTGACGTCCTTACAATGAGAAAGAGATATCTGCAAATGTCACGCTCACAGAATGTTTCTTTGTCCACTATGAGGATGTCACAGTCACGGAATTTCCTTTCTACACTATAACAAATGTAAAAAGTCGCACTGCCATGAATGCCACACATACAGAATGTTCCTTTCGAATGTTCCTTTCTCCACTGTAGTAATACCACACTGCCATGAATGTCACTCTCTCAGTTCTGTGTAGAGCATCATCAAATCTATCAGAAAAGGCAGTCATTCTTGAAAATTGCCGTCACCAAGACGTTATATTGCCATAGACACAATGGGTGGAAGCAGTGGTCATAGAGCGGTCACTGACAGGATGTGAAGAATGATGCCCTTAGCTGACTGAACAATGCACCCTGCCACCACTGCCCACCCCCTGCCCTGATGGTTTTATACATTAAAACCTGTGAACGCTCGGCGAATACCCTCCGTGCCGGGTTTATGAGAATTTCAAAGGTAGGTGCCCCCCCCCCCCTCCCCCCCCCCCCCCCCACACACCACACACACTACACACTCCTAACATCCTTACCCTCACC
The DNA here is from genome assembly GCA_033310375.1 of Conus canariensis. Taxonomy (NCBI): domain Eukaryota; kingdom Metazoa; phylum Mollusca; class Gastropoda; order Neogastropoda; family Conidae; genus Conus; species Conus canariensis. The sequence goes on from CM065735.1 coordinate 46,788,632, forward strand.
ACCGAGCTCTTTTATGAAAACTGAAAATTTCGAAGAAGAGAGTCCTCCCCCGCTCCTCTGTCCCATCCACACACCTACCCACTTGTACTATCCATTTTGATGAACTTTGTTCTAGTCAAAATGCAGGAAAATTGAGGCGTGTCCCCTAGTGCAAGATATCATCTGACGTTATTGATTCATACAAGGAGAAGAGCTTATACAATGGTTCTGCATGCTTGGTTTCCGAAGAGATCTCAGGTCTAACTCTCCCTTCCACGTCCATGTCTGTTGTAAATTTGACGTCTTCAGTGCGGACAGTTTGATGAACATCGTTGCTGCAGATAGACGATCGTGTTATTCTTCAACATGAAGACGTTTTGTAGTCACATACCGCCAACACTCTCACCCTCCGTGGTCACTGTAAATTTGGTATCTGGCAGGAAACAAATGACAGCAGACATCACTGAACAACGACTATTGCATTAAGGTAGCGTTGCAAACGTGTGTGCCCTGCAATTATGGCACACCAGAGCAGATGTGACTGACACCTATAGTTGTCAGAGCGTGGCGTTGTTGATGGTGTCCTACATATGATAGGCCAGAGCGATGTGACTGACACCTATAGTTGTCAGAGCGTGGCGTCATTGATGGGTCCTACATGTGATAGGCCAGAGCTGGAATGATTGATCATTAACCAGATGACACAGCAACCCTACAGTGTGTTCTCCAGTAGTTGACCTGATGCCGTCCTGACGCTGATAAATTGTTGTGAACCGCTCTGTGCTGGAACTGTAAACTGCTAGACTGACGTTGGTATATATGAAGGAACTGAGATGAACGACATCGGAAAGGCGCCATTGAACATATGGTGAAAAAGAAAGAAAAGCTGTGTGTCCATTGAAATAATGCCAAGTGTAACAATGGGCAGAATGGTATAAGTGCTATATTTTGGAACTATTTATCTCGTTTTTTGTTAACGGTATAATTGTACTGCCTACAACTGTAACTGGCCCTTGAAGATAATGATAAGTTTTTAATTCACTGCAATAATGTTAACATGGAAAAAATGGGCTGTACCAGTCTTGAATAAAAGTTACTCCGAGTTAGGTTTTCTTATGGGAGCAAGACTTACCCTACTTGTTTATTGTTTACTGTTCCCTGCCTCATTTTATTCCGATTTCATTGAAAACAACTTTAGGCAAGATCAGTGTCGTTGTCTTTAGCAAAATTGGACATTTGGCACAAAGTGAGAGATGGATCTGTGAACATCAATATCTTATGTGAAGCTTAGTCTAGCTGTTATGTGACACAACACACACACACACACACACACACACACACACACACACACACACACACACACACACTACATACTATATATATATATATATATAATATATATATATATATATATATATATATCAAACGAAGCTAAAGAAGGAGTGACAGTTAAACATTACCTTTTTGTAAACTGAATGTGACGCATGTTGCTCGTTTTGGGTTTTTTTTTTTTTTTTTTAATTGTTTGGGTTTATGGTGCAGCTGCTCTTAGATACGACGAGAGAGAGAGAGAGAGAGAGAGAGAGAGAGAGAGAGAGAGAGAGAGAGAGAGGAGAGAGAGAGAGAGAGAGAGAGGATAAGTTGAGATAATGGGAAGCGTGTGCGAGGGGAGGGTTTTTTATGTTTTGAACACTTACCACTTATGTAATCCGGCATTTTCATTGGAATGCCTTCAAACCAATCCATGTATCTGGAAAGCATACAGCCGTAAGCATCATTCTACAAGTCACAAACGGTGGCAGATCTCAATCACTTATTTCTATTTATTGCATCCACGGCTAAACAGACACTAGCTGACAGTAAGGTAACTGACTTATTTTGCTTCATGCGATATATTGAAAAACTGAAGGAGTAAGTTTTTAAACTCTGTTCTAAACTTACTACCTGTTAGACAATACAGGTAAAAGTTGATAGCGCTATTGCTATACCACAAAATATAACTGAGGGCACGAAAGACTTTGTATAGTCCATACTGAATGGGGTCATGATCATCGACAGGTGGCGCGTAAACTTTTATTGTTACAGGGACATTTAGGAGAATAAAAGACACACTGACAATTATAAGAGTCATAGCCAAGATGACACCTGTTTTTGTCTGGAATCCTCTGTTGCTTGTTGTTCATGAAGACGCCTGCCTTTCTCCTAGATGCAAACAGTTTCCATACAAGAATGCTATTGCTGACCATCAGCAGCATGGAAGGGAGAAGACAATATTGAAGTGAGTCCACCCAAGGCCAGATCTCATCTACAAACCAATCGTACCTCTCTGATTCAACCCTGCAACACGTGTCAGGACAATAGTATGCGTCACTATCATATCCAAACAGATAGTGACCGTTGATCAGAAAGATGACGACGATCATTACAGAGGCAAGCGCTTGCGAAGTTCTCTTTGTCCACACAGCATTGATTCGATGAGGCCACAGCACAGAGGCAGCTCTTTGCATGGAGAGGGTCACAAGCATTGATGCTGACAACGGTGGCGTCATGTACGTTAGCATTTTTCCACCTTACATGGCCAGGCACCCAGGGTCTTATATCTTGGTACATCAAATTCTCTGTCCAGCCAGCTTTCTAGTGGTCCTACTATCAACGTCAACAGGTCAGAGCACGCCAGAACTTGGAAACATACACCAACGTTTGATGCAGGGAGACGATGCATGATCAGAATTATCATAAGATTTCCAAAGATACCGAACACGAGCACAGCAGGGTTACCGATTCTGTAGATTATGTCATATGCTCGTCTATATGGTCGGTACAGCTCATACCACCAACTATAGTCATCCCTTCCCATGGTTGAATCGTCTATCACATATGTTATGCTGCTCGCATAGGATACAGGGTAATGGAAGATAATTTGTTCAGTCTGTGTGCATGCGTGTGAGCGTGCGTGCTGTGCGTGCATTCACGCGCTCGCGCGCATGTGTATGTGTGTGTGTGTGTGTGTGTGTGTGTGTGTGTGTGTGTGTGTGTGTGTGTGCGTGTGTGTGTTGTGTGCGTGCGTGTGTGTGTGTGTGTGTGTGTGTGTGTGTGTGTGTGTGTGTGTGTGTGTGTGTGTGTGTGTGTTGCTTGGTATCTCCTATGCCGTTCAAGAATGAAAAGCAATTATCAACCTGCAGCGCATAAATCAATCATGATTGATACATGTTATGCACAGCAAGAATCTCTAATTAAATATAATGAGTACGATCAAGGAGTATGTTCTGGCGAAACCAGGGCCAGCTATCTCAATGACCATGATGGAAAGTAAATACTCTCTCTCTCTCTCTCTCTCTCTCTCTCTCTCTCTCTCTCTCTCTCTCTCTCTCTCTCTGTCTCGTCTGTCTCTCTCTCTCTCTTGACGAAGCGATCCTCAAGCCTTTCTAATACTTGGCATCACACTTTAAAACAAGACAATCTCCTTACCTTAGGACTGACCATTGAAATCGCCTACGTCCCAGTAATCGGCTGGTGTGGCGCACGCGCATGCGTGTGTGTGGCCTCTATGTATATCACTCTGTGATAATTGCTCCGACTTCCCCTAAAAAAATGTCCTCATTTTTGCAATAAATGAAGGTGGAAAGGAAACGGATGTCCCATTTCTAACATATAGTTGTGACCCCATAGATCAGCACAGGAATGGCATACGATAGATATATTTAGGGGTAGGGAATGTCACACACCTTAGCTCATGCAGAAAATTATTTCGAAGTTGAATAGGGACTGCATCCACATAGTTGTAGCCAGTGCTACAGTTTGTCGCATGTGCATGAGTCAATTTTCTCTGAGAGGATAAGCAGTTATATGCTACTGCGTTTGGTTTGTCACATAGAAGCAAGAATCATGTCACACATGGAGACAATGTCACAGTGCAGCACTTTCGTCGCAGTTTGGTTGACATTTCGTTGCAGACTAGCTACAGTTTCTATAGCAGTTCACACGCCATTTATCGCAACTTATGTGCAGCGTTGAGAGGAATTCTTGAATTTTGAGAATCTCAAGCTTATAGTCATTCTGAAGGCAGATAGTCGATCGAACACTGTGGTACGGAAGTAAGTCGTGGATAGAAGAACGTGCGGCATGATGATGTCACCACATGTCGTCTTCATGATGAAGTGACAGCCTTTCCATCGGTGAAAGTCAGATGGCGAATACTGCCACACTACGCACGATGGCCTGGAGTCACGTTGTGGGGAGAATGCACACATTGGGGAGGGTGATCACTTTGCAGAAAGTCTGGCGTGATGTTTGCCGGTAATCAACACGTGAGGAATACGGGTGTTTTCCAACTGCCCTGGTTGGTAACTCTGATCACGTACTCACAGCTGAGAAATATGATGTAAACAACGGATATTGTGCCATAGTAGGCATGCTCATTAGCTGATATGATTATGTGCAATGCATTATCTCGTGGGAGCGTTGGGTGGGGGAGAAACAAAATGGAGAGATAGAGAAAACTATAAAATGCAATCGAATACCATCTGTGTTCAGTAATATGTAGTCAACGTACATTCATAATAACATCAGCTACAAAATAATGTCAAAGCTGCAATCATGCAACGCATAGACATACGAATTCCAATATATAGCTCACTCGACATTGCAAAATATCTAGGCAATGCAAACCATAAAAACACCGATAGATATATAACACATTATACTACATTAAAATGCGAGGAAGAACAGGTGATAAGTAAGCCCTGATATGGAAAGAAAAAAAGGACATGGTACTGGGACACAATAGAGAGGCCTGCATCAACGGTGAAGCGATTTGTTTTTCTTTAAATCATTCATGATAAAGGCAAACTAATGTGACACACTTATTTAAGACACACTATAATGTAGTGAAAGAGGACGGCGAATACATGGTAGGCGATTAATATATATGAACAGTGACAAAACCAGGCAAAAAAAATCCATGAATCGATCCTGGAAAAGAGACAAATCGTAGAGAGAGAGAGAGAGAGAGAGAGAGAGAGAGAGAGAGAGAGAGAGAGAGAGAGAGAGAGAGAGAGAGAGAGAGAGAAGCACTCAATTCAGAAGGAATGCAGAGGAAAATTCATGAACACTTCCATGAATTGTAAGACGTGTACCAGATTGCAAGGAATGCGTGAGCCATCGATGTTGTTTCTGAAACTGGATGAAATCACACTGGAGCCTGATAACAGTTTAATTATGTAAAGGTCACAAAAGAGATGCAACTCAATGGTACTGAGGGGAAGGTGTTATAAGCATATTATCAAAGAACATTGCATGCAAGGTTAGAAGTAATTCATAATATGACACTTCAACATGACTAATCGAACACAGATCAGTAAGCATCTTCAAGAACCGCAGAACCGCAGTGCGTGAAAACAGAAGATATAAAGTGAAGTTTTTGAAGTGGCATTTCTAATGGCATTAGCAGGGGACTCTTTGGCTTGCTAACCCGGATATATCTCAACCATATACTGCCAGCAAGTTAAAGCAATGGTAGTGCATGGCCTTGGGATAACTGATATCCACTTTATTACAACAAGAATACAAATTTTCATGACAGAGTAGGTAAGACACTGCAGACCATACGTGGTCATCTGAGGCGACGTCTTTTATTACACTTTAGTATTTTGTTTGTTAATATATTAATCAAAGTGTTTGGTTCTTTTTAAAGTCGCCCTTGGGTTGTTGAATTTTATTTCTCTTTAAAGTCACCATAGACCAAAACACACAAAACACACTAAAAATACATTTGATCAGTCCACCGTTAAAATGGAGTATACAAAGAAAACTGCGAAAAAAAGGGTTAAAAATCAGGGGAGGAATGAGTGGTGGCGATGGGGAAGGTAGTGACTGTAAATCAAATTACGTTGTTATATGAGGAACATGTTTACCAAAATCAAACTCAAAGCGGCCTTTGAAACAATCATAGACTGCGTATGATACAAATTCTCTTTCAACAAATATTTCATTTGCTACTGAGACAACGTGTTCACGCGTGCTCTACATACAGCAGCATCATTGATGAATTGGAACATGGCTAGCAGCCAATCAGATGAAAACAGTAAATTGCTAACAAAAAAACACAGTGAATATGTCAGACAACACCTGCAGTGACGAATGAAGATGGAACAATGATAAACATGAAGATAATGACCATGACCATGGACAATGAGATGAATATGGTGTAGGTAACAGAAACAAACTCATGCATGATCAGATGAATGACAAATGGATGACACATAAACATGCAGATACGTCGTTACGTCAACAAAACTTAGGGATCCTTAACACAACACAAACAGCATGAATGCGCATATACACAAGAATGATCACTTGGGCTGTGTACACAGGATGATATCCGACGTGTTACGTGATGCTGAAAAACAATAATGTACGGATAAAGAGACCGAAAGCAGCTCCAGCAATAGTTTTAATGGGTGTATTGTGCAGAACCTTTTTGGTATGAGTGTGCGCCCTCGTTAAACAGAGAATCTGAAAAAAAAATGTTTGGATAAAGTTGTGAGTTAGTCTGTTGAATATAGGAAGTCGTGTCATACCGAGACTGAGAAATACGTGACCGTAAAGACGAAGGCGCAGTCGCTCCAAAACAAGAAATGTACTGCAGAAGTGACCATGCTATTTAACATGGTACTGCAGATGGAAAAAAATTGTCCATGGATTCCGCAGCAGTTAATAAAACACCCAAAAGACTTGTTATTATCCAAAGATAAACGAAACACTGAAAAAACAAAAATACTTCACAATATTTGATTGATGGTCCTTCTTGACAATGGGGGGGGGGGGGGGGGGGGGGGGGGGGGGGAGGTGGGAAGGTGAATGGCAGGTGACGGCACAAAGGAAATCATCTGAAGTTGACAATGGACCTAATGCATTACTAGCAGGGGAGTTGCCAGCGCGATAACTCTCATATGCAATGCTGAGTAACGAAATTATAGAGGGTAGTCTCGTCACATTCACAATCGACAGGGTGTCGTATATGATACTGTCGCCGTGGAATTGTATCGCAGCGATAGCATTTCACGTGAAATATTGTTGCAGCGACAATATGTTCTGGAAAAAATTGTCGCGCGACAACTTTTCACGTAAAATGTCCTATAGAATAGTGTAGCTGTCCATAAAATACTGTCGCTCAAATTTTGCGATAGTTTTTTTGCGACAGGACACTGTGAAATATTGTAGTCAGTGAATGCTGTCGCTTGCGACATATTTTCACGTGAAATCTTACTGCTAGAGCTAACATTTCCTGTGAAATGTGGTCGCAGCGTTAATATTTCACAGCGACGATTTTTTCTGCAAAGTGAAAAAACGTCGCCGCGGCTCAGCGTCAAAATATCACAGAAAATAATGCAGCCTGCCATGGAATAAAAGATTATCGCAAGTAATTTTTTATCATAAATGTTTTTGACGAAAGTCAAATTTCCATTCGTGTGCGTGCGTGCGTGCGTGCGTGCGTGCGTGCGTGCGTGTGTGTGTGTGTGTGTGTGTGTGTGTGTGTGTGTGTGTGTGTGTGTGTGTGTGTTGTGTGAATGTGTGTGTGTGTGTGTGTGTGTGTGTGTGTGTGTGTGTGTGTGTGCGCGCGCGCGTGCGCGCGCGCGTTTGCGAACGTGTGTGCGTGTGTGTGTGTGTGTGTGTGTGTGTGTGTGTGTGTGTGTGTGTGTGTTGTGTGTGTGTGCTGTGAAATGTGATGTTTTTATCAATATCGTAGGCCTAGGACATTCAGCACAACGAAAGTAGGGGAAGATTGGGTAAGTTAGAACCCCTAAGAAATGCAGCCCTACCTCCTTCACTAATTTTATTTCACTCAAGGTTAATTATTTGTAAAGATTACCATAAGAGCTTCATATAGTACAGCCATCAAATGGCTATCTTTATTTCAAAAAGTTCTACATAAGAAATCATAAAATTCTTAGAGAAAAGGAAGCCCACTTTAGACATCATTTCGGGTTAAATGGACCAGGGAGTGGTAAATATTGGGCCATGGGCCTATATTAACCGACACGCATTATTTATAAACCCAAACCAATATTGTTTGTCTGTTGGCCATATAAGATGTGTGAGCTTGTTCGATAATGCCATTTAAAGGCACCTAAGGTCTCAACACATTCATAAACTAAACTTAAAGAGTAAATGATTATCCTTAATTGTCAGAACAGAAGCACAAACATTATAGAGTCTA
>CM065735.1:46799814-46804814 GCA_033310375.1 Conus canariensis
AGGCTAACCAGATACTGGGGTGGGAGAAGTCTGACTTCCGCTTGTGAACAGGAATGTTGATGTTATTTAAATGATGCATGTGCCGTGTGTGACAGGACAAAAGGAATTACTTTGTTGGCATTTACTTATGTTAATTATAAAGACGTATTTGGAGTATCTAACTGATAAACCAGTATTTAAAATTCAGAATAAAACAACACTTGGTTGTATACTGTAAGCCAGTGAGTGACGTTGGTGATTGCTTTTACGTACAGCTGTATTTATACGAAAGATTTGAAACATTCAATGTCTGACCAGATCTGTCATGCAACTTGTTTTCCTAGCCATTGTTTTTCTAAAAGGTATATAGATTATTGTTGCTCTCTGTCTGTATATTTGAAGTTATGTCTTGGGTTACTTTGAGGTAATAATAGGGTAAGTGGGTCAATGAAAAGTAAAATGTAACAAACATGGATGGACAACTGAAAAGTCTGCTTAGTAGGCCTGTTTTTGAACTTTGGTACTATGCCGCTCCGGGATTTATGTACTTTTAACCAGTTAATGGACAATCATTCATCCATGACCGAAGTACCTATAACACGTAGTAGACTTTGATACAACTGTACGGCCTGATGAGCGCATACACCAAAATGGTTGAAGTAGAGCCAACACGCTTAGCTGAAAGGTGAGGTGAGGAGGATCGACTCACATCTGCACCAACTATCACACAAACGGATGTGTGCTCTAATGGTCGTAGAACTGTCACAGAAAAAAGGTTTTGAGCTCAGATGTGTTTGGGGATGTTGGGGATTTACTTGAATTTTTGTGGGATGTCAATAAATCAACACTGTAACTGACCAATGACTAAGATTTCTACGTACTGTTATCGTTAGGAGAGAGAGAGAGAGAGAGAGAGAGAGAGAGAGAGAGAGAGAGAGAGAGAGAGAGAGAGAGAGAGAGAGAGATCTGTATGCTGCTCATAACTCTGTTGTTCACATTTCGCTGTTGATTTTGCCCATTCCCGTGTTTAATTGTGGGCATTTGGTGTGACTGGGATTTTTGTTCACGTACCCTTTAGAAAAAAGGATCATGGCCTCATTGAATGAATAATCATGCATTCATCCATCCATCTCTCTCTCTCTCTCTCTCTCTCTCTCTCTCTCTCTCTCTCTCTCTCTCTCTCTCTCTCTCTCTCCCAAAACGTGTTTGTGTGTCTAAGCGAGCATGTGGTAAAAGACATGCGTGTTCGAGTGTGAGCATATGTGTTTTTCAGTCGCGTTCGCCCAAAGGGATCTACAAACATAATTCATCAGGGCAATTTAGCCTTACCTTTGGGATTTTCTGATCACCGAAAGTTGTCCTGTGGCTGTACACGACTGCCTTATAGGCACATTTAGAATCCTGATATTTTCTGTAAAAAAAAAGGACTCCCCAGTACTTATTCATAATTCCGATCTGTGCTGTATTTACAAACACCTTTACACATTCTACATTTCAGAATAAAGCTGTTAACCATGTGCATTTAGAGTTTAAAGTTAAGCATTAACGACTCTCTAGCCCAAAAAATTTGCAAACATGTGCCTTTAAATAAATCAAGTCAATAAAATGTACATATCGCAGATATCATACAAAATGTGGAAAGACTGCTATCAAGAAATTAGGAAACAAACCGGCAAGAATTACTCAATCATTTTATAGCATCGATCACACATGCATGCAAAGTTGAAAATGTACATAGACCTGAGCAACCAAGTAATTCTTGTGTGTGTGTGTGTGTGTGTGTGTGTGTGTGTGTGTGTGTGTGTGTGTGTGTGTGTGTGTGGTGGCAATTGTGTGGTGGTGGTGTTGTGTGTGTGTGTGTGTGGTGTGTGTGTGTGTGTGTGTGTGTGTGTGTGTGTGTGTGTGTGTGTTGGTGTGTGTGTGTGTGTGTGTGTGTGTGGTTGAGTGTGTGGTGTGTGTGTGTGTGTGTGTGTGTGTGTGTGTGTGTGTGTGTGTGTGTGTGTGTGTGTGTGTGTGTTGTTCTTCTTCTTCAATTTAACGTCTTTTCACTAAATGTGATATTAGACAAGGTGTGTGTGTGTGTGTGTGTGTGTGTGTGTGTGTGTGTGTGTGTGTGTGTGTGTGTGTGTGTGTTTTGAGTGTGTGCGTGCAGCGTGCGTACGTGTGTGCGTGCAGCGTGCGTACGTGAGTGCGCGCCCGCGTGCGTGCGTGTGCATGTGTGCGTGTATGTGTGATGAGGAGAAACTCTAAGTAAGAATTCAACTGGAAAAAAAAGACATCAAAAGTAAAAACAAACAACTGTACAAAATAAGATCATGAAACAGCTATTACAGGATTGAGCCAACTGGGCTTAACATAAGAATTCGTACAAAATTTAAGAGAGACATGGTATCCTGGAATATGCACTTTGAAGCATCCTTTCTAAATTCTGACAAATCGGAATCAAATAGGGGCAAAAGTATAGAACGTGTGTTGTTGTACAATTATCAAGGGCGCCGCAAGCACATCGAACATTCTTGACATATTTTGTTCTGAATGCATTTATTTTTAACCGAAATAATAACGAGAGAAGTTTATTGTGTCTTGGGTATAATCCTATGTTTGTATTACGGTTTACTGGATTTACTGAGGAAGCCCTTTTCAAAAGATTACTTGCTCGAGAGTTCGTAAACAAAGAATAGAAGAGTCGGGTTTGTGTGCTCGGGGGAGAACACTTTCTTTGTAGCATTCCTCAAATTTTTCAAAAGAGGCTCTTTGTAAGAGAGAATATCCTTCATGTAAGCTCAAGGGAATATGAATAGTAGCCGTATTGTCAGAATTGTTTGCACCTGCTCGAGCAATCCTGTCAGCCCATTCATTTCCGGATATGAAGCAATGGGAAGGAACCCAACAAAAATTAACTGTTATACCTCTTGACATAAGGTTGTGAATAAGTATTTTAATTTCTGATATGATTTCAGCACGATTTTTTGAATTTGTAGATTCTAAAGCTTGAAGAACTGACTTAGAATCTACACAGAAGTGAATACCATAAAAGTCAAATGATAAATCATTTATGTACTGTACGGCCATTAATATTGCTATAAGTTCGGCTATAAAAATAGACAGATTTAGCCCCAAGATGAAAGGACCTCTCAATTTTTTAAAAATGGAATGACAAAGCCACACCCAGCATTATTGTTTAATAGAGACCCATCAGTATAGACTTTTACGAAGTGACGATAACAATCATTGATATGTGATTTTGCTTCGCAAGCTAGAATATTAATGTTATCAGTTTTAGATATAGTAGTATAGTTATAATCAAATTTTGGTTTGAAGAGCTCCCAGTTTGGTACGGGACTTATGGGAAAACGCACAGCAAGCTTTTTATGATTGATACCTGAATTTGTCACCAAGTGAGAAGAATATGTGAGTATCGTTTTAGTGGCTCGAATGTTTTTAGCACGTTTAGGAAAAGTCTACATCAGACCTCATATCCAGTTCCGTTTGGTTAGCACTTTGAATAGTTGAGCAGCGAAGAATGTACTTAGCGCAGGCTAGTTCATGATGGTCATCAAGAGGTAAGACACCAGCTTCATGGTATGTTCCTAAATCTGAAGCATGAAATGGAACACCAAGGGCTAATCTGAATGCCTTAGAGTCTATACACTGAAGCTTTTTTAATAAGTACTTAGGAGCACTAAAAAAGACCTCTTGTGCATATGACAATTTGGATCTAACTAAAGCAGAAGAAAGATGTATTAAACTTTTTGTTTGCTGGCCCCAACTTTGTTTGCTTATAACTTTGAGCAGATTAAGAGATTTTCTCGCTTGATTTATTATATGTTCCAAGTGAAAACTCCAAGAAAGATTTGACATAAGATGCACACCAAGGAATTTAATCTCAGAAGTGTAGCTCAATGTAGTATTATGTACTTTGAAGTTAGGAGCATTGTGAGCAGACCCACCTGCATCAAATAACATCATGCAGGATTTTTCAGCCGACAGGCATAAGCCATTATCAGACATGAAGTTCGCAATGTTGTCTAACTCTTTTGATATATTCTTCTAATGTAATTAACAGATCTTTTTGATGTTTTTTTTTTTTTTAATGTGGCGTTCAACCATAAGCAGATGTCATCCGCATATTGAATGAAGTTAAAGTTTTTTTTATATGTATTTAGGTAAATCATTAGTTAAAATATTAAAGAGAAGAGGGGCGATCACAGAGCCTTGAGGGATACCCATATCTAGTAATCTTTTGGATGAATAAGTATTACCAATTCTTTTCTGAATACTTCTGTTGATCAGGAATGTTTTAACAAATTTATAAATATGACCAGAGAGACCTATAGTTTTTAATTTATATAAAAGCCTATCATGCCAAACTTGATCAAATGCCTTGTTGATATCGAAAAAGGTGGCGAGAACGTTTTGTCTTCTAGCAAACTGGTGTTTAATTTGCGTAGTTAGCTTTACAAGATGATCAATAGTAGACCTGCCCTTTCTAAAACCAGCCTGGTTTGCGGGGATAATGCCAGTTTTTTCACAATAGTATGTCAATCTGTTTAGAACAATTATCTCCATTAGTTTACAGACATGAGATGTAAGAGCTATAGATCGATAGCTATTTGTGTTTGTCATTGATTTTCCAATCTTTAAAACGGGAACAATAATTGAGTCTCTCCATATGGAAGGTATGTTCCCTTCAATCCAACATTTATTAATAATTCATGTAGAAGTAAAACAAAATTTTGTGGTGTATGTTTTAACATTTCATTAGAAATGACATCTAAACCAACAGACGTTTTCTTATTAGACAATGAAGAAATAGCAGAGTGTAATTCCTGAAAAGTAATATCAGCATTTACATAATGATCATTATTTTCGTCAGGATCAACGTACATTTCTTCGTTAGGTTGGTTTTCCCTCATAGCTCTGCATTTGTCTGATAAACTACAGAAGGAGCTGTTTTTGGAAAACATGTCAGCAAATGATTCTGCTTTTTGATATGCCGAAGGAAATTTTTCAGCACCTAT